>CAXIVR010000005.1:98500633-99233133 GCA_964035755.1 Teleogryllus oceanicus | reverse complement strand
TTTATTGTGTCCACACTGGGACGTCTACTCTGAGCTAGTCGACCATCTAGTGAATTGTGTTCGCCACCCCCCCCCCCCAAGACGTCTCAGGTCGGGTGCTGGCCTTACGGCTTGTACCGGACGGAACTGTGGCTCGCAGTAGATGTAGATGTAGATGTAGATGTAGATGTAGATGTAGATGTAGATGTAGATGTAGATGTACATGTAGATGTACATGTAGATGTAATGTAGATGTAGATGTAGATGTAGATGTAGATGTAGATGTAGATGTAGATGTAGATATAGTGACCGTACTTACCTCGATTTTTCTCGAATTTTCTCTCGATTGAAGTTGACCAAGCAAGTACTTACCTCATGTTATAAGTTTGAATGCAAGATATGCTGTTATCGAAATGATTAAAACAAGGGATCGTTCTAGGGGGGGCGCATTTACTAGGAGGATGTTGGCTTTAGGCTTGTTACTTTTCTCATTCAATCCCCGATGCATTAAATTACACATTACAATTGTTCATTTATTCACAAAAAATCGAGAATGTTTAACAACTGGACAAATCTTCATTACATAATCGCATGTGATTAACATCATTACTGATCAATACTGTTTGGAATATACCTAACCATCCGGAAGCTTCCACACTCTTATACAATAATGAAATACCAATATTCTATATCCTTCAGTTTTACATTCAGTGTTATTATTCCCTAACATTAACCAGTTACAATCTATCCTTCCCTCTTTGAATATTTGTGATTGTTCATCGTTATGTCCTCTCCCCACATTATACACTCTGAAGCGTATGATTGCAATTATTCAACCCGACTTTCACGAATATTACGAATTTCGTTACTTATCTGAGGATCCCGCATTCCTGTCGTGGGAATAGAGCCGCCTCTGCTAATGTTCTTGACGTCGCCGAACCGTGGTAGCCACTCGTTCCGCCGACTGCGTGTTATCCACGTGGTCGCCGTGCCGTGCCTAGCGTTCAGCTATTTAGCCATTCACTTCCAAAGTCTGGGCACGAATTCGGTCATCTTATGGCAATGTACTGGCTCGGAGTCGTTAATTTCTCCTTACACTAATAGTTTATGGCCCACGTACACCGCTGCACCACGTGCTTTCACATTACCTGATTATTCTTGTTCATTGGCGTTCAGAACATAATACTTTTTAATTCATGCTTTTGTCCAATACTCCGAGTTCTCGTCTAATCACATGACAACACTTCTACGCGTCTTTTGTCCTCGACATTACTCTATTTCATTCGCTCATGGCCAGTACATATTACTACACCACATGCTTTCACTTCACTTAATAGTTTCCTATTCACTTAGTAGTTTCCTGACGCTTGGAACACAATACCTTTTAGTTTTATGCTTTTGTCCAATGCTCCGAGTGCTCGTCTAATCCCAGACCAACACTTCCATGCAACTTCACTCCTCGATGTTAGCGATTTCACTCTCTCGCCTCACAAGCGCTACACAGCCCCGTGCGCGCCATTCGTCATGTCTCCTCTGGCCTCCCGCCGAACCATTCGTCTGTGTTCTTGCTTCCTCCGAACCGCCTGCCTTTCCCTCCGAACCGCCTGCCTCTTCCCACCGGCCGTGAGTCGTTCCCGGAATCGTTCCCCTAAAAGATCGATTTGCGGTCTCTTATACGCGCCAGATTTGAATTGGCAATCTCCGTTCCTTTTCTGTTTGACGGCCAAATGACCGTTGGGTCATTATATTATATATATATATATATATATATATATATATATATATCCCGTCCATTAAGCTGATAAGTCGAGATTTTGTCTAAAATGAGATATTCGTACTCCTGAATTCTCTGAAAGATTCTCTACATTTGTGAATATAAACGTTTGAGACACTGATCAAAATTAAATAAGTCGAGTTGTCTCATTTTTCAATAAGTTCAATTACTTATGATTGATGAGTAATAGACATGTGTATTTACGAACATCACGTAAATTTATGGAAATCAGAAACCCTAACAAGATAAGTCGAATTGTCTGGTTATTCACGTTGTATCAATGATTTGAGATCACTGATCAAAATTAAATAAGTCGAGTTGTCTCATTTTTCACGCTAGAAGATTAGTTGCAATAATCACAGGAAAGATATATGTTAATATACTTGTCAGCATATTCACGTAAATATTTTTGTTGAAGAGCCATGATTAACCAGAATATGCTTAACATGATCAAATCTTGCTTGAATACAAGTGGAGTGAGTTTGAATGTGTGGAAGGTTGAACCTTTAGACTCAAAGGGGCCAGCAGTGAGAAAAGAAACAGTAAGTTAGGAGGTGGGTGTGTATTACGACCAAGCGAAAGATTCTCGAGAGATCTAATTCGGCGAACTGATTAGATAAGAATGAAAATGCAGATGATGTCACCGGAAAATATAGATCATATCACCGGAAAACGAAGTTAATCGGTGCGACACTGCAAATCAGACACTTGGAGAGGACGTACTTAAGAAAATATGCCGTCAAAGTGTGTGGCCCATTCAAACGCGGGACCATAGGCAGCCGCTAACCTTATTTAAAGGAAATTAATTTTATCTAGGGAAAAATATTTTATTTATTGGCTCGCATAACTTTCATTGTGTTGAGGCGATAAATCTTTTGTTGGTGAAGTTTCCGTGAACCAGTGGCGGCTGGTGCCTCAACAAACTGGAGGTTGCAGCTCCATCGAACGACGGAAATGTAATTTACAAAATTCAGAACACTATAGTAAACGTAATAAATGTATGTAAATTATTAAAAATTACGTTAAATAAAAGTCTACATTGAAACATTACTTTCATAATTTTATGTGCAGTGACCATATCAGTTGTATTCATCTCGCGGTGCTGGCATATTCATCACGTAGTTCTGGCTTTCTTGTCCAATGGACATTCGAGTTTCTGTATTAGTAATGCTTTGAGAGAATTGACGGTAATAGAATTCATACAAAACAGAAAATAACTTGGTTTCAAAAATACGGTGATTGCACTCCAGCACTTTGCAACAATAACTTGTGACCATTCGAATGTTCAACAAAGGAATTTGGCGCCGCCGCCACCGCTATGACGACACCAGTTTATTCCAAGAAAAAGGGGTGTATCGGAGATAGGGAGGGGGTTCTCTTCACCCGTCCTTTGAGACGTCACTAGGCAAGAGGGCGAGAGAAAAACGATCTTGTTGTATTCCAGACGGCGTAGAATGAGGTTATCTTAAGAAAAAAGATATTAGTACTCTACATTTTTGTTAATACAGTAGAGATTGTGATCAGTGCTTTGGTTATAGAATGCATTGTGTTAAAAATAGTTTCTGTTAAATTAATCATAAACATTCAATAGATAGGTTCTACGAAGAAGACGGATTGCAAGGTATTTGTACTGTACATTTTGTTAATTCAATAGAGATTGTGATCAGTGCTTCGGTTTATAGAATGCATTGTGTTACAAAATACAGTTTCTGTTAAATAAAATCATAAACATTCAATAGACTCGTTTAAAAGAAGACAGATTGCAAGAAGTTTTGTAAATAGATGCTAACATTTACAAACTGTTTCCGCTTGTGCAATGGCACGTAGAACATGTGGTCTGTAATAGTGTGAGTAACGAATCACAGTTCCTTCTGAACAAAACGAGAGTATTACAGAATGTTATTGTATTTACTATGTGACTATTGCAAATTAGGCATTGAGTAAAATTCAGAGTATTATGGAATGAGACATTCATATTTATGCTTCATCTTTGCTTGTGTAATTCTCTTAAAGAGTGCAAGACTAGATAATTTATCCTATTATACTGATTATGTAAAAGTTTAATATATTTATTTATTTATTTATTTTACGTCAAAAACAGTTAAAAACTGCGTATGACGTGCTATGGGAAAAGATGAATTGTGTGCACATTTTCAAAATTCTGTGATCCCTACACTAAGTCATATACTACTTAAATTTTGAAAGGGAGAAAAAACTCCCATGTAGTAAAATCTATTTTCAAAAATAAATAAGCAATAAATTTTGAATTTTGAAAGGAGAAAAAACAAAACTCCCATGTAATAAAATCTATTTTCAAGGATAAACAAGCAATAAATTTTGAATTTTGAAAGGAGAAAAAACAAAAACTCCCATGTAATAAAATCCATTTTCAAGGATAAATACAATAAAATTTTGAATTTTGAAAGGAGAAGAAAAACTCCATGTAATAAAATATATTTTCAGGGATAAATAAGCAATAAATTTTGGCTCTTATTAATTCCTGCCGCGACAACATGGAAACGATAATTTGAATAATTGTATTTCCACTGAATTCTAGAAGACGTGCACAGAAAATGAAGTTACATTTATGTCCAGAAGCACAACAAGGGCCATCTCAGCATTTGCTCAATGGATCAGGGAAACTGGACGAAAACCTGATCGAGATGGGTTTAATATGGGTTTAATATGACAGAAGAGTCATAACGAGTTACATTTCTACATTATTTCAGCCTAACATTTAAACACTTGTAAATTTTCAAGAATGTGTTCATGTTGATTTCAGAGGAGATTACATGAGTTTGTCATGTGGAGTTTATTTTCTGATTTAAAAGTCTTTGTGGTGTTAACATTGAAACAGAACAGTATTCTGAAGAGGCATTCACTTGTTCCATTTAGATCTTCAAGGTGGGATGTATTTGAAGAGTCATTTAAGAAAAATAACCTGCAATCAATTCTGCACCTAAAGAAAATTCAGTTAGTATTTTAAAACAGAAAAGGTATAGATTGTCATTCACAAATTGTTACATGAAATTATAAAAAGAAAGGTCAAAACTTGATTTATTGACAATCATCTGTGATACAATTTAATCAAATACATAAATGACGTTTCGGAGGACAATTGCCTCCATCTTCAGACAATAATAAAAATTACATTATAATATATATAATATATTATATATATATATAAAAATATATAATATTATATATATATATATATATATATATATATATATATATATTCGGCTCAAGCTGACTATGTAATTTTTATTATTGTCTGAAGATGGAGGAAATTGTCCTCCGAAACGTCATTTATGTATTTGATTAAATTGTATCACAGGTGATTGTCAATAAATCAAGTTTGGACCTTTCTTTTTATAATTTCATGTAAAAATTCAGTTACTGTTTTTATACTTATACACCAGTTTGATAGAGCAATTAGGAATGTGATAATATTCAGTGAATATTACTTTACTATCATATCATTCTTTATTTTCTTTCGAAATCTGATTAGTGCTAGTGTTCAATTCTTGCTTTAGTCATAAAGAAACTAGCAAATGGACAAATGATTGTCTTCAGAAGCAAACAAAGTTTTGTTTAAATTTGAGTGAAACTTGTTTGTGTTGTTCTGGGGGTATGTTTTTTTTTATATTGTGTAATGTTTGTGTTTTTTTTATCATTGTTTGTGGATTGACATTCTGTATTTTGGTAAATGTTAAAGAAAATGTCCAATTATAAATGTTCTGTGACTATGACTTTGTGTTTGTTTGTTTTTTCAAACTCTTTATTGATAAAGAGCCCCGAATCCATGAATATTTAAAAGGCAACCTGAGGAGAGGTTACAAACTATTGTTTATATATGTTTTTCAGAAATTAAATTATTTTATTTGCAAAATTTCACTACTCTCGTACATACTGCAATAATGAGAAATTTTCCGCAAACACTCGTATTCACTTTACACGATGCACTCACGGTTAGAGTCACAGTCTTTCTTCCAGGACGGCCAACTTTACAGAAAGGGCTCAGTAAATGAACATTTTGAATCAATGAACTTCACATTAAGTAAATATAAATTCTCCAAACATCATAAACAATGCATTCAATATCGTCCATACTTGACTTACTTTCTTCTTTCAATAACATGACAAATTCATAAAATTAAGTTGTAGCTAGTGTCCAAAGAAGAGAGAAAATTGGAATTCCCCTCGGACGCCGCGCCTAGACCCTCACCCATGGAACAAGACTGGTTGCCGCACCAAAGACCTTATGTTGAAACATAGGAACGAAGATAAAATGCAGAAAATCTAGCAGTCAAAAAGTAAATGCGGTAATACAGCCCAAAGCGTGACATATTGCTCTTCTGGGAGAGCATCAGATGCCGAAGAGAGCGATCATTGAACTGAAAAGAAGAGGTTTTGAATCAAAGAATGAATTTGATTGAACTTTTATCCATTAATAGTTCAAGATTTTCATGACTTTCACAAAAAGCAGCAGTCACAAAATGTCTACAGCAAAATTCAATATATTGATTCAGATTTAGATGTAGATTCAGCAAACATTCAATGTATAATCCAGATTTAATGCTGATTAACAACACCAGTGTTCCAAGTGAGTGTACTTCTATGTAAAAGAATTTCTTTGACGTTTTTTTCTTTCTTTGACGTGCGTTGTTCATGACCTATCAGTAAAATTTGATTATTGTCAAATAGTAATTAAAAGTTTCATGTTCCTTTTTCTTATTTATGAAATCAGTTATGCCTTAAATGTTAATAATTTTTAACAGAATGTTGAAAAAAACATTGAAGTTAAATGAAACATGGGTCATACTTCATGTTCTGTTCTATGTTAAGAACGGGATAACTAAATTGTATTTTCGAATTTTAGCGTGAATAAACGAATACCTCTAATTAAAAGGTAAGAACACTTAATTCTGCATACGAAAATATACTCAATGAAGGAGTAAATATACTGTAAAAATACTGTATATAATAGATAAATATACTGTAATAAAAAACACTGTAGTTGTGTGTAGGTCTTGTTTGAATTTCATTAATCGCTGATTTACAGCATCAGTTGAAAGTTGTTTTTTGCTCTCCTGTAAAATTAGGTTTTCATTACTTATCATCTTATTCACCGGGATCAAAAATACATATTACAATAGTTTCAAATCTGAAAAAACATTTAGCCAGGCGTTTCACAAAGACAGTTGTATTTTCTGCAATTGTTTTTTCAACATCAGAGAGTCCGAAAGGTATAATTTCCAAACATTTTAGCCTATTGTTTGATAGCATTATCCTATATACACATGCAAAAACTACATAATCAATGACTTTCTCAAACATTCTTCCTTCATTAAAAACCTCTTTCCTGGAACAAACAACCGCCCAACGCCGTGTTTTCAAGAGAAGTTCGATCTCCCTGTTTGCGCACGACGCAATTAAAGGATGCGTATAATAACCAGCCATGCAGCCTGCCAAGGGGAACCAACTGAGGGCCGCCAGCTGGCGAGTAACTGGGGCAGAGTCGGTTCTCCGTTGGCGGAAAAGCGCCAAAAATCTGCTGAGCTGGGAAATGGATGAGGTCTAACAACAGAGGTCCACCAAAAGACTTGACACGTTTCTCTGTGTATTTTGACGTGCTGAATCCGAAATTGAAGCCACAATTGCGCCATCAGCTTCCAGTTTTTTAAATCGCAAAAAATCATCGTGAAATAGTCCTTTTTTCTTTTGGAGGTTGTTGTCAGACCCAAAGCCTTGACACATGTTTCTCAATGTACATCGAAGCGAAATTCTGGCTTCAGATTGGGATTCATCGCGTCAACATACATGAGTCAAATCTTTGGGTCTGACAACTTTTCTTGTGTGCCTGTGTAATCTTTGGATTTAAACTGACTTCACTGTCATTTGTGTGATTTGTTTTTCATAATGGTTGTGTGTCGTCCATATGTACAAAATTATATATATATGAAATCCCCAAATGAAATCCAGAAATTTATATATATATAGAAATCCCCAAATGAAATCCAGAAATTCAATACACTTGATTTCATTTGGGGGAGAAGCACATAATGAAACTAGTGGGGCTATAAAATGGCTCACGTTTTTCCATACTAGCTAGTTTCCTATTCTTTTCATTGGGGGCTAGTTTATCGATTTTTGCTCCACCCCTTCCTAGCTGTCATCAACTGACACCTAAATGACTTTTCTCAGCCTCCCTTAGTACCATCCGCTCTATCCCCACTGAACAAATTTTGCAATGTTACAGGGGTTTCATTCAAAGTCCCTCCAAAAATTAAAAAAAAAATTTCAGCGTCGCAGTGCCTGGAGTCAGGCCTGAGTGATTGGGAAATATTCATTTTTGGAAAAATCCTACGAATGGTTTAGGCGCTAGTGTTGTTCACAGACAGACGGTCAGACATACATACTCACATGTATACATACTCACACTATGTATACATACTCACAGACATTTTGAAAAATACATACACACAAAACCGATATAGCGTTTTGCTTTCTTGCAATATATTGAAACAAATGTTCTATATCCATTTACAAATAAATTCAAATATTTACGCCAATTAACAATATAAATAATTATAAATCGTGAATTAGATATAAATAAGATAGTAAATAGTATTGATTGAAGAATCAATACTCTTACAATTATACTAACCATCGTGATGTGTCACGGAGGCTTGCACAATGGCATTACCTGTACTTCATACAAGAATACGCAGAGTGCTGTGAGATTTCTTGCAGTCTACGAGGGTGGACTTCCACCATATTGGGTGAAGAAGGGTGGCATTACACTGCGACTGGCAATAGGGAATTTGATACCGCGTCGCACAGTCTAGTTAGCTGATTGACAAAGCAAGCAAGAAATGAAGTAGTAACGAACATTTACATCGCGATGAACAAATTCACTTATTCGACTTTTCCTTGGTATTTCAATCCCCAACTCCAACCGAAAGCAATGCGCCGTGTGTGACAACGGCATTGTAATATTTTATTTCAAAAAGAGTACATATCCAAACAACGGCAATAATTTTGATTATCTTCTGTAAAACTCGAAATATATTGGTAAATTAGTGAAGATGAGTTCTGTGTATAGAGTAGTATTTAGCATAACTTGGACATTTCGTACACGCTGATTCTAATTGAGGTGTATAAATTTCTCCATTAGCATAGATTGTTCATATTTCTCAAATTCCACTTAGTGAAGTGATTGAAACGTTTTGAAACTTACAATGCAATGGATTCACATTTCTTGACCCGCTAAATCAAATCCGGTGGTCAATACATTACCTTCAGATTTAAACTCAAAGAATAATTGGACTTGATATTCATACTCATTCAAAATTAGTATATTAGTTACATTAAATCCCTCAGTATTTTATTTCAGTAAAATATGAAAGGTACAGGTGTAATATGGGCACCAGAAATGATCATTTGTCTCGAAACGTAAATGTATTTCAATTTTCTACGTTGTTGCACAGATTGTACGTATAGAAATTTGGAATTTGAGAGTATTAAAATTTGCACACCGTATTCCGACTCAACGAATCCTAACACAAAATTAGAGTGGTCTAGACTAAAAAAAAACGTTTTTTTAAATTTATTTGCCCACGCACTTATTTACAACTTTCCCTGATTTACAACCTGCACTTGGTTCTCAAGGGAAGCAAAATTCAAAATTCAAAATTTATTACTTATTTATCCTTGAAAATATATTTTACTACATGGGAGTTTTTTCTCCCTTTCAAAATTCAAAATTTAAGTAGTATATGATTTAGTGTAGGGATCACAGAATTTTGAAAATGTGCACACAATTCACTTTTCCCCATAGCACGTCATACGCAGTTTTTAACTGTTTTTTTTGACGTAAAATAAATAAAAAAAAATAAGCAAGAGAAGAGCACGCACCTTGCATACAGAAAATGGCGGCGGCGTCGAGCGCGTGCCGGAGCCAGGCGGCGGCGAGGGTGGCGGGGGGGGCCGGGGTGAAGGGCGGCAGGACGACGGCGGCCGCGGCGCAGCACGCGCCGGCGCCCAGCCACAGGGCGTCGTCCAGCGGCGCCGTCAGCGTCGCCCAGGGCCCCACGTGCGCCGGCCGCGCCGCCACCAGCACCGCGTACCTGCGCGCCACTCATTTACTCGTATTCATTTTACAGGGCATTGCACATGGAAGTGCGTAATGAACTGAGGGTAGGGTATAGGAGAAGCTCCCTCTAACGTCTGTTGCGTTTGTCTTCTTTAATATTTAAACAGGTGGTTCAGAACAAGCGTTACGAACTTCTAGAGCCTGTAGGAAAAGGTCAAACATAAGCCCCTGCCTCGTCACTAGGGATCTGGATCGAGGTCACGTCCTCATGAATTCATGACCCCATAAAGCGACATAGCCTCAGGTGACGAGACACTTGCTCCTACAATAAACGAAATTCGACCCGGGGACCGTCATAAGCGAAACTCTAATTCGACAAAGATTCGCATTACTCAAGCCGTTATCGATCCAGATCCCTAGTAACTAAACACAGGCTCCCCAAAGAACGAGCAGACCCCAAGTGACTAGACACTTACTACAAGAAAAAACTACTCTCGACGCGGGAACCGTCATATACGAGACCCTAGTTCGAAAAACACTCGTTCATACTCAACGCTTTATCTATCCAGACCTCTAGTGACAGGGCACGGGCTCTCCAAAAGTTACAAGGTCAAAAGTGACGACACTTGTTTCAAGAAGAAAAAACTATTTTCGACCAGGTGACCGACGAGCGAAACTTTAATTCGACAAAGACTCGCTAAACCTATTGTCTCTATTGATCAAGACCACTAGTAGAGAAGCAAGGGCTCCCTAATAAACGACCAGACCCCAAGTGACGAAACACTTGCCCGGAAAAACTAACTTGACAAAGTTTCGCTTTAACTCTAAAATGTATCGATCCAGACTCCTAGTGAAAAGGCACTCTCTCTCCAAGAAAACAACCAGACCCCATGTGACAAGACACTTTCATCCCGAAAACACGATTGTCGACCCAGGGACTGTCATAAACGAGTCTCAAGCTCGACAAAGAATCGCATTAACTCTCATTTTTATCGATCCGAACTCTTACTAACGACGCACGGGCACCCCAAAAACGACCAGACCTCAATTGACGAGACACCTGCTCCTACAAAAAACTACTGTCGACCCGAAGACCGTCATAAACGAGGCTCTACCTCGACTAAGACTCGCTTTATATCTAATATGTATCGATTCATACCCCTAGTTACGAGGCAGAGTCTCCCCAAAACGTCACGACCACTAGTGACGAAACACTTGCTCTCAGAAAAAAAGTTGTCAACACAGGGACTGTCATAACGAGACTCTAGCTCGACACAGACTTACTTTAACTCTACTCTTTCGATCTAGACCCCTAGTGACGAGGCGGGCTGCCAAAAAAGATCAGCCCCAAAGTGACGAAACACTTGCTCCAAGAAAAAAAAGTGTCGACACGGATACTGTCATAACCGAGACTCTAGCTCGACCAAGACTCGCTTTAACTCTATTCCTTATCGATCCAGACCCCTAGTGACGAGGCAGGGGTTCTCAAAAAATCGTTGAGACAACTAGTGACGAAATACTTGCTTCCAGAAAAAAAAAATATGTTAACTCTGGGACCGACATAAACGAGACGCTAGTCTGACAAAGACTCGCTTTACCTCTATTCTTTATTGATCCAGACCCCTTGTGACGAGGCAGGGGCTTGATACTCCCCAAGCGACATGACCTCATGTGACCTGTTTTTGGGGACATGACCAATGACACTTGTTGTCATTGAACATGTGGTGACAAATCTCAAATAATGTTGAAGATGAGCCTTTAGCTCGTGATTGGTATGTATCTTGTATTGTTTGAAAAGTGTTGCGAAAAATATTTGTGTCAATACGGATATCTCTAACCGTTACTGCAAGAAGAATTGTGTGTATCTTCGTTACTTGAGGTTCACCACATGTTTTTTTGGCAAGAGTGATTATCTTCGACTGAACTACATGCCCTAGAGGTTTGTAACATTAATTTTCAGACATTATGTATTGCTTGGATTGATCGAAATATAAACATGTAAATTTTACTTTGGAAATATTGAGGAGAATCTCATTTAACGAATTTAAAAATATGACACTTGCCCCTGATTGGTATGCAATTTATCTTGCATCTGTGTTTGGTAGGGAAAAAATTCTCTTTGCATCAGAACATCTACTGAGAGTTTACAACTTCACTTTCTGCTGTAGAGGAGTCAAATGTTCTTCAATCGACTTTGTAAAATGTTCCAAATAAGGAGTCACACATTATAACTATAACAAAAGTTTATTTTGACAGAGGTTTACAATGTTCCGTTTCCAAATTAGAACCACACACTTTGCCAATGTGCAGTGTGCCCAGAAGAGAAAGCGTTCTTTGAAATCGCTTGCCAAAATACCAGAAGATATCCAAAAACCAAGTGTAGGTCACAGTTCCAAGAGAAGAGTATCCAGAGCCCTATCCAGTTTACTATAATCACTACTTATCACAGATTACCACGGCACGTAGGCTAACTTTCTCCGATTGATTGATTGATTTTTTCGTGTTTCCGGGCGCGTCAACTGCTTTGGCCATTAGTCCTGTTAGTGTAGTGCATGTTTTTTCTCTCATGAGATGGCGGTGACCTTCCCCCGCTGGATGGCGAGATCCGGCGCCGACATACCGTCGGCTAGTGTGGTTTCCCCCTAACCAGGACTCTCCCACCAGCGGGGCACCGCCCCAGCCGGGACAAGCTCTAAGTTCCCAACCGGTCTCCCGGAATATGTGGTAGTGTAGTGCATGTTAGTGTAAGTGTGTGTGTAAGGGGAGAGGATAGGACAAGGAAGAGGAAGGAAAGATCGCGCGCGGTCCGTGGCTCGTTCAGTAGGGAACTGCTCCGGCATTCGCCTGGTTTTGATCGGAGAAACCACGGAAAACTACCGATCAGAGCAGACGGCCGCTAGAATTCTCCTCCAGACAGCGACTGAATTCGACCTAGCTGAAGAGCTAGAGCTAGCTCGAAAATCCTGCCGCCGTGGGGAGTGGGAACCTAGGACCTCCCGGTCAGAGGCGCTGCAGTGACATCAGTTGATGCACTGAGCTACCGCTCTAACTTTCTCCGACTCATAGTGCCCGCAGCCCATACGCCGTGTGGCCTCACATCGACTCGCCCTGCGGCATCCGTTCTGCTGGCTATACTCCCGGGGCTGGCATGCCTGGAAGCGCACGGTGCATATTCAAGCGTCCCACGCATACACATTGCACTTAGGCAACTCTCTTGTGACATCAGACGTGCTGAATGGAGAGTTACCTTCAATAATCACTGATCCAGACAGTAAAGAAGTGGTATGTTCTTCAATCAGCTTCGACAATTCTGTTGTGACGAAAAATCGATGCTTCCTACTGAACTTCCTTCTTCTCCTTTGCAACTCAGAAGCTGATAATTATTTATTGATTTTAATCGCGCGTAATAATAATAACTATAATAATAATAATAATAATAATAATAATAATAATAATAATAATAAAAATAATAATAAATAAACATACATCCGTCAGTAGAAGAGCTCTGCGTGTGTGTAGCCGTGAACGTCAATATTGAGGCCATTGGCGGCCTGCCATTCAGCCTGTCAGGCTAGCGGCCCGAGCGCATCGCTCCGTCCACAACGCGTACCCAATTCAGCCTAGTCCTTGTAGGGTCGCTCAGCCAACTCGTTACTCTCCAGATAGCGACTGGTCCGAAATTAAAGTAGTCTCACATTATGCTAGGACAAGTTCCTTCTCAATAACTTTCAGTATAGAACACAGTCACTCCGAATGTAAGCCCAATTGGGGGTTACGCTAAGTGTTCATTTGAGACAAAGTCTCGAGGTCAGTGTCAGTGTGTTGTCCTCTTGAGATGACCTTCGCTCTCAAGACAGTTGCCTGATTCTCGACAGCCACTGTAGTCACAAGACCAGGAAATTTCGTGTCCAATTGAGAGTCAATTCGCAGTCTGTTGTGTGATTTGATCGCAGTCTGTGTATTTTTATCTTTTCTTTCCGGATAGATTCACGTCAGGTACAAGCTTTAATAATTGCATATAAAATGCGAAAAAGCGCCAAGTTGAAAAAAGGAGTGTTGGGTTAGGAAATAGGTGAATAGACGAAAAGAATTCGGAGCTTGTTCCATACTAGTAAATCTGTTACAGTAGGAACATGCACGGTTTAGAAATTTTATTCGGATGTCTGCAGTGCATTTTCCATCATAGTTTTTAAATGTTGTAGCAATTTCGTTGCAAATTGTGGCAAATTCTGTTTTATCGCGATTCCTGTACAATTTGTTTTACATTTCACCAAAACTCGTGTTTCTCGTAGGTGATGGATTAATTCCATCATCAGCCCTCTCTCTTTCTTTGAGCATAATCTTCTTTCGTTAATTTGTTTAATTAACTAAAATACAAATAAAAAAAAATAAAACTGAAAAATACACAAGAATAAAATCAAGTCTCCAAGAGTTGAGAAAAATCTTCCAACACTGATGGAAGTCTGAGTCACGAGAGCAGGCATGAACGCGTCCTCTTCTGACTTCTTCTCTACATCGGCTTGCAGAATTGTGCGGGATGGTCTCCGAGACTGCTCTCAGGCCCTTTGCCATTCGTAAATCGAGTCTCGAGGTTAACTGTCAAGGGGCACTTAGCATCAGTTCTAACGACGAGGGTATCGGCAGAAATCTGGGCATACGGGCGGGAGATTTCAATTCCCCATCAGATCGAGGTTCCAGACGCTAAGTGTATGGGGCCAAGTAGACTTTGTGTGGCGTACTAGAACCCCCACCCCCTCACACATACTTGTACTTTACCAGAAGAGATTTCACTCCCCGGGAGGGGACCGCACTGAATAGACGGGTTGGGGCATCCACGTTCCCAGGCTGTAACGTCCCGGGTGGTCCCCAGTTCGGCTCTTGGATTCCGCGCGGCAGCACCAAACTCTCGTGGGTATTTTCCCGAAAGCATCGACCGGTGAAAACAGCTCCGACAACAACCCGAAAAGTCGATAGTCCCGAACCGACAAGACGGCCTTACCCAGGTAGGCGCGACACGCGCGTTTCGGCACTGCAGTGTATAGAACGATTTTCCTAAGGATGAGCCAAAGTGACAGTTCGCCAAAACAAGTGAACACCACATGTATTTCAGAGAAGTATCCCTCCGCCGCGACAGATGTTCAGCCACATCCCTTCGTAAAGTGATAATGGCTCCTGTGAAAACATCCCTACGCAGAAGTCTAAGAGTTTCGCTGAGGTATATGCATGAACGCGAGTCCAGGAAATAGTTAAATTTAATTTAAAAGTGGAAAATCTCTTAACATGCTCTCACAATCAGTAAAAGAAAACTGCCACGAATGTAAATAGAAAGCTGTCAATCAGAGCTCGCCACACAACACCACAAAGGCATCGGCACCACGTGCATCGGTACGCATCTCGCATTCAAGTCTCGGTTTTAAAATAAACATAATATTTATCACACAAGACGTAAATTCAATGTAATGTTAACAGCAAAAAAGAATTGTTGCAGAAGAGCACATAACACTGCACTTCCTAATTTCAGTTATTTCTCGTGGAGCACTATATTTTTGTCGGACGAGGACATCACAAAAGGAAGAGATCGAACGCCACTTACAAGTTAGCCAACTGCAAACGAACGAATGCGGGAAGAAATTCTAATGAGCTCAAGGGCACGACGACCACAGAACCTTTACGTTAATTGGTTTTTTCGTGTTTCCGGGCGCGTCTACTGCTTTGGTCATTAGTCCCGTTAGATTAGGGCATGTTTTTTTCTCGGGAGACGGCAGTGATCTTCCCCCGCTGGATGGCGAGATCCGGCGCCGACCCATAGTCGGCTAGTGGGGTTTCCCCCTAACCAAGACTCTCCCACCAGCGGGGCACCGCCCCAGCCGGGACAAGCTCTAAACTCCCTGACCGGCCTCCCGGAATATGTGAGACTGGTGCTGTTGTGTGTGTGTGTGTGTGTGTGTGTGTGTAAGAGGAGAGGAGAGGACAAGGAGGAGGAAGGAAAGATCGCGCGCGGTCCGTGGCCCGTTTGGTAGGGTACTGCTCCGGCATTCGCCTGGTGTTGATCGGAGAAAGCACGGAAAACTACCGATCAGAACAGCCGACCGCTAGAATTCTCCTCCAGACACCGACTGAATTCGACCTAGCTGGAAAGCTAGTGTCGAAAATCCTGCCGCCGTGGGGAGTGGGAACCTAGGACCTCCCGGTCAGAGGCGCTGCAGTGGCATCAGTTGACGCACTGAGCTACCGCCACCGGTACCTTCACGTCGTGTTGCAGCACTCGCTGTCACTTTGGCTCATCGTTAGGAAAATCGCACATGTATTGTGCGGGGGCGTGGCACTCACCGCGCGAAGAGCAGCGGCGCGGAGAAGGCGACGCCCGCGCGCGCGCGCCGTGGCCGCCACGAAGCTCAGCCCCGCGTCCGCGCGCCCGCCGCGCACGCGCGCCACCACCGCGTCGAACGCCTCCGCCGGCGCCAGCCAGTGGCGCGACCTGCGCACGCCACCACCACACGCTCATGCATTCGTTGATTGACTTTTTCGTGTTTCTGGGCGCGTCAACTGCTTCGGTCATTAGTCCCGTTAGTGTACTGCATGTTTGTTCTCGGGAGATGGCGGTGATCTTCCTCCGCTGGATGGCGAGATCCGGCGCCGACCTGCCGTCGGCTAGTGGGGTTTCCCCCTAACCGGGACTCTCCCACCAGCGGGGCACCGCCCCAGCTGCTCTAAGCTCCCGACCGGTCTCCTGGAATATGTGGTAGTGTGGTGCATGTTAGTGTAAGTGTGTGTGTAAAAGGAGAGGAAGGACACATCGCGCGCGGTCCGTGGCCCGTTTGGTAGGGTACTGCTCCGGCATTCGTCTAGTGTTGATCGGAGAAACCACGGAAAACTACCGATCAGAGCAGCCGGCCGCTAGAATTCTCCTCCAGACAGCGACTGAATTCGACCTAGCTGTCGTCTTCCAACATTGTTTTAGTATAGCACATGTAAGTGCAACTGCATGTGTAAGTAAAGGGGTGAGGATCTGATAAAGTAGAGGAAGGAGAGATCGCGCGCGGTCCGTGGCACGTTTTTTAGGGTATTGCTCCGGCATTCACGTGGTATTGATGTTACGTGTTAAATGTTACAAACTGCTAGGGCTGGTAGGGGTAGAAGATGTTAACGTTTTGTTAATGGAAGGAATGGAAGGTATGGAAGGAATCTGATAAAACAAAGTTACTGATGGCTCTGTATTGATTTCGCGCCTCTCGTATTAGCGAGGGCTTATTTGCTTATTAAAGCAACTCGTCCGGTGTTACAGCTTGGCACATAAACTAATTCTCAGAGGACGACCTCGCTGGTAATGACAATGTCTAGATTTTTGTTTCTAACGCTGGCTTTTAATACCGATCATTTCTCAAATTGACAGTCATTAGGTTTAAATTATGTGTGATAGCAACAATGCACCATGAGCCGCAGTCAAAGTTGAACAAAAGACAAACTCACATTTCCGTTGCTATTGAACCGGTCGTCCTCGGAAAGTTCGTTTACGTGACAAACACCAGTGCAGGATGAGTTGCCTGCCAATAAGATATGCAAAGATAAAATTGAGTCAACTTTTCACCAATCTGCATACTACATTAAAATCAAGGCCTCCATGAAACAAACATTTAGGTAATTGAACATTGTATGTAGTAAATTACGGGTTTGTAATATCAACACTTGTAGTGGAAGATACGATTGCTAATTCAATATTTTAACTTTTAAAAAAATTAATGCAGCTTGAATATTTAATTATTTAACAATTCTCTGTTTCATTGCGAATTCAATTTTTAAAATTGAGTTCTGACTACTATATTAAACCTCAATAGAGCTGTATCTTAGCATATCCTATAACTTGATTTTAATACGTTACAAAATCAAGGTCATTGGCGGCTGGAGAGAGCCGTTTGTCACATACGTGAAGTTGAGGGTCCGCTCAAGCATCTGCCAGATGTCGCCTACGTAGCTGCTCACGTGCACCTGCCTGCCTGCGCCTCGCTGCACCACGCAGAATGGCGGCGCCTACGGCAGCAAAGCATTCGGGTTTTCACACGATGCAGGAATTACGCCGCTCTTGGCTGCAACACAATCAGAACTCAAAAAATCTTATTTTCCAGTGAATAACAGTGACGGCACGTCAGATGAAGGGACTGAAGACCCAATTCGCCTACACATAAAGGTTTTCAGGCCTGAAGACAGGCTCCGACAGCTGCAGGAAGCCTCCAGCTGTACGTAAATGTCAACATCTCTATTTTTGTCAAAGTCTGTCTCATCTTATTGATTGGTTGATTGTTTCGTGTTTCCGGGCGCGTCAACTGCTTCGGTCATTAGTCCCGTTAGTGTAGTGTATGTTTTTTCTCGGGAGATGGCGGTGATCTTCCCCCGCTGGATGGCGAGATCCGGCGCCGACCTACCGTCGGCTAGTAGGGTTTCCCCCTAACCAGGACTCTCCCACCAGCGGGGCACCGCCCCAGTCGGGACAACCGATCAGGGCAGCCGGCCGCTAGAATTCTCCTCCGGACAGCGACTGAATTCGACCTAGCTAGATGCTAGTGTCGCAAATCCTGCCGCTGTCAGGATTCGAACCTAGAACGTCCCGGTTAGAGGCGCTGCAGTGACATCAGTTGATGCACTGACTCATCTTATTACTAACTCAAAATGTATACATAAAGAGAGACAGAGATAAACAAGGCACATACAGTAACAAGATAAGCCACACTTGCGCCAAACTCCAGATGTTGACATTTGCGAATAACGGGAGGATTGCTGTGGATGGTGAGGATTATCTTATTACTGTCACAAATTCTTCCAATGACCAACATAAAGAAACAAAACATAATGAAGGAGCATAGGAATAACTAGCGAGTTCTAGCACACCTCCGACGTCTTGACCTTACGCACTGGAAATCTTGACCTTACGCAATAAAATGTGAATAAGTAAATCAATAATCAAATCAGTATTCCATCAAATAATTAAAAGAGGAATTAGGGGGTAAATGGGAGTGGGTGCCTGAGAAGTAAGCGCAGAGGCGCGGGTGCGGACGATATTCTGTTGTTCTGTTTCATTTCAGATACTGAGGTAGACAAAGGCGGGAAGGAGAATAAGTGGCGTTCGCGTCAGGAAATGAATCACTCATAGAGTAGAAAAACATTGGTAAAAGGCTCCGGCATGTACTCGTCTTCTGAGGACAGGATTTCCCCCATCAGGGGCTTTTCCTTTTTCGCCTTAGGAAGGAACTTCGTAAGAAGAAAAAGTTATGTAATCGTGCGCAGGGAAACGGTGAATTTTTTCCTTAGTCGTATAATATAATCAGTTCTCGGCGGCTTTGAGGCGATGGAGAAATCATCTGAGGTGAAGACCTGAATTCGAAAGGTAAGGATGTTTTACGATGTAGGTATTGCAACGGCTTAAATGCCTTCGGTCTAGCCACCTACTATCAGGCGATGTAATCTATACGTTCAATTGATACGGTATCAATTGATGTTCTTTAGTGTTCTGTGATTGATGTCACTGAAGTGTCCCTCACCGGGAGTCCTAAGGTTCCAATCTCGGCAGTGGCAGAGTTTTCGACATCAGCCACGCACTAGCCCCTGTCAGGAGGAGAATTCTAGCGGCTGGCTGCTCTGATCGGTAGTTTTCCGTAGTTTCTGCGAATGCCACAGCAGTACCCCAACAAACAGGCCACGAACCACGTGCGATATTTCTACCACTTCCCCGTCCTATCCTCCCCCTGTCTTACACACACTTACATGCACTACACTACCAAACATGTCGAGAGACCAATCAGGAACATAGAGCTTGTTCCCCAACTAGGTAGATATCCAAGCGGTGCCCTGATGGGGGGAGATACCTAGTTGGGAAATCCCCACATGCTTGCGTGTAGGTTGGCGCTGGTTCTCGCCATCCAGGTAGGCAAAATCACCGCTACCTCGCGCAAAAACGTGCACCACACTTACGGGAAAACTGACCTTATCAGATGACGCGCTCGGAATCAGGAATCAATCAATCGGGATCATTCAGATCCATCAGAGTATATCAATTGTGGAGAAAATCGTCTGAACGGGATAGGGGCTAGCGATGACCACAGATGGACAATCAAATATAGACGTCTTGTCGAAGCGAACTTTCGTGTCTAACTACAAAATAGGATTCTGTGTACACAAGGTGTTAGAAGAGATAAATCTCCGAACAACTCCAGGCAAATGCCGGAGCAGTACCCTACCAAACGGGCCACGGACCGCGCGCGATCTGTTCTTCCTCTTCCTTGTCCTATCCTCTCCTCTTGCACACACACACTTACACTAACATGCACCACACACTCACATATTCCGGGAGACAGGTCGGGAGCTTAGAGCTTGTCCCGACTGGGGCGGTGCCCCGCTGGTGGGAGAGTCCTGGTTAGGGGGAAGCCCCACTAGCCGACGGTAGGTCGGTGCCGGATTTCGCAAACCAGCTGGGGAAAATCACCGCCATCTCCCGAGAAAAATCCATGCACTACACTAACGGGAATAATGACCGAAGCCGTTGGCGCGCCCGGAAACACGAAAAACATCAATCCATCAATCAATAGAAGAGATGAAAAGAAGATTTATCCACTTTTTCGTCATCGGAAGTACGAGTTTTTTAGTCGAAAATCGTCCGTTTGCCGGCGCACGATTACACCACCTTCCTTTGCGACGACGTAAGCAGCGAGCGCGAAGCGGGAAAGCGGCACGCACGTGGGCAGTGGCGACGCGCAGGCGCCGCCCGCGCAGGTCTCCGCGGCGCTGCAGCAGCGAGGAGCGCTCGCAGCGGAGCGGGCCCCGCGGCGGCCGCCACGCGCACAGCGGGCGCAGCAGCACCGGCCCCGGCCCGGCGCGCCGCCCATCACCAGCCACACGCCGTCGCCGTGCGGAGGCGCCTGGCGCGCACACACACCCCTGCACCTGCACTTCTACTGCGGGGCCAGCCGATCATTCTGATCAACTGATGTCACTTTGCAGCGCCTCTGACCGGGAGGTCCTAGGTTACACTCCCCACGGCGGCGGGATTTTCAGCTAGGTCGAATTCAGTCGCTGTCTGGAGGAGAATTCTAGCGGCGGCTGCTCTGATCGGTAGTTTCCCGTGGTTTCTCCGATCAACATTAGGCGAATGCCGGAGCAGTACCCTACCAAACGGGCACGGACCGCGCGCGATCTGTCCTTCCTCTTCCTTGTTCAATCCTCTCCTCTTACACACACACTGACACTAACATGCACGACACTACCACATATTCCGGGAGACCGGTCGGGAGCTTAGAGCTTGTCTCGGCTGGGGAGGTGCCCCGCTGGTGGGAGAGTCCGGGTTAGGGGGAAACCCCACTAACCGACGGTAGGTCGGCGCCGGATCTCACCATCCAGCATGGGTAGATCACCGTCATCTTCAAAGAAAAGCATGCACCACACTAACGGGACTAATGACAAAAGCAGTTGACGCGCCCGGAACCACGAAAAAATCAATCAATCAATCAAAGTAATGGGTGAAGATAGGACAAGGAAGCCGAAGAAAAGATCGTGCGCGGTCCAAAGCTCGTTACTTAGGGCATTCGCCTGGTGTTGATCAGAGAAACAACGGAAAACTACCGACATGAGCAGCAGGTCGCTAGAATTCTCCTCCGGACAGCGGCTGCAGGCGATCTAGCTATGTAGCTAGTGTCGAAAATCCTGCCACGGTCGCGACTCGGACCGCCGGGACCTCCGTTCAGAGGCAGGGCAGGGCCAGCGGTTGAGCCTCGTCAGCCGGAGGTCGTGAGGGCAGCGAGGGGGCGTGGCCTCGAGCAACTCACCTTCCGCAGCGCGAGGCGGGCGCCGTCGTCCGCCGCAGGGGCCACGTGCAGCGTGCGCCCATCGCAGCGGCCCGCCGCCGCCGCCGCAGCCGCCCCCGCCGCCCCCAGCGCTCGCAGCAGCTCAGCCGCCCTCGCCGCCGCCCCCAGCGTCAGCGCTGCGGCACGTGACACTCGCTGCTCATTATTATTATTATTATTATTATTATTATTATTATTATTGTACACAATGTATAATAATTAACTATAATTATCGTCACAATAGTATTGCAGTAACTGCAAGAGGTCGTCCATTCCCCCCTTGGTCCGTACGTCCGTCCCTCACGGTTAGAACACTTCCCGTCCACCAATCGAGACATTCGACGCTTCTGCGTCTCCTGGTGGGGAAGTGATAATATGTTTTCATATCCAGCCACAAGATTCTACGAAATTTCCAAAAACGTGTTTTTTGCGTGTTTTTGTGCTGCGATCTTCCTGGTGGATCGGGAATTTAACTAATGTCACTTAATTACGTAGATCTGTGTCAGTGGCGTTGGTTAAACCCTAGTGCCCGGAGGCAGTTTTCGATACACGACGCCATAATATTCTTCTAGGGGGATGGCAACTCTGACTCTTGCCATCTGTAACTGCAACAATGAATCGCGCGGCAGAACTGTCATGCCATGTTGCTTGAAGTTATTCATAAGAAAAAGAGTTTCATCCGTATAACCGTATTTTTAATTTTAAAAAATTGCAAAAATCCACGTACAATATTACCTTGGAACAAATTAAATTTGAAGAACTTCAAGGTAATACGGAGAAAACCAAAATTGTGAATAACGTTAGATAGTGAACTTATTCGTGTTCGTCTTTTCACATTTACGTTCTTAAGCTTTCCTATACCGAGTTTCAAATGAATGAGACTAACAACTTATTCTTATCAAACTTAAGTAACATCTTATTCATATAAACATACAAACAATCGCCTTTTAAATGTTTTTATAGATTCGGCTACAAAACGATTAATAGAGCAATCGCAGAAGTAGAAGTTAAAACAAATCAGACTGAGTTTATAGAGTCAGGGGGAGGGGGAAATAGCCGAGGAAAAATCAACTGTAGTTGTCGAAAATTTGTGATAGTATTTACGGAAGTAAGTGAGAATTATCGTATATGATAATTAGAGAATAACGCTGAAAAACAGCTTATAGACGATCTTTTATAAGCATTTTTGTGCATATTGCATTGGTACAAGCTTCGTTACATTGTAAATGCCAAAACATTCATATTCTGGTTACCCCGTATGAGCACCCCTGTTTACCAAAGAACGAAAATATTGCTTTACAAAAAGGAACATTTTCTAAACGCAATAGGTCGGCTTAATTGTCCGTGACTAGCGCGAGGCATTGATGTAGGCGCGCCGCCGACCAAAGCAATGGTGTTCGAGCCAAGTCAGACTTGCCAGGTTGGGGAATTTTGCCTCCAAAATGGGGACTTTTTTCGTTGTGGAGAAAGAATGGGAAACACAAATGGGTGGGGAAATTATTTTCCAGCTAGTAATATTATTCTCTTAATTATAATGAATAAAGAAAAAACATTAGACGTCATTCTCTCTCATTTTTATGAATCAAAAAGAAAGAAATAAACGACAGACATAGAGAAAGAAACACAAAGACAGTACGGATTTGACCAGCTTAGAGGACGATTATTGATTAATTAGAATTATTTGAATTTAAGGGGGCAGCCAATGGAATCGTCCGGGACAACTCATGTCGTTGGTCCATAATTTGGAGAATATTTTTCGTTTTAAATTTGGGAAATTTTGTTTCATTAGAGAGATTATTTGGGAAAATTTCGTAGTAGTGGTGTGAAAAGAGCTCGTAATTCGTCCGGCAACCTTGAGCGAAGTAAATAAATGAAAAACTTTTAAAAGATCATTCTCTCGATATTCTTGCCTTGAGAAAAAAACATTTCACAAGCCTCCACATTATGTAAGAAAGAGAAAAGTAATGTTTTTGAATGTTTATAAAATGAATATAACTAATTTGATTTCGAAACTAAAATTAAAATATTATTTTCTTATCTTTTAAAGGATCTATATCTGAAAAAATGTATACTTAAATATTAAAAGTCCTTTAATTTATTTATTTTACATCAAAAACAATTAAAACCTGTGTGACTTGCTATGGAGAGAAATTAATTCTACGCATGTTTTCAAAAATTCTATGATCCCTACCCTAAGTCGTATACTACATAAATTTTAAATACAGAAAGAAAATAAGCGTTGTTTGCAAGGATCATCATTTCCAAATCAGCAATTAATTTGGGTTTTTATCTCTGATTATGTCCTTTGTCAAGGAATAATACTTCCTGCAACGACATCATGAAGAACAATAAAATTGAATAACTATATTTCCTACTGAATTCTAGAAGAAGTGCATAGATAATGAAGTTACATTTATGTCCACAAGCAAAGTCCATCTCAGCATTTGCTCAAATGATCAGGGAAACTGGACGAAAAACCGGATCGTGATGGGGGTCACTGACCGGAAAACTGCAGTACAATACTTGTTACAGGTTATTTAGTATTATACAGACAAAATGGTTCTAAACTATGAGGAATTGTTCAATTCTAGAGGCAAAAGCCTCTTTCAAATTATATAAACTATCAGAAAATATCCTCATTTCCCTCATTCGGGCGAAAAATGCGTCTTCCGAATGCGAAAAATTTTGCAACATGTCCATAATACATTCATCTTTGACTGGCTATAACTACTAAACTATTCGCTTTACGGCGTTGAAATTTGCACGGCAGATGAAGAGTACTCAGCTCTTCTTTTTGTAATTAGGACACGTATTTGGTGTACAGGAAACCTTAAAAAAGAACGGCGATTGTATAGATTGTATTTTTGTGTAAAATGGCGTGTTATATGAATGTTTTGGCGAATTTCAGGAAAATGAAGCCTGAGATGGGAAAATTCTCTTTACCATTTTAATCGCCATTAAATTTCGAGTTAGGACGCTAGTTTTCAGAAGAATCGGTCTCCTGTCGAAATTTGCAAAATTCAGGAGATGGGTGTCGTTGAACTTTTACGTTTTTAACAAGAAAAAAGGTTTGGCCTTAAACGCTCATATCTCCTAAAATATGGGTATTTTTCTATTCTGGAGGCAATAGTCTGTTTCAAAATTTTATAAACTTTCAGAAAATACCTTCATTTGCATTATTCGGACGAAAATGAGCCTTCCGGTTTCATTTTCTCAATCTAGTAATTTTTCAACATATCCAAAATACAGTCATCTTTGATTGGCTGTATTTCCTAAACTATTTGCTCTACGACGTTGATTTTTCCACGGTAGATGAAGAGTACTCTGCTCTTCGTTTTGTAATGAGAAATGGTATTAGGTGCACAGGAAACGTGAAAAGAACGGCGAGTATATAGCTTGCAGTTTTGTTTAAAATGGCGTGTTTTATGAATGTTTTCGCGAATTTAAGGAAAACAAAGCCTGAGATGGAAAAATGTTCATCACCATTGTAATCGCCATTAAATTTCGAGTTAGGACACTAGTTTTCAGAAGAATTGGTCTCCGGTCGAAAGTTGCAAAATTCAAGAGGTCGTTGAACTTGAGCGTTTTTAACAAGAAAGAAGGATTGGCTTTATAGGCTCATATTTCCTTAACTATGGGGAAATTTCCAGTGAAATGAGAAATGGTATTAGGTGCACAGGAAACGTGAAAAGAACGGCGAGTATATAGCTTGCAAATTTGTTTAAAATGGCGTGTTTTATGAATGTTTTCGCGAATTTAAGGAAAACGAAGCCTGAGATGGAAAAATGTTCATCACCATTGTAATCGCCATTAAATTTCGAGTTAGGACACTAGTTTTCAGAAGAATTGGTCTCCGGTCGAAAGTTGCAAAATTCAAGAGGTCGTTGAACTTGAGCGTTTTTAATAAGAAAGAAGGAT
The DNA here is from genome assembly GCA_964035755.1 of Teleogryllus oceanicus. Lineage (NCBI taxonomy): Eukaryota > Metazoa > Arthropoda > Insecta > Orthoptera > Gryllidae > Teleogryllus > Teleogryllus oceanicus. The sequence goes on along the minus strand of CAXIVR010000005.1, from coordinate 99,207,536 downwards.
TTGCTTTATAGGCTCATATTTCCTTAACTATGGGTAAATTTCCAGTTCTGGAGACAACAGCCTCTTTCAAAATTTAATAAACTTTCAGAAAATAGCCCCTTTTGCCTCGGACGAAAAATGCGCCTTCCAGACTCATTTTCTCAATCTAGTTATTTTGTAACATGTCCAAAATACAGTCATTTTTAACTGGCTGTATCTCCTAAACTATTCGCTCTACAATTTTGAGTTCTGCACGGTAGATGCAGTTGCACTTCTTTTTGTATTTAGGACTGGTATTTTGGTTACAGGAAACGTGAAAAGAACGGCGACTATATAGCTTGCATTTTTGTTTAAAATGGCGTGTTTTATGAATGTTTTCGCGAATTTCAGGAAAACGAAGCCTCAGATATAAAAATTCTCTTCGCCATTGTAAACGTCATTTAATTTCGAGTTAGGACGCTAGTTTTCAGAAGAATCGGTCACCGGTCGAAAGTTGCAAAATTCAAGAGGTGGGGTCCCTTAAATTTTTACGTTTTTAACAAGAAAGAAGGATTGGCATAAAACACTCATATCTTCTAAACTATGGGGAATTTTTCTTTTCTGCGCCAAAAGCTTGTTTCAAAATTTTATAAACTTTCAGAAAATACCCTCATTTCCCTCATTCGGACGAAAAATGCCACTTCCAGACTCTTTTTCTCAATAAAGTAATTTTGCAACATGTCCAAAATAGTCATCTTTGACTGGCTGATCTTGCTAGTTACGATGAAGAGCATACGTCATGTTCGCCTCATGTCGCTGTTACCTCAAGCATGAGAATTCAACAAGGCCCAGGCAAGGGGGACTACCGACCCAAAACGCCAAACACATATATACAAAGGTAAAGCGTTAGTCACTAATAATTTCATTGGGAAAATTTGTGAATTTAAATATTTATAAAACAAGTGTCACAACTTCCGAATACTTATGTGCATTACGGAAAACATAATAGTTATGTATGTATAGAGGGCATTAAGTAGATGTTTTTGCCTCTGGCCCTCGGGGTTGGAACTCATCTAAGGGACAAAAACATCTAGTAACGCCCATGGTGCATACAAAACTTAATGGTTTACTAATTCGTTGCTGAATCAAAAATGAGAATTCGGAACATTTTTGTAATTTAAACCATAAATTTTTGTATCACTGGCGTTACTACACATTTTTGCCCCTCAGGTGACTTGGGCTAGAGGCCCTCGGGTTTGGATGTCGCCTTCGGGGCAAAAACATCTACTTTCCACCTTAGGTACATAATAGTTATTTATTCACTATAGTGAAGTAGATGAAGGAACCGAAAGATTGAGAAAATCTAATAAAATTTAGTTTGAGTGGCGATAGAAGGCTGCTGGGAAACATGTGAAAATGAGCTCAAAATGCCTCACTTTAGAAATGCTCAAATTCGTTTTAAAAAAAAACCGCTGCAATTTTTTCCTTCAAACCTTTTTGTAGAAATAGTGCTAAATGTACTGTATAATGGGGCATAATAGCCATTTTTGCTTTGTTTTTTTTTAAATCACGCAAATGTATATTTTGGAAATATCTTTCACGCCATTAAAATGCACATTTCCAGCGATTTGTGTACATTATTGCCTATGTGAGTAGAAGTGCTTCAACTGACTTCCAAAGAAGTTTTCGAAACCTCTTTTTTAGAGAAGCTTTGGGTGAAAAAGTGCTTCAAATTTCGCATTTACAAGACCGCTTAAACGATATTTTCTAAAAACGGCGCCAATTTTTTAAACGAAAATTTCCCTGTAGGACGAAGTTTTACTCTATAATATTCTTTGGATCTCTTTCTTAGGAAACCGAAAAATCGAGAACTTTTTTTAATGTACTTTCGGCGGCTATAATTAACAATTTTAATTGTCAATTTTGTGTTGATATTTGATTGAAATATTTTTTTCGCCCCTAATGTATTTATGTCATTTCTAATGACTTTTACAAAAAATGATGCGCGAGATGTGTAAATTCGGACAGAAATTGCGGTATAATAGTATTACGTAAACATCACTAAGGGCGATAAAGTATGTGCTGCTTTAGAATCACTTAATATAAAAATACATTACAGACAATCAATACTATTACTATTTAATATTTAAAACCACAAGTTTGTTTTTAAAGTAATGGAGCCTAAAAAAATATGCAGAAAGAATTAACGTAAAATGGGTCGTTTCCCGATGCATTAACAATCAGTAGTGATTACTGATTTACTATTCACCAAACCGTACAAAAAGACAATCGCGTTAAGACTAGTGAAGAGCGTCAGGTGGCAAGGGGAAGGGGCGAGCGAACGCGGTCGCAGCGTCACCTGCCGCGTCCGGCAGCACCAGCGCCAGGCAGCTGCAGCCGAAGCGATCGCGCACGGACAGCACCAGCGCCGTCGCCTCCTCCGCCGCCATCGCCGCACTCGACACCTACACACGCACAGGTATTTGGTATCGACCCTAATGACAGAAAAGTGAACAGTCCTGTCATCATATCTCGTATGAAAGGCTAGTGAATGGGGTAAACGCCGGAAAAGTTTTACGAGTACAATTATTTGTTTGTTTAGATTCATATACTTCTATTTTAAGTTTAATGCACCATCATTTTTCATTCATATACAAATTATCTTCGGACGTGCGTGTGATTCACGAACAAAGAAGATAGTTTTACGTGCAATTTCGTCATTTTCCGACGTTGCTTATTCGATTTCTCTTGTGATCACCTGATCCCACGATATTATCGATTTATGAGTTATAATATCACTGTTAAAAATCCGAGTACCGACACTTCAAATATCTCAACCACCCCTACCGATAAGAGCTGCGACAGCAGGAGCAGCGAGGCGCTGACAGCCACGGTCGCGCGCATGGCCTCGCTCGCGCTCTGCCCGGCGCCGACTGCACTTCCACCCCCGCCCACGCCAACGTGCCCCCCCCCCCCCGCCCCGCACCATTCTCTCACCGGGCGATGGATGAGAAAGAAAATCGTATCCCAATTCCATCCCACGCTCAACTTTCATCTGCCTCCTCAAAAAGAGAGAACCCGATTGCATCCCGTTCATCTTTCCCCGCGAGTATCAGGGAAAGCTCGCCTAGGTGTCACTGTTTCCAAGATCGCTCTTCAAAAAAATACCTTTATGTTTTTCTCTTCTTAATGTGCAGGTCACATTAAACGAGTGGTGCTACAACACCATGTACATTCTCGCCTTTCGTAATAGTTATATAATATTATGTATACCTATTATTATTATATCTATAAATATTATTTATACCTCTCTCTCTTTCTTGCTCTCTCACTCGCTGTAGTTCTCTCTCCCTCGCTCTCTCTCTCTCGCTGTCTCTCTCTCTCGCTGTCTCTCTCTCGCTCTCTCTCGCTCTCTATCTCGCTCTCTCTCTCTCTCTTTCAAATTAACAGGTGTTTTGAGGAGCAAGTTTGATGACTGGCGCGTACTACACTTTTCATCTTCATCTGGAGAAAAAAAAGAAAAAAGGATATGGATATTTTCCGTTATACGTGTACTGAATCGGTTCCCTACTATGTAAACGTTGAACAGATGAACGTTGTGATACATGTCAACATTTACACGGTACATTTACACATTAGTTTTACATAACATTTCACTTTGAAGTGAATTTATTTTGAAGAGAACACTCACTTTTAAGAATTACTAAATAAATAAATAAAAAAACACTAAATTAATAAGTTAGTAAGTTAATAAGTTAATAAGTTGATAAGTTGATAAGTTGATAAGTTGATAAGTTGATAAGTTGATAAGTTGATAAGTTGATAAGTTGATAAGTTGATAAGTTGATAAGTTGATAAGTTGATAAGTTGATAAGTTGATAAGTTGATAAGGATAAGTTGATAGTTGATAAGTTGATTGAAGTTGATAAGTTGATAAGTTGATAAGTTGATAAGTTGATAAGTGATGTTGATAAGTTGATGTTGATAAGTTGATAAGTTGATAAGTTGATAAGCTGATAAGCTGATAGTGATGTTGATAGTTGATAAGTTGATAAGTTGATAAGTTGATAAGTTGATACGTGGATACGTGGATACGTGGATACGTGGATACGTGGATACGTGGATAATTTAATAAATAAATAAATAAATAAATAAATAAATAAATAAATAAATAAATAAATAAATAAATAAATAAATAAATAAATAAATAAATAAATAAATAAATAAATAAATAAATAAATAAAAAATAAATAAATTAAGGAAAATAACTCACATTTTGCTTCGCATTATATATTTTTGGAATGTGTTAAAGAAATTGTTCATCGCGGTAGACAATACACACAATTTAAAACACTTACAGTTAAAAACACGTAATTCCACCTTTCACTTAACATTTGATAGTACACTAATTTCGGCAAACAACACGAGAACTTCAACTAAAAAACTCACCATGCAAGCATAGAAAAATGACGTAAATAAATCAAAGTATGTAATATTCCTTTTATTTCAAGAAATATATTGTTTTTTTCTCCGTAATCAACTTCTCGGAAAGTTGCAAGAAATTCATATAAGTTCTTCGTAAAAAGAAATTACAATTATTTACTTGTTTCATAAACAATTCAAATGATTCATGATACATTTTTCTCATTGTGTTGTCGTGAAATTGCGTGTTTTTGGTGTGGAATTTGTGTGTTTTTTTCGCCCTGTAAATCTTTTAAATTGGTTTGTATCGTCTACCGAGATGAACAATTCCTACAATGCATCGCAAAAATATATAATCCGAATCAATAGGTGAGTTACATTTTGTCTATCTATTTACTATACCCTTTAAAAGGAATTCTCTTAAATGTGAGTGTTCCCTTCAAAATAAATTCTCTGAAAAGTGAGAGAGGTTTATAAAACTGCATAAGCGCCGGAGCGAGAGCGGAGGCGTGAACCAGGTCTCGAGAACGAGGGCCCGTAGGTCCTTGCGAACGTAGCACGTTGGATCTATCAGGTACCACTTGGTGTCAAAATGCCTTGGTTACAAAATTTGTTGTAGATTCGTTGACAATAAAATTAGATATCTAGCGTGAAAAACACGAATAATCACTTCACTAGACCAAAGGAAGAGTGTCCACCATACTCTTCCGATTTACCAGCTAGTAATATAAAATTAGTCGAATTGTGGGTGTGCGGGGGGATTTGGAGCGGCAGTAGTCAATAGAGCACTAATAAATTAGTAATATAGTAATAGAATTACTATTAAATTGTAATAATACTATGTGTTTTATGTAAAACTAAATGTACCGCGTAAATGTTGAACAAGGAGGTTATAATATATGGAGGTGGCATGGTCGAAAACCATTGTGGAAAATGAAACCAACCCCTTGCAAGCTCGGTTAGGCTACCCGCTAAACAGTGTGACCAAACAGGCTGAAATCTACCTTTCCACCCTTATATTTTCTTTATTCATATTTTGATATTTCCATAAGGAAAATATTTTTTATATAATTACTTGTAATTATCACACAGAAATATTCAGAGAATAAATAAAAACATACCTGGGAAAAATAATAAATCTCCCCAAAATTCATTAAATGGCAGAGGAAATACATTTTAAAAATTTTTCATTTGTGTGAATGATTAGAATTTAATTTATGTGCTTGATGACATGTATTATTGAAACACAATTGTACCTTTCACTTCATGGAAATGAGAAAATACAATATTTTAAAATAGAGATTTGAGAAAAAACAACCAGCAGTGAACACATTGAACGCAGGGGCTTTTACAATGTGATATCGTAGGCTTCCGCGGCCAGAGTTATGATCTGGGCTGTCCGGGTGACGCCGCGTCGAAGGCTGGGGTGCCGACGTTTCGACCGACATATCGCGGTCCTCTTCAGGGCTGTACTGCGCCAGGATGTTGGGCATTCTGGTTTATATAGAGAAAGGGGCAGGCTGTGCTTTTCCAATGTATTGCATTCAACATGCAAGGAGCTTAATTTAATGTCACATAAATTGACACAGTGAAAACTGCTAATCATGTTCCAAATTTGACATACGAAAGTAATGAAGTTTGTCTATATGGAAGGGGCATGAAAATTGAAAAATAAAATTTAAATAAAAATTCCAATAAAAGTTTTAATTAATTGCCCTGAACAGAAGCGTTCAGGATTCAATAATGAAACCAGGTGAAATTCATTGACAAGAAAAAATTATAAATCTCTCAAATTTAGTTTTCCTGAAGCCAAATCAATTTAAACATATTTTAAAACAAATGCAAATTCATTATTTTATTTGAAAAAACAATAAATATATATAATTAATTTAAGTTCTTATAGATCTAAGAAATAACATAAAATAGGGAATACATTTTTTTTCGTGAGTAAGGTAAACAAATAACACAAAATATTTTTGCAGATGAACTGTTTAATTTATTTCAATGTTTACATTTGTGACATTACTAAAATAATTTTATAAAAATAGCTTGAAGATAGCTTGAAACTTTTAAAAAACGTAACGAGTAAAAATCTGCTGCTAATATGTAATAAAAAAGGCCTTGGTTTACGAAGTGCAATTACGTCTGGCACATTCGTTATTCTTCGTTCGCCCTTAGAAAAAAGCTGATGTAAACAAACCTGAGGTATTCATCCGCCTTGCTCCGATTCTCAATCGTCGACTCCGCACGCACTACTTTCTGCCACGCGTTCAGTGTAGTCTGTTCTGTGGTCGCTCGAAAAGAGAACCCGACATCTGCAGATCGCCAGAAGAATATTAACATTTCTAATAGCTCCGCAACGAATGTTTACATACATTAACAGAAATTACGTAAAATTACGTAAAACTAACTAAATCATCCTCAACATTTAGTTTGCAAAGTTAAATTTTAAAAAAATCTTTATGATAATGAAGTAAACAAATGAATGTCAATAACCAATTTACATTATTTTGACTGTATTAACTAATATTCACCCTTTAATCTCATGCAAACAATTTACTTACGATCACTCTTCTTCAGGAAGAGGTTAAATTCCTTGCACGTCTGGAGCAGATGATTCGATGTTGGAAGAGTAACTTTCGGTGATGACTAGGGAACGGAATTTATTGTAATAAAAAAGAAAAATATGTACATATTTATGTACTTATTTTTTCTAAAATATGTAAGAAAAATGGGAAACATGTGAAATAAAAATTCGTTATAATGTTTAAAATTCCATTCTTCAAGCGTTGTCCGAACAGAGTACGTTGCCGATCAGATCTTAACATGGATTTAGAGAGGCTGAAAGGAAGTTCTACATCTACAGAAGCAATTATTTGCTAGTTTCATCCGAAATGTATAATACTTTCGTAGTATGTACAATATTGTTTACGAGGAGCCGGCGCAAGCGGTACCGTGTACCCTGTGATAGAAAGAGAAGATGTAAAGGGAGCATACCCCTCCCCGACTCCAGAAAAGCGATAAAATAATGATCTGAAAAATACTTCTTTCATCGAGTTACGCATGGGGTCTTTGAAAGATGTGTAAGCACGTGGTTGAAGTTCCTTCTGCTTCACATTCATCCGCTCCTCCTTGTTCCTGAGTACACGGTTTCCAAGAAGCAGAAGGCGCGGGGGGGGTTGATAATTAATAGTTTTGATAAGTTAATAAGTTTGATAATTAATAGGGAAAGAGGGGCATTAATACTAGCGCATTGTGAATGGCTTTGCAAATCAGTAACAAAGTTAGTTTCCAAGTAAAATATTTCGAACGCGCCAGTGAAATGTTCATTTTGGGCTTGTATATATTAAAATATAACAAAATATGTATCAGTAGATAAATATGTAAAAATATGTAATTATACGAAAATATGTAAAATAAACATGGGTTCAATTCGTTCAGAATCCCGTGTTAAGTCTAAAAAAATAGTGAATGCAGGTATCTTGTCCCTTTAAAAATATGTATTTACATGAAAATCCGTTCTCTAGTGATGACTGTCTTGTTCACGACACTGTCACTGAAGTCATCTACCTCCCACATTCTCTGTTCCTCTTTAACAGTATGCCATACAACAGCGTTCTGGCGTTATGGCGCAATACCTTGCTCGAGAAGTGCTTAAAAGAGCTAAAATGTATTTAAAACGTTCAATATCACATGCTTTTAACCACTCCGTAATAGTTTACCACTATAGTATTTCACAGAACCTGCACCGCTGTCCATCTTCAAGCGAAGTTTTCGAACTGCTTGACAAACATTTCTAAACTGATCTGCTTCCCTTCGCATGAGTAGACCGCCTCCCGCCGTGCGTGACCGAACCTGCGTCTGTCATTAGTTCTTACGAAATCAACACCTCCGTCAAGGTGACACCCCCACTTTATGAAAATTCCAAAACTACTAGCCTATAATTTTGTACTAATTATGTACAAATTTTGTACAAAACTATAAACCGCTAAAAAACGAATTCCAGAAGTGTAATTTATTAACTTATTTAACAAATTAAAAACTAACTAGCCCATAATTATCTACAAATTATGTACTAATTTTGTACTACAATAAATAATTTTGTACTCGATTATAAACAATTGAAAACCGGTTTCAAAAACGCACTTTTCGAGTATATTTACCATTTCCTTAAACCCATTTCTAATCAGATCTCAATGTTGACATTTATTGTTATCAGTTTGGTCCTTAACCGATCTTTCCCGTGTAATAATTTCAAATTTTTACCTGGTCCCCCAACAGAGATATTGAAGGCAAAAAACGAGAAATGTTGCGTTCAGCTTAAATGAAAAGTGTCCGCCATGACAATTTCCTGAGTCACAAACTCAAAATCAATTAACCAATAATTATCTACTAATAATGTACTAATTTTGTACCATAATAAATAATGTTGTCCACGATTTAAAAAATTTAAAAAACCGGTTTCAAAAATTCAGTTTTCGCGTATATTTACGATTTTTTAGTAAGTGAAACGTAAAGCAATAAACAAAAAGAAACTAGCTAGCAAGCCGGAATACACCGACACGCACTCTGATGTTTGGGTCGACAAAACATGGCGGACACACCAGCGATCGGCTTCACTTTCTGAGGCCGATGTCACCTCCATATATTACAACCTCCTCGATGTTGATTGACTGGTATCAGAACGTTCACATTGCAGAGAATCGATTCCAAAATGTCTCGTGTCAAAGGAACTGACGCGAATTTACGTTTCAAAAACATATAAACACTCCAGAAGCATGCAAGTTGTTTATTATTTACAAAAGAAATGAATATATTTGTTTGCAACGAAAATTAAAACACTAATAAAAACAATTGAATTGTATAAATTTAGTGCTTTTTATTTCTGTGTTACTTTTTCTTTGTGAACATATGTATTCATTTCTTTTGTAAATAATAAACAACTTACATGCTTCTGGAGTGTTTATATGTTTTTGAAACGTAAATTTTGGCGTAGAAAGTACTTTTTCATACCAACTTTTGAGTGTTCATTGCGGCTCTGACATTCAAAATATCGAAGGAGTTTATTAGACAAATTACACTTAAAATTATCTAAATAGCTTATTTCGAAGTTTCGTTGTATATCTATCTCTCTCTCAAAAATATAACACACACGCGCACGCGCACACGCGCGCGCACACACACACGCGCGCACACACACCGCGCGCGCACACACACGCGCGCGCACACACACGCGCGCGCACACACACGCGCGCGCACACACACGCGCGCCACACACGCGCGCGCGCGCACACACACGCGCGCGCCACCCACACACGCGCGCGCGCACACACACGCGCGCGCACACACACGCGCCGCGCGCACCACACACGCGCGCGCCACACACACGCGCGCGCACACACACGCGCGCGCACACACACGCGCGCCACACACACGCGCGCACACACACACGCGCGCGCACACACGCGCGCGCCACACGCGCGCGCGCCCCACCGCGCGCACACACACACACACGACGCACGCGCACGCACAACACACATACACACATACACACACACATATATATATATATATATATTTTATATATATTTATATATTGTGACGTCACGGGGTTATACGAACCCGTAACGCCACCATAAGCCACTAGAAAAGACCGAGAACTGAGAAATAGGGTGAGGCGGGCGATGGTCCGAGAAGGCGACATCTACCGCAGGTTTTCGCACTCCTAGTCCAAAGTTAGCGGATAATATTTTCTCGAAAGGGCGCGAAGGAGGAAAATTCACCCTCCAGAAATTTTCCCCAGGCGGATTGCATAAATACCGTGACGCACTTCAGTAGAGCTCTCTTACGACTTCGACAGCGACGGCGACTCAACTAAATTCTTCAGCGGTAGTAATCGGTTAGTGCGGGAGTATAATTTTACTTGCTTTAGTAAAGCTGATTTAAGAAACGCGGTGATAAGTGATAGAATTCAGAAGCAAAGTGCATGTACAGCATTTGCACTAACATTACGCGAGTAAGCAAGCGTTGTGACTGCTCGAACTTAAAATAGTTTCATCATCGAAGTAAATTCGCGCAGAAGGACTCTGAACGAAATCCAGTATTTAATTTTGTACGCCACGACCACGCACGCTCAAAGTGTGGTATGTCGGCCGAGTGCTAGAAGTAGTCAATTCAAGCACGTTAGTTATTTAAAACTGGAAGCGCGAGCAACGGGTACGCGGCAGCCGGCAGAAGGACGACTCAACACTCAAGCGTAGGCGAGAAGGACTTGGACCAATTCATGATGTACGAGTCCGAGGACGAGAGAAAGGTTTGGAATTTGGACGTATGGCGTCATCCTGAGATCGAGCGAAAGAAGAGGTGCGACCGCGGGACATCAAACCAGTCGAGTGACGTGGCGAGGACTGCGAGCAGCCGAACCCCCAAGGTTAACTGACGGCGAGCGGGAAGGAAATGTCGAGGTAAAGAACTGGCAACTTCTATGCGGCAATTTGTTAGGAAACTGTGTAGCTTTAAACGCCAGGCGTAGCGTCCTAAAATAGGTGAAAGTTCCAAATAGTTACTGGGAAATATTTCGAATGTATGAGCGGCAGTTTTGATTTCATTCGCTGTACGCACCAGTAAATTCGTTTGAATGCCATACCTTGTACAACTTTTCTAAAGTAAATTATAATTTTTCATGTAATGTAAAAGTAATCTTATTGAAAGTAGTTTCCATTGTATGATGTCAGGAATAATCAGTTGCTATAATTTTGTAAAGGGTACGATTTAGTAACGTGTGTGTCACGTTTATTCTTGTGCTAGAATTAACAGCATTGTAATAAATGCGCAGCTCAAGGCTGACCCTGTGAAGTCTAAAAAGAATAATTGTAGAGAATCACTTAAAGGGCCGTGCACAGAAAACTTTAGATTAACCACAGTTAAATGAGGTACACGAAATAATTGAGAAGGAGGTCAAAGCAAAAGTATTGTAAATAGTGCGTATTGAAGTAATCAGGCAGTCAAGGTGACGCCTATACATTCTCTTATGGTTGTGTTATTTCTGTTCTTTTTGTTTCTGTTTTCTTTGCAGTGACCATCTACGTAAAGTACATACTTATTGTATATTTGTGCCGCTGTGTAATTTGTTTTACTGAATATATGCTCATTTTACCAGAATTTTATATAATTCATTGTGTCAAGGGTTCAGACCTTTCTCATACCCGAAAGATCCTGCTTCCTGAGAATTTAAAGCTCGCTTCACGAGCATTCATAGTTTCACGCTTCATCGCCACCGGCTGGAAGGTAGTAGGTGGGCGTGTTATAAAAATATATATATATATATATATATATATATATATATATATATATATATTACTTCCGGGAGCGAAATTCAACTCGGATGCCGCATCAGTGGGTATTTATGATAATGAGATTCCTTAAAACAACCCAACAAATTGCGTTATAATTGCTTAGGGATAATCATGTGAGCTGATATGTTGAACTTTCTGCCTCCGTTAGAAATGTATTTTGGTTGAGGCTGTTTTTGCCAAACCGCTACACGTTGCTCTGACGAACATGGATGTCTGTTTCTCTTACGTTGCAGGTAGCAACTAAGTACATTGAATGAATGTCATTTTTTTTTCAATTAATCAGTATGCGGGCAGTGGTAGGTTCAAATGTCTATCTACTTCACAATGCAAGTCTTGACGCGATCACGCAACAGACTAACGTGCATATAACATCCGTTTTTTCCCTTTTTTACTAATTTTCACCATCACCATATTAGTGAACTATTTTATTTGTCGGCATCCGGTATATGCCATTTTCTCATGGACACTACCGATTGTGCACCCAGATGTGTAGTGCAAAGATTCATCACTTGTCGGCCAGCGACTAAACAAAGTGAAACTGACGAAAGCATCAGTTCAAATTGGACAATCAGAAATAATTAATGAACTCAGTATTTTAATAAACGAACATTTTAGCTGCAAAACTCTGCTAGCAAGTGCCATGATAACAAAGAAGAAAACTACAGGGGACTATAATTTATCTATGTGACTCTAAGGGCCGTATTCTCGAACCGCTGCCGAGCAATCTCCTGGTAGCCTGCTACCTGGGGACCCCTTGCTGCCAGGCCGGGGGGCTGCCAGCGGCTATATGGCCGATGGTATTCTGAAATCACTTCCAGCTTTGTCCCAGAATGGGAGCTTGCTCTGATTGGTGGAACGACTTAAGCGAGACTCGCACGCCAGATGAAGTAGTGTACCAACACAATGAATCTAAGTGAAATTATTTATTTTTATTTATACTTTCAACTGCATTTTATCATTAAAACATTGAATATACAAAGGTTGACACATTGTATACTACCCAGTTAATTTGTGTACATTCCCAGTGAATTGTAGCCTGAAACCAATAACACATCCACAATAGTATTTTGTGTAATCGTTGGTATGACATCTGCGTTTGCAGATTGTTTCCGTGTTCCAACTGATCCACGTGCATGCGAGTTCTGGTGGTGGTGGTGTGTTTGGTCACTGATAGTGATCGTAGTGGTTTTCTTTGTATTTCTTTCTTATAACGACACGCTATTCTCCCTTGGTACTTTCTCTATTTTCGAATATTTCTATTTGATTAAATTTCCCCATTATAACCCCATTAAATTACAAAATTTGAAGAGATGTGGACGTCCTGTTAAATTGACCAAACATGTAAAATGACAAGTCTTCACAAAAGTTAAAGAAACCTAGGATAAGTGGATAAAAATTTAGTGTTGAACTGCAAACTGATTTAAATCTTAATATTAGTCATCTACTGGTCAAAAATGTGTGTGTTATAGTGGATGTTTTGTAGAAATGCCAAGAGCAAACAATTTATTAATCTGAGTAAGGAAAGGGATAGAGTATGCAAACTATTACAAGAATTGTTCAATAGAGTACTGGAAAAGGTTTATTTACTGATGAAATTAAATTCATTGTTCTTCTAGAACACGCCAAAAAAGTGTGGAGGGAAAAGAATTCTGAAGAATAGTAGGTGGATCATGAAAGTTATATTAACCTACTTAAGAAGAATTTACCATCCAGCATTGAAAATTGGGACTAACAAACAGTTATGTTTTCATGCAAAATAATGACCCTATATGGCCCTAGATTCTAGGTTGTGGATATTGTATAATACACTAAAATACATGGTAACTCCCCCACAGTCTCTGAATATTAATCTAATTGAACATTTATGGAGTTGCCTCAAAAAATATCACTTCAAAGCAATTTCTAAAGGCTGCTATTTTGGAAGAATGGGAAAGATTGGGTCAGAGTCCCACTAAAGTTAAAACTAACATGTATTTCTTTCACAGTAGTATTGCCAAGATACATCAAATGAAATTTTAAAAAAGGAACTATAAAATTATGCATTCAAACATATAAAAGTTTAGGTTTGGAGTACTACTCTTATTTCATTCATAAAGAGTGTGATAAGATATAAAATAGATTTCACTGATACGTTTACAAAGAATTCTAAAACTACATACTTATTTCAAAGTTTCTCTAAAATTACCGAACATTTAAGGAAAAAATGTTTTTCTGTCACAGTACATTCTGCATAATACCTTCAGGGAAGTAATTTTTATGAGTGTTCCATCTATGCACCCGATAACACCAGGAATTGCCTCATGGCGTAGAACTTTCTTTTAACTCTTGTTGCTGCTGTGCAGTTCTTGGTAGAAGCATGCAATTTCTCACTTGACTTCCGAGGATAGCTGTCACTTCTTGAACCACTTTGCAAACACTTGACTGGCTGAGACCATGAATGTCACCATTATCTCTGTGAAAATTTATTTTGAATCCTATTACCTTTGCAGTAGGAAACATCAAACCATCTTATAAATTAATAATTTCCACTCAAGAAAATAATTATTATAATATTATAAACAATTTTATTACACAAACTCACCTGGTACAGGTCTGTCAGCAATCTTAATGCTGTCAATAACTTGAACATTGGGGATATTGGCAAACCCGCAAGTCTCCATCAAATACATTCCGCATTTCGCAACACATCAACAGTGGATTTCAAAAATCGGTAGCGACATTGAAATTCGCGGTCCCGAAATCTCTCTATAGGATTCTGTACATCCCGGATATAACGGCGAGGCATTCAGTCGACGCTGCTCTTCTTCTTCCTCCTCCATTTCTTCCATGGATTCATAGAATTCTCAGCAATTCGTTATCCATTATATCAAACGGAACTGATTGGCAAAATGCATGAAAGGTTATGTTGCAGTGTATAAAAAAATAATAGTCCGAAACATTAAACAATAATTCGCCGTGTATTCGATAGAGTAGTCCATAAAGTATGCTCGGTTGCCGTAAATCAAGAGTAGTGTGCAAAAAGTCAAGTAAAGTCGGTGTAAAATGAAATTTACTTCAACAACAACGCACAGAGGGATAAAATCACAAGTAAACCAGGTTAGGAGCACGCTGGGGGGGGGGGGGGCTGCTGGCAGCACTTGCGACCGCTGCCAGCAGAGAGCCGCTGCTGGGAGCATACGAGGGGCCTGCCAGCCCCTGGAAGCAGTTCGAGAATCGCAAATTCGAACTCTGGGAGCCTGCTACTCTTGGCAGGCCCCTGGCAGCGGTTCGAGAATACGGCCCTAAAGCTCTGAAGACGGTGCACACTGAAAATAGATAAAAAAAAAAACTGTTCGAGCATTCTAGGAAATTTTTAAGCTCCATTGCAGTATCTAGTCAGTCAGTCCGGATTCCTCAGCAATAGACCGCGGTCAAAAACCTATTTTTTCCTGGGTACCTTGTACTAAATGATGTTTTATATCAACATTTTAGGATGTTATGAACTAAAACCCGCCAATTTTATAGATCCTAAAATAGCCTATTTAAACATTAATGCATATTTGTGCCTATTGTACTTTTAAAAACCTCAAATTAGACTAATTTGCCCAATTTCTTTTGTCTGTGGATTCTTTTAATTTTTTTGTTTTATGTCGTGACGGCACAACAGACAAGGATGATATTAATTTTAAGTTCTGTTTATTTACGAATCAGTGGCTTTTGTCAAAAATGTCTTACTTAAGGGCGGGAATATATTTTCAGATAATGCCGATGTCTATTACTATAACACTCGACGTACAAATCATTTTCATCAGGTGACAGTATCAACAGCTCATTACAAAAAATACACATACAATACATGTACATTATTTTACTACACTTTGCCATGATTTAACTTCATTTTCTGTGCACGTCTTCTAGAATTCAGTGGGAAATACAATTATTCAAATTATCGTTTCCATGTTGTCGCGGCAGGAATGGTTACATTTATGTCCAGAAGCAAAAGAAGAGACCATCTCAGCATTTGCTCAATGGATCAGGGAAACTGGACGAAAAACTTGATCGAGATGGGGGCCATTGACCCAGAAGCTGCGATACTTGTTACATATTGTTTAGAATTATACAGTCCAATGGTAAATAATACATTAAATATCACTGTTATGTTGAATTCCTTGTGATGCTCAGTAGTCTCTAATTGTATAGAAACAGTTATGCAGCAGAAACGATTTCACTTGGGATTTAAACTTTTCTATCGAATTTAATCGTTTAATGTCATCTGGCAAAGTGTTGTAAAATAATGTACATGTATTATATGTGAACTTTTTGTAATGAGCTGTTGATACTGTCACCTGATAAAAATGATTTCTACGTCGAGTGTTTTAGTAATGAACATCGCATTTCTGAAAATATATTCCGCCCTTAAGCAAGTCATTTTTGACAAAGCCACTGTTTCGTAAATCAACAGACAAGGTAATGGTAAAATTCTAGATTAATGAAGAGAGAACTTACAAGAATCACGTGGTGGAATTTGGTTATTTGTACAATTCGTTTTGTAATCTAAAAGTCTGGGAGCTATAAGATGTATCGACCCAGAATAGTATGCCATATCTCAGGCGGGAGTAAACATTCGCGAAATATACACAATGAGCAGTATTAAGGCTTACTGAACTTGAAAGAATTCTGAACGCGTAGCATAATGAACTTAATTTTGTGTAAAATTCATTTTTTGTATACCATCATTATAAACGACCCTTTTCGATACCCCGAATCGTGCATAATCCAGTATTTTATCGCACGCTACATGACGTCATCAACATTATTAAACGCGACATGACGTCATCACACATTCAGCCAATAGTAGCGAGAGAATCGTGGGGAGGTAGAAGAAGACGGAACAGCCACCACCTCCTCTAGGAGGTGGTGGAACAGCCGACCACCGTTTTCTCGCACGGATGTCAACAATGCCATCTTGAATTTGATTTCCAGAGGGCGTTGGATGTCAAGCACCCGAGACGTCAGAAGAAAGTTGTTTCGCAGAAATTAAGTTTGATTCTCTTGTAAATTTATAATGCTGTTATACAAAAAAAATGAGCGTATGCAACTCGTTTATAATGTTGCTTTATTGCAAATTGACTGAATTAGATCTACTCATGCAATAAAGCAAAACTATTAAATGAACGTTCCATTTAAGGTTTGACTGAATTGAGATCTAAAAATTGTGTTCCCTTAACATCAGTCAATGGTACACCGTTAATTCTCAATGGAGCACAGAATGGTTTATTAGAAATGGAAAACTGCATTAAAACCGTTTTCTTTTCGTTTACTATCAGTTTGTTATTTCTGAACCAATTTGAAACATCTGCTATTGTACTATTTACGGTTTCTTTATTGAAAAGGATGTTCGTATCATCCGCAAAGATAACTGTTCTTCCGTTTCGAATCGTCGAGGGCATATCGTTTACGTAAAGTAGGAACAGAATAGGGCCTAAAATCGATCGAGGAACTCCACGTGCAATGGGCAATAAGTCGGAAAGATGCGTACGTAATGTTCCATCATTCCAGTGAGGTTTTTCCACTCTCTGAGATCGTTGTTTAAGGTATGAACATAACCAATCTAGAGCAATACCACAGATTCCGTATGAAGTCAAGTAAAATGTCATGATCAATGACGTCAAAAGCTTTTGAGATATCTAAAAAATCCAATAGGTGCATCGTTTTGATCCAATGATGAGGCGACATCTTTAAGAAAGGAAAATATAGCTGTTTCCGTTGATGTTGATTTTCTAAATCCATGTTGGCAATCTGAAAGCGCGTCGTGGAGAAAGGTTTCCATTCGTACGTAAAAAGGTCTCTGAATTAATTTTGAATTTCATTTGTTGCCTTTTTTGAAGAGCGGCTTAATTTTAGCCGTTTTGAAAATATCTGGAAACGTTCCGGTGCATAACGATGAATTAAATTTGTGAGTTAACGGGTGTATAATGGCATACGCACAGGTCTTTAACAAAGAATCCGTGAATTCATCTAAACCGGACGAATATTTATTTTTTAGTTTGCCGATTATTTTGAGAATTTCATAGGGAGAAGTTTAGGAAACTAACATCGTGTCTAAAATTTTGGGTGAACTGTCTATTATTGAATGTTGTGGCTGAAGACCCTTAGTGAGATCGGCAGCAATTCTCGAAAAGTATTGGTTAAAGAGAGTGTGTGCAAGTGTTTTGCAACTAAATGCGTTTTGTTCAATGTTCTTCAAAAAACAACTTCTGATTGCCACCGTTGCCGGATCCTTCACAGTTATATCGTTATATTTTAAAACAACATTCTCTACAGGGTTTCTAGTTGATTTGGTCGTATTTTTTTTATTATATTCCAAGGAATTCATATTATATTCCAAAGATTGACAAGGAATCTTAAATTTGGAACAGATCGTATGAACGGTTTACACGCTAGTAGTGTTCACAGACGGACGGACGCACGTTTTGCTTTCAATTGAATTTTCGGTATCAAGGACACACAAAACTGTGATTCTGGCTCCACCACGTATTGGAGGATTTTTTTTTTTTCTTTCTTTCTTAATTTAGCAATTGGATTTATCCACTTCCTTGTGTTCAGGGCCCGGCAATATTATTTTGTTGAAAATTCACCTTTTTTCGTGCAGTATTACATAACTTTCTCTGTACTACGTATAGAGACGTACGTATGCGAGAAAGTAAAAATAACAAAAACAAGATTCTCGAAAAGGGCTCGAAATTTTGTCTCAACTTTTGGCAATGAGTGTGCTAAACGTTTTCTCCAAGATGCAATAAACGGTCGTTCTATTTTTTTTCTCGAAAATTACAAAAATGTAATTTTTTTGACTTGTGTCGCTAACATTTACAGAAGCTGCGATTTCTTCACATTATTGCATTTATGAGTACAGATGTTTAAATAATAATATACAAAGTTTCTCGAAAACTCAGTTTTTCTATGAAAATGAGCTCAAAATTCCGTATTTTCAGAAACGCTGGAACACCATTATCTCTAAAACAGCTCGACATTTTTTCTTTTTCGTACTGATAGTGCTAATTGCACTGTTTAATATGACAAAGTTCATTTTTAGGTATTCTTTTGTTTTTTTCAAAAATTACACAATAGTAATATTTTTAAATATCTCGCACTGCGTTAATACGCACATACCGGCGATTTGTAATTATTGGATTTGTGACAAAGTGCTTCAAATAACGACAAATGAATTTTTTTCTAAAACTCAAAAATTGTCTGAAAAAAAAAAAAAGCTTCAAAATTTCACATTTACATTAATGCTTAAATGCTATTTTCTTAAAAATGGCTCCAAATTTTTCAATGAAAGTTGCTTTTTAGAATGTGTTTTTACTCTTCTTTAATATTCTTGAAGTTATATTTCGGTTCTATTAGGAAACCGAAAAATTGAGAAAATTTCAAAAACATGTACTTTGGGCAGTGGTAGATTGCAGCTGGCAGGAGTATGTGGCATGTCCAAATAGCTAGCTCACACCAAAGAAAATAGAACACCAAGAGAAAGCCTGTGCAATTTTGTAGCACTACTTAGCATTCCTAGTTTTAACTGTATTTTCACACTATTGCTATACTTGGTATTATTCGCACGTGTTTTCTCGAGACCTTGCTTCGCTAGCTATAAGGAGTGAGGAATTTGATTATTTTGATGAAAGGAAATCACACAATATATAAAAATATCAAATTTCAAGTTAGTTTTTCGGTCCATTTATTTACGCAGAATATTCGGCCCTTTCTATTACACAGAAGTGAACATTTCCGGTCATCAAACTTAGTCAATAATGTTCATTGCTATCACTTATGCTTAATTCAACTGATGTTGGCAAAGGCATAGGGTAGGTATTCTAGGGCTCAAGAAGACGTGCACTTAGAATATGACTGAGTCCCTGAGTCCATTCTCTGTTGTAATGCTGTTGTTTGTTTGACTTTTGGATGCAAGTGTTTTGTAACTAAATGCGTTTTGTTCAGTGTTCTTCAAAAAACAACTTCTGATTTCAATGTAATTGCCCACTTACCTTTTTTAAACTGGATGAAACAGTTTCTTCAGCATCATGAAACCTTTTCTTCTACTTGATGTGTTTTAGTTAAAGAGTGCATTTCCAGTCCACCTTAAAACGAACATGGTCCTCAACTGTCTAGTCACCACAAAAGCTTCATATTTTCCCCATTTATTTGTATTATCAACACACTGTGGAAAGGCTGTTTGTCCTCTATGGAAAAATATGGTTTGAAGGTAATTCATAGATAGGGATGGATAAAGCAATGAGTTTGCCAGTCCTCCACTGGGTATGCAAACCTTCGGACATAAAAGTGTATTAATTTTGGGAGTTTACTGTGACCCTTCAGATTAGCATGTAAAGATTTGTAAAATGAGGTTTATTTGAAACACGAACCTCAAGAAACATAATTATGAACAGTCCTCCCAGAAGGGAATATATTCAATACATGCTTGTTTTCAGGCTATATCTATAATGAGTGCCCACATTTGAAGTAGAATTAAGAATTAAACAAAAGTTGAAGAGTTACTATCAAAACACTGATCACAAGAAACGAAACAGGGTTATGAACATCCTATACAGAAAAGCCTGGATCATAACAACCACTTTTGAATAGTTGGTTAGTTTTTTATTCAATTCACTGACCTCGGCAATGGAGGCAATTGCTTATGAAATAATGTAATGTAAATGCCATTTATTTCGTGTATTTAACTAAGAAAAATTTTATTTGTATTTTGAGCAAAATGGTGATTATTGGCTTTTGATAAAGGAAAGCTAGTAACTCTACATTCCAAGTGGATTCAAGAGCATAACAAATGGCAATGTTTATTCACACACTATGACAAGTGTACCTAGTTTTGTGAAAACAACTATCACATTGCCTTTATACAAAACAAAATGTAAAAGATTTCCTAATTTTCACCTGAATGCATGTCATTTAAACATTCAAAATGGTGAATGTAAGTGTGAATGTGAATATACAAATTAGACAAAGATGAATGTTCACAAAACCTAAGCTTACATGTTCATAGTAAAGTGGTTAAAATACAAGACTTATCATGTACTACAACAACATACAAAGAATGTGTTCAGCCAAAACCAATGCAGTTTTGTACCCAGATATTATTATGTTCATGAGAGGCTGTTTTCACATTTTATGTTCCTGGTCAACGAGGATGGTATGTTAATGTTATTAAACCACATTAAGTCCTCACATCTACATTTTAACTGAAAATTAGTCAAATATAATAGACCAACCCAGACTTTCTAAATAAAAAAAAAAAAACATTGAAAAAGTGTCTTTATTTTCAATTTTGTTGTATTTAAATAACATTTTTACCCTTCAGCATTTATTCCTGATCTTTGTAATTGATGGATCTATTCTAGAATTTACCCTTGAGAACTGAAAGATAGCAGAACTAAGCAAAGCATGGCATGTATTCTCTTCGATTTTGATAAAGAGATTTTATCAAACTTTGTATTTTTGATTGATTCTTAGTGACTCTGATAGAGATTCACAGTTGTCCTATAAATTGAATGAACAATTAGGTCAAGTAATGACATGTATTACACTTCTTTAAAAAACAAATTAAAGTGTTTGAAAATGCAAAACTAGCATATCACACAATTTGCATTTCCATAAAAAATTGTGGAAAGTTTGTCATAACTGATAATTTTTGGTTCATAAATGTTCCAGGTGGCACATCACTGCTTTAGAAAGAAACAAATGAAATGGAGAGGAAAAAAAAAAAAAATACTCAGGAGGATGAATTACCTTGAAACTGTGAGTGATGTAGGATGGTGGAGTCACGTGTAATTTGGGGATATGAACAGGATTTGACACCAAGATGTCACTGAGGCAATTTTGTAATTAAAACCACAAAATTTGTAAACTGCCACATGATGTGTGAAATGGAACATACTATGTATGAATGCTGCCACAAACCACCCAAGGCATAGAAACATTAAGAACACTTTTTACCTACTCTTTCAAAATCTGATCATGATTTAAACACTCATTTCAGAGTTGAAGCCTCAATCCCTTGATTTACGCACATGCAAGATCTCATTCCCAGCACTCTTTGACTCAATCTAAAGGCACAGGCCACAGTTGAAGGAATACTGAACTCAAGATTAATCATAAATATACAAAAGTTGACTAATAGTTTAGTTTAGCTTATTTTCTAAATTACAAACAAGCTCCTAAGCTCATCATGTCATACTAGTGCTCTCATAATCCACATGATAGATAACTCCCTCATTCATCAATGTATCTTTCATGAGTATCTCAGTAGCAATTATTCTTTAAAAATTCTTCCAATCTGCAGTTGCATTACGTAAACCAGGTATGGCCTTATCATTGGCTGTAATCTCAGTGATGTCTGGTATGGTGAAAAAAGTTTGCAGTGGTTCATTCTTTTGATTCTCAAGAAAAAAGTATGAAGAGATATGCCTATTCGAACACTATCAGCGTTCATGAAAAAAAAGCAATCTCAGGAAACGTGCCAAACACACCTCATAACCAACTTCTAGAATTAACTGCTGTTATTTGTCCATTTTCTTATATCTTTTTAACATTTCACGTTGTTCATCAAATTCACTGCACTTCCAATTTCAAAACTGTATTCTCACAATTCTCTATTTGCAAATGTTATTAATATGATCACTAGAAGAATATTTACTTTCACTAATATGATCACTAAAGAGTATTTGCTTTCTTGATATGTAACCAATTACAGTAAGCTGAGAAGACTAATAGAAGATGTCAATCAATTTAAATGGAATAATTTTTTTTATACTAAATCAAACAATCAAAAGCTTACAATTTTATAAATACAACATCGGAAATTTGTTTCACTTAATGAGTTAGTTTGGCTGGGTTAATATACAGTACACGCTTCTTCACAGTGCATAAAGATATATTTTAAGTCTTCATGTACAAGCAATTATACATAATCCATTCATTTAATATCCCTACATGTACGGGACTGGATTCTATCAATCCCTTCAAGTGCTAATTGTGCATTTAAGGCAATAAACTTTCTCAAGGACCACATAATGCCTCTCAGCTCACATTTTGGCTTAGAATCGTGATGATGGTTTCCCCTGGTCCACCACTCAACCATAAAAAAGAATGGGTAAAACAACACACCCTTCAAAACGAGATTAACAAAACACAAGGCAAGAACTGGAAGTGGACTCTTCTCATTAATCATTAGTAGGTAATCTTAAGAATGCTTCTTCTATACATTTTTCTTCTATGCATCTTTGCTGGTACTTAAATTATGCTTCGAGAACATAAAAGTTCCAATCGCTACGTAGTATGAACACTTGAACTTATCCCACCTTAACCCTGGCACAGATGCCAACCTACTGTAGCGTAATTAATGTAGTATAATATGTATTATCTATATCATCTCAATTTGTCCAAGCAAACCCCTTTGAACATAATAACAAGCTTACATGATTTCACCACATGGCTATCATAAAAAGATAAAAAATATCACTGCAAATGAATTGATACTCTTTTTATTTTTTGTAAACTACATAAGCAATTATCAAACCAAGGAAAGGCATGCAAAGAACTTATATCCAAAAAAAAAAAAAAATCTACATTATAACCTGGATCACAAAATAGTTATGTACACCAATTCATGTAAATATTCATTAACTTGCTAAATATCCGACATAGTTGTCTTGGAGCTACATTTAGCCAGCCACATATGGCTGCACATGCGATCTCAGTCGCTGTGCCAACAATCAGTATCAACAGAGGAGAGGTTTCATCAGCCAATTCACAACAAGCTTTCTCGCTTATAGCAGAATGCATTTTATCTAGACTTATGGCTCACTCGTAAAAGCCAACGGCAGAAAAGAATGGGAGAAATGAAGAATGAGAGAGACCTAAAACCAAATAAGATCTAAGACTGCAGGAAACATGATCTAGACAGCTACCAAGGTTGTATCCCAAAACACTAATGATGTAAAGACCAAAGCATGACTTTTTATAGCTACAGATGGACTTTTTAATTAAAAAAGTTTATGTTTAGAAGTACGTCTTTGCTATTCAATATCTGCCCAGTGTCAATCATCTATTGGCTCCACTTTGCATTCCAGTGCTGCAAGAGAAGATAAAATAATTTATTTCAGTATATCTGCATACTACATTGACAAATGCATTTCAGAACTCATGCATTTGCATTATTTGAATTTATAAGCTCACATGCTTCATATTTCGAATTGTGCAATTCAATATTGCACAAACTCAGTAATTGCATTTCAAAATACCCAACATTTACAAGATATTGTGAATAAAGAACTAAAAGACTGCAAGAATACAAGCATTACATGCTTTACTGAGTAAGTTATATACATTTACATAAAAAGAGTACTATGGTACGTAAATTTCATTCTACTCCCTTATATCAAATCTTGTTTTAAGTATTTCAACCCAACAATACAAATCACATAATATCAACTCTATTAATGTAAAATAAATTTTCCCAATAAACTGCACAGAAATATTCAATTTAATTACCAATGTGTGAAGTACTTAAGGGTGTATACTAATAATGCTTTGCACAATAAATAATATTTATATACCCAGTTGTCTCCTAAATGTTGGGCCTTTAAAATATCGTTTCCTTACATGTTTGACTTGCTCCATTGCTTCCAGATTCTACAACCTAATTTCTTTTAGTTCAAAAGTAATTCTTTCACAGGGAAAAACAAATGGTAAGTGAAACCTAAGAGAATCTGCAACTGCCAAGTGAAGCAAGGAAGTCTCTTACATGTTGCTTTTCTTGCACGTCTGTCATGCCCAGTCGAGAGGTCGTATCCCAACTGGGTGCTTCCATTTTCACACTGTCAGGAGCCCCCATATCTGCACCTGTGTTGTAATGTGGCAGCATGGGCAGGCCATGTATTAGGGACAGCGCTGCGGCTGTTGTGCCATTGTGGAACGAATGTTGGCTGTCAGGATGTCCAGGCTGCAACAGAAGGCACAGAATGCAATATACTCTCTTGATTTTAGATTCACCAGCTGTACTGTGTCATGCTACAAATCATGGAATTGGTTGCATGGGATAACTTGAAATTCAAGAAAAATCGATCTGAGATTATGCATATTAAAAATTAATTAGATGAATCCTTGTAAACATTTCACACTTTGTACATTATGGTTTTAAAAGTGAAAAGGTCTTCCTATGAACACCAACTTCAAATAGCCAGCCCTGAACTGAAAATTACATAATTTAGGCAGGGTTGGGCAAAATACTTTAAATTATTAAAAAACATACTCAAAATACATTAGGTTTTGAATACAATTAAATACATACGTATTTAAAATTCTTCAAATACTCAAAATTCATTAAATACAATAATTTTTTAGTATTACTTTTTATTGGAACAATTTATTGTAATTGTCAATTACAATAAATTAGTAATTGACAGTCATAAATTTCTGAACAATAACTTATAAGTCTAACTCCAATAAGCGGAATTTCCTTTTAAAGCGATCCATTTTTCAAACAAATCATCAGACAATAAACCCATATTTGGTGAATGTATAAAACCCGCAAAGGAAAATGGTCATTCAACTGGTGCAGATGAATGTAAACTAGTGTTATAAATAGAGCTCAGACATGTAGGCACTAAAAAGGTCGAAAATAGGTAGGCACTTAAAAACTAAAAATAGGCAGCGAAATCAGCATTCTGGTTGAATAATATTAAAATGTATACATAATACGTTCTACATAAAGGATGAACACAATTCTATAAAATCAAATCGAATTTCTTCGATTGTCAAAACATATTGCGGAGTTAGATAATATTTCCTGAGTTGACTCGTGTGAAATTTTATATTTTGTATATTTTGATGGTTAAACTGGTTAAATGTTGGATTTTCAAGTTTTGAAAACGGAATGTTTGCGGTAAGGCACAAGTCAGTATTGAAATTCCTTCTTGTCTTCATCTTTTGACTGAACTTGCTGAAGGTAGTTTGAATAATTTCCCTTCCTTTTTCTGTATTTTTTGCATGAGTTGCAGTGTTTTTATGCTGTATGAAATATTCTTTTTGCACAGTTTACCAGATTTTCACAACACTAACAAAAAAAATACATTTCCAGTCTGGCATGAATCTTCTCCATTAATCCACTCTTTTAGCAATGCACTTCTTGAAACTTTCTCTTTTGGCATTGTAGCAAGCATGCTTATCAGGAACAGCAAATTTACTGATCTGGCATGCACCAAACACGGAAACCAATACAAAATTATTGAAGAAACCTCTGCCTATCTTGTGTAATTCTACCTTCTAAAAGCGAAATATGCTGGGAGCACTATTTTTTAAGACAGTTGTGTTCTTGGTACGGATCAGATACCTCACTAATCATTGCGAAAATCAGAAAGACGAGAGCAATTTCCTGTTTTCTGGTGTGCCCTGAGGGCAAGGTCTCTAAGCGGTGTCCCGGCTCGACACATTACAGGCAAGAACATACAGGGCATAGAACTTCTCGATCGAATGACGCCTTAGCATATTTTACTTGGTTGTTTCTTGTTTGGTAAAAAATGACCCATCAGTGATTTCTCAAAAAAGGATTGTAGAAAACAAAAAATATTAAAAATGCAGTACATTCAATATAGGCCGTTATAGGCTCTTAATGCTCGAATAGGCAATTATCTCTGAAAAAGGCATTTATAGGTATTATAAAATCCTCGCAAAAGCCATTTCTGAGGTGAACACTCATAATAGGGTACATTGCCAAAAAATATATTCAAAGAAAATAGGCAAAAAGAAAATTGTCCGGACTCTAGTTATTAGGAATAAATACACATTGTGTTGTCGGATAATTGTCCAGCATTTTTAATGATTTAGATTTATAATTTAAAAATGAAGAGAATTCAAATTCAACTGAAAGGAGCATTTATTTTTCTTTCAATGAGGTTCATTCACTAACAGAATCAAACAAAAAGAAACTATCCCCATTATCTTCATCTGTATTTGAAGTATTTCCTTTTTTAACCCCCATACACCCATTTTATGTATTTAAATACATATCTAAAATACATGTCCAAAAAACTCCAAAATACAGTTATTCAAATACAAAATTTATTTAAAATATATATTTCAAATACAAGTATTTAAATACTGCTCGACCCTGCATGTAGGTAAGGTGAATGTGCTTGGGTACACATACTAATACTGCTTAACAGGTCTTAAGGCACGTGCAATTCATTTCCACGTATCATTTAGTCAACTTAATTTTTAAAAATTTCAAATTTGCAAAATTCGCCTGATTTGCCGAGTGAATTAATTAAGAGGAACTTAATTTTTTTAAATGTTACAGAAGGTTCAAGATCTCATTTTGAGATTACAGACTATGAAACATAATTCAAGCAAAGGCATTTCAAGCAATGCAGAAAAGTTAGGTCAAGAACAGTGTCTCTTGTGTAGCAGATCACACATCTACTGATTTTTGTTATATACTATACAAATTTTTTATTTTTCCTGTTTGATGGACCTGTTATGGCTATTTCTCTACCCAGCAGCAGAACACATTGAGTGGAATTGAGTTCATTTTATAAATCGAACAAAAAAAATCAGTGCAGTTCCTTAAATGTATAAAGTCAGATTTTTGGAATGTATTGTTCACAATGAATTTTACATGAACATTCACTGTTGTGTAGTCTTATGACCAAAGGTTACAAAGAATTTGAGATTCTCTAAGTTCAACCATTAACATCACATTTTATGGTGGCCAGGTAATGAAAGACCCCAAAAGAAAAAATTTTCTAGATTATGTGACAAACATTTCACAATATATAGTGGGTTGTGTGTGGGGGGGCCCCAGGTTTTGTGGGTTTGCATAGACTTCTATCGGGGATTTTGGCAGACACAAAATTGTACATTTATTGTCTGAAAACCGCTTTCCTTGTTTCTAGAGGGTTATTCCTTGCCAAATCTTGTTTTGGCCTCGAGAGATTTAACAAAACTGCTTTCAATGAAATTCTAAGCAAAAAGCTAATGCCTTAGTCGCAAAAGTTCACATTCTTGAAACAAATGAAATAATTATTTTATGTTTTCAAAAGTTAATGAGAGAAAAAGAAAAAGTGTTTCAAACTTCATTCATGACTTATTAAAAAAATGTTCCCTTTTCACGATCAATTCCAATTAAAATTATTTGAGCAAAAAATTTGGCCAGCATCACCAAAGTTCATGCAAGATGCTCATTTTCTCACAAGCCACGATTCCTACAAGAAATCAACTTCACATTTGAAATTTGTACATGTAAACATTTGTACATTTGCGCAAATAATTTTCTTCTTGTGTGTAAGAGACTAAACTGCTCTATTTACATTATATGAACCCAATAATAAAAACTTCATCTAACATAATGTAAACGATTATCATTATTCAATTCATTGAGTAGATGAATTTAACAAAAAGTATCCTTTCAATGCTTTCAAATAAATTAAGAGGATTTAATTTGAAACAAAAGGTTGCCTACGTTTTTGAAATGCATAATCAATACTGATAAATACAGTTACTATTCTAGGCACTCGCAAGTAGCAATGGTACTCAGGAAATTGTTAATAACTTCAGTAGATTTTTAATATACACAAACTAAAACAAATTTTGTAGACCTAAAAATAACACATCTGTCTGCATCATGCCTTTAATCTGGATATAGAATGGAAAAGAAATATTATTCAATTTATTCCCACATCATTGCAGTATTGATAGAAAATGTGAGATAAATAATTTTCAGGTGAGCATAACCTCATCTTTATCACAAACACATACACATATTTACATATATAATATTCCCTTTTCACTACCAATTCCATTCAAAATTATTGGAGCAAAGAATTTGGTCAGCAATCTCACAAATTTGAGGTTTGTTTTCTCACAAAACATTTACTACAATGCTGCAACTTTGGGACTCAAATGACAAGTCTGAAATTAAAAAATAGTCTCCGTACCTGGAACGGGGTATCCACCATGTGGGGCAAGTCATCTGAAGGTGGAATTCTCCCATAATGAGAGGGGTTTGGCCTATAGATTTGATGCCTGTCCATGGCATGGCTCATATTAGCACCAGGCCAGGCAGACACTGGCATCTTAGGCTCGCCACCTCCCAGCATCCAGCCCATTGGGTCTGTATCTGCACTGGTAGCCACAGAACCCACATTGGCATAGTTCTTCCATGAAGCTCTCTCTGTGCCAATAGGGCGTGGAATTTTTCTGTCTTCAAGCTTGTGGTGCCCATGTTCTCCCACAGGGTTTGGGTTGCTTCCAGCAGGTGATGACGGAGACATAGCGGGGGAATTCCCTCCTCCTACCATTCCTCCATTTTCCAAGCCTGCCAGCAGGTCTGCAGGGCTGTTGTTGCCTGGATGATTCAGGTTTGTGGCTAGACCAGCCAAATGTGCAATTGAATTGATGTTGCCTGAATAGCCCACTTGTCCTACAACATCAGGTTGCGCGTGAGGATGATGGGCATTCGGGTGGTATGGGTGGGGTGGGTACAGCGGCCAGCGCTGCCCATTGGCGGTGAGGTTGGAGGTGGGAGCAGGTCCAGCTGCCGGCAACTGCTGGTGGTGCTGATAGGGGCCCAGGGAAGCTTTGCCAATGGGAAAGGAGATGTTAGGCAGCATCGTTGCCAGGCCAGCAGCAGTAGAGTTCTGCAAAGATGACTGAGGTGGGGGAGGCATGACATTTGACCTTTGGTGGAAGTTGGCTGATGCAGGGAACATATTGGATGGTTGCGACTTGTTTGAGAGGTGTTGGAGAGAGAAGTCAGGGGCTCGAGGGTTGAGCCTTGACATGCTCACAGTTGTATTAGTGTTGACAGGGGAAGAGGAAACACCCAAGCTCTGCTGAGGTTGTGAATACATAGGATGGTGAGCATGGGAATGTTGGTGGTGAAAGGAAGCCAACATCTGGTGCTGAGCCTGCTGCTGTTGCTGTTGTTGCTGTTGTGCTTGTTGCTGTTGCACTTGCTGAGGAGGTTGCTGCTGTTGCTGGGCCTGCTGTTGCTGTGCTTGTTGGTTGTTGTTGTGTTGCTGCGTTGCTGCTGTTGCACCTGCTGTTGCTGTGCTGCACCTGCTGTTGCTGTTGTTGCTGCTGCTGCTGCTGCTGTTGTTGCTGCTGCTGATGCTGTTGCGACTGCTGCTGCTGCACATGTTGCGGCTGATGTTGCTGTTGTGAGTGCTGCTGCTGTTGCTGTTGTTGTTGTTGTTGTTGTTGGGCATGTGTTTGAAGTTGTTGCTGTTGAGGCTGCTGTTGTGGAGGTCCATGCTGAGGAGGTGCAGACTGCAATTGCTGGTGTTCCCCTTGGCTCACCATCTTCAGCAATGCTGCTCCTGCCGCCTGCTGATCTGGTCCATAGCCTCCTGAGGATGGAGTGTAGAGAGTGGGGTGCTCCAATGCAGTCTGAGCTGATGAAACAATGATGCCGTGTTGGTGGGCAACAGATCGAGGGGGTAGCTCTCCACCAGGGAACACAGGTCGACCACCAAAAGGCGAGGGAGCAGTATCCATGTGGGCTGAAGGAGGCTGTCCCACAACCCCAACACCAGAAGCAGCTGGAGGCAACCCAGCACTATGGCTGGGCTGGGTTGTCTGTTGTTTGGAGCTCACAGAGAGGACAGGGCCAGCCGAATGGGGTACGCAGGGCTCTGAAGAGTATCCTGAGGACTGGTAAGAGCTGGCAGAAGATAGAGGCATTGACGGAGGAGTAGTACTGCTGGCATTGCTGGCCTTGGAAGAGACAGGCGAGCACACAGCATTGCCTCGGTAGCCAGGTGCTTTTGCAGCATCCACCTGCAAAAGATGTCAACAACACAATCTCTTACAGTCTTGATTACTATTTCATACATTTTAACAAAACACTACAAATTAAATTAGTAATTTTATTTGTAGGTTTTCTAGTTAAAGTAATAGTTACAACTTCATCACGAGTTATGTTTCATAGGTTAAAAATTAAATTTAGTAGTTCCTGCAGCTGGGTAGGGAGTCTGGCAAAAGGCAAAAGCCTGACTAAAATCAACAAGAATGGGAACAACATGAAGATAGTTAAGATAGTTACTGGAGTCCATAGGAATGCACATGGCAGGATGAAAGGAAGGGAGGGGGAGGTGTGGAATCCCTGAAAATTTGGAAAGGTGCCCTTACCCTTATGTAATAAAACATTTTATTTTTGCAAAAACATTCAATCCCTGATTTTCCTCTTTTATAACTTGTAATTTGAAAAATTGTTACATGAAATTAGAGGAAGGGGTTCTTCAAGCCAACTTGCAACCTTGTAAATAGTTCAACACAACATTTAAAGTATTTATAAATTTTATCATTAGTTATAATTTCATCCCTCTATTAGTATGTATGATTTATTTGTAGTAAAATAAATCATATGTAAATGAAGTTCAATGGAAAAGGGGGTCCAGAAATTTAGTTCCCTCCCCCCTTGATTTAAGTTGCACACATCTATGGTGGGAGTCACTAGTCCTCCAGGAAAAATTATCACACTTCGAACATATTGCAACAAGATCAGACTCACTGGAGAAGGTCCTGATGTCAGGAATAATGGATGGGACTGGGAGACAATAAAAAAAATGAATGAGATGACTTGGAGAAATCAAAGTTACTAACTCAGCATGAATAGGGCACAAAAAAAAGGAAAAGTTTACAGAGGTCACACCAATAAGAAAGATGTTTTGAAGAGAAAATTGGGAAACCAACTAGTTTGAATTTCCTTAGGGATCACCAAGGAGTGTAAGTGATATTCATATTATGCATTATCATCATCATCAGTTATAGAACGATTTTCCTAAGGATGAGCCAAAGTGACAGTTTGCGAAAACAAGTGAACATCACATGTATTTCAGAGAAGTATCCCTCCGCCACAACAGCTGTTCAGCCACACCCCTTCGTAAAGTACTAATGGCTCCTGTGAAAACATCCCTATGCAGAAGTCTAAGAGTTTCGCTTAAATATATGCACGTACGCGAGTTTGGGAAATATTTAAATTTAATTACGTACGTGGAAAATCTCTTAACATGCTCTCACAATCAGTAAAAGAAAACTGACACGAATGTAAATAGAAAGCTCTCAATCAGAGCTCGCCACACAACACCACAAAGGCCGGAACCACGTGCAACAGTACACATCTCGCATTCAAAACTTGGTTTGAAAATAAACATAATATTGATCACACAAGACGTAAATTCAATGTAATGTTAACAGAAAAAAAGAATTGTTACAGAAGAGCCCATAACACTGCACTTCCTAATTTCAATTATTTCTCGTGGTGCACTATATTTTTGTCAGACGAGGACATCACAAAAGGAAGAGTCAAAGCCATTTACAAATTAGCCAACTGCAAACGAACAAATGTGGGAAGGGATTCTAATGGGCTCAAGGGCAAGACAACCACAGAACCTTCAGTTATGTTGCCAACACTAGCTGTCACTTTGGCTCATCCTTAGGAAAATCGCTCTATACAATTTCCAATAGCAAATACAAGTATGTGTTGTTTTTGGCTCCAGTTAAAGTATAATTAAAATAACTGGTCCTGATGGCCTAGGATAAAGAATACATGATGAGTTTGCACATTTGCATTTATTTCACTGAGTATAGGATGTTCATTTTTTGTTGATTTCTCTTTGCCCTGTATTAGTGAGACTATTAAGGGCGATCCAGAGCCCCTCTCTCCCTTTGGGGTTAAAGATCGTAATAACCTTTAAAAAAAAGTACAAAATATTGATCAGGTTACAAAACTTGTGAAATAAAGTGAAGGAATAAAGTAAAGTTAGTAATATCAACCCAAATAATACCTCAAATTTCAAGTAATACTTAAGGTTTAATCAAATAATCTAACTGATGAACAATGTAAGGATATTAATTTGTATTAGAATGAATTTTCATTCAAAATGAACTTTTATACAAATTTTAATATTGTTTGAATCATTCAAAGGGTATAGCTGAATAAGGCAGTGAAAAGTGCCCCCCCTACTCAAATCGATAATTATGATGCTCATATGAAAGAAAGTAAAAAAATGCTGTTGATCCACAAAAATCAGCCTTCTAGGACAAATCTGTTGCAGACATACGACGAGAAATGTGTTTTTCATGTTTTATTTTTTTCTCCATTCTGTTGGATGTATTAGGCTAAAAAAATTGCAGAGCCAGAGAAAAAGTTGAATTTGAAGGTATTTTTGCCAACCAATTTTGATGCCAAATTCATTTAGAAAAAAATTAATATTTTTTTAAAATTGATTTCGGACGTGATAACAGAGTACTGTTTTAATTGTTTTTCGCTATCGTCCACATTGTTTAAAAATCCAGAAAAAAACATATTATAGAATACTATAAGACACATTCTAGGGAAAATAAACTGAGACAGTACTTCAACATTCATCACGTCGAAACTCTATTTCAAAAATGTATTTATTTTTTTCCTATTTGAATTTGGCCTAAAAATTGGTTGACAAAAATACCTTAAAATTCAACTATTTTTCCCTGTCACTGCAATATTTTTCAGCCTCATACATGCAATAAAAACTGAGGAAAAAATAA
Source organism: Teleogryllus oceanicus (assembly GCA_964035755.1). Taxonomy (NCBI): domain Eukaryota; kingdom Metazoa; phylum Arthropoda; class Insecta; order Orthoptera; family Gryllidae; genus Teleogryllus; species Teleogryllus oceanicus. The sequence goes on along the minus strand of CAXIVR010000005.1, from coordinate 99,174,225 downwards.
ATCATAAAAAATACGAACTCATCTCTGCAACAGATTGGCCTAGGAGACTGATTGTTTGTGAATCTATGGTATTTTTCATTCTCTTTCATATGAGCATTGTGATTATTGATTTGGATTCAGGGCACTTTTCACTGCCGTATTTGGCTATCCCCTTTGGTGAATCCCCATGTTTGATTCAAAGCAAGGAATGAAAATATTAAAAATGTAAAAATGAAAGATCCAAAAATATAGGTGTCCCTGGTAAACATTAATTGACAGTACTCCTTGCAATTACTTTTTCTTCACTTACAAGTTGTCATTCAGAGTTCAATCTACAATTACTGTGATGATAGTATTGACCAAAAGAAACTAGAAATTATTTTGTAATTATTCAGCCTAAAAACAAATAAAAAACACAATTTAAGCAATGCATTTCTGGTTAATACTGTTGCAACAAAATACAAAAGTAGAGGGATAAATGGTGACACAATTGTGAATGTTCATGTCACCAAAATCATGTATTACATATTTCTTACGGTTTCACAGTGCGTATAAAATTGCAACTGCAACTGTACATTGTTGCCAGTTAGTATTTATTTATCCTCTCAAACTTACAGGATCTTGTAGGGCCAAGAATAATTTTGCACAAAGAGTTCTCGAGCTTTCTTGTAATTTCATTGCCGAACAGTGCTTCTGTGCTTATAATGTGAGGTGTTTTTGTGGTCTATGACTTTTAACTAAAATGAGAAACTCTTCAGATTCCACAATAGAATTTCCTCAAAATTATCAAAAAAACTTCAGATCTTCACCAGGAGTTAAAAGTTATTGAATCACAAGTTATGGCATTTTCAAGATAGTGTGTTCTCAAGCAACTTATCAGAAAGAAAATATGAGGTGCATAGAAACCTCAAACAACCCCAAATACTTACAACAGAATTATGTGGTTTGAATATGTCTTCAATTTGCATCAAATTTCAGAAGAAAAAATTTGATGAATTTCATTCTTCACAGATACAAACTTTTAAAATGTTTGCGGTGACAAAATTAAATGACTAGCACAAAGAGGAAACTTGCCATACAGTTCTAGGAGTTTTACAATGTAGGTCAGTAATTACCTCTTAGGAAAAATTCACGAGAAAAAAAAATCTCTTTCAAAAAAGCATAATTTCATTCAACCCAAAAATAAAAGGCATTTTCTTCCTTTTCAATAATACAGTAACAGACTCAATTTACATGCTTCCTTCTGAGGAATGTTTTAGCAAACATACGCATGTGCAGATTCCTGATTCCCAAAACAGAAGCCACATTGTTTAAGCACGCATTCACTAAAACTCCGAAATTGTTCATCAAAAGGAGGTGTGTAAAGTTCAAACTTTTTTACTATTACAATTTTACTGTCAAAGAAGTGCTCGAGAGTGCATGCTAGTAAATATTCAAATGCTTCCCACCTCATTTGACCCCATCAGAAACAATCATTATAATAACTGCACACCTTTTTTCTCCTATTTCTGAGCCTCCTGCAATAGCAACACTTTGCAACAATAATTATGTACCTGCGGGGGTGCATTGTCCAGGAACTTGGCTGAAGAAACTGTGGATCCGGATCCAGTGCTGGATCCAGCGGCAGCAACACTAGCAAAGTTCATGCCCTTCTGAGAACTGTCATTTTCACGACCCCACATTGACTGTTGAGCCACCTAGAACAAAAATGAAGACTTACTGCATCATCTTGCTTCCCTTGTACCTTGTTGTTCAGTTGCAATGTTGGTAATGTATATCTTCTACTTTTAGTGTTTATGTAAATATAATAAGTGTATACAGTATAATTTAAAAAAGCTTCAATTTCAATACTACATTTACAAGGAACGAGGTGAAAATTACTATTTCATAAAATTTACCATTTACAATACATTAAAAACGTTCTATCAAAAAAGCTCAGGAATTAAATGTTATGAACATTTATTAATTTACAACTACACAAAAAACATGAAAAATAACGTTGGTTCCATACCTTTGTAAAATTGTCATCAAACAATGAGTACACCATGGTGGTACTGGCAGGAGCTGGAGGTACAACTACTGACTGGGACTCCTGTGAAGGTTGAGCCAGTGGTGTGCTGCTCCTACCCTGGCTGGAGGCACTCACAGTGGACATTGGTGCTCCTGTTGAACTGACTGTTGCAGGCACACTCGAAGTAGATGGCCCAGAGGCCCCAGATGAAGGAGCAACAACTGCTGATGAGAAAGGAGCCTTACTGGGGGTCATCTGGTACTGGCCAGGGATACTAGGAGGAGCCGAGGAGGCAGGTAGAGGTCGATGGTGCTTAGGGGATGGCACAGTGGAGGAGGCCTGTGATTGAGGCAGCACAGGCTGTGATGTGGACGACACTGCCACAGAAGGCTGAGAGCCCAAAGCAGCATGCGCACCTCGCGGTTTGCTTGGGCCAGCCAGAGGGGTAGGGGCACCTGGAGGGTGCTGCATACTGGCTGTTGTCTCAGTCAATTTAGCAGCAAATGTTTGAGTGGTAGTACTGCTCACTATCTTAGTGGCTCTCCCTGCAGTCATGATGGCATTTGTGTATGACATGGTGGTCTTCGTGTTGGATGCAGCAGCCAACTGCGCAGCTGCAGCAGCAGCTGCTCTCTTTTCAGCTATAAAAAGAATACCCAAAATACATAACGTGCTTAACAAGTAATGCAGATACACTACATCAACATCCACCAGCTGATCATTAGATAAAAATCAATAAACAAAAAAGAAAAAGTTACAATTAATCTTCCTATTTACAGAACTACAATTAAGACAACATGTGAATACCATTCCAATGGAATATGCTTCTAAATACAAATCTATTTACATGTTCATTTAAAACTGGGTCCTGTGGAATAAGAGATATTTTCCAACAGAACCTCTTCTGAGAATCAACTTCATAATAATGGTTTGTTTCATTTATGTTCTCTTTTTAGTATAAATAAAATCACTAGCCTTAACAATGTAAATAACATCTCAAAACTAAAGTTGAATGACTTGTGTACCTGCAGCTACAAGGCGTGGAGCTGTTCCCCTCGTCACAGGTGGTGGGAAGGGGCTACTTAACTTACTGGCACTTGCAGATCGAAGAGTGGGAAGAAGTGGAACAGGTGCACCCATCACTGCACAAAGAAAATTGATATGCAATGAATTATATAAACTCAATCCCCAACTATTTAGTGTAAGTTAACAGAAAAAACAAAAATAGACGCAAAGACATTTTGTCTCATGACATGTTTCAATCTCTTACATGCAACACTTACCATGCTGGATATATGCTGATATGAGATTGACATAAAATTTTCCCAGCTTGTTCAGCACCATTCAAAACTCATTCATATAAATTTTTAAATGCTATGCAAGCAAGTAGTGTTTTTGCGACAATTAGTATTGAGACCTTTCATGACCTTACTGCTTGTTGAAGCATGGAAATCATCGCACACATCCATGCTTCAAGTCTTGTGGCCATTACTTGTACACCATGACATTATCAGTCTGTCTGTCGGTAGGGTGTCAAATATCATGGAGGGCATGCATTGTCAAAAACAGGTGTTTACATAACAGGTTCAGAAAAACGAGCAGGTTGAACACATGTATGAATAATCCAAATACAATTATTGCAAAGATACGGGTCCCTGAAAACGTGACAACTGACTTCTGCAGAATTATTAAAAACACATGTCACTCCGCACTTCAAACTACAAAGAAACCATGGCCTTTGTCATCAGTCATGAAAGAACGAACTCGCTAGCAATCTGGATAGACTGCATAACGTTTCTGAGGCTGACGATGCAACGGTTTACTCACAAGGTCTCAACACAAAGCACATCTAAAACACTTCTAATACTCCATAGTGCTTCAAAATTTGGATATAAGGGTTTGGAATGGTATTCTACCAGCTGGCAAAAGTTCATGTGAATCCAAGTATCCAGCCTGATGAGTGATGTGTTGAGTGATATTGCACAAAAGCTTATTGAATTTTCCACATAAAATTTCTATCCCATAACATCACAAACTTTTTCAGTAAATAGAGGATTAAATTTTGCTAAGATTGTGATATTTGTATGTACAATAAAAAGTTTGGGCAGTGAAAGACTATTTCAAAACAAACACCTCACCACCCTACACTGAATATCTTTTAAACATTAAAACTAAACGCAGAGGACAATTATATTGAAACCACTGATTCCAATCTGTAACATGAATTTTTATCAACACTAGTGTTAATGGGAAATTTTGATAAGTATCTACTAAGCAAATAAAATATTTAAAAAAATATTAACTTATAATAAAATTCTACACCAAGATAACTAAAATGTTCTAGACTAAATTTTGATTAATGTTATTATACAATTGAATAATTCCACACCAATTAGCAGCTAAATGAAACCAAATAAAAACACTCCAGAAATTTGTTCCACACATTACATTTTCTGAGTTCATTTGATGTTGCACATGTGGAGGATATAACGTATTTTTACTATAGCAGAACGTTGAATCTGGAGATGTTAATAGAGAGGGCCTTTGAAATAAAGGCAATGGATTTTGAAATTTTTTGGTGAATGGACTACCAATTATTAATGACTAATATTGCTTCCTCCTTTCCTTCCAAGAACGATTGACAATAACAATTGACTTTTAACAATTAAATTGTTAACCCAACTCCAAAATTAAAAAAAAAAAAAATTTAAGAACATTTTACCTGCAGAAACAGATTTAGTCAGTAAAGACGAAGAAGGCCCCATGAGAGAGGAACTGGGTGCACCAGATGATCCACCAGACTTCACAGAGGACGATTTAGATTTAGAAGCCTAAGTATACAAAAATAAAGTAATAATCATTATTAACTTATTTCATTGGCTAAAACTGAATGTGTGTTTCTAATTTTATTAGTAACATTTCATTTGAAATTATTTCAAGTATTTCATAGATAACGTAATTGTAATAAAAATAATCATCGAATTTTATTTCATATTATTTCTCAATCGTTTGATAACTTATTTTTTCTTTTCTTTCTTCTCACTCCCTCTTTTTTCTTTTAAAGTTTAATTCTCAAACTTAGAAATTTTTTTTACACTTTTCCAATATTGCTCAAAATATGGAATTAATAAAATTGAATCTATACTTCACCACTCATGTTTAAAGAGATAATTAAATTACCGAGCTGGAAGATTTATCCCACGAAGATGAGGCAACAACAGATAATTTCGTAGACTTAGGCAGCATTTGCAAAATGTCAACCTCTGGATCTTTAATTAAAGTTGCAATTAAAGTGTGTGCTTGTCTTGTAGCCTCAGCAGAACCCCTAGAAGTAAAACAGTTGATAAAAGATTTATTCAGAAAAAAATTTCAGTAAACAAAATTTATAATGCACATTAAGAATAAATTCTACACAATTCATTAACTTAGGTCTTTCTCTTACAATCATAGGTATCACAAAGGGACATCATCAAGGAGAGAGGTAGCAAGGAGCCAGGACCAAACCAAAGAGAAATATAACAGCATGAATTGTTGTCAGTAGCTGAAAAATCAAAAGTATTGCAATGAAATTTTAATTTGTGAATCATTGTAAATTTGAATATGCTTCATAAACTACCCAAAGAAAATAGCTTTCTTAGAGTGACAAGAGCAACTTAATAAATTCTAAAACAAATCTTATCACTGCATGATCATGTCACAATTCAATTTCATATATCCACATTGAAAAAAGTTTTGTTGTCTTTTAACTCTGACCAGAAATCATTTTACAAGCACTTGGATTATAAAAGCACAAAGAAGAACAAGAAGAGAAAAGACACAAAGAAAGGAAGGAAGGAAGGAAGGAAGGAAGAAAGAAAACAGAAAAAAGAAGATAAAAAAACAAAAACAAAAAACAAACAAAGGTCAGAGTTGTGACTTGCTAATACAGCCAGTGACAATAATTACTATCATTCAAAATGTATTCTGTGGAGAAAGGAGAGGAAACACTTCCGCGTATTACTATATAGAACTCTCAATCCCTCCCAGGGCCCCAGGACAGGATCATGTGATGTCCTAATGCATACATAATACTTTTTCACTCGTAGAAAAAAAACAGCTTACTTGATGGTGATAATGCGTTCTCCTTGTCCCTTGCTTTGCTTCTCCACTTCAATGTGTGCTCCAGTTGCCCCTCGAATAGCATTGATGTTGCTGCCTCCACGGCCAATCACACGACTTATAGCATTAAGTGGCACAGAAACCTTTTTGGACCTAAATGGAGAATTCAAATACCTAAAGGAATCATTAGTGTGTTCATCAAAAGACACACACAAAGACAACACTATACAGTGAAAATTTGATTTCTCATCATCTTGAAGAGTAAAGATTTTAAAGTAAATTGATATTTTACATTTTTTCAATATTAATTTCTATATATTTTACATTAATAAAAAGCAATAAACACTCAAAATGGTTACACAAATAATCCAAGGCAGTGAAACTCAAAACACATTCGCTTTAGTGTTTCATTAATTTAAAACAATCACACACAAGTATTCATGTGAACATTGTTTTTGTCAAATTTATTGTAAGTGCACAATTTCCCAGAAACACGATTCAATACACATGCCAGATGCCATGCCAAAAATTATATTCTGCATTTATATAGATTTTTCTTGACGAGTTTTACTGCCTCAGTAAAATAGTAATTCGATACTAAAAAATGTGAAAGAAACTAACCGATCGGTTGACAACAGCTCACATTTGCTCTCACCCTCTCTTCTGCCCACTTCTCGCCTAGAAATGCAAACCAGATCACTTTCATTTCCATATCCAAATACATTACATACCAAGTTTAAAATTCAATACACATTACTGGCCCCAGGAAACTTATAAGTGATTTTATTTCATTAATTCCAAAACAACAGAGTATTGCAAAAACCTATATCAAGGCATATCTTTCCATCACAATCGTTTGAGCATAATCTTCAACTGAGAGGATAGTGATGAATGCATCTGCTACAATAATTAGAGGAACAAATTGGCATTTCCCAAAAGAAGAGAAGTTTGGAGAATTTTAGAGCTCTAAGACACAAGAATATGCGAAAATCTTTTATTAAAATGTAGACTTTAACATTCAATTTCAATTACCCCAAGTTTGAACACATCTCTGATTGCTTATTGAGTAAATACATTATTTAGTCTCATTGCATGAACACAATGACATGAACCAATTCCTTGACCAGCACAAAATCAGTTACCCCTTCTTAATAGAAAAATTACGATGAACAATTTAAAATTCCAAAACACATTATATCTTCACTTTCAAAAAAAGGTTTCCTATTTTTTAACAAATCATACATATCTATAATACCGCATTATATCTGTGAACCTAATTTTTGCATCCAATGTGGATTAACCAGGTGATTTAGACAAATATTTTTGAAGAGAGAATATCAAATGAAGGCATTATAGAAAATGAAATGTAACGTGAAAATTAATGAAAATATTAGTGAGAATTTTACAAAGATCTAAGATTTTCTTGTCGACAACTTGATCATGCAAACATTAAATGACATGAATTTTAAGTTAATGATTATTAACAAGGGAGATTACACAATCAAAAGAACAGCAGGAAGAAAATTTGAGTCAGGAGGGTATTGTTATAGGTGGCATCAGATGAAAGACACAGAATGCAAAAAATTCTGGGAGCCCTAATAAATCAAACTAGGATTACTCCTAGGTTGAGAGAAGGACCAGAAAGGAAGTAATAGTAATAAATGTGAAGATGAAGATGGAAATGACCAAAATGATAATGGTTATAAGGAACAAGAAAAAAGTGATAGTGCAGTCAAAAAGATTTAACTTGCTCATCAAAAAGACAGTTTGTTATTGAGACTGAAGCTTAAGAATTAGTTAAAAATGAGTAAATGCTGAAGAAGGCCCTTCAACATTACGAATAAAGTCAGGTAAATAAAGATGTTCTCATTAACATCCTTGAAATGGTAAAGGTATAAGTGTAACAATGTAATTATGAACAAATTTTCCCACTTTGATGAAATGCATAACAGAATATTGAACGAGTCTTGAGCTGTAGATCATATTTTGTGAGTATCCACAAAAATTACACATAAATCTAAGCAAATGCAATTTTTATTTTATTTACAGAACAGCATATTTAAGTACAACAGGTGCTTTATAACCCATTTTGAACAATAGATTATTGCTCAATGAACAAATCAAAATAATTATAAAACTCCCCACTACAGAATAAATCAAATTCACTAAGTCTGTAAACAACTTCAAGATTAACTACAAAAAGTCTCTAAAAGGTAATAAAGCACACTTGGAAAGCACACATTAAATTACACTTGGAAAGCAGAAAACTGAAGAATTTGTTGTTTTTTCTGCCACTCAAAACTGACAAAGAGTTCTCCTTCATTATTTTGAAAATGTTATTAAAAGAACATGCACCGCAAATAAGTTTTAAACACAGAATAAATAAGTAGTTAGTATTTATGTTACACAAACTCTGTCACACACAAATGTACCAGTACAGAAATTAATATAAAACCTATAAATGAAACAATTATGGATTCATATACAATATGAATTATACATACCATCATCGTTATCAGATTTTCACTGTATTTAACTTCCACATAATATTTAAAAGTTGTTCTCTTTCATATTATTGAAAATCAATCACTTTCATATTACTGAGTATTTTTTCTGTGATTTGCAACACCACAAAATAAAACTTAAAAGAAAAGAAACACACTTACTTTCGAACTACTTCTTTCCAGCCTTCCTCTCTCTTGCCTCCTTGTTTTGGGCTTGTTGAATTGATTGTGTTTTTCCCAGTACAAGAGCTGGAAGCTGTTTCCCCATCACAATAATGATTCCTGAAATGATATCAAAAGAATTTTTATATATTTATATATAAACATCCTTATCCATATATATATTTATTTATTTATTTATTTTTTAACATAGGCAACAAGTGCTAGGGGCACTGTGGCCAAGAAAGTACTACATCGAGACTGAGTTCAAATCCTGCATACAAATATGGATATTTACGATTGTTCTGAGGTATGATGTGTATTTCCAGTACACCGTGTATTACCTCTGAACCCAATTCCTTTCCCCACCCCAGTAACAAGAGTGGGAGTATAGAATAGTATCGGATGTGTGTGGAGCAATGGGCCTTCAGGCCATAGCTCCTCAAGAGACACAAAAGGAACTTGGACCCACTACCTCCAACTCAGCCTAATCACTGATGTGCTAAAAAGTTGTGGCCAGAAAATAAGTAGGTGTGGTAGGTAATGTCTGAAATGAGTTTACAAGTCACATCGGTACGATGGTTAGGGGAGACAGGTGAAAATCGCCAGATGGTTGAGCCTGAAGTTGAAGACTCAGTTAAAGGGGGCCATGTCCTAGATTCTGAAATGTGTAAAGGAATCCAAAACCAAACACACAAATAAAAGCAATATTCTAAAAAATTGAAGGAAAAAAACATGTCCAAATTGTCTCAAAAAAGATTCAGAAAAAAATTAATGAATTCAGTCATTTATGTCTGTGAATCCCAAGACTATAGTCATAGGCAGAAAACAATTTATCATTGGTCCATTGTTATCATTACTATGTTGGGGGGGAATTAAAATGACTGTTCATCAATTATTCAAGACTAATAAAAAAACCCTATTTATTTCTCACATTCGCCTAACATGAACAAAATTCAACTTACTGTAACATTGCACATTTAAAACTAGCAGCTATGATTACTTATTTTACCAGCTGTCACTATTATTTCAAAAGAATGATTAATTGTCAATTAAAAGGCTTTACATTAATAAAAACACCATTTTCATTTTTCTTTCAAAAGTGTCAATTTTATAAAGCAAATCATCAGATTTGTATGTCATTTTATTGAAAGAAAATATTTCAAACTCTTTCCCCCAAAAATTCAGCAAGTACACAATTACTTGGATCTCATAATTTGCAGCAAACCATTAATTATGAATACTTGGAATACATTAAGTGGTAGTTAAGAGACATACTCACATGTAAGATATCTTCTTGTTGCCTGTTTTAGCAGCAGGAATATAGGATTCATTGCCTGTAGCTTCAAAATCTTCCCGTTCCGCAGGGTGTGGCCTTGAAGCTTCAAAAACCAAGTGTCCTTTTGGCTTTCTTTCTGGTGCTTGAGTACCCCGCGATCCCAATTTGGATGTTCCCTCATGGCTGGATACACTTGCCACTGGTGCTGGAGTCTCAACATCTCGACTTCGCCTCTCTTTCACTTCCGAAACAACAGGTTCTCTAGGTTTGGCAGCACTTGTAGTTGCTCCTCGGCTCACAGCAGGATCCGGGGAAGAAGAACTCGCCAATGGAGGAGAACTCTCCTTATCGCTGCCTTTGCTGCTGCTGCCACTTGGGGGAGGAGGAGGTACTGGCCCAGCCTTCTTCTTTTTCTTGTCCTTGCGCTTTTCTTTGGATTTCACATCATTGCTACTACAACTACCTTGACTATTTGCATCTATACCACTGTCCCCTTCTTCTTTGTCCATGACTTCTCCTCCTCTTACAGGAGAATCAGCACCTGGTGAAGGGTTGCAGCAACGAGCTTCTGCAGTTTCTACAATTAAAACCAAACAAATCATTCACTACAAATCAAAGGTATGAAGTTATGGGAATCCACCCTAGTAGCTTTCATCTCCATGTTTAAGATCAACATACTGAGGTGAACCATGTAATGTATCCATTTTTTACTTCGAAAGTAGAAAAGATATAATGCTTCGTTGAAAACTATGATGTGTTTCATTCAGTTATGAGAATGTTTCTTACATGGTTATGTGTGCTTACATGGAAAAAAGAATTCAAATTGACCATTACTCCTTTGTTGGAGCTGACGGTAGACAGACAAAGCTGGGAGTCGCTCATGGAGTTCATAGAAGTTAGATAATGTTTCAATGTCAAGTCAGAAACTTTCTCAAATCATTAAGTCAACATGACTTATGTTATTCAATAGTCCACAGTTAGTGATCAAATTAGAGAAACAATAGCAGGGGTGGAACACAGTTGCTAACACAGGATGGAAAAAAGATGGAATGGTATTTACATCAAACAAGAGAGCAAATCACCAGTTAAGTATGAAGAACTTTATTACCTTTTTAAAAACTTCCAGAGTTTTCTTTGAAGACTAAGTTTTGTTTTAATTTAGGATTTTAAATTTCAAACTGAGTAAACATTAAAATATTAATGGTTACAGATAGTATGAAATCAATTAACAAAAGTGCACATTTCAAAGGTAATGAGTAAGATTAGTTTTTCTACTTTCAAAGAAAGAGTTAATTTTTTAAATTACAGATAGTATTATCATTATCATTATCATTATCATTATCATTATCATTATCATTATCATTATCATTATCATTATCATTATCATTCATTATCATTATCATTATCAATTATCATTATCATTATTTCATTACATATTATTATTATTATTATTATTATTATTATTATTATTACTACTACTTTTCCCCCTCCCCATACACTATTATGGTTATTTCTTGTGCTGTGTTTTAAAAGGTTCTCAGTATATTTTATCTGTGAGTGGAGTTGGCACAGTATATGGGAAGAGGAGAAGCTACAATAAATAGCAGGCAACCGTGTTTTATGTGAAATAGAAATAGTTGATCATTCCTATTTATGCCATATCCTTTGTTCCTCATAATAAATATGTAATTATGTTTGCTGTAATAATTCAAGAGACATTTTCCATACGGAACAGATAACACCTGGACCAAATAAATTCCTGAATCCATCCCTTGAGGAAAAATATTTGCCACAGGTATGATTGAAATATGAGAATATTCACTAGTGGCATGCTTAGCACAAGGATAGTCGATTAATAAGGAAAATAAGAAGACATGCGGAGTAGGAAGCACATCAATATAAAACCTAATTCTCTGAAGAGAGCAGCAAAATAAAATAGTTATTACCTGGTTCAGGTTCTTCAGTTCTTTCCACGGATTCTTCCTCTGTCTTCTTACTAGCCTCTTCATTCTCTTGACATATTATCTCATTTTTTTTTTTCTTTGAAGCTTACGTTTTTCTTCTTTCTTCTTTTTCTTCTTACGTTCTCTTCTCCTGGCAGCTGCAGCTTTTTTGGATTCTTCTCTTGTTTTCTCCATGTCTAATTCTTCAAGTAAAATACTAGCATTCTTATTGGCTTTTGCTGCCTGCATGTCTTTGGCTGCTCTAATTATTTTTACACAATCTTGACACTTCTCCAGAAGTTCCTGATAAACATTAATCAAGTAATGAATGAATTTTCTCAATGGAAATTAAAAAAGGAAACAAGAAAATTTCCTAGATACCTTGTCACTAACAGTAGATATATATCTTGTCATTTCCTGGTCACTTGGGAACTGTGTGACATGATTTACCATCCATTTGACAACTTTCATATGGCCTTTTCGAAATGCTGCCATTAAACATGACACCTATACAAAACAAAAATTTAACATTTTTGAATGTGTTTACAACGTGAACAAAATGAACAAAACAAAACAAACATAAAACACACCTTTCTATTGTCTTGGGAATCAATGTCAGCTCCAGCATTGTATAATAATTCAACTACATTCAAATGACCTCCATTCGCTGCTAACCAAAGTGGTGAATTGCCTTTCTTATTCTTCACCTCTACTTGGGCTCCCCTATAAAGATATATCCATATTGAATATTTACCTCGATCGACCAAGTTACATTGAAAAGTATTGTTAAATATAGAAAATAGCGTAATCACCACTGACCTTGATAACAGCAACTCCACAAAGCGGCAGTGACCCTTGTCTGCAGCAATTGTTAGTGCTGTGTCCCTAGAGGAAGGCACAGGAGGTGCATTTACATCTGCACCTTTGTCTAGCAGCACTCGGCCCACCTCCACATAACCCCCACTCGCAGCTTCCATCAATGGGGTCAAGCCAGTCTTCGCTCTGTGCTCCACATTGGCTTTGCGATCCAATAGGAGACTGACAACTTCATGTCTCCCTTGAAAGCAAGCCAATGTCAAAGCTGTATTGCGATTAGTCTCAATCTGAGCATTGATGTCACTGCCCATGTCCAACAGCAATTTGACAGCAGCTGCAATTCATAAAATGAGAAATGTGTAGTAAATGCATGTATATATTAACATCACTTTCAAACAGAAACAATGCTCATAACGAAACATACCTGTATGACCATTCATGGCAGCTAACATGAGAGGTGAGATGCCTAGCTTACTTCCTGTGCGTGAATTTATCTCAGCCCCATGAGCCAACAGCAACTTAATGATGTTCACATAACCACCAGATGCTGCTAAACTCAGCGGAGTATAATCAGATACATTGCGATGTTCCTTATTAGCACCACGTGTCAGCAGCAATTCTACCACCTTCAATTCAGAAGAATTGCATTTAAGCACTCCTCTCACCCCACTAGAGGATAAAACGCCAATTATTAAAGATTTTCTCTCACCTCATATCGCCCTCCTGAACAGGCAAGTGACAGTGGTGTATCTTTTGTTCTTTCAGATTGCGCTTCTATGTCTGCCCCATGATTCAGAAGTATTTCAACAACTTTCTCATGACCAGCAGTTGCAGCCAGTATGAGAGGTGTAAATCCTTTCTTGTCTCTATGTTCTGATCAAGAACAACACAATACGATTTTTCACCAAATCCTTTAAAATGAAAAATTAGGAAATGGAAATAAATTTTCTTACCAATGTCAGCTCCTCGAGATAGTAAGAGTTCTACCAATTCTTCATGGCCACCTGCACAAGCCAGGGTCAACGCAGTGTCATGGTTACTGTCCGTTTCAGAATCGACATCCATGCAAGAGAATGGAGTTTGCTGAGGGCACTGGGTGCCACCATAGCCACTGGTAGTGTACTGAACACCTGGAAAGATGAAAAAGGAAGTAAATAAAGCTGTACACCCATCCTGCAGCAATTCCTTCAGCATAGTTCACTATTTATCTTACTCTTTCAGAAAAAGAAACATTTTGGGTTCCAAATATTTTGCTGGCTATATTACAAATTAACCATTGACAAAATATATTTGTTGACAATTATTGTAACTTTCTTAAAAAATCAATTATTACTTTGGAAATAAATATTTGGGAATTTTTAATTCAATTTTGAAAAAAAATGCATAGTATAACTTCTGTAACAATTACTATTTATACAAATTATGAACAACTTGGAACCAAGAAACAGAAATGTATACACTTTTTGTGTAAAATATTTTAACTGATACTTAAATTCACTAGTTTCTCATTATACATATAAAAAGCAGTGGAACATTTAATTTGAAAGGATCCAACAAATATAAAATTTCATATGTAGTTGTCTCAGTCAACAGCGAAGTTTAAAAATCAAACATATCCAAGTTGACGAGCATGTTTATGAAGTAAGACAAGACTAAAGAATTTAACTCTGGAAAATCATGTCAGTCAATATGTTCCAACCCATCGTACATGATTTGTGTTTGTTAAAAATTAACCCATAAAAATACTAATAAAGATTGTTGTATAATGAAAGGTGCGTTGAGCCATTCAATTTCAACAGTTATTCACAAAAGAGATCCAATGAAACCACCTAAATTCAATGAAAAGATTTAAAAAACAACTCCTGAATACACATTCTTATAAAAATTTTATTATTAACAGGCGATTTTATTAATACTGCATGTGATGGTATTTTCTGTTTAATGACCACAAATGGTCATTAAACTTAGCACTGTATTCATGCAAACGCATTTCAACAATCAACTGAATCCTTTTCAAATTCCAGTAAAATAAAAATAAATACATCAAGGTAATACAATACAATTACTTTTGACATCAAAACCGTAATTTCTGATGACAAAATTTAGAATATAAGTTGCTTTTCATACAATTTTATGAAAAGAAATCTACATGAAGGGGTTATAAAACATGGGAGGGGAGATTACAATAGCTGATTTTCGTATTATTGAAGCTGTATGCAACTTAAATGAAAAATAATAAATATAATTCTATGTTCATGTCCTGAATGGCACCCCATGCAACTTTTTGTTGTTTTCTTTAAACTGAACTTGTTTAGCAGTGATCTGGAATCCTTGTTTCAAATCAATGTTTCATTGAATTATGAAAACAACTTCAATAACTATGAGATAAAAATCTGAGCTGAAGTAAATAATAAAAGAGAATAATTATTAAAATAGCATATTTTTATGTAATAAATGTCACTCTCAGGACAACGCACTGAATCTCATCAAATAAATTGTCCAATTGTTGTTTGAAGGGTTGAAGCACTGACACACTGAACTGATTTTAAGAATCACTTGCCAACATTCTCTTAAAAAACATATCTGAGAATGAAAAACATTGATTTACCACGGTTTTCTAAGGCCCCTTTCAGAATTTTTCTCAGCATGCATAAATTGTGGGTTACCATGTTCTTGCCAAAACACCCTTCACTTTTAAAATATGTTCCAGGAGTTCATTTTTAAACACAGATGTACACCTCACTTTATATAATTATTAAAAATTATAATTATTTAAAGGAAGAAAATATACATTTGTTTCTTACAGTGTTTTGTTACTAGATTAGTACAAACTTTGGAACACACACATGCTCCATTATGTTATGCACAAATACCACAAATACCTACTTGTAATTCAATTTGAAAGGTAACAACTATCCCACCACCATCAACAACAACACAAACCTGCATTCGGATCGATCTGGTAGTTCTGCTGGGAGATATTCTGAGAGGCTTGGGCAGGTGCCTGGCGTGGAGGCAACTGGTAGCGAGGCTTCTTGCCCTTCCCTCCCCCAGTCCCTGTGCCGGCAGGAGCTGCAGCCACTGGTGCTGACCCCTTCTTGTCAGTTGTGGTCTGAGTTGCCACCTGGACGTGGGCAGTGCAGGAAGGCTGCACGTACTGAGTAGAGCTACTGGTGGTAGCACTGCTATGCTGCACCACTGCATCTGATGGAGGCAACGGTTGGCCAGAGAATGCTGCAAGGGGTGCAACTCTTTACCACAAGCAGCCCAACCTAACTTCCTTCTCCACAGATGCACACAACCACCTCTTTTACCATAATAAGCACGTCACAAGACAGAACTATTTATTTCCATTTTAAACATCAATGCAATTCATGCACAACAATTTGTAACATACTCAAAAATGACAAAGCCCTAACAGTCAATAAACAGTCACATCTAAATTCTAATGCTCAGAAGAAAACTGCTGATTCAAGGAAGGGTGTTTCCTCTCCACAGTCAACCCTCACATGCAGCAAAAAGACAAATACACCTTCTAGTCTCACTTTCTAAATTGACCAACAATCGATGAAACAACATACAAACTAAACAAAAATGAACTGCATCAAGTCTACAATCCAATTTATTGTATATATTGCATGCATTGCAAACTGTCCAGATTAATAGCGATGAATCATCACTTTCTTTATCTGAAATATATAGTCATCACCAACATTGCTCTTACATTCATATGAATCATATATTTAACATATTATTAAGTTTTAACTTAATTTATAATGTATTTAAGAATAAGAATACAGTAGAACCAGTTTAATGTGACCTTTATTTAACAGTTATTTCTGAAAGTCCCAATGATGCCTATATGTAATTAATGCAATTATACTTTTGATTTAAGGTCATTAGTGTTGATGCACAACCTGCATTTCATTCAAAACTTTGATTTTTACTTTTTGCCCTCCAAGATTGAGAACCTTAACCAAACACATCATCCAAGGCCATCTGTCATGCACTGCAGCTAACTGTAGTGTATGAAAACTTTTAACAGTAGCAATGACATCTGTATAAAAGAGGTGTTATACTAAATTTGCTGCTCTGAATCAGATTACGTCATACTGTTCATAAATTTCGTAATGCATATTTACAGTATTTTGAATACCCCCTCTCCCCTGTAACTTATCTGTAACACACACTCTATGTATGGAGCATTTAGCATTACATGTTCAGAGGAGGAATGTGTAATTCTTATAAAAAGAAGCAGACATGGAGAAAATTATAATACAATGGTATTTAATAAATACCATTATATATTTTTCGAACTATTTGCATTTGCTTGCCAAAGTAATCAGTTTTACTGCATCGTAAAATGTCTATCCCAAATAAACTGGCAAAAACATGCTGTAGTGAAAGCAGCCATCACTGCTACCAGTGAATTGTATTATTTAACTTTTCATTATTCTACTTTCTCACATAGTGCTTGCGCAGATTATTTAAAAGCTAAAATACATATCAGATATGTTTGTGAAAACACTTGAATACCTTATACACCGAGTTCAATGCCAGATATATATTTTCATTGAAATTTTAAATAAAAAATTAATTTTTCACACTTCCTTTATTTACGGGATATAGTTTCATTTGAATCTCAAGAAAGGTAGAAATTAAGACATTACATAATGATAACATTATAATGTTGCAAGAAAGTATGTGATGTTGTAGCACTAGTTATCATTTAATTTCGTAATACTTTCATGTGTTTAGTACAAGACTGAATATAAGGAACTATTTCAGCAAATGTTGAAAAATTTTAAAAATAAATATCAGCATTACATAACACTGAACCATTACCCCCCCTTCCCCTATGTAACACAGCGTAATGTTGCCTCAAACACCCTCCCCCCTCTTTAGTGTTACATGATTTATGAACAACCCCTAGGATGAAAATAAAAAAAAAAAAATCAACAATTCCAGGTTAATTTTAGCTTGTTTGTTCAAAGAATACTCCAGTCCCCCGTTTAGTGTAAACACCCATTTAATGAAAGAATTTTAGGTCTCCCAGAGGTGACGTTAAATAGGGGCTCTACTGTACTTTGTAAAAGCAATGCAAATCATGTCATGTATATGAGAGTGGTAAATACTTGCAACACCCAACCCAATTGCAACAAAATTTCCATAATACCTTCCAAAGGTTGCGTTTAGATGCCATATGAGTCCGCTCTACTCAACACAAAGTGTCGATATCAATTTCAAAATTAACTCTTAATTCTAACCAGATATTTAGTATTTATCGAAAAATCAGATTTCCAGAACTAATTTAACTATGAAATTTGTAATTTTTCATTACTTGTAGTCCATTGCCTTTCTTCCTGACACATCTTATAGGAAGATCGTTTTGAGTCAAGTTTGACCACAGTTTAATAACATAAGAACTTTTTTTTTTCTAATTACAGTAACTGTTTCAAATTCTTTTGCTATCCACAATTTTGGTGCTAGAGAATTAATTAAATTACAATGGAAGATTATGCCAATTCTTCAAAAACATCTTCTAAATTAAATTAATTACAATTTTTTTTAATTTTTGAGCATTTGAAATTTTTAAACCCAGACAAGATTAACATACTCTCAAGCATTCTAAGACAGTCTAGAATATATAATCCAACAAGAAAGGTAAAATTAACTACTTCTTCACATGATGCTAAAATTTGTGAGCCAAAAATACCATAGTTTTGTGGTTAGTTCACAGTGGAAGACAGTGGAAGAGAAAATTCTCTTGAAGACTTGCAATCCAGA
Organism: Teleogryllus oceanicus; assembly: GCA_964035755.1. Lineage (NCBI taxonomy): Eukaryota > Metazoa > Arthropoda > Insecta > Orthoptera > Gryllidae > Teleogryllus > Teleogryllus oceanicus. The sequence goes on along the minus strand of CAXIVR010000005.1, from coordinate 99,155,649 downwards.
GAAAATTTGTCTTTATTTCCATGAAATAACCAGGGAACAAAATGAGTCAAGTCATGCAAATACCTACAGTCATAGTAATGTTCATGAAACAAGGTCATTTTCACCAGCACCATTATTCCCGTTTAGTAAGGACATCAACATTACATTAATGCATGCTGTGCTACATACATAGGTGTTAAGTACCACACATGGTTTAAAATGACTTTCTTATGACTTATTAATTCTAAAACCAGGCATTACTTCTCATTTACATTCATTTTCTAAACTTCATTTTGAAATATTTTTCTTAACAGAAATTGACATGACTTTGAATTAAGCATCCAGTGTTACTGTAGACAATTTTCTCATGTTATTGCTCAACCTAAGAAATCCCCTTCTGTGACATAAAATTCCCAACAATAATTTGCAGAAAACTTCTGCTATATATGTATATATATTGTGCCAATGGTTATCAATGCATATTTAAAACTAAATTTAATTATGCTATAACTGTACACTTATTTACTGTAAGATGCAAAAATATTTTCAATATACATTCAAATAACATTAAATATTTGATATCGACAGAAATGTGAAGGTTAAAGTTACTTACTAAAGTATGGTGAATGTTATCAAATACATTTAAATTTAAAATTTAAGATATCAACGAAAACTGAATAGCCCAAAAAGAATCCAAGGTAGTTACAAGCCTGATGCATGAATTTATTTTTCTTCTACTACGTTAATCTTGCATATCTGCTGCCCTGTGTAAGAAATTTTTCGAACTACTTGCATTTTGCTATTTGCAACATAAGGCAACTGTTAAGGAGCCAAAGTAGCAGAGATGGTGCACAGGATTTATACTATGAACTGTGAATAGGCTGAGGGTCACGCCATCATAAAAGCAAGTACTATTAAGTTAATCTGGATGCAGTGTAGCAACATGAAATCTTAAATAGATTGTTTTCTCGCAGCACGGATCTGAGTTGTTGCTTGAGTTGAGCAGTCCAGGTTAAAAATCTGGACTGCTCAATTTCATTATTTCCATTACCTTCTCATGCCACATGCAATTCAGAAAGTAATGACACACAGTCACATTGCCAAAAACATCATTAGAGAATCACTTACCAATCTGGGGTGACTGCAACAGTAGTTGCGACTGGAATGTGGTTCCTGCTACTGTCTGAAGTCCATTCAGGCGTGGATTCAGAATAGGTGTGGAAGGAAGGGGGCTTGTAGCAGTAGCATTGTTGCCCGTAATTTGTATGCCTCCCGTGACTTCCAAGGAGCCCCCTGTTTGGATCTGCACACCACTAGTAGCTACAGTTAAGCCAGGAGTCAGCTGGTACTGCTGATACTGCAGATGCAAGCCAGAACTATGTTGAACCTAGATAATAGTAATGTTCAAAAAATAATGTCTAGCATTCCACACCAACAAAAAGAAACTTATATAATATGAATATTTAAAGAATGACAACAGAATACAGTGGAATCTCATTAGCATGTTCCCCAATCCACCTTCTTCCCCCATTGTTTAAGTCTCAGTTCAATTCCCATTAATTACTTGTTTACCACTTAACACAACTGCTTAGCATGTTCAAAGGTTAGTAATGCATTTTGCAAATCACACATTTTCCAGTGCAGCAGACTCATCTTTAATGTGATAGATCACAAAGAACTATTGCATACTTTGTCTGATTACAGAGCCAGAAGAATGTTTTACTGTGCCTTTACTGTGCCAGTTCTTTCTGTAATGTAATTCTTTCTGTATTAACATGCATTACAGAAGATCCTCCCATAATCATTACCCATGGGAATACAACATGGAAGATAAAAAAGATTGAATTATCAGAACAAGTAAAAAAATTAATAAAAGTGCAAATGAGTACATATAACATTGTATTTATAATGATTCTGTATAGTATTCATTGATAAACAGAGACATTGCATTGTATACTAAATTATATTAAAGTATCACAAGAATAAGCAAGTGTCAGCATTGAGTAGTAATCGATAGTTCAGGGGGGTAAGAAGGGAAGCAAGGGGAAAGGAGAGAAGGGGGGAATGGAGGGAGGGAGGGAGAGAGGGGAGGGAAAGAGGGAGAGAGGGGGAAGAGGGAGAGAGAGGGGAGGGGAAGAGGGAGAGAGGGGGGAGGGAAGAGGGAGAGAGAGAGGGAGAGGAAAGAGGAGAGAGAGGGGAGGAGAGAGAGGGAGAGAGAGGGAGGAAAGAGGAGAGAGAGGGGAGGAGAAAGAGGAGAGAGAGGGGAGGAAAGAGGAGAGAGAGGGGAGGGAAAGAGGGAGAGAGAGGGGAGGGAAAGAGGGGAGAGGAGGGGGAGGGAAAGAGGGGAGAGAGGGGAGGGAAAGAGGGAGAGAGAGGGAAAGAGGGAGAGAGGGGAGGGAAAGAGGGAGAGAGGGGAGGGGAAAGAGGAGAGAGAGGGGAGGGGAAGAGGGAGAGAGGAGGGAAAGAGGGGAGGAGAGAGGGAGAGAAGAAAGAGGAGAGGAAAGAGGAGAGGAAAGAGGAGAGGAAAGAGGAGAGGAAAGAGGAGAGGAAGAGGGAGAGAGGGAAAGAGGGAGAGAGGAGGAGGAAGAGGAGAGAGGGAAGAGGGGAGGAGGGGAGAGAGGGGCGGGGAAAGAGGGCGGGGATAAAGGGGGGGAAGAGGGGGGGATAAGAGGGGAGGGGATAGAGGGGGAGGAGAGGGGGGGGAAGAGGAGGGGAAGAGGGAGGAAGAGGGAGGAAGAGGGGAGGAGGGAAAGAGGAGAGGAGGAAGAGGGGAGGAAGAGGAGGGAAGAGGAGGGAAGAGGGAGGGGAAGAGGAGGGGAGAGGGGAGGAGAAGGGGAAAGAATAAAAAAGATTGAATTCCTACTACTCACTTGTAATGCTGGAATTTGGGCCCCTGAGGAAGGTACAGCAAAATACTCCACCCTGGCTACGTCAGTGTGGGCAGAGCCAACCTGCACAGGGGCCTGGGATGCTGTCATCACAGAAATGGCTTCCTCCAGAACAGCCTGGCTCCCACCTAACTGCTGTGCTTGCAGAAGTTTTAATTCTTCACGCTCGGCGGCAGCAGCTGCACAACCCAACCATCATAGAATCAATCAATTTTATGTAAAAGCATACGCAGGAAAATAATATTTCAAAATCAATAGACGTGTTTATCAGAACTATGTTCTCAAACACACTTTTGTCAAGCAATATTCTTTCTTTCATTTTCCAAAGATCAATTGATTCAGAAATATATAGTTTGTCTTGCCAAAAAATTCTTTGGGCAATAGAAAGGTAAGGGTAAAGGTAGCATACATACCTAACGCAACATCATCCAGAGTAATGCCCCCTAAGGTCTGGGCAACTTCATCCATGGCTTCTTCCAGTTCAATTCTCGAAGTTTCATCTACTTTACTAGGTTTCTCAACCTCAGCAAGGGCTTCTTCTGCAGCGGCTGCAAATAACTGGCACCGCTGCTGTTGGTCAGCTAGGAGACCAGATAGATCTGTGTGCTCAATGGCTGATGGAGGGATGATCTGACAAAGAGGAATCTTCATTATTTCCTGCTCTCTTTCAGTGAGTGGCAAAGTCATGTTGCACGCACACACACAAACACACAAAAACAAACAAACCAAGAACTGTGGATGGCTCACTGTTAGTTGAGCAGAATTATCTAAACAAATACTTCAAACAATCCAAAAAACAAAATATAGAAGCAGATCATGCAATCATGTCAGTAGTTCTTTCATCTAAAACATACTAACAATGATAGCATGCAAAAGTTGAGGGAACATCATCTTCAATAAGATGTATTACTTCAATTACAAGATGGAAAAGGACTTGTGAAAAGGATGTATGTTAGGATTACATTCAGAAATTTAGCAGAAGCACTTGCTTACTCTAAATGTAAAGAACTTGCACACGAATCTAACAACAAACAAGACCAAGTTGTTTTATTAGAAAAAATCACACTATTAAGTAGTCAATGAAAGGTTTTAAAGCATTAACCGAACTATTCCACCCATATTTAGATTCACTGTACTGATAGTTCCTCAAAAATAGCTGAAGATATCAAAGCATGCAAATGTGTTATTTTTCTGCCATATAAACAAAACACAAAGTCAATAGAAACATTCAGTAAAGGAAGAGCATAAAATGCCAAAAAATAGATACAGATTTAATGGTCAGAGGGCATAACAAAAATCAACACAATTTTGCTAATATTGACACCCCCAAAACTTTCACTCTATATACGCATACACAACACATAAAGCAACACAACAACTCATACAAAAGCATGCCTGTGCATGTCCACATGGATACACACCCCTACACGCTCACACAGAATTACAATCGCGCACACACACACACAGAATTACAATCACACACACACACAGAATTACAATCACACACACACACACAACACAGAATTACATCACACACACACACACACACACAGAATTACAATCACACACACACACAGAATTACAATCACACACACACACACAGAATTACAATCACACACACACACAGAATTACAATCACACACACACACACAGAATTACAATCACACACACACACAGAATTACAATCACACACACACACACAGAATTACAATCACACACACACACACAGAATTACAATCACACACACACACAGAATTACAATCACACACACACACAGAATTACAATCACACACACACACAAGATACAAACACACACACAGAATTACAATCACACACACACACAGAATTACAATCACACACACACACAGAATTACAATCACACACACACAGAATTACAATCCACACACACACAGAATTACAATCACACACACACACAGAATTACAATCACACACAGAATACAATCACACACACAGAATTACAATCAACACACACACAGAATTACAATCACACACACACACAGAATTACAATCACACACACAAATTACAACACACACACACAACACACAGAAGTACAAATTACACACAAGAATTTCAATTGACACACAGAATTACAATTGACACACGATTACATTGCACACAGAATTACAATTGCACACACTATCACAAAATTACAATTAGCCATACTCACACAGAACTACAATTACACATTCACATACACACACACACACACACACACACACACACACACACACACACACAAACAAACAAACAAACAAACAAAAACAACCCAATACCAAATTATAAGTGCAGAAGTATCTATTGAAGTGAACAGTCAATGATTTTGCATTCAGGAAATGCTTTCATTAATAAATATTCACACCCTCGCAATCACGTGACAATTAAGGAAAGGCGCAATAACTTGCAATTAACATATTACAACATACTGTTCAATAAGCTAAAAAAATAAATTAACTATTTTAAGTCTTCCCTTCACAAATTTCTTAAAAGTAAATCAAAATTTCAGATTACACCGACATCTGAATATAAAATCCAATTTTCTAACTGGTGAAATCTTAAAATAGCACAATGGAGCTACAAATTTTTTTGTAAAAAAATATGATTAATCTACATACTCGATAAACAAATTTTAACCACTATTTCAGAATAGTGGCCTACTTGAATTTTTACAGAAAAAATGAGTTACTTCTGCAATTGTTCCCATTTAATTCTAACTGAAGTTGATTTTGTCAAACAAAAATTTGAATATTTAATTTAATTTGAAACAGTAAATATGTTAAAGGAACAATTTCAATAATTTTCACAATATATTTTTTCCTCTCTTCAACTTTACCAACCAAAAAAGAAATAAAAAAAACATATTCTTACTTCATAAAAAGCCATAGCATTACAATAAACTCTCACTCCCAGCTCTTTCAAGGAACTACCAGTACAACGACCACTTGCACGCACACACACACCTGCTGCTGCAGGCAACGCGCAGGCAGGTGCTTCTGCATCTGCACATGGGAAGCAGAGGGGCCAGGCAGCGCAGCTGCATCCAGCTGCTGCAGCTGCACCAGCAAGTGGCTGGGCGTGGGGGGCACGGGCAGAGGCAGAGGCAGAGGCAGGGGCAGGCTGCGCTTCAGGACAGAGGTAGTCATGTGCGGCGGCGATGTCTGCACCAGCTGTTGCTGTGGATGCTGCTGATGCTGATGCTGCTGCTCCTCACACTCTGGTGTCACCTGATGCAGCACCTGGCACACCACTACATATTGCCCTCCCTTTCAACACAACCCTCAGCTACACTTGACCCACTGAGACATGCCCAAGCAATTGCTTCTCAGGACTGTGAAGGGGAAAAGGAATACATCCTGCAAGTTATATTTTTGCACTTTGTGACCTTCAAAAACCTTTCACATATTTCTTCTACAAGCTCTATTTTTAATTATTTGTAGCAAAACAAAGGCATAGGTCATTTAAATTTTTAATATTCAGTCATTGGGAAGGAGAACTGTTATACCTAATTTCATACAAATAAAAGTGCTCAGGGATCACAGAATTGTATCACGGAAGGTTTTTGCATGGTCCATTTATATCCTACTATTATGTTTACATTGCTTTTAAAAATAGAACTTTTACATGTGGATATTTTCCCCTTCGCGCACACACACACGCACACACACACACATACATACACACACACACCAAGATAATAAATACTATTCATTATTCTGAAGCAGAATCAAATAGTCATTATATGAACAATACCACACAGTTTTTTAAACATAGACCATTTTATACACTTGCACATACGGAGACTTACACACTTTATTCACTTGCACATAAGGAGACCTCCTGACACACAGTCTATACACCAAATACATTCAGTAAAAAAATACTGTTCAAATAGACTATGAAGAAGATGTGCCAGTAAAAAATTAAAAATTAATAAAGGGTAATAAAAATAGAAAAAGAATGGAAAAACACAGCCTCCAATAAAAAGAATTAAATGTAGATAGAATACAACTACCTGAGGCTGCAGTTGAGGGCTGAAGTGCAGCTGATGGAACTGCACCTGTTGGGGTGGCTGCAGCTGCTGTGGCTGCTGCTGCTGTTGCTGCAGAGCTTGTTGTATCTGGTGCACCTGCAGTTGCAGCTGTTGCTGCCCTGATGTTAATTGCTGCTGCTGCTGAGCCTGCTGCTGGGCCTGCTGCTGGCCTGCTGCTGGGCCTGCTGCTGGGCCTGCTGCTGGGCCTGCTGCTGGGCCTGCTGCTGGGCCTGCTGCTGGGCCTGCTGCTGGGCCTGCTGCTGGGCCTGCTGCTGGGCTTGCTGCTGGCTTGCTGCTGATTTGATGTTGGCTTGCTGCTGTAGCTTGCGAAGAGCCTGTTGCTGGGCTTGCTGTTGAGCTTGCTGTTGAGCTTGCTGCTGAGCTTGCTGCTGAGCTTGTTGCTGAGCTTGTGCTGAGCTTGTGCTGAGCTTGCTGCTGAGCTTGCTGCTGAGCTTGCTGCTGCATTTGTAATAGTTGTTGTTGTTGCTGTAGCTTGCGAAGAGTTTTGCCTTCCTTTTTGGAAACAGGTTTGGCTTTAGGCCGGTCACTGATCGCCGTAGCCTGTAAAAATAAATTTGAGGTGTAATAAGTTACCGTACATTTACTTCAAGTAATAATACTCCAAGATATTAATAGGAAAATTACTCAGAAGTTAACAAACAGTTACTTCAATTAATAACACTCGGAAGCATACTGCCTTGCCAAAGACAACTTAGTATTTGTAACGGTACAAGATGTTCTATGAGGAATCGCAGTAAATACTTGAGATGATATATCACCCTTATCTAACCTGACTCACCTGAACCACATCTGCAGTGGCGCTGACTGGTTGAGAATGCGCCGCAGGCTGCGTGGTAGGAGGTGGAGGAGGATAGGAGGCTGCCGCTGAAACAAACCCCTCTCCAGTGGGGGGTGTAGCTGATACCTGGTTCTGCTGCAGACACGCAGTACCGTTGCTCGCACAAGTGGCGGTCAGAGTTGGCAGCTGGCCCTTTCCGCCTGTGTAAAATGAGTTGTGGACTGAGAGAGTGTGGTTGGTGCCCTGATGGAACAGCGTGCCGGGCATGCCCGGAGCACACACCATACCTGTTGCACATGAAACATCCATCAAAGTTTCAGCCCCATCAAAGGGGGCTTTTCATTTAAAACAGTTAAATACAGTGGAACCTTCACAAAACTAAAATAAGGTTGAAATTGTCAAGCACAAAACACATTGTGATCTTTATTAACTATTTTCTTTTGTTTTTTAACTATTTCTTTTTAAAATATCAGTTGTACAAAAGTTTAGGCTTAAGTGTACTACATGCATGCCTCTTTATTCACAATCACAGTCTAGGATACACGAGGTACATTTGAGAGTTTTGTTCACACTGAAAGTTACCCTAATTAATTTCTTATGGTCACCTATTGTCTGTTTTTTGATCCCCCTGACCTTGCACTAGTTGTGTGTTATGCAGTGTGTACATGCATCATTTTACAAAAGTTGTGCAACAAGAGAAAATTGATCAAAATTGATCAACACAATGTTTTAGTTCATAAAATTAGAGAGATTTGTACTAGGTCCATGTAGATCCTAGGTTATCCGAGTCAAACATTGATGTAAACATACAACGAACAAAAAAATAACTTTAATAGCCAAAAGACAATTTTTATAACACAATTTTTCATAATTTACAGTGAGTGCATAATTAAAAATAATTGTACGCAATCTCAGTCTGGGAGATTGTTGTCTTTAAAAGAGTGAGAGTTCTGCTACGCATAGATAAGAAAGACTTTACAACACAAATTCTATCAAGGTGACTTGCTAAGACTAGTTCATCTTCAGTAACACCTTTTGGATGGCCTGGTTTCTGAATGGATTTATTTTTCAGTCTCTTTTTTATAGTCAATAGACTTATTTTAAAGGAATCTTCAGCTTGCTTTTGTGACCATTCCCAACTGAACTACTGCCAAACATTCCCCAAACTGGTGATCCATACATTCCACATATTTCCGACTTCAGGAAAGCTTCTGTATTTGTGTATACTAATGGTCAGTTACTGAAGAAGCAAGAGAAAATAAGCATTGTTGAAGTTTTAAATAAGAAAATTAATGCAATAAAAAGATAAAAAAGAAACTTGCAGGTTTCTTGATTCAAATGTAAACGTGGGTCCAAATAGCCCGCTTTTTGAGATTATGTGCACACAATTAGGAAATCTAAAAAAATTGGGGAAGGTGTTCTGCTAATGACGAAGATACCACAGAAGTTATGTTAACAAAAATATAACTGAAATGTAAACTTATTCCTTGTTCAACTATCTTGAAATTTCAGGGTAAAGATAAGGTTGCAGAGCTCAAATTCTGACAATTTCGACATCATACACTTAACAGTGCTGTGACTTACAGGTGTACCACTGAATTATGGTAAACACATTTAAGGCTACATGTACTGAAAAATACTTGTAGGAAAATTCAAATTCAATTTTTCAAAAAAAATATTTTTAATTTCTCTCATAGTTCCGGGATGAAATTAAAAAATGTGGGCTTATAGCGCTATGATGACCTGCATCCCGAATCCAACAGCATGTCAATCATGCAAATTGGATGAATAGGAGCGTCATAAAGGGAAATTTGGAAAAACACATCACCCCTCTCCTCCTTCCACTCCGGTATGTCCACCACCCATTTTGGGCCCTCTCTCAACAGGGCGGCACAACCAGCTCCGACAGCCTGCAGTGTGTGAGGAGGCACAACTTTCATGCAGGCAAGCCCGGTAGTCAGTTTATACTTTTGTCCCTTTACATCTATATATTTTTCCCCACAAAAAATATAGTGATGCTGTAACAGAGACAAACGGTCTTGAATCATCAATAATTGTAGTATAAACTATTAATCTTGTTCACATGTTTCCATCACCCTTCGTATACCATCATAAAATTGCTTGAGGCGTTACTCAAAATATCGATTCTGATTTAGAAACTGATTTCACGAAGAAAATTGAACTAATAGTATAAATATCAACAATATTCCATCTCCTCACATCTTATCTTAGATATATTTAACTTCTAAGATCTTCTGTTATCATTCCACCGCCTGAACGAAGGAACAGAGATGACGCACGAGCTCTTTTATCCTACGACTTGATTTTTTTATCTCAAAATTGCGTTTGTCTCCAGAATTCACCTGGTAAATCTGTTTTCACAAGTAAAATGGCTGAAGCTATTTTATGAAACTGTTTTAGTACTTTCGAACAAATTTGAAAAAGTAAAATTGCGCGCTGGTGAGATGCCTCCAGATCCCAACACCATTTCATACACAGATATCATATAAATAAACTTCTATAGTCAAATGTAGGAAACAGAAGATTTTCAGTAACGTCAAAATTCTCTTTCACGGAACTAACCGACAATCGCACAACTACAATTCAGATTCTAATGTAACTACATATGTTTTGTCTTTCTATGTATTCTCGGCAAATTGTTGCAATCTTAACAAAGGATCTAAATTTTTCGTTAGAAGTTTTGTTCTGTATTACGTATTTTATACGTTTTGCTAATTTTACAATTTTTTACAAATCTACCAATACTCATGAAATTATTTCCGAAAATATATTTGATTAATTTTGAAAATAGTTTTTATTTAATAATTGTTATATTTTTAGCAATAAACATTTTGCGTTATACTTATTCAAAATTGTCGCACGTGAAGATTTCGAAGAGTGCGCTTCAAAGATTCTCTGCGATTGAGTTTTCTATGTGCGTACCATTGTTGTCATTGCTGACAGAGAGAAATATATTCTCTTACAAAAACAGTACGCAGAAAAAGTATTAATTTTTAAATTCGGTTTAATGAATATTTTATTAATGCAATTTCAAATTGTGAACATTTATTTTTCTTTCTCCCACTTTTCAATCTTCGTAAAAAGATAAAGTTATGTAATCGTGCACCGTAATACTATTATTGCCAGGCCCTGGTAACAAAATAGTGGATAAATCTTGTCACTATTTAGTAAATTACTTCTTCTATTGCGTGGTGTGGCGAGAATCCATGATGTGTGGTTCCTTGATACCGAAAAATCGATTGACGGCAAAACGTCTCTCACTTGTGGTCAATGCTAACGTCTAAACCATTCAGTCGATTTTCTCCAAAATCGATATTCCCGAATCTACCTGAATGAACTTGAGCCTTTGGGAGCTTCAAAAAGATATTTTGATTTTTGGGGGTATTTTACATGAAGCCTCAAAACGTTTCAAAATCTGCCCCAAATGGCACCAAATTATTTGATTAAATTTTCTCCTCCAATAGAGCAAAGAACGGAACAGAATGATACACGTATTGTGTCTGTTGACATTCCATATTTTTAGAAAATTGCTAATGTGCATTCTTTGGGGGCATCTTCCTACAACTATAATATTGAAGATAGATTTTTTCCTTATTGAAATGATGATTACTGATCTGACAGATTTTGAAATAAGATCATATACAATTTTCCAATAATACAAGTAGTTTTCGTGCAATTTGGCACGCATTGTAGGCAATCAAAAAAATTTTAACATTTTTTCCCCAAAAGCCATTCCAATTTTTTGTTTAATGACGATACAAATATGACGCTAATCGCATTTTCACTGAACTCGACCTATTTTTGAAGATTGCAAAGGTCATGTACAGTTTACTGAAAAACAAGCAGTTTTAGCGTAATTTGGACATGTAATTGATGAAATTTATAACAAAAGATTTTCTCAAACACCGCTCCAATTTTTTTCCATTGATAGAAGGGACACTTAAAAGAATTCCCATTTTCATTGAACACTAAATTTTCGAAATAAAGGCAAATTTAGAAATAATGCGAGAAAGCATGTGCTGTTGTATAATCGCTAGTTTCTAATTAAAACTGTATTGTAAGGGTACTTATAGAGTATAAATGTACTAAATGTTTTCTAATGAAATTTGATCTTTCATATTGTATGAGTATCTGATTTTACATTCGTTTTTTTTTTCCTTTTTTTACATTCTATATATTTTTCTCGTTATAACACAAATTTCTTTCATCCGTGCCAGTTGTATGACTTGTTTTCCTTTGCGGGTTTTATACATTCCCCAATTAGTTTATTGTCTGATGATTTGTTTGAGAAAGTAGTCATTTTTAAAGGACATTCCGTTTATTCGAGTTAGATATACATTTTGGAAGTCATTTTATATTTGAAAGTTTTTAAAATAAGTGAAAGTTACATTCAGAGATTTTAGTTATTTTAAAAAAATTATAATGCAAAAGTACTGTATTTACAGTACTTTGAGTATTTGAAGTATTTTAAAAACCGTTTGATTCAGCAATTCAAAAATTAGTGTATTTTGAGTTCGTGATTAAATACTTATTTAAAAAAGTATATTGATGAAGTATTTAAATACTAAATATACAGTATTTTTCCCAACACTGTGAAAGCATAAACTGACTGCCCGGCTTGCCTTTCCTGAAAGTTCGGTCTCCTCTTGCACCACACACCAGGGCAGGCCATGCCACCGGGTCCAGAGGGGGCCCACCACAGGCAGTTGACAGAACAGTATGGAACGAGTAGGGGGGTGAGGTGTTTTCCCAAATTTCACTTTACAACACTCCTATTCATCCGATTTGCAGGACTGACATGGCGTTGGATTCAGGAAGCATGTTGTCATTGCACTATTGGCCACATTTTTTAATTTCATGCCAGAACTATGAGAAAAATTAAAAATATTTTTTTTAAGAAATCTTTTTTAAAAAAATTGGCTTGGTAGCGTAAATTCTGTTTTAAAAAGACGTCCAATGCTTTTTACAGATCGAAAATTCGACCATTTGTTCAGACGTTTTGTGTTGCCATCTTTTTTTTTATTTTATGGGTTCAAGTAGTACCCTAAGGGTCTAAGTAGCCTGTGACGACAGTACCTAAAAAGTAATTTTGAATCAAAATTGTAAAAATTAGCACTTGGTATCTCAAATTAATTTAGATTAACTCAAAGTATATTTAATGTTAATAACTGCTTTACTAATAAACCTACAAATCTGAAATTTGCTAATCCTACCCATTCCTCAACATTTTCAGATCAGCATGTAAAAACTAATACTACTCCAGGTCATCAGAATCAAGTTAGTTTTATTAGACAACTATTAAATATACGGTAAGACAACTGTTAAATATATGGTATATTACGGTACATTTTAATATTTTTGTGGAGAAGACAGATACCCATACCCATCATAATCAAGAGCGTTATATCATCCGCTTCCCTTCAAATTCTGCAAAATATGTTAGTAATCTACTTGATCACTTTTAGTTATTTGCAAATGTAACATTTTTGCACTTCCCTAGGTTATTGCTCACGTCTCAAAATTTACAAGAAAATTACCAATCTGGCACCATCATAACAAGCATTTCATTAAAAGATCTCAATAAAGTTCAATCTTCCTATTATTCAACTTATACCAATGAGGAATGTGCAAGGTCTGACAAAGAATCAGAAAGGGTGGATGAGTCATGAAGAAACCATCAACAAAACTATCACGGCCCACTACTAACTGCAAAAATGTGGATCCAATTACACTTAAGTCTAAAGATTCTGTCACGACAATTTCATGAGAATTGTCTTCTTATTGTTCCACTGTACTTGAGAGGGCAAAAAGAGAAAAGCACTCACCTTGTGCAGGCATAGGCTGAGAGGCAAGGTCAATGTTGAGGCTGGGCACAAGGCCCAGGGAGCCCAAAGGGGCAGAGCCCTCTGGAGCAGGGGAGGTGAGCAGCAGCTGAGAGGAGGGGCCCTTCTCCTGAAGCTCCCGCTCCACCCTCTGCACACACGCAGCGCGCGGCTAGGGCACACCACGCACCAACAGTTAGAACTATCCATTCTCAAGTACCACAATTACCTTGCTACATTACAAACCCACAAACAGGCACACCCATTTATGAATTCTGTAATGTACCTTTTCCTTTAGAGTCATTCAGAGATACACACCCTAACTTCACAAATTTTTAAAAAGCCTTCATGCCAAAATATTGTTTCATACATAAATGTACAAATGCCCCAGTTAAGTTTAAATTCTTTCACGCAAAATTATTCTAAAACATAAGAATGCATGTTTTTTACACAAATATTTCATTGGCAAATCACATACGTACTAACTCACGAGAGGTGATCCTGTATTCCCTACTTCGCATGGAACACAGAAGCTTTCGAAATCCAGATTTTAAGGATTTAACAAAAGATAATTTGCATACGATATTATGAATGCATGTATTTACTGATTCTTTCATTCGACAGGCATTTTAATTCTGAGTGGGTGGTTGATGTTTTTTGTTGGGGTTTTTTCCCTCTCTTTTTTCCCTTTTGTGTTAAGTCTTGCGTATTGTTTCTTGACAAATTTATTTGAACATGTATTGCTAATTTAAAAACCTAGTTATAATTTTAGAAGTAATCTCCACATCAGAAAAAATTGAATGGTTTTCCAAAATTCTAACAGTTTTCAACCCTCACAATTCACATGTGAAAGTGATAGGGAGTGACCTGGTGGCCACATTTCCTGGAAAAAATGTCCTTGCCTTTTCCTGATTTTCAAGTACATTTTTTTCACTCAGAAGATTTTACTAATTTATATCACACAATAAAAAATAAAAAAATTAAATTTATTTAAAAAAAACTGAAGGCAGGCATTTACTAATTTAACAGCACTCTGATTTTACTATGATAAAGTACTACAAATTTTAAAAATTCTCTTCTAGTTAATTTAGTTATCAAACTAAATAGTAATAGTTATCAAACTATAGTAAATCTAGTTATCAAAATTTTCTCAACATTTTCCCAGACTACTTCTACAAATTCCCAGATTTTTCCTTGATTTATCCCGAGTAAAGAAAATCTGTGATTTTTTTCAGTTTTCCATGTTTTACCAAAAGTGGCCACCCTGATATAATAACATTATTTACTTTTATCAATATCTAGTAATTTCATTTTTTACTATAACAATCACAAATTTAATCCTGATTTGTAAAATAATAATAATAATAATAATAATAATAATAATAATAATAATAATAATAATAATAATATACATTTACTCATTTTCACATAATTTATCAAATATAGCAGACACACCAGAATGAGTAAATGAAGAGAATATTCAGATTTAATAAAGTGACGACGAAAACACTTAAAAATGTCCATATATTTGTTTTGATGAATCAAAGGTTCTTAATTTTGATATCACGCATAGTTTTACCCATTATTTATAATTAGTAAATTAAATGATACCATTAAAATATAATAATTTATCACAAGCAAAATTTTGTAACTTCTCTTTCCACAGTTTTAAATCCCTTGACTCTATTCCTCTTCATAATAATTTATCACAATAATATATTGCAGCTTCTCTTTCACCATTTTAAATCCTTTGACTCTCCATGCCCATCATTTCTCTCTCCCATCCCCGCTTCCCCTCTCTCTCCCATCCCCACTTCCTCTCTCCCAACCACACTTCCTCTCTCCCACCCTCGCTTCCTCTCTCCCACCCTCACTTCCTCTCTCTCCCTCTCACCTTCCTATTTCTCTTTTTCCTCACCTTCTCCTCCCCCTCCTCTCTCCCTTCCTCACCTTCCTTTTCCCATCTTCTTCCTCTCTTCCTATCCTCCCCTTCCTCACCTCTCTCTCCCCCTCCCATCCTCACTCCTTTCAATCCTTCCTTCCTCACCTTTTCCCTTTTTTCCCCCTCTCTCTCCCTTATCTTTCTCTCTCTCACCAACTCACTTGCAACTCCTCGAGAATCTGCTGCTTCTGTAAGGCCTGATCTTCTCTTACGGACTGCTGCTTCCGTGCCTTCTCTCCAGTTTCTAAGGGAATCACAGTACTGCCCTTATCGGCAAGGCTACTTTCATCTTTGGAAGGAACACTGCTGCCAGCACTATCTCCAAGAGGTTGGTTCCGAACCTAAATTAATAGAGTTTCACAGACAATATGCACATACTAGTACATAATCAAGCATTTACAGTGTGATAATAGCAAAAATAGGATTTACAACGTGATAATTGCAAAATCAATCTGAAATTTCAAAACTTTTTAATTTAAATTTTATTTTTTATTTATAATTCAGTTTTACAAGAAAACGGAAAGGATGACCAGGAAATAGACTTTCACCTTCATCTACCATGACATTCAAATAAGATGCAATGTTAAATGACATTTTGAATGAGTTTTCAATATCAACAATTGAGTTTAAAATAATTTATTATATGATTGTAGGAAATTTTAATTTTAAAAATGATTTTACTGGTAGGATACTGAAAATGATGGGCATTCTTGGTTCAATGATTATGTTAGTGGTATGTATTATGTTTATATAATACAGTTTATATTTTGTCTAATTGACCATTCAATATTATCTTTAATTATGCTAAGCACTCCTAAAATGACTTGATAAACTTCTTTCCTCAACTCTCAGTCCTTTAAAAATCTACATTCTCACAATAATTTTGGAAGCACCAGCATGAAGTCTGTTACTCTACAAATATCTTCCAGATCAAAATAATTTAATCAAGAACAAAATAAATTCAAAGAACATGTAACACCCCTCCCACAGAACAAAGATTTAGCACAGACAAATTGACAACCCTGGAATCCCAGACGTGCGCAAGAGGATCCAATTGACATGTGTAGTATACAACACCTTCCAATTGGACCAAGATAAAAGTGAGATAATAAGACTGACAGGCCAAGAATGTCTTTTCATACATATTTAATAATCCTCAAAAATCATCCTCACAATGTTTTGCAGCTTATATTACACAATTATTTTATTTAGTTTATATAATTTTCCCAGGAAAATGCTAAGGTCTTACCTGCTGGACTTCGGCAGAAGTCAGGTTATTTTCATTCATCATAATGGAGGAACGGCTCTTACGCAGCAAAGATTTTTGAGTGTTATGCTTTTGCTGGGTAGGCATATGCTCAACAAGGCGCCCTAAATGCAGGAATAAATTTTTCAAAACCAAATAGACAAAAACGGGGGGAAAATTTAAATTTTTTAAATTTTTTAAATATATACACAAAATACATTAGGACTTGATGCGCTAAATACATATGAATTTAAGATACATAATATACTCAAAATGCTTTAAATATACAATTTTGTACTGTATATTTTTTTTTAAAATTAGTCACACAAATTTCTGAATAACTATTGTAATACATTGTAATAATATGTATAAACATTTTCACATACAAAATGATATCAAAACTACATCTAACACAAAGAAATGGAATTTCCTTTTAATATGACTAATTTTTCAAACAGATCATCAGACAATAAACCCCTAGTTGGTGAATGTATAAAACCTGCAAAGGAAATCAGTAATTCAACTAGCATGGATGAACATAAACTAGCGTTACAATGAAAAACATTCTTTTTTATTGCCAGATAATGTCCAGCATTTTTGATTTAGATTTATCATTTAAAAATGAAGAGAATCCAAATTCAACAGCTAGATGGAGCTTTTATTTTTGTTTCAATGAGGTGTATTCACTAGTGTAATAAAAAAACAACAACAAACTATCCTCTTCTTCTTTACTATCTTCTACTACTATCTTCTATTTTACTATCCTCTACTTCTATACTATCTTCTTCTTTGACAGTGTTTTAAGCATTACTTTTTTTTTAATACACCTACTTTATGTATCTAAATACATCTCTAAAATACAGGCCCAAAAAACTCAAAAATATAGTTTTTTAAATACAAAATGCATTTAAATACGTATTTCAAATACTGCCTAATCATATATACAAACAGCATCCACAATATAAAACACAACTACATTGCTTTCATTTCAAAATATTATGCAGGTTAGTCCTAACAATTATATTAACAATTATTTGTCAGTTAAAAAAGAATTCTAGAAATGTGGTTCTTACATACAGTACATTTATGAAAATAATACAGAAAATCAATGAAATTTTTACATTTGGAAATTTCACAGGGAAATAGAACTAAAGAATCGTAATCATTTAAGTATTTCTCATGTCCATTTTTAAAATTATCAAAATTCCTCCTGCATCTAAGAAAATCATGTACAACTAGAGTACCACATACAAAAGTGAACTTCTATTAACATTCAATATCCCTTCCCGATTTAAGACACTCAAAATCAAATTCCAATCAAGCTTACCAGCTTGGCTGCCAGTTGATTTTGCTTGCCCAGCCGCTTGGCCAGAGGTCACTTGCAAATCCTCTTGTGGCACCACTCGCACTGCTTCAGGGACCTCATGCAGGCCGGCAGTACTTGACACACCAGCAGTTGCCTGTGCCGGTTGAGCCCCTGCCACGCCATGTGGATGGGGAGTAGTCATCATGATTGAGTGTGGGTAGTCAAGCAACAGTTGGACAACATTTGTGTGACCACCTTTGGCTGCTTCAATTAACATGGTTGAATTGTCCTAAAAAAATAGTGGTGGTTTAATACTGTTCCAGCAAAAAATAACAAAGATGATTTAAAAATCAATTGTCAGTTACCTTCAGCTTGTGGAATGGATCAGCAGACTGGGCTAACAACAACTCCACCACCGCTAAATGGCCCCCAGCGCACGCCAGAGACAGGGGAGTGTGGTCATTATTGGTGGTCTGTCGGTTGACATCTGCCCTTTTAGATATTAAGAACTGAACAGTGCACAGATGACCTGCTCGACAGGCTTTCATGAGTGGGGTTCTGCCCCCTTCCGATTCATGTTCCTAAAAGAGAACAAAACAAAAGTTTCAGTACACATTACTTGCCTTAGCTAAAAGAGGTCTTCATCTGCTCCTTTGAATACTCCAATATTTCTTGTAATATCTTGAGATACTTCTTTTTTAGTGTATATTTCTTTACATAAAATTAAATTAAAGAATGTTCCAAATTTTGTTTATATGTACTCTACAGTTTGATTTTCAAACTTTACTAGCAATCTCATTGATCAATACTGTGCAACCAAATGAGCATGCTATTTCTCTTTACACCATTTTCATACAGAAATCAATCATGATCAAAGCTGCCATTAGGTAAAACAATAACTAATAATTTCTGGTGAACAAACCATTTCAGTTTAAATGAAATTGAATTTGTTCTTTCCTGTAATTAATTTTACTTTTAATGTACTTTTTAATGTAATAATTTTCTTAATTTTTAACAGTCAAAAAACTGTTTCAAAATTGGAACTTCTTGTGAAAAATATGACATTTACAGAAATAGTTTTTTTATTTAAATATTCACACTAGCGTACTTGGAAGACATACAGTCACAGTGCAAGAACAAGGAGTGAGTGTGGTGTTATCCAGAGTAGACTAGGCTTTTCTTTTTAGAAATATAATGACTGTAGAAAATACAGTGAGAAAAGGTGTGAAATATACGCCATTGTGTCATGTCATTAAGAATAAGTTGTTTGTGAAGATTTCAATATACATTTTCTAAGCGAATCCCATAATAAAGTGCAGTGTCTCAATTTACTTCATTCTTTTAATTTATATATTACAGAGAATGTACATACATGGAATACACTTAAATCACAAAATGTAAGGTTCATACACATCAGACTTATGAGTGTCACATGAAATGATTGGTGGCACTATTTAAAGCGTTCCATTAACTTTTTATTAACAAATATAATTATATCACCACATGCTCTTTTGTATTATCCTTCAGAAGCAATGGCCAAATAAGAAGTTCTTCATAAAAGTGCAGGGCACTATCTTCTAGTATGGTTAAAATTTTTTATACTTTCCATTATTTTGATATTTCATTGTTAGTAATCCATCAGGGAAGACCTTAATACAGGAACAATGTATTGTAGACCTTAATACAGGAACAGGATCTTGTCCGAGGTAAAAATTGTTTTCTTCAATTTTGTTGGCTTGAAATGTATTTTTCCAAAAAACAGTGCCCAAAATTGGGACTAGCACCATATTTTTAACATCACTTGATACATATGAGGAGAAAATTTGAAGGAAAACTGAGCAGTTTGGAGGAAAAATATAAAACTGCCTATATTTTGGGCAAACTTACATGAAAATTACTTATACTTTCGAAAAATTGAACATGACCTTATTTCAAGACCTGTCTTTAAAGAATAATTTCATTAAAGACAAAATCTCTATCTTCAGTATTAGGTAGACACCCCCCAAAAAATTGCGAACAATCTTGGATTTCAATGAACATGAAACCTGCACCATTATCTTAAGTCCTTCATGCTATCCGAGAACTAAATTTCATCAAAAAATTCGGTGCCATTTTTGTGAAATTTTGAAAATGTTTTTGAGGCTTGATGCAAAGACGCCTCAAAAATCAAAATATTCGATTGCAACTCTCAAAGCCTCGAGTTCGTTCAGATCGATCACGGAATATCAATTTTGGAGAAAATCGGCCGAACGGTTTAGACACTAGCGATGACCACGGACGGACGGACGGACGGACGGACGGACGGACGGTTTGCCGTAAATCAAGGACCCACAAAACATGGATTATGTCTACATCACGTGTTAGAAGTAATTTACTACACATAGTAACAGGATTCATACACTCCGTTACGAGGACCCAGCAATAAGAGTTTTCCTGACAAAATTCGCGGTTCTTCGGCGCATGATTACATACTTTTCTCATTTGAAATGCGAGGAAGTAAAAATTACGTTATCATAAAGGTTATGAATACAAAATACACTTGCAGTGAGCAGACAAATTAATAAAAACTGTCTTAACTAGTCATGGTAGAAAGTTGTAAAAAAAAAAAAAAAAGTCTGCAGTGAATAATACCCTAATGCATTACTTACAACTTAATTTTCCACTTTATTACACAATTCTTCGCAATTGGAGCATGTGACTACTTGGAGTCAACCAATAGTAAGTAATCAGTTATTTGAAATCTTTCCTGCAAACCTTTCAGTCAACATCAACATCAGGATATACTTGGCAAAACAATATTTACATTGCTAGAGTTATACCCACAAGTAATGGAATTCATTACTACTCTAGTGGACATTATTGACAAGAAAATAGGAAATCTATTCCCATACTGTACTCGGTGGAAAATCAATTTTTCTGATTCAAAGAGTACCTCTGCAACAATAAATGATAAAACAACTGATATGAGTGCAAGAAAGGTTATATTCAAAATGAATGTCAAAATGTTGTATTTCTGACACAGAAACAAAATAAGTAATAGTAAGTGTGGTAAAGTATTACCAGCACTGGCCAAAGCTTTTAGATACTAACACATCTATCTCCCTTTCTTGGAATAGCAGACAAATGTGATTTTTTAAAAATTTGTTGCGTGTACAATTGACGCAACGCGTCTCCAAGTCCCTTCGGGGGCGCTTCGCGCTTTTAGGAGTAATCTTCCATTAATTAATTACAGTGCTTGTTTTTTGTTTTGTTTTTTTAGTAATCCTCCGTTAATATTATGTCCGTCATGTCTCGTCGCAGTCAGTTGTCAACAGAACCGCCAGGTCACATCGCGATGCGCCTCCCACCACGCGCTCCTGCGTCACTACCCAGCGGCCAGAATTGGGAAGGAATAGGGATAGGGGTAGGGTTTAGGACACTTCCCAGGGGTTGGACTAGCCCTTGCCCTTGTGAAGCAGCCAAACTCGTTTTGTTGGAACAAATTTCACATGAGATTCGACGGGAATCGAAACCGGACCTCCTTGTTGAAAGGCGAGCGACTTCGCTCTGCGCCACGAGATGATTAACACTAGATCCACCTAGAAATCATTTTGACTGCTTATACATTTTTAACGCATTACATCATAAACAATTTTCATATTACAATATTGTGTGTTTTTCTAGGTTAGTTCAAAGACCAATTGGCACAGAAATATTATATTCAACCAATTAGTTTCAGAGTTATCTTCTCAGCTAGACTGCTGGCCAGCTAAAAAGCCGAACTAATGGGACAACTTTTGAAAAATGTCACTGTCGGATGAGAACATACATTTATACTCGATTTAGGGTAGTTTCGATTCGTTTTATGTTGGCTAAAGTTGTTGCCAACCGTCACACAAATACCCGGAATATATTACCTTCAAGCGGTGGGGACATTTTTAAAATTTAAGTTTGCAATGAAACAATGACTACTTCGAAGATACCGCCAACATTCAAAGATTAAGTAGTTTTTTTTATTTTAATTTTTAAATAAACCATCCAAGTGAAATTGTGTTAGTTTACGAGTGTTGCTAAAGTTTTGCATTTTGCGTTTTGGTCTCTTCGTTCTTTGCGTTTTATCGTTCAATTTATTTATTAAGTAGTACTAGGCGTTTTTGAGTTTTATTTCTTATTTTCCAACTGTTTTCTTTAGTAATAATAAAGTTAATTGAAATAGTTATAGTAGTTCATTATTTGTTGTTGTTAAATGTCCCTTTAGTATTTGTTTTAAATTAATTGTATTATATTTATTATTATTATTTTTCTGAATTCATTTTAATTATAACTGGAAAATAATGGTAAGCCTAACAACATCTGGGTCTATACTTAATACTGAACCTTTGAAGATAACGTTTTCAAAGACTGTCTCTGGTAACAATTGATAAGTTATTGAAAACTTACTTACACTAATGATGCTTTTCATTATTTTTTTGAACTTACTTTTAAAAACTAATGAATAATTGAACAGAATGGATGTATTTGCATTGATATTGACATAACTGGACTATTAGGAACATTTCATTAGATCACTTAAAAACTACCATGTATATCACGTTAATTAACTTCAATAATTGTGGTATTTATTTGCGTTCAATAAAACTCATTACTACCACTTCAAAACGTGAAGGAACTGTTGACACACATCTCAAAAGCATTAATAACATAGAAGTATGACCGCAGATAACTTTTAGGTTGTATTTTTCATTTGCACTTGACACTTTTTAACACTTCTTAAGCTCGCAATAGTTGATGAAGATAATTCTTAATTAACTTAATAATTATTCACAGAGTTAATATTCGTTTATAGATGAACATCTCTTTTTAATTCTACCGAAAAACGAAACCTGCATTATTGAACACTGGACTAGACTCGAGACCGCGCGAGGATTGTGAATGAGACAACAAACAAAACAAAAGCGAGAGACTTGATCAGAGTTATAGTTTCATAAGTTGGCTATTCCGACAGGAAATCTTTCAAGCTGCCATATTGCGAATTTAGTGCGGCCTGATACACGGCCTGGAGTCTAAGCTAAGGAGGCATGGAAGTCGTAGGCAAAGATGGGCATGGTAGATTAGTTCTGCAGAACATTTTGAGAGAGAGAGAAGGCCCTACCGCAAATTCCGAGAGATGTTTCGAAAGACAGTGTCACAAATTAAAGGCACCAATTTATAAATAAATCTAAGCAAAATTGTATAACGAAGTGCACCGAAACAAGCCAGAACGGTGATTGGAAATTATGCATGGAAATTAAGTTTGGAAGAATTATTTGAATATTTCAATGTACGTTCTGGGATTGCTCCAGAAGCCAGAAATAAGTTCAAGAAATCCTGAGGTTCCTTTCTTCTGCGGGGGTCCTACAGCTGTCGCCGCTTCCCGCACCTCCGACGCCACAGGTCTCGGTCTCGCCATGCTTCTTCCCCCTCTTCAATATTCCTTGCACGCATGGCTTCTTCTACTCCTGCATACCACGATGTTCTAGGTCTTCCTCTTCTTTTCCTTCCTGTAGGCTGATATAGCATAATTTTCTTTGGCCATATATCTTCTCCTATTCTTAATACATGCTCGAGCCAGAGAAGCTGCCTTTCTTGGATTCTGTCAACGATGTTATACTGAGACTGCGCCCTTTCCCTTATTTCTTCATTGCTTACATGTTCTCGGCGTGAGATTCTCAAAGATCTTCTGAGATGGTCCATTTCTATTGCTTTCAATTTTTCTTTGTTATTTTGCGTTAATTCCCAACTTTCAATTCCATATGTTGTTATAGGTTCTATAATGGACTTGTACATCATCAATTTAACTTTCCATCCTATTTTTGGGGACCAAAGTATCGCGTTTAATTTTGAGATTGCCGTTCTTCCTTTAGTTGCTCGATGTTGGATTTCTCGATCACATTTTCCATCCTGTGTTAAGATGCCTGAGGTTCCTTCATTTTAATAAAGACCATCAGAAAAGAATGATTGAAAACTGATAAATTTGTATTAATTAAGGGCTTATAACAGATTTATTGAGACAACAGTGTCAATGAAAGGTGTTGAAGCAAAACAATTGCACTCTGCAGTAAATGCAAAAAACGTTCTTGGACCCAGCATTGTTTTAAATAAGTCGTGATGTTAGTAACTTGTATTGACGTAAATAGAATGATAAAATCAGAAAATGCCATATAATATATTTAAAGTTACTGAGATTGTGAGTAGATGAGCAAGAGAAAAGTGATAGTACAATGTGCTAAGAAACAGCAGAGTATTAATTAATTTAGTTAATTATTATTTTTGTACATTTCATTCCTTGTAATTTCTCCTTTAAAAAATTTTTGTTATGATATCTCAAGTCCATATCGGAATGTGCACAGGTACCTAAACTGTTGCTAAAGTTTGTTTCCAGAATAAAGCAGCGATCAGAATGGCCACATTGGCAAGTTACAAGTATACAACTTGCTTCAGTGATTCTAGTGTTTATATCTTGTTCTATATTTATTCTTTTTAACGTGGCATCTCAAGGTAACGCGCGAAAGACGGAGAGGGAAGACTCAAATGGGGAGCTGCAACGTCACTACAGCTCCGACATTTACGGCTCCCTATTGGAGTTTTCCTTTCCCTTTGGCGCGTGACCTTCAGATGCCACGTTAAAAAATCCAAGTATGTATACTTGGATGTCGCAGCTCTAGTGACTCGTGTGAGTGTGAGTGTGTGTGTGTGAGTGCGAGTGTGTGTGTGTGCGTGCGTGTGTGCGTGCGCGTGTGTGGTGGTGTGCGCGTGGTGTGTCTATATATACACACATATACCCACACACACCATACACATGCCCTTTTCGTCATGGCTACATGGTTGTACATTGGACATTCCAACCAGTAGTTGTATAGTCCGATTAAAATTTCTAATCGATTGACGCTTGGAGTGATGACAGTGTTGCCACACTTCTGTGATAAGCAAAAGGCCGCAGCCGCCAAGCCCTGGCTCCAGACCCCACAAAACGCTCGTGATCAGTTATAATCAACTGGTTCTCGTTATGATATTTATTATCCATCCGGATAAAATGCACTAAACAAATTATTGAAGAATGAGTGTACACATAGGTTTAAAAATATAGTAGCACTTCAAGGTCACGAACTGGACGGAAGCGGGGGGGTGGCACTCACCCGAATGGGAACTTCGTTGACTTAAAATTTTTGATATTGGGGTTCCCGATTGGATGGTGTTCCCCTCTCCTTCACGCACGTGACCTTAAGTGCCACTATGTTTAAATTAGAGTATAACCCTTATCATTTCATATTTTCAGATGAATCTTCAAACATGAACTATACCTTGAACACACTATCTGTCAGTTTGCAGACAGGCGAAACCTTCCCGTTTCAACAGCGCCGTTACCATACCAAATCTTGAAACGTATATATCGAATTTGCATGATGCATACTCATGTTCGGTAATTTCGAGTTAATACTTTGTGAAAGGATATCTATTCCAGATATGTTGAGATGAGTAGTTTTCGTTCGATTGAGTTGTGTGACGTCTATGACTATACTTCGAGGGTCTTTTGAAGTAAATTCTGTTTCCTATCGGGAGGTTAAACGCCACCGTTGTGACGTTTAAGCTCCCGATTGGATGACACTAACAACTGATTAACAGTCAAAGGATGCTATAAATAAATCGAAGTATATGAGGCATGCGTCGGATGATTAAGATGCGATTCATTTCTCTCATATTGTGTGCTTCTAATTCTATTTTACTGGCAGTCTTCAAAAACCGAGACGCGATGGAAGAGGTAACTCATAATACATATATAAATTGAGTCCGCAAGGTTCAAGTCCATTAATTTGTTTATTTTTATCACTGGTTACATTCACATGCTTCTAGCGGCGGTCGACGGGAGGCCACGTGGTTTCTAGCTTCTGATACGGCAACAGTGCCCCAACACGCTCAGCTGTCAGACACACACACATTTTATTGAAGGTGTAATCGCGTTATTAAACTAGTGATTTACATAACAACCACTCGCAACTCAAGAGCAGCAGTAGTAACAAGAAACAGAACACCCACCAAACCCAACAAGCAAAAGCAATTACGAGCAAGCCGCATATAACACACCAGGAGGATACACAAGTGATTAGCAAGGTGACTTTCAGCTATCACTGAATCACGCAGTAAAGCAATCATGATCTATAAGTACAGTAAGATCTACATGTATGAGCTTTGCCAATTTTGTTGTGATATCAAAAATGAAAGTTCTCGATTGGATAACGAGATCCACTACTACCCTTCATACCTCAGTTGCCATCCGCTTAGGAAATTTTAACTGAATGTAAAGATTTTTTACGCCTTCGGTTATAAACCGGGGGCCGGAAATTTATTTAGGAGAGGAGGGGAGGTGTTAGAAGTCTGACTTAATAACACTTTTCTTTCACAAAATCTTTAATATGTTTCATAAAAATAACGTACATGATCGCCGAAAATGAATAAATTAGTTCAATTACTATTGAACTCACCTTATGATGAACAGAGATAAAGAAACAAATTGTTTAAAATTAAGTTTTCCTCACAACGTATTACTTGTAACTTCTTGAAAAAAGGTAATCTTAGAATGGTACACCCAAATCTGTATTTTCGAAAGGTATAACATTGTCAACCATTGTAAATAATTTCACTATTCTGTTTTGGTAAAAGAATTGGATTCAGAATACTCTAAAATAGACTCTACGAGTATAACTGAAAAGGTGTACTCCAAAACGCACGGTCAGAAAATGCTTTTTCTTCAGAAATAGCGTTTTAAAAATATTTTTGAATACATACCTAAACAATTTAAAAAAACGCGTTTTTTCTGCTCAATAACCTCGCAACTAAGTACTTTTTGGAAATTATTACTATTTACATCTTTATGATCTACGATCAGGGAAAAAGCAATGGCGACTTGTAGAAAAAATACTCAATAATTGTCTTTTAAAAGCCTTACCTTTTCGATTACATGTGATTTTTTTAATCCACTATTGTTCTTAGGAAAAGTACATTAAAGGTTATGTACAAATAAAATATAGTTTGTAGATACGGATAAATGTATTTGTTCAACATTAAAAGCAAATTATTTGAATTTCGTACCTTTCGTCATTTTAGTGGATTTGGAGCACAATCTGGGAGTAAATTACTCGAGTTTACCTGGCAACACTTGACACCTTAATGAGTGTTTATGAATGTTGCATTTCACTCCAAGATATTCTGGAAAGATGAAAAAAACAAGGGACTGGAAATGCCAAAAAAATTTCCTTAAGTAAAGTATCTTTCATCAATATTGCACTTTTTTTTTAAAGAGTTGCCGAAAATGGGATCTGCACCAATTTTCCCTTTGCAACATTTGAGGAAAAAATGAACTTGTATTAGAACAGATACTTTCTCGCGTTATTTCTAAATTTGCAATTTTTGAAACTTCAGAGATGAACGAAAATGAGTCTTAATCTATTATTTTAAGCGTCCCTTGTTCTATCAGTGGAGAAAAAATTGAAAAAAAATTTGGAGCGTTTTTGAGAAAATCTTTTGGTTTTAATTTGCATACCTTCAAGCAAATTTACGCGAAAATACTCTTCTTTTTAAATAATTGTACACGACGGTAGTTAAAGATGTGATTTTTTAGAGTAAATTCCATTTAAGCCAAAAATCTTATTTTCAATACTGTACATTTACAGTATATTAAGATAAATTTTTCCAATTTTCGAAAATAAACAGCACGCCGAAAATGGCCTCTCCGTGCTTTCCCGTATTCGTCAATTTTTCCAGTTAGACTATAAATTCCTAGGTCAGGGTTATCCAACTGGCTGCCCGCGGAAAGTCAAAAGTACTATTCGCGCACGTTTTCTTGATCCCCGGGCTCGCTAGTTCTGGCTCAACCCGGCACAGCACAGCCCCGTAGAAATTATGATCTCCACTCGGAACGTCATGGCTGTTTGCAGTGCAGCCCACCTTCGTCTTTTACAATTCGGACTTCTCAGTTTTCGCTTTCTCTTTCTAACGAACTGTGCGTACGATGTTCCTTTAACTCAATAGTTTCTATAACTAATTATTTCTTCAGAATTAAAAAAAAATTGCTTTGTATCTCATTGTAGTCCAAGACGCGCAATTACGCAAGGTTTCCTGTCGAAGTTGACAGCATTGCACTGTCGTAACATAGACAGGACACGCCTCTCCCGGCACCCCCAGCTGTAGAGTATCAAGAAAAAGTGCGCGATTAGTAAGTCCCTTGCATCCATGTCTGGCAAGAAC
Organism: Teleogryllus oceanicus; assembly: GCA_964035755.1. NCBI lineage: Eukaryota > Metazoa > Arthropoda > Insecta > Orthoptera > Gryllidae > Teleogryllus > Teleogryllus oceanicus. The sequence goes on along the minus strand of CAXIVR010000005.1, from coordinate 99,127,337 downwards.
ATTGTGCGCCTAGCACAAGCGCCCTTTGACGGTAAAGACACCGCCTTAATGTAAAAAATCTGTTCGATTTAAATTTAAGAATTACGTTTTCTAGTAAATTCAAAATCCACCCAATGTACTTCCCCGCGTTATACATGGTACGGCCTGATGATATGCATTGTTCCACCCACCCCCCCTGTTTCAGAGCAGTCGGGCAAACTGCTGAGATCAACAATACAAAGTAGTCAGGTGTCAAGCAATGTCAATGTGGCCAGCAACTTTATTGAAGGTTTTAGAACTGGCACTTGAGGTTTTGCAAGTTGGACACCCCTCTCCTAGATCATACTTTTAAGAGAAAGTGGGAGGTCGGTTGGGACATACCGTTATTATCATGAACACTTCAATTTGGAGTCATTTTTGAGAAAATAATTGCTTAAAATTGCCTCAATTTTACGCTAAATTAAAAATTATTCATATTTTCGAAAAATGGTACATGATTATTTCAAGATGTCTTTTAACAATCAATTTTATTAAGGAAAAAAACTTTTCGTCAATAGTGTACGTTAAGGAATATGTCAAAAAAAATTAAACTTTTGCAGTTTTCGAAAAACCAGCGATTTCAACGAAAAATAAGACCCGCATATTTCCTTTGAGGGTCCTTTGCGCTAAGTTCAATTAGAAAATTTGGAGCCATTTTTGAGAAAATTTTGAAAATGCTGAGGCTTCAAGTGCCCCCAAAAATCAAAACATCAGTTTCAAACTCAAGAGGGTCTCGATTTCCTTTAAATCGATTGAAGAATACCAATTTTGGAGAAAATCGGTTAGACTTTTTTCTCGCTAGTTTTGATCACAGATAGGCAGACGTTCTGCCGTCAATTTTTCGGTTACAAAATATGCACTCTGAATGTACTTGTTAGAGAAAGTAACTTTATATAGGAACAAGATTTATCCACTTTTCCGTTAACAAGGTCGGTAACAAAAGTTTCTCGATCGAAAATTTGCGAAGAAATTAAAAAAAAAATTTAAACAAGTTGGAGCAGTTTGAGAAATTTTTGAGAAAAATTGACCATAAATCACGCAAATTACCCGAAAACTACTCATATTTTCAAAAAAATTCTAGATGACCTTATAGATCTAACTTGAACAGATTTTCTTAAGAAAAAATCTTCAATATTATAGTTGATGGAAGACGCAAAAAAATGAATTGAAATTTGAAAAGTTGAAATTGAAATGAAAAAAAGTTTGCAATTTTCGAAAATTAAGAGTTCCACGGACAGGAGACCTGTGCCATTTTTATAAGAGTACTTTGCTGTAACTGAAAATAATGTTAAAAAATAGTATGGAACAATTTTCAGGAAATGTTTCAAAATATCGTTGAGGTTTCATGTAATATACACACAAAATTCGAAATATCCGTTTCAAAACCAAGGGGCCGCAACATCAGCCAAACTGATATGGGACTATCAATTTTGATGAAAATCTTGCCGACGAATTAGCTGCTCGCGTTGTTCACAGGCGGCCAGACATTTCGCCTCAAACCAAGGGCTCATGAAACACGGATTCTGATCTGAGTTTTAAAAAATTATTCACTTCATAAAGACAATTTTCCACATTTTCGTATTACGGACCCACAAAAGTAATATCGCCATGTTTTGCTGCAGAATTACAGTACTTTCGCTATACTACTTGTAAGAGCATGTAGTATGTATAATCTTACATGTAAATAACAGTTGATTCAATAGCAGTGTTGCCAGGTGGTTTTAAGCATCTCCCACTTAAGCACTGAGAAAACACCAAAACGAAATTTTTTTAAAACAAAAACACCAAATTCGAAAATTGATTTAATGTTTAAAATATACGGAGGTATGGAAATTAAAGAACTGCAATGAAGATGAATTACATACAAATATGTATTTCATGCATGTGCAATTTTGTTTTACGGAGTTTCACACCGAGTACGAGTTACCAAAGGTAAGAGGTATCTTTGTCTCACTCATTGTAATGACCGAAAGAGAGAGAAATCACAATCTTATTAAAAACTTTCAACCGTAATCGTCATCAATTACTTACTGTGATTCGTTCCTTTTCATCAATTGTGTTGCCCCTCTTCTACCGATCTTTATGACAAATAACTGCCAAATTTTAATCGAGGGAATTCATTAAAATGATCTTACACGCTTATAAGTATTATTTGAATAAATATACCGGCAATAATCATAGGGAGCTATTTTGGGATTTTGTGACACGATCTTTTTTTTAATTATAATTTTAAAAAACTCAACGAAACCCCCAAAATAACTTTGCCCCCTAAAACACTAAAGACCAAAATTAGGGGTGCTACACAATGGCATAAAGTTTCTCTAGTTAAGTTTCATAATTCCCTTAGTGTGGATTGGCTTTACGATCTTGCCAGCTGCCATTTATCGCCGCCCAAATTACATTTTTTTTATTACATTAGCTCATTTTTTCGGTTTCCTAATAGTACAACCGAAATATTACTTTCAGAATATTAAAGAAAAGTAAAATCTCGTCAGAAATGTCCATTTTCACTGAAAATTTTCGAGCAGTTTTTCAGAAAATGGCGTGTAAGCGTTAATACTGTAAATGCGAAATTTGAAGCTTACTTTCACAGAAAATTTTAGTTTTCGAAAAGCTTCACTTAAAGTAATTTGAGACACTTAAAACTAACAACTGCAATAGTGTTTACAAATCGCTGGACCTGTGCATAATAACGGCGAGAGAGATATTAAAAAAAAATACAACTGTAATTTTCGATAAAACGAAAGATTACCCCAAAATGAACTTTATGTCATTTTAATAAGTGCAATTAGCACTACCCGTTGGAAAAAAAAACTGAAGAAAAAATTTGGAACAATTTTTTGAGAAAATAGCATTTGAGGTTTTCTGAAAATGTGGAACTTTGAGCTCATTTTAACAGAAAAATTGAGTTTTCGAGAAACTTTATATGGCTTTATTTAAAGCACATGTCCTCATAAATACAATAATGAAAACAAATTGCCGCTAATGTAAAAATTAACGACGTGGGAGAAGTCAGAAGAATTAGGTTTATGGATTTTTTTAAAAAAAACAAAAGAAAGAGCAATATGATGTTTATGTCATCTTATACAGTGCGTTTGGCACTATCCCTACCGGAAGTTTGAAAAAATGGAGCCGTTTGAGAAAATTTTGTTTTGGTAATTTTTTTAAAAATTGCAAATATTGCACGCAATATTGCTCTAAAATTTCTAAAAAAATATACATGACCTCAATGAAAGAACTATTTATGGGAAAAAAATTTCTTTTAAAGGAAAAATCTCTACATTAATTTTATAGTTTTAGGAAGACGTCGGAAACTAGAAGTGCTACAGGATGACACAGACTTTCTAGTGGCAATTTCTTTTCTAATTTCCTTGGTTTGGACTGGATTTAGGGTCTTGCTCCATTTTCTGGTCAACTGCCATCTATCGTCGCAGAAATTTGTTTTGTTGGGTTTTTTAATTTTTTTTTTTTTTTTTACATTTTCTCAACTTTTCTTTCTAGTAGAACCGAAATAGTACTTTAAGAATATTAAAGAACAGTAAAAGCTCGTTCTAAATAGAAATTTTCACTGAAAATTTTGAAGCGGTTTTTAAGAAAATTGCGATAACTGTAAATACGAAATTTGAAGTTCTTTTTCACAGGAATCTATTGAGTTTTCGAAAAACTTCATTTGAAGTCCTTTAAACACTTCCACTCACAAATGTAGTAATTTATACAAATCGATGGAAATGTGCATGTTAACGGCGTGAGAGATTTTAAACAAATTACATTTGAAAAAGCAAAATAATACCCGAAAATTTACTTTACGGCATATTAAACAGCACTATCCGTTAAGCAATTAGCACTATCCGCTGGAAAAAATTGAAGAAAATATTTGGAAGCATTTTTCAAGAAAATGGCGTTCGAGTTTCTGAAAATTTTGAATTTTGAGGTCGATTTTTCAGAAAACTGTTGAGCTCTCCAGGAATTTTATTTGACATTTAAAGCACATGTACTAATTAATGTGAATAAATTGCCTCTAATATAAATATTACCGACATGAGAAACGTTTTTGAGAAAATCCTTTCGTAATTTTTTAAAACTGCAAATGTTGCACGCTCTATTGCATAAAACTACTAAAATTTTCAAAAAAAATGTACATAACCTTAATGAAAGAACTGTTTAGGGTCAACAATTTTCACTGGAAGGAAAAATCTGTCTTCAATTTTATAGTTGTAGGAAGACGCCGAAAAAATTCAAACTTTCGCAATTTTCGAAAATTCAGAGTTGATAATGAAAATCGGACCAACACCACCTTTATAAGAGTATTTTACTCTATTCTTACAAAAAATTGAAAGAAAAAGTTTGGAGCAGTTTTTGAGAAAATTTTGAAAATGTCTGAAGGGCTTCATGTAAAGTACCCCCGAATTTTAAAAAACGTTTTTCAAAGTTTCAAAGCTTCAACAAAAGCCAGATCGAGAGGGTACTCCAATTCGAAAAAAAACGTTATGTGTAGTTTAGGCGTTAGCAGCGTTCACAAACGGACGGACGTTTTGCTGTCAATAGGTTTTTCGGCATCAAGAACCCACAAAAGATGTATTCTGGCTACACCACGTGTTAGGGGATTTTTCTCTCTTAATTTAGCAACTGGTTTTATTCACTTTTTCGTCACAAGAGCCCGGCAAAGATTTTTTTCCACTGAAAATCCGTTTTTCCGCGCAGCATTACATAACTTTCTCTATACTACGTATATTACTACGTATACACGTAGGTATACGAGATAGTAAAACTTCAAAATTTTGCCACCTTTATAAATGTATTTTACTCCATTTTTACAAGCAACCTAAAGAAGAAATTTGGAGTTTTTTTTTTTTAGAAAATTTTGATGTCTGGGGACTTCATGTAAAATGCCCCCAAATTTTTAGGATTTTTTTTACAAAATCGCAGGGCGTCAAGTGGAGCCAGATCGACCGCGGACTACCCATTTTTAAAAAAATCCTACGTATGGTTTAGGCGCTAGTTGTGTTCACGGACGGAACTTGAACAAACAACATTTTTTCGGTATCAGGGGGACTCTAAAACGCGTATTTCCGTTGAAATCTCGAAATAGATTTTCCGCACCATTACATAACTCTCTCTATACTCCGTATACGAATACGGGAAAGTAGAAAGAAATCCGACATGCTAAATTTAAGAGGAAAACCCTTAACCTGGCAACACTGTTCAATAGGTCTCAACGCTTACTGGTTGGGAAAGAACAAAATAGAGAAGCATGATTGGAATCTTCCATTTTTAAATCGCACGTGTTAATTACAATGACCGAATGACAATGTAATATTCAGGCAAATTCTATTGAACGAACTAATGATACATAAGAACATTAAGAAAGCCTTGGATGTTCAGGGTGAGAAAAGGTTTCCATTGCTCCGACTTTCCAATATTTGCTGTCACTCGTGACAGCAGTGATCTTTAATATATATATATATATATATATATATATATATATATATATATATATATATATAAAATTTCCACATCAAAACTATTCACGTCAGGAGTACTGGACATTTCCAATTTTTGCCAAAACAGCCCTTTTTAACATGTGTCAATTTCATTGCTCTTCCTAGCGCAATGGGAAGACAACGTTAGACGTAGTTAGCAAATATCCTCTTAATTCAGAGGACAAAAACATTTTTAAATTACTGTTCTGATAAATTAGATAAATGTGTTCTGTACCTCTAGGGTACAGAATTACCCTTAATACGTATTTTACTAAACTGGCAAGAGATTATAACGTGAGCCCATATTTCTATGAGTATTTTAAATAAAACTTACTGACAAAGTAAAATGTTTTCCAACTACTGTGCATTTCTCCTGGAAATACACGGATCATTAAGAATGTCCAATAAAGCGTTATTCGAGCAGAACACAAGTAAAAAAGTCGAACAGAACAAAAACTACGTAAGTTTCAGCAACTACAATGCATCAAAATGAAAAGGGGCAGAAATTAATACTGTACTACAAAATTTAAATAATATGTAAATGATGCAGTTTTATTTTGATGATGTAAATGAACAATTTATTCATTTCGATAATTCATGTAAAACACCATTGATAAACTGCCATACGTAATATGGCACTTCCCACCTTGCGAATTTTAACTTAAACACGAGAAAAGCGTCTTACATGAAAACAACAATGTACCGGATCAAAGACTAGTATTCGCAGATAGGGAAATTAAAGAAATGGGAATATTATTATCAATTGTAAAAGATGATTTTTTTATATTTTACAGGAAATGTCTACGTCTGTAAAATAAAAAAATGTGTTTATTTACGTAATAATGTTCATATATACACATTGTATAAGTTATGTTTTAAGTAGTTTCACACCGTAAGTTACGACACGTAAGAAACTTTGCCTCGCTCATTCTAATGACTGAAAAAGAGATAATGATACCTCTTTATAAAAACTTTCCTTCAACATAATCGTTTACATTACTTATTTATTCCTTAGATTCCTCCGTTCCCTTTCGTAAAATGTGTCGCACTCTACCAACAGCATTGCCAATGATTAAATTTACACCCCGGTACCAACCTTCAAAAATCCTGGTACTTTCCCTAAAATTTCTGGTACCAATGTCATGGATTTAGTCTTACATTGTTCATATTTTCATGTTTTTAACGTGCACAGGAATTCGTTAAACTTAATTCGATATCGATTTTATAACTATTGTAACTAAATGGAAGATTAAGATTAATTTAATCCTTTTGTATCACGTGCTAGAACAAAACATGTCATCGTTAATGTTTTTAGGGTAGTGATTTCACCGATATCATAGATATTCGGGTTAAATTTAAATTGTATAAAACATTACTAAACGAATCTTAAACCGTACATCAATTACCATATACTTAAAATCCTGGAATTTACACGTAACAGGATTTCAAATGTTCTTACGCGCCTAAAAGTATATTTACTACGCTTAGTTATGTATACCTGCAATAACCATAGGGACCAATTTTTGTGATTTTGTGACAATAGACATTTTAAAAAATTAGCTTTTAAAAAACTCAACGATAAAGCCCAAATAAATTTGGCCCCTAAAAAATCCGAAGACAAATCAAACCCCTAACCTGGCAACACTGCAAAAGACCGGAGCGAATTTGTCGCTGCTGCTACGATTTCGCCACAGCTGCGTCGTCGCTGTCGCCGAGATCAGAGACTTAGGAACCTGTTCAGACTCGCGTGACAGTCTGCAGCAGCAACTGCGAATATACAGTGAATTATTTCCCGTGAATTTGTCGCTGCGATTTAGCCGCTGCTCAGTGGTTTTGTCGCCATCACGGCACTCCTGCTGCTACGAAACAGAACGCTGACGACGAAATGGAGTGGTATTGCAGAGAGTTGTACGATGACACACAAATATAAAAAAGCCGTGAAATCGACGGAAATCAGGTAAGGAATGAATGTAGTGATAACAAAATTGGTTATAATAATTGTACTCATATTTATATATACAAAGGATCTTATATGCATATTTCATTCAATATTTTACTGTATTTGTAATTTAATTACTAATATTCTTGCGATTGTCAGTTTCTTCTGCATGTGTTGATTATTTTCATTTATCTTTGGTTCAGTATTTCATCGTAATTTCAAAAATTTGTTAATTTTCCTACCAACTAAAATTGCAAATTGTTCGTTAGGAGAGAAAGCCTCATTATGTATATTTTTTAACTCGAAACTTAATAATATCCTAGATTTTAAAAATTAATTTTAATAATACGCCCACTCTCGTTCTGAAATAAAAATAAAATATTTTCTCGACTTTTAAAAGCCGAGGCAGCTAAGTATGGACTTTTATTCTTTCAGAAAAAAATGAATATTTTTGGAAAATCATCCGTTGTTGAAAATATTAATATACAAAAAGAATGATGGATATGTAAATGTGTGAGGGTTGGTGTTCCATCTCAACTTTCCAACGCGGGAACAATATTTTAACAAAACTTTATTTACATTATTACTGGGGAATTACAATGGCTAAAGAATAGTGTGAGGGTAAGATACACCTAGAGGGGTGGATGGGGAGTGATATTCACAAACAAAATTATGCAATGCACATACCCCTATAATGGGCAAGAAGGCAATTTTCCTGAAACTGGTGAGACTGTTTGCGCCCCGTCAATTTCAGAGGAATTGTCACATTTAGGCTCGGGCCTACGTTAGCCTAGAGAATAGCACTTCAGTCCAAATTTCCTGCACCTACATGCCTCACCCCACACCATTTTCTTATTTGATGTAAGGGTTCTTAAGGTACATTTCGTTTTATTTTAATCGGGTACGTGTGAGCTAATGTCCATCCCAAATTCTCTGGAATATTTTGACTTCCAAAATTTGTCTTCGTGCGACATCCATGTTAGCGGGTGGAATCACGTGAAGGTGGATTTATGGAAAGCCAACAGTTGGGTTTTATCACCGACTTCGAAAGTACTTGGTAGATCGTCCAGTAAAGTTTTGTTAAAATATTGATCGTCCAGAACTCTCATGAACATCCTCTCTACCGTACAAAATGACAAAAAGATTCCACCAGCCTCTGCGATATATTTTGTTGTTTCTATCTGATTGCACAGAATATTTCAGGCAAATCATGTTTCCGATAAATACTGCAATACATTACCTTTTATTGTCTATACTGGGTGAAAGTATCTCATCTACAACAAGCACGAAGGAAAATATGTACTCGTCATATTTGAGTAATTTTGATGAATAGGACCTGTCCCGTCTTCTACGAGTAGAAATAAATGTCCTGATAAGAAGCTAGTTCTGTTAGGAAGATCAGGAGATCCATTTCATGTATTATAGTTACTGTCTGTTGAAAGGCATTTTTTAATAATTTTGAAATCTGGAATCTCTTGTTTTTCACAACTATTCCACATTTTTTCAAATTCTTATGGTATTTTAAAACATCGTTTCCTCAATGAAGGCTATTTTATAACACCAAACTCGCGATGATGTAGGACACAAGTATAGCAACTATTAACGTTACGCTAGCAATACATTTAAAAACGTAGCCAGGTTAATATTAGGGGGTATATTTTAATGAAATTTCTTTTTTCTTTTCACTTTAAAACAATGCTGTTTAGAATAGAAATTAATGTCAGGATAAAAGCCTTTTTATTTCGTCGATTTCAAGTCATTTACCTTTTCAATCATTTTTAATGCATTTTCGCTTATTTGATGCATTTTAATATAATTTTAATGGTATTTGCTTCAAACGATATTTACGCGATGCAACAAATGTTCTCCACAGAATTCCTACCCGACACGCGCATTTAAAGCCTATCCGATTTCTTCGACCAGGAATTGTAATGTCAGTCGTTGCATGCGCTCGAAGGCTCCTGTAACGCTTACCAGCGCCATTGTCGGTTCGGCCGATTTGGGGATAACAAGACAGATTGCCTGGTAAAGAACATACCATACAAAAAGTTTGCGAGATGAGTTCCCTTGAACGAATGGAAGGAGCCTCAATTACATCAGTAACATATCCAACAGTTTGAGTTGTTCATTCGAACTGGTTTTGGTCACATTTTTTGCGTTATTTTTCTTTACCTTTGGGACATTTACAAAACATTTTAAGAGCATTTTGTTGATTTTTAGGTCATCAAAATCCGCCCCCAGTTATTATATACGGATGGAAGTTCTTTTGGGCTGCAACTTCGCCTACTAGCTGTCTTAAATATGCTTAAGGTGAGTGCCGATAGCTATACTTGGGTTTTTCTAACGTGGCATCTGTGGGTAGTATCTCCAAGATGGAATTCGGCACGACTTTTTGCGTCATTCTCAGTCCTGCCGGTAGAGTCGCTTGATCTGCAGCAGTACTTGATACGGTCACGATCATGCGATATCTTGCGGCAGAACCAAAACGTCGTGCCAAATTCCGTCTTGGAGATACTACCCACAGACGCTACATTAAAAGAGTATAGGAGATACACGCAATTTTGTCCGCAAAAATTGGGATGAATGGTGGATGTACGCGTCACACTTCACTGTCAGGTTAGAAGTTTTTGAGCTGAAAGTGTTAAACACTTTTTCAAAAGCTTCAGTTCATTTTTCGCATACTACTTACGTAGTATACAGTAAGTATTGTAATTCTGCGACAAAAAAACTGCGTATTTTCGACAGAAAAACTCTTATTGAGGGGCCGTGATAACGAAACTGGATAAATCCAGTTATATAATCTAGATACTATTTGCTGTAAATCACTTCCTCTAAAAACACGCGCAGTCAAAATTCACGTTTTGTGTGTCCTTGATAACGATAAACTGGTTTACTGAGGCCAGCGTCTAAATCGTTCAGGCGATTTTCTTCAAAATCGTTCTCTCCAACCGATCTGTCCGAACTTGAGTCTATGCGAATTTGACACGGATATTTGCATTTTGGGAGGTACCACTGTACATGAAACCTTCATATTTTCAAAATTTCTCAATAACACTTCCAAATTCGTAATTACTTTTCCCTCTGATAGAGCGAAAGACGCATAAAAATTACTGGTCACATTTTCATAGAACAATATGAATTTTCGAATATTGGGATAGCAAATTTCATCTCTCAACAAAAGGCACACGTAAACGAAGGCGCACCTCGGGAAGCGACAATTCTTCCAGAAATATGAATTCTTCAAACGGAATTGTGGACACTCCGCTTGCGTGCTTCACAATTAAGAAGTTCTTTAGACCATCTTTGAAGGGTGCACTATGCAAGAGCAAACATACAAAACATGACCCGCCCACTTCACAATCTTCAAATGAAAATGAAAAATATGGCACAAATTTTACTTTTTTTCAACGCCATCTTTAACTCAACGAGTGCCTATAGAAAGACCTCACGTTTTTCTTAGAAATACAATTCTAGGTAAAATCAGTATAAGTCAATTTTTGCCAAGTGGACATGTCACCTTTTGAATGTATGCTCCTCACTTGATGATCCACGTAATCGATGTGTATACACCCCTGAATTGATGCAGATGCGATTACATCATCCACTTGCATGGGCTTGGCCGCCCCCGCGGCAGATGGCCTCCCACCGTTCTTGATGCGCTCGGACGCCTTGACTTTTTGCGTTTCCGGCCCCGCTTGAAACGACCATATGGGGGTTATAATGGTGTCTCTTGAGAAACTCTTTCCAACACCATTCGACTTCGCGTTTTGACGAACATAGAGCATTGACACAGACACTGAAGTTGGTATACGTCGGTGCAGATATTCAGTTTCCTTAATTTTTATGTTTAATCCTTTTTTTTTAAAAAAATAAAGACAAACACCCCTGCGTCACGCAGCCCTAAATGGGGGTTTCCCAACGGCATCGAAATCGACTCCCTGGGGGTTGATGAAATCCGAAAGGGGGTCAATGATGATGAAGGGGTCGATATTCAAATATACACTGAACAATGATCAGTACGATCAAGATCTCATTGATGATAATTGAAGTTGACAATTATTTTTTATATAAAGTTTCAAAACATTCAACAATAAATTACAAATTTCTTTCTGTTCTGGAGTTTCACATCATTCCCCTGAATTAAAATCGACCATATTTTTTTTAATTAGATTCGGGTTTGTTGTAAAATTGTTTATATTCGTAAAATTAAAAAGACAATAGTACAAAAATAGTAATCACATAACATTTGTTTTCAAACTGATATGAACAGTCTATTTGTTCAGTTTATCTTTTAAGTCATTTATGTTGGATTATTAGTATTATGAATAAGTTATTCATTGTATATTCTATACAAATATTGATAGGAGTCCAAGTGAATAATTCTTTCAAAAAGGATCAATGCACTTTTTTTCTCTATTTTCTTTTTAGTCACGTTCCACGGTTTTCGTCTCGGCATATATGACTGACGAAATTAATTCTTACAAGTTCCGTGAAGTATTGTGAGGCATGTTCAAAATAAATAATTAATTATTAATAAATGATGAACTTAATTAATTTCTTAATAAGACAAGTTTTGATTTGCTGGTCTGTTATTATAATTTATATATTTTTAATATTTTTCAGCCCTTTTTGAACAACCATATTGCAATGTATCAAAATTTATTTCATAATTTTATTTAAATAAAAATTGACAACATTTATATAGTTCCATGTACTTCATCTGGTGCTACAATTTAAAATGATATTTACAAAAATATTTACAAATTCATTCACTGAATTTTAACTGTCTGGCATTTTCTGCACAAGTATACCACTGTAAATGCTGTATTTCTTCTACTTCCATTATTTGACTTCCCCGTTCTTTTCATTCTACAGACAAGAAAGCCTGCTATTTCATCTTAGAATTGAATTTGTATTAATTTTTTAATTTCATTTCAAAATTAATGGAAAATTCTGTCAGATATTAACACACTATTTTTAAAACTTTAATCTCTATCTTTAATTGAGGCCATTTTCCAGGTTGGCACCAAATGTGAGGTAATGTGTACCTAAGCAACCCAAAAATTGTCATCTACGGGTAACAAAGACATCAGCTGGCTGGTTGAGTCAGGCTTTAGGAAAAATGATGAGTAAATGAACAAATGAATGAGAGATTAAATGAAAGGGCAAGGAACAACAGATAAGAGAGAATAAATGGCTAACAGAGGGGAAGGAGAGCAGAAGTGGAAATGACATAGGGAATTAACAAAGAAAGGGTCAAGAGAATGAGAGCAATAGAACGATCAAATGTGAAGTTCACAAAGCACCATAAAGAATTCTTTCTCAAGTTGCCATTTCTGCCAGACTTCTATTAAGGAGGTTGTCACGTTATGTCAAAAATAAGATTAAACTTCGCAACTGAAATTTATCACAAGATTAGATGTTTTTACATGCTTTCCCAAAATATAAAGTGATTCTACCGTATAGTTTTAAAGATAATCACATTTGAAAACTTGCGTTTTAACACGCAAAGTATAGGAAAATGATCTCGTCCGACCGTAAATAATTAAATTTGAAACATATCTACATAAGATTACACGAGGGGAAAATATCACAAATGTGAGATTAAACCTTTCTGAAGAGAATAGAATAGAAATGAAAAGATTTTACCGTGTAGTCTGGACAAAAACGCAAAAAGAAAATAACATTTGTCATCAGTTTTTCGTAAGAACGAAAAAGTGCGGCAACGTTGCAGGACGTACCACTCGGCGGGAATTTTAAATATTGCGAAACTGAGAGGCTGGTTTGTAGGCATTGCTTTGTGAGCTGGCATGCGTATACGGAGTCATTCATGATGAATGATGATAAAATGTTGTTTAGCGAGTTCTTCAACGTGCACGATGCGGCGACCATCAACAGGAAACATGTCTTCGTCTGTAACGTTTTCTTCTCCGTTTCTTCGTTTCGCGGCTACAGACAAATTTGTTTTCCACGATAACTTACGTTTCGTAACAAATCGCCCTTTATATCTCAACTGTTCGAACATAATTTTCAGGTTATAAGGCCTACAAAAACAACTCAGTTCAACCCAATCACACACTGTTCTGTACGTTCTTGACCTTCCCGAAAACGTAAACCATTGGTACCAATAAAATAAATATAAAGCGTTGCCAAGTTTATTGCCTGAAAGTTAGAGGAGTTAATTGCGATCTAAAGGTATTATTCTTGAAAGAAAACATTTACATAATACGTAAGAAATGTCCTACTTATAAGATAACTAGAATTCGAAGAGAAATGCAGTCATACATAAACGTTGATTACTCCAGTATTTTCAGTATTTCATGTTGGTATTTGGAGTCAAATTAGCTTCTTAGCTTGCGTTTGTAAAATAATTAACACTTTTTAATACATCATTTAAAAAATACTCGTTTACCAATCGTCGCGAAATACAGAAATAATATACTTGATACTCGTTCTTCATTTTTTAACAAGCACGTTACAAAATTACAACTTTTCGTTCGGCTGACTAGAGAGTAATGTGACAACCTCCTTAATCAAAATTCTAAATAATGCTTCTGTGCTTCTGTTATGACTCTACATTTGATGAGTGTGTCTTCATTAGTCAATTAATTTCAGCAATTTTATCAAAACATTCAGAAAACTAATTGGGAATTACTTCACTTCCTAGTTTAAAAAAAGGTGAATACTTCATAGACGTTTAAATTTACTTTCCTCCCAGTAAAAATGAATCTCTCAGAATACGTTCAAGAAATACATTTTTAAGATCATAATAAACAAACTTCTACTAATTAAATAATACAAATTATCACTTACCTCTTACAATAATCTAACTGCATACCATCTTCACAAAAAGCCCAACATTTAAATTGATTAAAACCAATTAAATGAAATGGAAAAATACTAAATATTTCAATGTATTTGGGTAAAAAATATTGGATTTATGCCCATCTTGTAACCACGGGTTAGTTAGTCCTTCGATGTATTTCTATGTGCCAAATTCTTATTTGACATTTTTGGGTAGGGGGGGGCGCATTCTTATTTGGGTACTTGGAAAAAGCTGCATAGTAAATTAGTAAGAGCAAAAGGTTATCTTCAGTGAAAACAAAAGATCAATACAAATAATGAGAAAATATTTAGTTGAAAACACACTACCACATTCAATGACAGAAAGGTTTTATCATAAATGCTGGAGTTGCAACTTGCATATAAGGCAAAAAATTGTGCCTATCAGCAGCTTTTACATTATTTTTCATGTACAAAGTATATAAGAACACACTGACACACTTTTGACAACTCTTTTCTCTGCAAAGTAAATGGGCAGAATACATTTGGACCTTCACAAGGTTATTCTTGACCTTCACAGTTTCTCGCTATTCAAAGAACTACTTCATTTGCTATCATCGTCCAATGGCATTATGCTGCCACAGGTATTTTGACAGTAAATTAACATTCCCTCGTAAAAAAATAATTTTCAACAGAGTGTGTGATAGGTGTTCCTTTTTATTTTATTTTTTTATTTATTATTTTATGGTGTCCTTTTTTCTTTCCATTTATTTATTTTAGTTTTTCCTTTATATACAAGTAAACTCCATTCATATGTTTCGCACTTACACACATTTGTTCACGTTTGTACATTGTTTTCTGTAAGACAATGCGTTTTAGGATTTTATGTTTTTCATGCTTATATGTTGACAATGAAAGTCACTTTAAGACCGTATAACGTCCAAAATGACATTGGTGACCTATAAGGGAGAACATTTATGTTATTGAAGAGGAACCTATGGAATTTTTGGGTTCACTATTAAGGATGTGCAATTTCGTTGCTAAGCAGAGCGTTTCAACTCTCCATTTTGGAATTTTGGACAATGAACAAATAAGGGGCGTTAGTTTCGTCCGGTGCGGTGATGCATAATGTTCACCAATTGCATGATAAAAATTCGGCGTATTTAAAGGAAATATTGAAACTCGAGGGAATCAATAACTTGTGATGACAATTTCATCTGTCTCACGAACGTTGCGTTGACGCGCGTCACTTAATGCTGATGACGTCAGCTGAGTCGCACACGCGTAACGCGCGTCGTAGTTTAACTTGGTATCTTAGGCCAAACGGCACACCACTCTTGCTAACGCGCGTTGAAAGTTGGAAGACCACTCGTGAGCCGTATCGTGTGTTAATCTTCGACACGCGTTAAGCGTCTCGAGTACGCAGGCCTCGAGCCTCGTCGACGCGGCTGACGACATCAGCGTTAAGTGACGCGCGTCTACGCAACGCTCCTGTGGCACAAGCCTACGAGGGGCGTTCGATAAGTAACTTGTTTCGATATGAAAAACAATGATCTGAGTTTTGTAACTTACCTTATTTTTCGACATAATCCCCTCGAAGTTCAGCACACTTGACCCACGTTTCTCCAGGTTCAAGATCCCTTCTCTGAAGTGATTTTCTTCAAGACCCTCGAAATCGTCATTGACTATATGGATGGCTTCTTCATTGCTGACAAATTTTTGTAGAGACAGGAAAGTTTTTAATTTTGGGAACAAATGAAAGTCCGAGGGGGCCAAATCAGGTGAATAGGGCAGATGTGGAAGCAGTTGGAAACGAAGTTCAGTCAATTTTTGCTGGGCGATATGGCTTGAATGTGCTGGAGCGTTATCGTGATGGAACAACACTTTTTCTTGCCATTCCAGGACATTTATCCGCGATAGCTGCCTTGAGTTTATCCAGAAGTGATGCATAGTATTTTCCAGTAATGGTTTTTCCCTTTTCTAGGTAGTCTATACGAAGAATATCTTTAGCATCTCAAACGACTGACGCCATCACCTTCCCTGCTGATGAATTGCATTTCGCCTTCTTCGGAGCCGGTTTTCCTCTTGCAATCCATTGTTTTGACTGCTGCTTTTTTTCTAGAGTATAATGGTGAATCCAAGTTTTGTCCATGGTAACAAAACGACGCAAAAAATCCGCTGGATTTTGCTTGAATAGCTGCAAACACTCGACAGATGTTCTCATGCGATTTCGTTTCATCTCTGCAGTCAGCAATCGCGGTACTCATCTTGCGCAAAGCTTATTCATACTCAATTCATGATGCAAAATAAAATGCTCTTGGTCATTTGAGATACCTGTGGCCTCTGCTAACTTGCGCACTTTCACTCGTCTGTATGCTAAAACAATATCATGGATTTTGTCGATGTTTTCTGGCGTCACAGCTGTTTTTGGAGCCACAGGTCTTGAGGCACCTTCGATGCTTCTCCTGCCTCGCTTAAATTAGTTGACCCAAAATCTCACCGTCTCATACGAAGGGCATGAATCCCAATGTAGGCGCTATTCTTTCTTGGATTTCTTTCGCGCTTTTACCTTCCATAAAAAAAGAATTGGATAACACCACGAATTCCAGTTCTATCCATCTTTCACACTGACTCGCAAAAGGTTTTGTTCAAGTCGCTGTCCCACAAGGAGCTAGAGTGATAATGACTTGGAACAATGAAATTTTACCGTATATTGTTGTGGCTTTAAATTAAAATTCACAGAAGTTGCTTTAGTCATCTCTTAGTATGCAAATCAAGTTACTTATCGAACGACCTCCGTAAAGGACTGGCTGCAAACAGCGCGAATATAAGTGCTATCTTTTCCACCACCGGGCATGCCTATGCCTGGCTCTATGTTTCTAAGTATCAAGTAATGTACTCCAGCTTCTGGTCTCGATCAGGTTTTTGTCAATTCTGTGATACACTGAGCAAATGCCTTGTTTTGCTTCTGGAAACAAATGTAGGTTCACCTTTTCTTAGTAGTGGTAGGAGTGGAGCCAGGGATGGGTGGTGTTTTCATTTTGTTAGCAATTCAAAAATTAAATAAAATCTGCAGTTTGTTTACTGATGCAAATAAGTTTTCTATCACTTAGGAGCCAAAATGTCTAGTTTTCAGAAGTTCCTAATTTTGCTTCTTTTCAAACTTTTATCCATCATTCAACTATTTATAGTTAAAATGTTGGGACGAGATTCTGGAGCTCATGAAAACGCATGCAAATGATACTTCTGCCCCATACGTCACATACAGGTTTTACAGTTCTGTGATTAAATAAATCAAAACTAATGATGGTCCAAGAGGGAAGTGTGCCAATGTAAAAATACTAAGTTTTGTTTTGCTCATAATATTCAATTTCAGTTATGCATTTCCTCACTTGTACATTCTTTTTACCTTCAGTCCCCTGAAAAACAAATCAGTGAAACTCTACTGTATTATTTTTCCGTTATTTCTCTTTCCCACCTTCCTCCCATTAATTGAAATTAGTCTGCAAACACTCTTCACACAACTCTGCCTCTTAATGCAACTTATCTCTAACTGAACATTACAACATTATCGTTTTTAGCTAACTATTGTATTGCCCAGGGGAAAGAAAGAATAGTTAGTTATGTAATACTAGTCATATAATTATATTTCCTAATTATTATGGTTCTTGAATATGATAATTTATAATATATTCCTTCATTACACCTCAAGAACTTCTAAACCATGACTAATTCCTTCAAATTCTCTATGTACCTCCACTAACGTTTTCTGAAACTCAGCTTACATTTTTCTTTTATGTCAAGAAAGTGCAGTTTCTAAATTATGTTGAATTTATCTTTTTTCCCCATTCCATATTTCAAATAACAAAGAAAATATCCAAAATATGTAAATAAAATTTAGAACATGAGACCAAATATCTAAAACGGAAATGAGATCAATTCAGACCCAACAAATTATGAGAAGCCCTTCATAATAGGGTTTTTCAACACCACAGGATCTAAACAAATTCTTGTTGTTAATCATCATGATCAGGGGCTAGATTTTCATGTGTCTTCACAGATTACAGACTGCTCCGTAATTTGCATATTCTTGTTAAAATAATACTTTGATATTATATAATCTTTAATTGAACTATTGGGATGAAAAACAGTCTTTGTTAGAATATTTTGTAAATAATGTTTGTCAAGGAATAATGTTCAACGTAGTCTTGGGTAGCTAGCAGCAGTTTTGTATTTCAAAATAATTGCCAGACACACTACTGTATCAGTTCTTAAGAAACAAAAATTGGTACATCGTCAGTTGGAACAAGTCTGTCATTAGTTGTCTGTAGTGCACATTGGTGTTCACACAGAAGTTACAAGTACTGTGAAGTGCAGTACATTTCCGGTAATCTCTAAATATTCCTGACGATTACCTGCCACTGACGAGCTTCATCCTAACTCAAAAACTAAGAAAAAGATTTGTCAACGATTCTTCTCTACATGAACAGCAGGTATCCTGAAATTTATCAAGCTTTACAAGAGCAGTGATTTTGTTTACTATAGTCCATTATCATATTCATTGGTTGTGTGTGTATGTGTTTTTATTATTATTATTATTATTATTATTATTATTATTATTATTATTATTATTTGATTTGTAATTAAACACAATAGTTATGATAATAATTGAGACATATTCATGGTTATGTTACCAGTCTAGTCATAAAATTGAAAAGAGGAAATAGCATTCTGCTTGTACGTAAAATCAGTGGCATTTCTGCTTGTAATGTAATATTCATAAATCATAATATATATACAAGGGCCTAATGATTCAATTGCTTAATATTATTCACCTTTTGTAACATGATTTGTCAGTTTGAAAAAACTTCTATTATCTTTTGTTAGAATTAGAGAATTAACCTGTTATACATTAAAACCTTACATATGATTATGACTTACGAACAGCACATTGAGATACATAAATTCAACATAAAACAATTAGCCAAAAGTATTTTGTTTGGTGGTGGTGGTTGTTTTGCTAGTGTGAAATTTCAACATTTTAGTTATCAAAATAAGTTTTTAAGGCCAATATAAATATTATTTGAATGGCAAAGCAGATTTTTCAGTTCAATTATTCTGCAGGTCCCTTTCTGGACTATTACATTTACTGGTTTTCAGAGACCATGCCATATGACATGGTAATTATGATATTATTTCATCACGTGTAAACATTCCATCATTGTTTTAAGAATGAAAATAGCACCATACCGGAACTTAATTTCAAATACTTCTTACAATGCATGCAATGGTGTCACTGTATTCTCCAAAAATGTAAAAGAATGTTGAAAAAGGTCTGGATACTCAGAGCTAGTATTTTAACTGGTGAAAGTTGAGCATCACCACGTAGTGCATTGCTTCATAAAATGGTTTCTTTTGCCCACCAGATGAGCGTAACACCACTGATACTAACTCATATCTGTTAATTCAGTGAGTGCAATTGGAGGACAGGGATAATTTTCACAAATGATTAACTTTTGTTGGGTATCATCATTGAAAGTTGATACAAATCACAATATAAAAATCTTTGGTAGCAAGACTCTGAAGTTTAACAGACAACCTACAATCACCAAATATCAAAGAGCCAGAGCAGTTCACATTCATGAAGCTATCAACTAAAATTGCAATACACCAACTTTTAATCCAAGAATAATCTATGCAAATATTTCGTTAAAGAGAAGTTCTGAAGTGTACTTTTCTTGAATTCTAGCAAAATAAATAATTTTCATGTGAACGCACACTAGCTGGCAAAATTACAAAAATTACAAGTAGTATCACAATCAAAACACAATTTAGCCAAGTGAAATGATTTGCAAGTCATTCCTACACGTAATCCCCAATGCATCCCCAATTTAGTCTGGCATAAATCTCATGTATGACTGAACCAATGATACAATACAGTATAAGAAATATAACTCGTGCCCTGTCAAGGAAACTAAAACTACATTTCAAGGTCCTAGAATTGTCTCCAAATAATGAACTCCAAGCATGATTGTGACGTGTCATCTGTTTAAGGTACCCCTGGGGGAATCCTATTCAGCATCTTGTATAAAATTGTCAGCTTTTCTTCCCAGCACAGCTTCTATACGCAGGAGATACTCAGGCAAGAATAATTGCATCATTAAATACATAAATTATCTAATTCGCTTTGGTGTTTTTTGATTGTTGTTTAGTTATAAGGTAATGTCTGGTACCAATTTGTTTGTTTTTTCCAATCACAAGCATGTGATATTTATCCAGTTCTTCATGAACACTGACGAATGGTTGACTGGAAATTTAACACCAGTTGAAACTTGATTCTAAATGAAGAACAGTTGGCAAAAGATTGTAACATCAATTAGGACAAGATTCTTCTTTATATTAATCAGATTTGTTTAAATAAAGTTGTTACTATTTTTCAAGGTTGTTTTGACCCCATCATTAGTTTGTTGAAACTGAAGTAGTAAACTTTTGATGATACTTCACTTAACTAATCAATATTAACAAAACTATATAATAACTTTCAACCGACAATTCATTATTGAAAATTTAAAAAACAATTTATAATTTTTATTGTAAATTTCAGGCTACCTTAAAATGGGGGCAAACCATCTTTTAAACACTGTAATGTTGTTTAAACAAATTTAATCAATGGTGTCCATAGGACATCCCAACTGGTCTTACAATTTTCCTAAACAGAATTCTTCAGGGCATTTGTGAAGAACAGAATAAATATTAGAAGTTTCAGACTCTCACAAAATAGTATCAGATGTTACCACAAAAAAATAAATAAATAAATAAAAAAATAAAAAAACTAGTGGTGCTACATTATTTGTAACTTGTACAAATTTTGAAAATGGAGTTCAACAAATATCATCCCTGTGCCAATATTATAAGCAAACCCCACACTATCCAAGAAAAAAGTTTACACATTTTTAAGAAATTCTTGTTTTTAAAATTGCACACCAAAGTACACAAAGTATTGTAATATCTATATTTGAAAAAATTGTACGCGACCTCATTTAAAAATCTAATTTACAAGTAAGATTTCATTTACAAAAAATCTTCAATATAGTGGACGAACAAAGTTGAAAAAGTGTTGAAACTTTTGCATTTTTCAAAAATTCAGAGTTCAATAAAAATCAGACCTGAACATTTTTTTCAGCAAATAAGTTTTCATGCAGAGTGCCCACAAAATATCAGTTTCCATTACCAGGAATAGCAACATCAGCCAGATCTATATGGGAATATCAATTTTGGGGCAAATCCTGTATACAGTTATAGATTTTCAATAAGAAAATATAAATAATGCAATCCATTATTTTTTTTATTGAAGTTAACACAAAACGTTAGAAGAGATCAAAATTGCATTTCATTGAAGTCTAATGTACTTCAGACGATTTATGAATTGAAAATTCACCATTGATTTCAACAGTGTTCAAAAGGAGTGAAAATATTCGATTAATTATTCTTAAACACATGGATTGTATTGAAATGTATTTTCAATATTTAGTAAAGTCATTCTGGGTAATGTGTAAGCACAGATTCAGATGATAATAGAAATGTTATGTGAGCACTGAGATAGACAAGATGGCTCCTCCCACCAGCAACATAACCTCACTTTGGGGCAATGTTCATACCATTGTATCTGAAATTTCACTGTGTTTTTTTTACTTGAACCAACATTCTTTCAATCTATACAAAAATTCACTCTAAATATTCTAAAAAGGAAACACTAAATGTAAAAGGAGAAGTAAAAACCTAAAACAAAATAATCCGAAGTAAGGAAGCTAATACTGATACTGGAATGAAAAAATGATGTTATTGGCAACTCTTTCAAAATGAAAATCAATCAAAGCTTGTGAGCTTTCTCCGTATTTCAATTTCCCTCATGCTTATTTCTTCACGATATCTCTCATGATGATGATGATGATGATGATGATGATTGCTACTGATATGAATCTTACTTTACCAGCAAATAACCTTTCCAAAGCAGAAAAAACTTTTGTCATTTCTTACTTGTCTTTAAAACAGAAATTTTGAAGTATGCTACTTTTGTTATAATAGTTGCACACAACTATTATAATTTCTTTGAGCAGCCACCTTCACACTGAAAAATGTTCATCTTTCTTAGATGTTTAACCTAATATCAAATCAGAGATCTTCAGTCATACTTTTAAGTACACAAGCTGGAAGATGTAATGAACATGAATTGTTTCAACCATTTTAAAAATTAACTTTTGTCCCATCTTTATTCTAATCCCCACCCCCCACCCTCACCCCCTCATTAAATATTACTTGTCAGATTCCTTGAAATTTCAAACATCTGTTTCAGTATCAAAGAGATACAAGTTTATTTCCCATAGTCCACAACTCATTTCAGAAAATTAACAGATAAATCTGTCTTTCAACATATAATATGAAAATGAACCTCATTTAACTTGTGTTAATTTAAAAAAATATTATAGAATGTTAAATTGAAACCACACTATACAATAGACATCTCCACAACAACATAGCCCTTTCTAGGACAAAATTTAAAATCCCACAAACTCAAAAATAAATTTTAATAAGAAAACAGAATTCCTAAGAAAACATCACAACTAATGAAAAGCTAAGTAAAAGGTTACATACCAAATCAGCGCCATACTGAAGGAGGAGGTCAGCAACATCAGTATGGCCATTCTCACAAGCGTATGTCAGAGCTGTGTCACCAGTTTGGGTCTGAGCATGTACATCTGCAGAGGCTTCTAGCAAATACCTGTAAACAAAAGAATTTCTTTTCACACTGCAATGCACACTTCAACAATTTCAATTATTTTAGCATTAGTAATGTTAAAAACATAACTTGTTTAATTTTTTATAAACTAATGCAAGGAGTTTTTCCAGACTAACATGTACAAGAAAAACAAAAAGTGCAAAATTCAAAAGCATTCAGCACTTGTTAATAGATCTAATTTTAATAAAAATAGTGCTCACTTCACTAGCTCCAAGTGGCCCTCTTGTGCTGCTTCCATAAGGGGAGTTGAAGCTCCTAGCTCAATATCTGCTCCAGCCTTGATGAGAAAATCTGCTACATCAGTAAAGCCCCCACAGCATGCCAATGTCAGGGCTGTCTCCTGAGTTTCCTCCGTTTGAGCATTGATGTTCGCTCCTGAGTACACACCAAAACAAAATGGCAATATTAAAACTTATCCCGGCAAAATTATTTCAGAACTACGGAAACTTTAAGAGCAAGATGTAATGAATTTATGCGATTGCTCTTCAACATTTACCTTGACTCAGCAACAAGGCAACCATTTCCTCATGGCCTTCACGAGCAGCTTCCATAAGTGGGGTGTAGCCCTCATCATTTACTTCCTCTATGTTAGCACCTCGCTCTATAAGCAGCATGGCCAGATCCACATGACCCCCACAGGCTGCGAGCGTGAGAGGAGACTCAAAGCTGTCTGTGGGCATGTTCACCTGGAACAGTAATAATTTTTGTTGGTATTTCTTAAAATTTCATACTACTTCCTTGGATATGTAACTAAACTTCATCAAATAGACTCTACTAATTTGTTTTTGCTAACAATCTGGCAAAAAAACAACTTTGTTTACTGGAACTGAAAAATAATTTGCAAATTTAGTCAATTAAAAACAGGAATTGAGTTTTCACAGGAAATCTGAAATTGTAAAACATACCTGAGCCCCAGAGTCCAACAATAGTCGGGCAACCTCCACATGCCCATCCATGGAAGCCTCCATCAAAGCAGTGTGCATTTCATCCGTCTTGTGTTCCTAAAAGAAACACTGAAGTTGTAACAAAATCACCTTCTTTGCTGTTACACTCTTCAAATTACCAGCATAACATATACCTGATCTGCTCCAGCTTCCAGAAGGTAACGGACCATATCCAGGTGTCCTTTGTAACAGGCCAAGGTGAGTGCAGACTCTTTGAATTCATTGGAATGGGTGTTGATTCCAGCTCCATGTTCCAACAGAATCTGAAGTCATGTTACACAAGAATGACAGCCTAACTATTGTTTCATCAGTAATAATTTCTAGGTGTAAATATGATCACTTTCACACAAATCTAGTTTAGATTATGTCAATTTGGAATCAAACTAAATTAAAATAATGTTTAACTTAAACCAATGAAATTAATTACACCACCATAAAAGCTAACTTATTGAAATCCAGAGCATAGTGCATGAAAGTAAAGGAAACGTGTTTCAAAAATAAAATTTCAAAAGATCAATAAATTGATCAAATATTATTCCAAAAAGTTTTTAATACCTTGCTTTTGATAATAAAATATTACAACATTTAAGCACTTAAAAGTAGTAATAAATGTTTTAACATTTAAGCAACTTCACATAAATTTGCCCACATTGCCCAGATTATGTGATATAATTGTCATATACTGTCAAATCTATTCCTACACATGTATATAAACAATACCTTTGCAACTCCCACATGCCCTGCACTAGCAGCCTCCATAAGAGGGGTGTGGCCATTTTCATTATGATCTTCCACATTTGCACCTGCCTCCAGTAAGGTCTTCACTACATCTTCATGGCCACCCGCGCAAGCATACATGAGAGGGGTGTTGCCTAGAAATATTTAAATGTAATGCCGTGCACAACTTACACACTCATGAAGGGAACCCCTGTCTCAAAAGCATAAAAAACAACATACAAAGAAATAACATTTTCATCCTTCTTTATAAGAAGAGAACTAAGTTTTGCAATTTAGTATGAGACTAAAGTTGATTAAGCATAGAAAAGAATTCTTGGAAGCAAAAAATAAGTTCCATTTCAAGATGGTCACAAGACCAAACTTCTGCATTTGCAGCCACACAACTGTTATCTTATGAGAGAAACTTTTAAAGAAAGGGTTACAATAGTGAAACTCACCATAAGAAGACTGAGCATTTAACTCACCAGAAGACGACTGAGCATTCACATCAGCACCATGGGCAATAAGGAGGCGAACTATGTCCACATGACCAGCAGAGGCTGCCTCCATAAGTGGAGTACAGTCACCTTTGATACCTCGGTCTTCCACATTTGCATGCATGGCTAGCAACACCTACAAATTCATTGCAAGTGTCACAAATAATTCATTACATTTCTTTCATTTGCGATATAGTTAAGCAAGATATACTTTTAACATTTTTTTAAAAAACAAGCAGCCTTCTGGAGCAAAACTCACAAAAACAAATTGGAAACAATGATCTACGTAAATATCCATAAAATGCACTGAACTGAAAATCATAATGAATTCTGCCTACCTGGGCTAACTCGTAGTACCCTGCTGAACAGGCCAGAGAAAGAAGGCTCTCCCCCTCCTCCGTTGTTTCGTGCACGCTTCTTCCCTCTGTCAGTAGTTTGCGAACTGTCCCTACGTCTCCGTCTGTGCACGCCTCAACCAATGATCTGTAAGAAAGAAAGCTTTCAATAAATAATGTGAATAGAAATTCACCAGCCAGCTTCTTTAGACCAATTTTTTTCTTTACAAAACAATTGAAGGTTGTCATTATTATTATTGTACTATTACTTTCACCTAAGAGCTGCTCACAAAATGTCACTGTAAGAACTTGAAAACATAGCTCAAGGGAGCAATGCCTTCATTTTTAAATTGATATTTAATTAAAATGCTATTTCTTTGTAAACAAATCGTCAATAAACAAAATAAGCAAAAAAGATTAATGTCCCCTCCAAATAAAAAACTTAAAGTGCTTCGTAACACCCTTCTTATTCAATGCTTTTAAGCAATATCTGAAATGTTTTAGACAGTATGAAATTGATCAGAATGAAGCATATTTTATAGTGTGAGCAAATAGAATAGTTTTAAAGCTCCATTATTGCCTTATTTTTCATACACTTGGAAATTTTATGACAGCATTTCACAACTACAGAATTTAAGAAAACCTTAACCTTTTATGATCATGTAATAACCTTCCCAATGATGCAAAAACATTACAATAAATTGGCTTCCAAAAAGTAGTTAATCGATTCTATAGGATTACTACACGAAATATAAATTATTGCTCGTGACATCTCAACTGTTCCAAAATAATTTTTGCATTAGGATAAGAATCCCTGGTGAATAGTAAGAAAAATATTCTTGAAATTAAGTAGTTTAATATAATAAAATAAAAAGATATGTAATTTAATTTAGCACCCATCGAAAAATGTTTCGTTTCTTAGTCACCTTGTCTAATTCAGTTCACAGATAAACAAACAAATATATAATCAGCACCACAAAAATTGAATTACCGAGTTTCAGGTTGAGGCCGCGGATTTTCACTTCGCATGCGAGTGAGGGCAGCAGCAGCCTCATCTAACGCACAGGAAACACTGGATGTTAATCGTCTCAACACCTCAGGGTCAGCAAGATGCTTCCCGTCACCTGTCGAGAGCTTCCCAATACCTACAGAAATAGAGAAAAATTATATGTTGGAAGAGAGCCCAAGGGCAAAACGAACTTCTCCTGGATTCTTCTGGATGCATCCAATCCTGTCTATTGATGAGAACTGCAGCTGTCAGAGAAATAGAACTAACAAATGAAATATTAAGTAATTCCCTGCAGTCATGAACTTACATGCATCATTTTCAACTATAAGCTCATTTATTTGTAGCACTTTAGTTTTCTTGTTCAGTATTTCCAGATCTGATTTTAATGCAATAGAATATGATAGCTTCTTTCCTATTCGAAGTACATTAAAATTTCTTAAAATATGTTTATGAACAATGTTAACTACCTAAACTATTATTTGAATATTACTCATATAATCACTGCTTTGAGGTAGCACAATTAATATTTTGAATGTAAAAGATGGAACATCATCTGAAGTTGATTTCTAAAGCAGCACATTCTCCAAGAGATAAATTATTCTTGATTACTTTTCTTAGAATCATGAGAAGAAAAAAAGATATATATATATATATAAAAATAAAATTTTGTGTGTGTGTTAATTTAGTACAAAGGAACTTTCCAAGAAACCATCAAATTTAATAATCCTTTCAGCCCTGATCACAAAAGACCCTCACTATATACAAATAAGCAAGTTAATTTACAATACAATTTTAAAGGGTTTCTGACCAACTCCCCCACAATTGTGTTTTCAAATAACACACTAGTTATCCCACTCAAATGTGCATGTACATATACATACACACACAAGTATGCATGTACCTGCTGCCTCCAAGAGAGCTTCCAGCCGGGCCTGCGTCTCAGGATCAACCGAGTGGTCAGTGTCCTCTGGAGAGAGCAGGAACTTGGATGTTTCCAGGCGCGACTCCTCGTCCAACTCAGCCTGGTCAATCACAAAGGATTCAACCTGTGAATGTAAACTCTGTTACTCCCCCCACTCATAAAACCTGAATAACCAAATTCTTTCCACCTGCTACTTAAGATTAGGGAACAAAGGAACTTTTTCTTCAAACAGAATTAAAATGAATGTGATTGATACTAGTGATCCAAGACATTCATGAATGCCAACAAACAGCAGGCTCGATAGGGATGAGAGTAACTGAAGTCAACCATCGCCAATGTTAAGTTAGTTTCCAGAGGAAATTATACCTAACCTTATTATACCTAACCAAAATTAAAATTACTCTGCATTACAAAACAAGTTGTTCATTGTTGTTTATTACCATTCAATTAATCCTTCAAATTGTCTGTCTGAGTATCATACAACACTAAAAATTACAAGCTTGAATTGAAAAACCAAAATCTATTTTCATTACCCCTTTCAGTCATTCATGATCAATATATAATTTGGCACTTCTTTGTAATCATTTTACACTAAAAAATTTACAAATGCACAACCACACTGACACTCCTTTAATCTTTTAATACTTCATTAACTACAAAGAACAAAAAAACAGCATGTTTTATAAGAATTTCATCACAGCACAAAAAACAATTCAATTCAATTGAAAGAACATAATTGAAATAGAAACTTTTTGTTAACAGCATTTGTCTTCAAAAGTTTGTTTCTTTCAAGTACAAGCAATGTTTACCTCAGCAGAACATTCAACAATATCACCATTACTGATTACCTTACTTCATTTTTTCATGTGTATGTTTTAACCCAAGATGAAAACAAACCCGCAGTCTTGAATTCTAAAAGTTGCATGAAAATGCCAAACAAAAGTGATATTGCCTAAGAATACTCAGTTGACAACACAGGTTTTCATTCGACAGTTTGAGACCATTACAATAACTTACAGTATGTATGTATGTATCTCATTCATTCCAAAGAATGAAAATAATGTGCCTAATATATTTCCTTCTATACTCCCTTTGATAAAGTAATAAATACATTAATTTGAGTCATACCAGCAGAGAAATTCAATCTATAAGTGTTTTCAAACATCACAAAGGTAATACTTCACTAAATCCCTCACCTATCAAGGGAGAAAAACCATAGGGAAATTATAACTTAATACAACAAAAACTACAATTTTAATAAATCACTGTTGTCTTTCATTCACTATCTTACATGAAGACCAAAATCACCAAAAGAATTGATACAGCACAATGAATGGCAGATTGTTTCTGAATAAACACTAAACATTTCTGAGATGTGTTAATTTTTTTCTCTAACAACTATAAACGTTTTTACAGCATCCTTTAATATAAAATTCAAGAGTGTAACTAGAGGCAGTACGGTGGAAAGGAAACATTCATCCATTCTCTGTTATATATCAAACAAAGAACAAACAAAAACATTTCTAATATAAGGGATTATTCTTGCACAAAACTACACTCTAACTTGATATAAATACAGTAGTAAACAAAATCTTACTGCTATTCAAAATCGTTAGGGAGAAAAAAAGAAAATGAATCAATACTGTCATTGTCAATCTCATGACAATATTTATCCCACTTTCTCAACTCAACCTGTCACGAACAATTATTTTCTCCCAAAATTATAAAAGAAAAGGTTTCTAATGTAATTTAACAGGAAGATTCATATTTTAATGAAGTATTTTGCAGAGGTATGTAAAATCTAATTAATAGTGAAACCATTAAATGAATACATTTCTCGCCAGGTTATGTTCCACTGTCATAAACTGTCATTATTAAATGGCATAAGTTAAAAAAAAAAAAGGATTCTTAGTGGAAAAAGATTTCTACAAAATGATTCACTTATAGGACAAAAGTATTTACAAAGCATGACACTTTCCTCCATGATTAGTAAGTGTATCACTCAGGGGATGTGCATTATTAATTTCGAGTTAAGTTGTAAATTGGCAAAAATAACATTCAAGAAGTCAGCCAATTCAATAGTTGGCACTTTTACTCCGTCCAGCACACTAACCACGACCATGGCTCCGTCATACGTATTTCACGCGCACTATGACATCATTACCGTAAAATAATATATAATGGCAAATCACGATTATTTTTGGGCGACTGGTTATTATTTTTAATACTGCTTATATCTCAAAACCGTCAGTACGTCTACATTGTCTCTTGGACATTACTATGCCACAAGATGTCTCTCGGCGAAGTTCATTGAAACCTTGGTTTCGTAAAGGCCACCAGAATTCTCACATATTAAAAAAGTTGTGCTATTATTACCTCAGAAACGTCGTCCTCCTCACTTTCTGATGAATCGGTCATAAATCTTGGTTGCAGCTCCGAATAGGTCTCTGTTTCAGACTTGGTCGGGCTTGAGTTGGAAGATATGGGAGTCGACGATTTCCCTATATCGTGGTGAACATTCACTTTTTCAAGTTTTTGATTATCTGAAGAGGATCCTTGTGCTACATTCTGCATTTTTACCTTTACTAGTTTCTAAACGACATCAAACAGCGCTGTTAAACTTAGAGAATACACAACATACACTATTTCTTGACAATATTTCTATTACAATTACCGTCATTCACGCAAGTTAATACCCGCCATGTCTACTATGGAGAGGTTCCCGGATGCTTGAACTACGCAGAGGGCAGCTGCCATCTTTTGGCAAATGAGTGAACTAAGTTCTCGAGCGAGCGTGAATGGACTTGACATCTGCAGACGAAAATGTGAACCTCGCATTTCCTGTATGTTTTTGCTAGAAAAATCTGCGTTCACTTTCAATTTCCTCCCTTTTTGGAGCATTGTGGAAAAAATACAAGAGCCTTCATGGAAGTCGAGACAATAATATATTTTCAAAACAAATATATTTTCCAAGCTCATAATTGCGAGGATCAGGACTTATCCGGAAGTACCCATGTACGAGAACAATTACTTGGTGACGTATCCTCAGAATATTTTATTCGATTTCTGTTACAACATTCATTCGAGGTTATTGGTAATGGCTTGCAATTCCTTGCTCTTGTAATATTGAGCACCTTTTATACCGACGTATCTATAAAATGGCGTGATTAATAAAAATTATGTGAGGAAAATGTTACTTTTACGCCGATTTGCTAAAGCATTAGGTTTGCTTCACAACAGTGGACTTAACTAAAATGCTTAATTTCATATAATCAATTACTCTACTTGACAATTGTTTCTATTGAAGTGTATCTATGATTCGAAAATTGTATTTTTGACATTAATGTAAATTAAATGATAGATAAATAATTTTCTTATTTCTGCTGTTTGTCTATTCCTATCTTCTGTCGTTATATGTTAACAAATATTAAGATACCAATAGTGAGCAGAAGGGGAAATGTTAAGTGGATCGATGAGCAGACCTCATAAAAAAATAAAATGGGAAGATAGCAGATACGACTTCTGCAAAAATGCACCAATGACCCTGCCTGCGAAAACAGGACTAGCGTGGCAAAGAACGCGACGACGGCCAGTTCCTACTCGTGGAAGGGAAAATTCCCACGCCCAGAAACCAATCACGAAAGCACGTCATCTGCCCAGCACCGCCGTGGAGCGCGGCTTTCTTTTCTTCGCGGCGCGGCGCACGAGAGCGTCTTGCATTTCGTGAGTCGGGGGCAGGGCGGGGGCCACCGGGGCGCGGCGCCGCCGCAGTGTCACGCAGCGTTATGGCACGGGACAGGTGGGTGTGCCAGAGCGCCCGCGAGCCACTCAATATCGCCCGGCGTCACCACACACGACCCTTCCGCCACCGGCGGGCTTCGAGCGCCGCTCCACAAAAACCGCTAGCCCAGGCGCGCCCTGCGCCCGGGCACACCGCTGCACTCGCCCGTTTCTGATACCGCTCCAATCTACGCGCCTGTAAAACAATCGTACGGCCTGCTTGCGAAGCAACGTAGCGATTATTCGTTGGCGCGTCTGTATTGCCCGCGCCGACGAGTACAGAAAAAAATGTAGTGCAGACGTCAGTACCAGCGCGTCGAAAGCCTTTCGATCGATAGCCGCAGCGCGCCGCCGCTGGGAGGAAGGGAGGGGCGGCGCAGTGCGGAGAGGCGAGGCGCCCCGCCCCGGACCCTCGCGCCGTGCGCGAACCGCCGTGCTCTCGCCCTGTAGCCGGGCGAGCGGCGAGACGCGACGGACGCCAGTCGTCATCGTCAGCAGGTGCCCCATGCAAATTCCCTCACCCGCCTTATCACTCTGCTGGGGTCCACAGCGTGCGCTTACGAGACGGCCGGGATGCGCGCAGATGTGGGTCAAGGAAGTGGAACAGTCCACGCCAATCGCGCGTTCAATACTTTTCGCGCTACACCGTCTTTCCGAGAGGGTTTCGTTGCTCTTGCAGTGCAGGTCCAGAGATGGCATAAGGCTGTTAGGCATATGCCTAATGCCATGTGCATGGCACAAAATATCTCTAATGATAGAGCTTATTTCTTTCGGATATCATCGAACGAAAAAGGGGATTGACATTGTTCTGGACGAAGTCCCGCCCCGTGCCCAGAAAATTTGCAATACAAAAATTAAACTTTTTTCAATGGATCCAATGAACCTCCGGAACACAGTTTCATTCCAATTATGAACTTCTTGCATTTTCAATATTAAGATCATAGTCTTGGAATTCAAGGTATAAAACGTTCACGTTCATAACAGTACGCGTATTGTTCATCCCTATCACATCATTACCTCCTTGCTCTTATCTGAAATCCTCGTTCTTTACACTTTCAGTAAATGGTCTTGGCGAAGATCTACTAATGTTTTTAGTCGCACATACGCCCATTTAAACGAAGTACGCCAAAGCAATAAAGTACAATTGAATATATCAGAATGACACTAAACAGCCTTATCAATTCTAAAATTCGTGGCTTTATTGATTATATCTCAAAGTGAGCTGCAAATTCTTTGCGACAAGAAAATTAAAATAACAGAGGTTTTCGAAATTGAATCTCACCAGCACCTACATACGATGTATTTTATTGGTCGTCGTAACAGATAAAGAACAATGTTTCGCAAAGAACAATGCCATGAACCAAATTATACTTCTAGGATTACCAATATCTTTTTGTGTACCGGCACATTTTATCGGGCCGTCTAATTCGCAGCCATGATTATAAATTCTACCCACTCTGTGGAGTTACTAGATGTGAGGGAAGATGGGCTATGAAGCACCACGAAAGGGAAGGTCACAAGTTGATAAACAGGACTCAACAATCAGAAATATTAATGAAAATAATGAACTTCGAATATTTATTTTCTAAACAAGTACTATAACTTTTATTATTAAATAAAAATGCACATTACATTATTCTTACCAAACAACTGCTCGACTTCCTCTACATATGTTATTTTGTACGATGGAACTGCACGATCACAAAACATTAATGGGATATTCCAAACTACTGTGGGAAGAAATCGCTCTTCACTTAGCACCGCCCTTGGGCTCAGCTTCTCTGCCCGAAGGGTTGCGGATTCCCATTTTCCAAAGAACATTAATGTAATTTTGATATTTGGGTATGAGTAGGATATCGTGCTGCGGGTATGTTAAGTGAATAAAGTATGTCGAGGTTACGTATATTAAGTGTAGGAGGGTACTAAATGAGGATCGCTGGTATTAAGAGGACATCCGAAGGAAAGCTACAACTCTATTTTTGTCTCGATCGGGAATCGAACCCGCAAACACAGCACGGGAAGCTAGTACGATGCCCATTTTATACATTATATATATATATATATATATATATATATATATATATATATATATATATACACCAACATATAAACAACGAACGTCGCGTCACCCACCTCACGAGAATGATTTCAGAATTGTGTATCTCAGAATAATTCTCCTGAAAAAAGTTTTTATCATATATTGAAATTTTCAAAAATAAAAAAAGAAACTTGTTTCCAGCTCAAAATTACAGCCTGAGAAATTAACCATGGTATATGTGCCTTGGAGATCAACACAACTTGATTGTCTTCACGGACCTTTCATTCGCGGGGGGATCGTACTACTTAGTTTGATATCTCCTGCTCAAAAAACAGGAGGTATACCAATTAATCCACATCTAGATGGCACATTGATATTTTACACACTGAAGTATTCAAATTGAGGAAATTGGAAAATAAAAAATTCCTAGAAACATTCTCAGGGTTTACCCCTACCGTGCGGAGTAATCGAAGGACTCTGTTTCACTCAATTTGTCGATATTAAAGAGAAGATTGCCAATTCGCAACCTGAGATGCGGTAACTTTAAAATTTCCCATAAAGCATAGAAACTATACAATTTGACTCTAACAAAAGTAAGATGAATTAAATACAGAGAAAGCAATGTGTTCGGCTCACAGCTGTAGCTCACTACGAATATATAAAAAGGGCCACATATTACCAATGAAATTCTCTACTGAATTCATTGGACCTCCGTGGGATCGAAAAGTAAAATTAAAATAAAATATGAGAAATGGAGTCTGCTGTCTGCATGTCCACTTCGCACGAAAAAGTAATCCCCTGACCTATTCCCATTGAAAGGCTCAGCAAAATTCAGATGTCCCAGCAAAACGGAAGCACACTTTGAAATAATAATATATTTGTTAATTTAATCTATAAGGCTATCAGATGATGGCGTTAGTCGCAATAACAAAACACTTAAGAAAACTAGTCACCCCTTTGTTAGTGTCGAGTGGGGCGGTTCGCATTCTTCAGGAGTGACGCCCGTGAAAGATGCGATGCTACAATTTACGTAAGCTGAACCTACGCACAAAGGAAAGTATTGTGGCTCTTTGCAATTGTATTCACCTCACTTCCGGCTACGGTTCTCCATCTCTTCCGAAACTGAATGCAAAGCATCCTCCCACATCTCGATGACTTGTAGTGTAATAATTGTACATATGGACCACCAGAGACGACCCAAGAAAGCGTTTGGCTTCCAATGATTGGCACCGATGTATTTCGCGAAACAACAACAATAATAATAATGAAAACTAACGCTAAGGATCTCGTCTATTCATTTCGGCGTTTCTCCAGATTAGTAGTAGAAGTCGAAGTTCCATTAGGATTCTTTAATAAGCTGCCTGTTAATACACTGAACGTACTCTTCACTTCTGGACTGTTCAGACTAGGTTCCCAAACACCGAATTCTGGAGTGAACAGTGACCATAACTCAAAAGATCATCGGATAAGAATAGTTGCCACCAAACATCTTTTGTTTTGTTTTTTTTTCTTTTTTCTTTCTTCACATTTCATTTTAATGATTTTTTTTTTTTTTTTTTACATACTACGCCCCAGAATGAAGGAAACAAACATCTGTATTCTTTTTATTCAAACCTTGCACAGTAGAATTTTTAACATGTGAAAATATTTTTAAAATAGTTTAAGTGTCAAGAATGCCAGATTCAGCTAGTTTGGATGTGATTACACAGGAATCATAATTGATAATGTACAAGTTTGAACGCAAATATGATCATCTGGGTCCAGACTTCTTGGAAACAAATCAACTTGCCCTAAGTGGAACAATTTGACAAAAAGAAAAACAGCACAGTTGATAATTTTTCTGCACCTTTTAAATTTAGCCTAATGTATTTTTACTTGAATTTTAAAATCTTTTAACTCAAAATAATTTGAAATATTTTAATATTATTTGTTGATCAAACACAAGTATTATTTCTTTCTCACTCTCAGAATGTCCAATTTGGTATTCATGAATAAAACACACAAGCATAGCTCAGCAACACTCAGCAATATAGTTAGTACTCTATTACAAAATTACTTTTCTCATACATTGACAAACCACTGGACTAAAAAATAACCATATCTATAGGCAGTCACCAAAAGGGATATTTCAAGCCTGGTACCAAAGCAGGTGTGATGTTCTGAAGGGTTACAGAGATTTAACATTTTATTTCTTGAAAAATTACCTAAAATCGTAACTAGTGCACCAGGAAAGTCTCTCTATCCCGAGCCAACTCAGGGCCTCCTATTAAGTTATTTTTATGTTGGTAGCAATCAGGTCACTGTAAAAGAAATGAAGGTACAACATTTCTAGCACCAGTTAGGATTGTGTGAGTACGCGATTTATGTTTTCTTTTGTTACAGGCTGCAGCGCGAACAAGCAATTTCAGTTGCTAGCACTCTCAACAGCAAGGTGCCACTGCGGACACTTTCCTGGTGCACTGTACATTACTGAATATATGATTGGATTCAAATGCACTTTTACTGTCATTACAATTGTTGTAAAGTCACTAAATACTTCTGACAAGCAAGACTTTTGGGGAAATTCAAAAAAACTTTCATACATTATATTGCAATTCAGAACTTCTTAGACCAATACATTTAAAAAAATCAAACTTACTCACCTGTTAGCAAACAACTTAGTTGAAACTATAAATTCAGGAGTATAAAAACATTCTAACAAAATCAATAGTGGTGCCAGAATGTGGCATACAATTTCTAGAAGCATCTATAAATACCTATAAAATTATAATTATTATAGAGAATGCAATTGTTACTTTCATTTCAATCATCTCTTATAAGTATATTTTCAATGAACAGCTTTAAGCAATGTTAAGTCCCAACATGTCATAAAATCAACTTCTTAAAGATAATTGTACTTGTCACTGCACATAGAAAATGAATCCATAAGAAAATGTAACTTCATTTTCTGTGCACGTCTTCTAGACTTCAGTGGGAAATACAATTATTCAAATTATCGTTTCCATGTTGTCACAGCAGGAAGTAATAAGAGCCAAAATTTATTGCTTATTTATCCTTGAAGATAGTAATAAACATGGGAGTTTTTTGTTTGTTTGTTTGTTTTTTTCTCCCTTTCAAAATTCAAAATTTATTGCTTATTTATCCTTGAAAATAGATTTTATTACATGGGAGGTTTTTTGTTTGTTTTTCTCCTTTCAAAATTCAAAATTTAAGTAGTATATGACATATGTAGGGATCACAGAATTTTGAAAATGTGCACACAATTCACTTTTCCCCATAGCACATCATACGCAGTTTTTTAACTGTTTTTTTGACGTAAAATAAATAAATAAATAAATATCATCAACATAATACTTGAGATCAGTGAGCTTCTATCATCCAAAATTCAATTAAAAAAATTAATTAAATGCAAGATCAAACTAAAGGTATTACCATAGCACACACTTCCTTGCTTTATTTCTAACTTTTGAAATTTTCGAAAATTCAGAGAGTTCAATAAAAATGAGACATACACTATTTTTTAAGCATCCTTTGCTCTATTATTGAAAAAATTTAGGTCCCTTTTTGAGAATTTTTTTTGTTAATTGCATTTACTTTTAAGGTGAAATTATGCAAACTACTAGTTTTTAAAACAAATTACACGGCCATATTTAAGATTAATTTTTTAAAATTTTTTAAAGAAAAAATCTCATTTCTATATTGCACTTTTGCAATGTAATTTTTTTGAAATTTTTGAAACTACAAAGTTAACAGAAAATGGGATCAGCACCAATTTTTTAAACCATCCTTTTTGTTGCATACAAGGCAAAAATTGGAACCATTTTTGAGGAAAGTGAACTAACTCTATATGGCAGGCAAAATTATATAAAAACTTTTCGTATTTTCTGAAAAAACGTCTTAATCTTATTTCAAGATCTACCTTTGAACAACAGATTTCATTCAGAAAAAAATTGCGAGTTATCAATGTAAACACTGAAAAATGCAAACTTTTGCAATTTTCGAAAATTCTGAGTTTTCAATGATAATTAGACTTGCACCATTTTTAACTTTGTCCTCTCGAGTTTAATCACAAAAAGTGGAAACATTTTTGATAAAATTTTGAAAAGGTACTTCCCTTAAAGAACCCTTCAATATCAGAATACCCACTTCAAACTTGCATGAACTCTGGTTCATCCATATCGATGGGGGAACAAAAATTTTGGAGAAAATCTTGAATTTTGAAAACTCACAAGTTTTAATGAAAAAGATTCTTATATTCTATATTAAAGTTAATCTAAATAAAGGAAATAAAGGATTTTTAGAAAAAAATGTTCTGTAGGAGGCATTTGGAATATAATCTGTGATATAAATATAAGAAAAATGGGCTAAGATTTTGATAAACCTTCACAAGGGATACCAAAAACTCACATTCCACAACCAATTTCATCAAAAACACAATCCTTATTTACCATAAAGCTTCACAAGGTAGGACATTAGTGGTCCTGTAACATTTCATTTACTTGCATTATTTGTAAGTCACCTAAAAAGATATCCTAATCTTGCGCCACACACTCATCTTTAAACTACTTAAAGCACCGAACACCAAGCAGGAACAGATCTAGAAAGAAAAAGGGAAACTATTCTTTTGGCTGATTTGGATTAGAGAAACCATGGAAGACTACAGATTAGAGCAGTAGCTGGTAGAATTCTTTTCCAGATAGCAACTGAATTCGAACACGTTATAACGCTAGTATTGAAAATCCGCCAATGACAGGAGTCAAACCTAGGACTTCCCAGTCAAGAGTCCTCCAAGACAACGGTCATGTCTTGGCTCTGAGCTAACTTAGACAAGTTTGTTTGTGTGGGTTGTTGTGATGAAATTAATTGTCAATACAAGCAAATGAAGTTTTTAATTTATTGTTGGTTTACTTTGTTTTGCTGCTTTCTTTGTATGTGTTTGTTGGAAGAAAATTTGAGATTTTAATGAATATTTCGATATATAAGATAATAAATTTTGCTATTTTGTTTCAAATAATTTAAGACATTGGAACTTCTTCTTCTTCTTTTTTTTTTTTTTTTTTTTGGATTTTTCAAGAACTTTTCATGTTTTTTTCTAAACCCGAAGTTTTTTTATTGGGATGGGCAAAATTTAGCAAACCACCTAGCCTTCATACCATGTGGAGTAATAATCACTTTTCTTGGAACAAGGTGATAAATGGTCAAGAATTTTGAGCACTCAGTGAAAACAAACATACATACATAATGATCCACAGTCAGCCATAATACCATTTGCTTTTGTGCCATCAGGTAAACATTCCCCTTTGCATTGAAGTGGGAAATCAAGTTTGCATTTTAATATTTCTTTTGTATATTTAGTGGTTTTGAAAATTTCTGTTGTGATATAATTGGAGTTTTGAATTCTAGCAAATTAAATTTATATTTTATTGTCAGTTTGTTGCTTTTTTTCTTCTTGTTTGTACCAGTTTGTTGTGATTAAAAGTGAGTTTCTAATGGATATTTTCATGCATAATAGATTTTGTTATTATATTTGAAACAATTTAAAAATAAACATTTAAGCAGAGTTTTTGAGTTTTAAAAAGGGTTTTCAAATTTTTTCAGGTGGGGAGGATTTTGTGTGTGTGGTGAGGAGAGAGTAATCTTCAAAATGAATATTCCTTTCAACTTTGCTGGATATCTAGTTGATCCAGATCACTACTATAATGAATCTGATTTGGAAAAATTGCTAAGTAGTGTTCTGAGCTGTTTACAAACTAGCATTTGTGATATAAGGTCCCTTATATCCCTAAAATATTATTTCCATAACTAAAGCTAGATAGATTTTTCTCACAATTACTGCACTCTGTCTACGAGTATACATGCTTACAAGGTTAAAAAACAATAATTCAGAGAAATCCAATTAGGGAACATGCACAAGGCTTATATCTCGGACAGAATCACCAAATCAAATCAGTTTTATTTCAATGATTTTTGTCTATGTAGTTTAAGAATGAAGGTAAGTCATTCAAATGCAAAAAATAAAAAATAGAATATTGTTCTATTTTTCACAGCACATCTTCCTTCCATAACTTCATTTAATGTGCCAGGGCAGAACTCTTTCCTACCTCAATTGCCTGATGTAGCTCAAATTTTGTATCAATTGGTTTTCTTTATACTACTAAGGTATGCCACAGGCCCATCTCAACTATACATAACCTATTTGAGGAAAGGTAGACGTTGGAAATAGAGGAAAAAGGATTGAAAGGCTAAATTGGTGTCCCAAGACAGGATTTGCAGCAACCCTTCCAGACAGGAATGTCACAACACTCCCTTCGCACCACCAATGAGCAAGGCGTGACAAATAACATTATCTTGTCTTAACAGCAATAGAATTGGTAGCACATCAGATCAATCTTTACAAAAAACAATTCAACTAACACAACACAACACAACTTTTGGGAACATACAGTAATAATTTAGCCGCAATAACTTCAGTAACACCAGTATTAGGCAGATATTGATTGATTGGTTGTTTTCAGGCACGTCAGCTGCTATGGTCATTAGTCCCATTGTGATGTGTCGTGAATGTGTTGTTTTTTATCCAGGGAGGTGGTGGTTATTATTATTTTTTAAGTCTACCTTTAGAATAATAAAATAAATAAATATATAGAATTGATGATTTTTAGGTTGAATTTTCAGATTTTCAAGTTTGCTTCTCCCTTCTTGAAAATTTTACAAAATAGGTGATTACATAGCACAAGATATATAAAAGAAAAGGGCATCTCATTCCGGGTTATTTCAAAAGTTGTAGAAGAGATTCAAACATACTCTGTCTTTGGGATATCTTACTTCATGGTCCAACTATAATTATCTAGAATACCAGGGGCTCCAATTACCTTTACTCATCTTCATCAGAAAAATCTGTTGAATCTAATGAATATGTCCATCTTTTTTGGGAGAAGGAACAGGTGGCAAAGGTGAGTTTGTGAAATTTTTAAGGGCACATTATTCTTCACAGCTTTTTATAAATTTATAATATCGTCATTACATAGTATAATAATTGCACTTAATTGTCCACAAAAATCACAAAACATTTTGCAATGATTGTCAATATGTTCAACTATTTCTCAAAATTTTCATAATCTATTAATGATTTTATTTGTTGTCCAGTAAAAATTGTTTGTTAGGGTTTTGCATCACATGCAACTGCATTTATAGTTATTTTTAACAAAACAATTAGTATCTTTTTCTTTTACATTCGGAGGGTATGAGTAACTTTTCAGATTTACTTTACAATATTTGACACAACTTCTGCGCCGAGAGAAATCAATTATCAGTGTAGTAATTTTCAACAAATGGAGCAGTAGTTAAAAGTATTCTCTTGATGCAATCAAAATTATGTATCACTCCCTTAGTCAAACGACAATTGCTAATCGCTCTAATGCTTCCAATTCAAACAATTATATCAAGCATTCTGTGTATACTTTCCTACCTCAACCCCATTTTCAGACAGATCTCTAAATTAATAACCTGATATTGGTTTCCTCTAGTAAATGCTAAGATAATGTGAACTGTTTTATCAGTTATCCTCAAGAGAAGCAATAATCGATATTTATATACTTAGTACCTCTCTCCTAAC
Organism: Teleogryllus oceanicus; assembly: GCA_964035755.1. Taxonomy (NCBI): domain Eukaryota; kingdom Metazoa; phylum Arthropoda; class Insecta; order Orthoptera; family Gryllidae; genus Teleogryllus; species Teleogryllus oceanicus. The sequence goes on along the minus strand of CAXIVR010000005.1, from coordinate 99,086,463 downwards.
AAAAGATGTACCTCTGAATTTCACAAGGCAAGATTTATTTTTTTGTCCTTCATCTTGTAAATATTCTATAAGACTAAATGAACTGAATATTCATGCATAAAATTATTTTTAAATTCCATTCCTTCTCCTTAGTCCATGTATGCAATTCTTTTTTCAAACTGCATATGTGATTGGTTCTCTCTTAAAATTTTAATTTCAATTGTCTTCTATAAAAATTTATGACAAACTTTCGGCTCTCCCATTTTTTACACAATGGACTAACACCAAAAAATATTAGACAAATTTAAATTTTCAGCAAAAATCAATTTTTATGCACAAAATGAAAACTACCTCTTCAAACTCATGTGGCTTCAATGGTTTGATGGTTAGCACATTGAATTGTTATATTCAAGTACGCAGGCCCAAATTCAATCAAACCTGTGGATTTTTAGGGACGAACAAACCATTCAGAGGGAAAGTAAAGCCAGCTGCCCCCTGTTGTAGATTTACCACATGTAAAAGATCAAGTCTAAAAGAAGCCCCTGTGCTAAATTTTAATTGCCGTTTCATCGCCAGAGTGATACCTTCTTTCACAGCTTGATGAGAAAATGAGTGGAGGGTAAAAGCAGGCCTGATGACTTAAGCTTTGCCACGTAAAATCAGGCATCATTGAATTGAACCGAACTCAAGGTCACAAAATTTTGTCTTCAGGCCAAGTAATATACTGGACTTCTTGTTCTAGCCAGGAATACATGAGAAAGATAATTTCACATTCAAAGGATCACAACTAAAATGAAAAAGGTTGAAGGATGTAATGATGAACTTTCTGTATAGAATTTAAAATTAAAATGACCAATGTACAGAATAGATTTTCATCCTGCTTTTGATGAATGTATTACGTTCTAAAACATGAAGCTCATCTACAACAAACCTGCAATTTCTGGCATGTGAATGCTTTTCTACAAGCAAGAAATTCATCTTTTACACTATCATTCTACCTTTCGGCTCAAACTTAATTTGTTAATAACAAAGTAAAATAATAAACTCTACATAATATGAAGAATTAATACAAAAATTACCATAACTGAAAGGACGACTGTGGGTTCAAAACTCCACCCTAGGGGCATAGAAGCGAGGCAAGAACTAAGAAAAGTGCACGTCCATTTGCTACAATTGTTATTTGAGAAATCATGTGTCACAAAGGAAAAACCTTTGCTTTCAAATAATCTTCAAAGTTACAAGTTGTAACAAAAAAAGTAAAAATAAAAATAGTGAGATTAATTTTCCACTGAACTCGAGCAAAAACTAATTCCATTATATTAGGAAATTTTTGCTTTAAATTTCTTTGTGATTCTTGTAATATTTGTTGTTTTCAACTTAACTGAGAGCATATAAAAAGTTTAAAAGAAATTTCACTTAGTAGGTGAAAATGTTAAATGCTAGTAGAAAATGGTGGAAGGAAACTTGTGTTGAAACCATTACCTAGTTTTTACATACCTGTCACGTAAACTGCTACATCTTGTACATGGACATAAACAATATATCTGTGAAATTAAATACTCAAACACTAAATATCACAATCAAAGCCAATAGTCCTGTTTTTGTTCATAATTCTTGTATTATTAAAATGCAAGAAAAACCTTTGAAAAATTTTATAAAAATATTTCTAAATCAATTTCAAAAGCAGATACAGGGTAGTTTAACTCAAATTTTTCAATAACATCAGGATGGAGAATACCTATTTTACCAATTACTTTGCCATAACAAATTACTTCAGCACAACGACGAGGGAAGTAAGCAGTGTCTGAAAAACAAAAAAGCATTGAAACTGTTTTAAAATTCTAAAGTTAAAGAAGCCACAAACAAATAAGATAACTCAGGAAGGAATTTATGATCCAAATTTCTCTTATATATTTAATAAGTCTCAATTAAGAAATGAATATGTATTTTAAAGAGCAAAGCAAATTCAGATGTCTTTGAGCCTTATTGTTTTCAAGATAGTTCGAGCAAATTACAATGAGAAAAATAATAAAATTCTTTAACAATGATCGATCACATGTGAATTTTTTTAAGGGGACACATGAAATCTAAAAATCTTGAATTTTTTCTTTTTTTAGGTATAACGAAATCTTTGAGTAATTTGATATAAAATGTATGCTTTCACTTCTAGTAGAACATGGTTGTATATGTATTTATTTAATGCGCCTATCTGTAAAAACGGCTGCCAAGTTTTACCTGCAAAAATTTTATACAAGCTAATTTTGGAATTAATTCATCTACAAGACTGTGGTTTAGTTTATATTTGTCAACAAATTTCATTTCAGAGGTTGCATTCGCTATCAGAGCATTTTGATATATGTATGTATTTTCACGTATTTTAATTGTGTTTTGAGTGCTATATTTATGTTTACACTCTGCTTCCCACATATTTTTGTTGCAATCACTTTCACCAGCAAGGTGCCACTGCGGAAAGGCTTTCTTGGCCTGCTGTATCTTCAACTTATATTAATTAGTACTGAAAATTTTAATATCCAAGAGAGATTAAGTAATGTTTGAAAAGTTTCTTCTGGGACATGTATACTTGTTTTTGTCAGTGGTCTTGTCAATTACCTCAAATTGTACTGAAAAAGCTGGTGTTTAGTGAAAATACATTAGGTCTATTAAGATATTAAACATTAGGTCTATTAAGATATTTTTGACCTTTAAGCCTTCATTCTCAGCTTCTTGAAGAGGAACTACATTTTAATGAAGATATTAATAATGAAATTTGTGAGTTAGAATGTCACAAAACAAACTTCATAATTACCAAATTAAAAAATTTCTTACCAGCAGCATCCCTCAACCAGTAACCAGATACTTCTTCTTTATAAGAACGTGAAACATTCAAAATCAGCATCACTCGGTCTAAAAGACCATGCACAATCTCAAATCCAGATTTTTTCCCACAATGAACAGCACAGATATTTCTTCTATTTCTGGCACCTATTTCTAAAAAGAATATAATAATACATCAGAAGTAAACTCTGAAAATACTAATATAAACTTCTACTGAAATTCTGAAGATATCATTTCATAAATGACTCACCAGTATTTACATCAGCATAAACTACATCAGAAATTTCAAAGAGCTTTAAAGGAAGAGGCATTTTTTTATTGGCAGCCAAAGTACGTAGCAGTCCAGGTAGAAGTGTGGTGCGAGCCACTTGAAAATCTAGTGTTTTCGGATTGGAGATATGAACAGCTGGGACATCTTCAATTCTTTTACCCAATTTTGCTGCCACATCATCTCGAGAACACTAATGATTAAATAAAAGAGCACCTCCATGAGTATTAAAGTTAGGCACTTCTATTTAGAAAGCAATAGTTTCATTTATAATTACGCAATCAATGTGTACATGCTCTCACAGAAAGATTGTAGCTATTCATCACAAAATGCAAAAATAAAAGGAAACACAATTTCACCCCCATACACACACACACACACTTTTTGCTTCTCTTCATTCAAATTTTTAAGTTATACATAAATAATTCTGTATTTAATAAATTATAAGAGAAATCTGACAAATATTTACTTAAAGTTAACATGCTGTATATATATAAATGTATAAATTAGGTAATGTACCAAAAATTCCATTTTCTGTTAAGCGTCAAAAGATGAAATGTCAATCTTTCAGGGCAGGGGAATTTCATTCATTTTGGATGAAAATTGAGAAAGACATTATTATTTGAATAGGCTAAACTTTTTAAAAAAATATTCAAATAAGACTATTTTAAGCAATATATTAAGTAGCGATATAATTATTATAATTTAAAAAAATGTTGGATTAAAGTGGGAATACCTGTGCTATGTGTAACCACTATAGTTAAATTACAACTCTCTATCATGTGAAACAAATCTTGTATATAAATACATGTATATAAAATGTTAATTGCTGACAATTTCCTCTTCATTTCAAGAGACTACCTTCCCCAAATTTCTATCAGTAGTTGGTTAAAGTTTGTTAGTTATTGCGACTATATTCATATTGACAGATGAAAGTGAACTGAATTATTTCTTTAGTTTGTATATGACTTTACTGATAGAACACTAAAGTAGAAAAGTGTTGTTTTCATTTGAAAAGAAAAGAAAAAGAGAATTTTTAATATAATAACATCCAAAACATGAGATTTACCAGGGTAAATGTGAGGGCTTCAGTAAAACCAGCTTGTGCTATCTGTTCTCTCACCAAATCGGACAATTTGTTAAGCAGGAACTGCAAGAAGACAAGCACAAATAATATGATTGAAAACCAAATCAGCACTTAAATCTCCAGAAAAGTTAAAACATAATAAATGGTTGAGGGATCATTTCAATGCAATTCTGAAATTTAATGTATTAACTTATTAATCCACTGTGTAAATTGCTTTTTATTTGTAATGAGTAACATTAACTATGCTACAATTTCAAAGATACAATTCACAACATCTCTCTTAATTCTCTAACAAAAAGTTAAAAGGATTTTTCTTAACTTTTAATTAGCATTTGTTTAAAAACAGCTTTAAAAATAATCACAGACTTTGTCACGAATCTGTTATAGTCATTTATTTACTATCAACGATGTATTATAGACTAATGCTTTTCGCAGATTCATAGCAAGGCATTGTTTTTAACAATGAATCAATTCTGCCATAAAAAATATTACTTCTACCTAACAAGAAAATGAAATAACTGGCTTGGATACTTCTGAAATTAATTTTTAATGTTTTAAGAACTTATGAGAATCAATATATTCAGAGACTTTAAGACATTTTGTGTTGAATAACTCCACATTTACATCCATGTGCTATCCAGATTGTAAAAAGAAATTATATATTTTAATTGTGAAGAATAAATATTGCCGTAAGGAAACAACCATCAAGACTAAATAAAATTTAAATATTTAAAAAAATTTAAACATCTCTAAAACCAAACAATCTTCATTATGGTTCTGAGCTCCACACACTGATATTGCATGTTTATTGAGTTATATTACTATAATAAGAACATTATGAAGACTTTATTTTTAGTTTCGCTATTAAAGGTGACACACCCACCCACCCACACAAAGAAAGAAAGATTTTTTTTTCATTTGAAAAATCTTAAAGAAATAAGACCTACATCTATTTAATTGAAAATTACTTGAAAACTACTAATATTAAAAAAGTATTTCTGACAATATGAGAAGGATTACAAGATCAAGTCTGCAAACCAGGTTTCATCCAAAAAACAACGAATCTTGTCAAAATGCCGCTGGAGGGGGGGGGAAATTATTTTCTACTACTGCTATTTTTGAAAATTCAGAGATTTCAATGAAAATTACATCTTTGTCATTATTATAAGTGTTCATCTCTCTAACAGAGCAAAAAAGAATAAAACTTTAATGTCATTTGTCAGAAAATTTTGAAAATGTCACAGGCTTTATGTAAAGCCCCCATTAAAACATCCATTTCAAATTCAAGGGGCCATGACATCAGCCAGATTGATTATCACTTTTAGTGAAAATCCTGTATTGGGTTTTAGGTGCTACTGTTGTTTACAGCCAGACTGCCAAAAACAACTTTTTCGGCAATCTGTCAAACAAAACACATTGTTCTCTCAAATATCAGCATCTTTTCCTGCAGCAGTACATCACTTTCTCTACACTACATAGAAGACATATATGAGAAAGTAAACATTGTTACAGAATACTATATGATTATTTTCACATATAATTTTGATATTTCTCTTCATTTTTCTTTGCATCCATAATAAAATATATAAAAAAATCTGCTTCATCAAAAGGTAATTAAAGTAAATAATCTCACAAAATTACAACTATTACTAAAAACAATTAATGTGCTAAAACATTCACATGTACCCTAGTTCCTACATGTAACCTACTCTTATACTTTTAAACCATATTTTTTCTATTTTAGCTGTATAATTTAGGCTAAACAAGTTTCACATACTCAATACATTCCATCACCAATTAAACACAACCAAAATCAAATGAAATTAAATTCACTTCAAAAGGATTTTGACTTTTGAACTTTGTTTTCTAAAAACTTGTTTTATTGCAATTACAATTGAATTCATTATTTTCATTGTAAAGAATGCATATTTGTTAATAATCATCGTAATCTGTAGAGTAACTTTAAGCTAATCTCTGAAGCAGCATTGCCACAAAAACAAAACTGGTATGATTTTCCAAAGAATACTATATTCTATATTAATAGGTATGATTGTTAAAATAATTTGGGTGTTTACCGTTCTATAACAATTTCTTTTAGATTATTCTCAAATAACACCATTAGAGTATTATTCTTTCTAACCACTGATCAAGGCTCTTGGGAAAAGGTCATTTTCCAGATCTTTCCATCATCACTGGGGGTCTATATTGATGGAAATACTCCATTTTATTGAAAAACTTGCAGGTATTCATCCATAAACCTCTCTCTCTGTTACCAATAAAACTTACACTGACAAGCTTTAACATGAATGAACGATGATAGTGGTGTATTGGCATATTCTTAAATTTGTTTCAACAATTTTAAACTTCTTGTTTTCAGACTTGATATATATCGTGTATTTTATAGAAATTATTTATTAGTTGTGACCATCATCACTTCAATTTTCCAAAATTAAGTTTATTACATTTCGCTCCTTTTCAACTTCCACATGTTTATTCTAGATCTCACACTGGTTCAAGTACTCTCATAATTACAAGCAATCTTCCTAAATAACAGTTTACGTTGCATCAATATCACAAATGCTTTGTTCATAAATAACATTATATATATTCTAGTTTGGGTATGATGAAATAGAAAGTAACACTTGACAGAACAGAGCATAATAGTTCATAATCAGATAAAACTTAACCAAAAACTGGGCTTGAAGAAAAAAGTAAGAGATGTGAGGGCAGATTTTCTCTCACCTATGAAAGATATGGTAAAAAAGGTATCCTTGTGCAATTGCACACAGGCTGGTGGCCCACAGGGGAGATAAAGGCAGGACTGCACCTATTTGTCGCAATTGGCACAAATAGGAAGTTGTGTGGCAAGCACAACATTCCAGCCACTTTTACCCCCAGGAAAGATCCTGATACTCACTTGGAAAGGAGGCTGAGTTGACCTCAGAGCCGACCTGAATGGAAATCACCCACCGAAATCTCAGTCTATGCCTGGATTCAAAACTGGGTCCTCCAGATCAGGAAGCCAGTGCAGCTCCATGAACGATATGGCTCTCTTTTAAATTTAAAAGACCACTCTAATTTTCTTTAAAAGTTAATACTTTTAAAATATTGTTTCAATTACAAATCACATTTACATGCAACATAGGCAGAAGCCTCCTCCCCCTGCACCGCATACAGAGAGGTCAAGAAAACTTGCTTATAATTTACTGTGACATACAATGCTAAATGAGAAACTGAAAAATAAATTATTCAAAATTGTAAGCCAACCTGCATTTTCGTTAATGAGGAAATGCAACTTACTGAAGGATTAATTCAGAGTGCGAAATAAGTCTTCTTCTTTGGGAAGTCATTTTACGCATTATGTTGGTCAAGAATATTTAAGTAATTCTGATAAAATTGAAAAACTGTTTGGAGACAATAAGCATTCTAATGAGCTGTTCTAATGAGCAATTTTATTGGCTAAAAGCCATTTCAGGTCATTACTTCCTTAATTTTTATTACAAAACAAAATGTGTATGAAAGTTAATTTTTGTGACTCACTCTTTTCAATAATGAAATAAAATATTGCATTGCATGTACTACTTAAAATAAAACTGAAATGGCACTAATGTGAGAAGGCCTAAATAAGAAAACAAGAAACAAAATGTAAAAAAATAAAACACTGAAAATTTACATACTTCCTCACCGACAGTGCTTGTTTTTGGCATGACTTTGGGAATCCTATTGTATCCAAAGGCTATAGCAACATCTTCATAAATGTCACATGCATGAATAATGTCCTGCCTGGTGGGTGGTATCACAGATTCAATTTCTTTCCCAGATGATACAACTTGTGAATTAAGGCACATTTTTTTGAGTAGCAGGGCAATTGATTCAGCTGATTCTCTGCAATATATAAAACAAAATAAATTATATCCAAATTTTTACATTGGAAAATACAGTGGGTAAAGGTAAAAGCATTTTAACTTACTCTATTCCCACACAACCATTTACTTTCTTAACTTGCACAATTTCATTCCTGTAAGCAAGGCTAGGATACATTAAAGAACTTCCCTCAGGGGTAATAACTTCACAAGATTCAACAGTATATTTATTTTCACAATACTGGCTGAACATGCAAACCAATGTGTCCAGCACAATTTTTGCCTAAAATATAAATTCAATAATTAGGCCATGTACAACACGAGTTGCCTACAATACAAAACAAAGAACAACTAAAACATTTAATAAATATAATCTCCAGTTTTCCATACTTTAGTAAGATCTGTTGCAGTGCATTCAATGAAAATATTCTTCGTGTTCAAAGTTATTTTTGAATGGTCTCCATTAATTATTGGTGGAAGAGATAACACCACACCATTACTATCATAGATAATGGGATACACAGGACTGTCCTTTATAATGGGAAGGTATTGTCTCAGCTGAGCATGTGTCTGCAAAAAAAGTTTATAAGATTACACATTGAAAATACATAATGAACAATTTCATGACAGATTATTACAATTAAGGCACAGATATATCAAATCAAACTTTTAGTGGATACTGTTTATACACACACTACAACAAACGATTCACTGCATACGCATTTACCCGAATATAAGCCACTTTTTTTTCCTCAATATCCCATTCAAAGAATACGGGGGCATCTTACATTTGCAGATTTAAACTTAAGACAGAATGTATGAATGAATGCTGATCTTTCATGTCGAAAACTAGTATGCAGTCATAATAATAAGAAACTGCAAAGGCAATAAAAACATGCGCATCTATAACATCTGATTATATTTGCAGATATATTATTGGGATGGTCCACAGATTTGCCAGGTCATCCAGAACCATTATCCTTGAATGTCTGGTAAAGAGAAAAAAGCACTTTCGACATACTCTGATATCCAGTGAGAGCAAATCTGTGTTTTTCATGTACTGAGATGAAACAATTCACCAAGATAGAAAAATGAATTCTACATCCAATCATAGAAACAGAATAGAGAAATAAGAGAGCGAGCGAGAGAGAGAGAGAGAGAGAGAGAGAGAGAGAGGAGAGAGAAGAGAGAGAGAGAGAGAGAGAGAGGGAGAGAGAGAGAGAGAGGGGAGAGGGAGGGAGAGAGAGAGAGAAGAGAGGAAGGGAAAGAAGGGAGGGGGAGAGAGTGGGAGAGGGAGAGAGGAAGGGAAAGAAGGGAGGGGGAGAGTGGGAGGGGAAAAAAAAAATCTTAGCAAAAAAAATTCCCAAATTCTGGTAATTTTGCTAGACAGAATCCAAGTCAGGGAGACAATCTGGAGACAAAACAGGATATTCCTAAGTGGCTTCAGATGAAACACTAAGAACATAAATTCAATCCACAAAATTTTCAGAGGAGCTAATACTTGAAACCTTTAATACATAACTTTACAATTTGTCATGAGGCAATTGTTTCTCCAATATTCAAATTTTAAATGTCATATAAAAGTTTTTGGCACAATTGGTTTTCACATCCTTTGAAATCTAATCATCTCAATTTTCAATTGTAAAACAAAACAAGAAAATTACTTACTGAATACAACTCCATAATTCCATCGCCAGTGTACTTTTTAGTTTGATTTAGTGGTACAAAATTGATTTCAGAAGGTGGTTTTGCATCAAAGTAAAAAGGGCCATTTATAGTATCCAAGTCATGAGTGCCAATGGCAACCAGAGACCGTTTGCGGCAGATGTTCTGATGCAATTTGTCTTGCAGGTCAATGAAATTATCATAGGCATCTTGTGTCAATTTCACATTTCGCAAAATTGCTGCTACTGCATGAGGTCGAATACGCCTGGTCTACAAACAAAAATTTTAATATAAATGTCTCAGAATATACTAAAGAGAAAAAACAGTGATGAGATTTCAATGTTCAAAAATTTACACTTTTGCATTTGCCACAGCAAAACAAACATTAAATATACAAAGTAAAGGAATGTAATTTCATTCTCTTTTAATCTTCAATAAAGATAGAAATTCTCAAATGGATTAGTTAAAAATTCTTCAGATAAATAGCAATAATATTAGAGAATATGGGTCACAATTTTAAAAACCAACACAAGGAAAATTTACAAAATACATTTTCACACTCCTACATAACACTTAAGTGCCCACAAGGACAGCCATATAAACAACCTTTTTGAAAGTATATTTACTGATTCAATGAAACAATACAAAGTTGTTAAAAAACCAACAACCTGTGGAAGCTACAAATGCAGTAATTCTCCTCCAAACAAGCACAATCAATACGTACTACTAAAAAATTTAAATACACAGCATAATTACCAACGTAAAATTTGAATTTAATAGCACACAAAACAACAAACACAATTCTCATTGTGTGGAAAATAATAGGTCACCAAGTTCAATGACACTTTCAAATAGTGTACCAAAGACATGAAAATGTGTACAGCAGAACCTCATTAACCCAGAACAATTCGGACCAGGAACTATTGTAGTTAACGAAAATCCATGTTATCCAGAGAATGCGGGAAAACATATAAATACAGACTTACCAATCTTACGTTTAATGAAATTTAAACATTATTATCAGCACACTTTCCCCTAAAAATATATTGTAATGTGTATTTACACAATATATATGCATGTACACAATACACAATGATGCAAACTGGACAGTGGCCATAAGAATGTACAGGGCATTGCCAGGGTCACTTCCTCTTCTCCGCCTTACCCTCTGAGGACGGCCTGTCACTAGAGAGGTGGGGAGGGGAAGGAGAGGATTGACAGGTGGGGTGCGGGCAATGAACTCCACCACAGGCAAGTGAATTTGAGTAAATCTACTCAGAAGAGAGATTTTGTCTATAAAACAAAACTTCATTTACTATACTAAACTACATATTTTTTTTGCCAAAACTGGTCCAGGCTATCTGAATGTCTGGGTTAATTAGTTTCTATTCTAAAAGGAAAATATTATTTAAAAAGTTTATAAAGAAATATACCTCAGGTTTTATAATAAGCTTCTGGACACACCCTGCAGGTTTCACTGCTTTGAATTGAGGAGGAGACATTCTGAAAAAATGTATCAAAATCACAATTCCATACACTTCTCAATAATTTACATTTTTTAAATAACCTCTGACCTCGAAAGGCAAATTATCAAAATAATTCAAGCGTGTGAATGAAAATAAAAACAAGCTTGTAGACACTGAGCTCTTCCTCCTTTATTATGAGAGACCGCAGTATGCATTCAAAGTATTCAGGGATTCCCTCTAACCCATAGAATTTAGGGATGTCCTCCCTATTTATTCAAAATGCCACACTTGAAACAACATTATGATTATCAAATAGATATACAACCTAAACGAAAAATATAGACTGTCCTAATTGAGTGTAACCAAAACTTGGTCAACCAACTCAAATTTCATTCCTAGCTTTAGATTTTCATTTCATAGACATTGTTTTTCAATCTTTTATTAAAAAAAAATGGCCCATACATAAAATTCACATTAAATTATCGAGGGTTTTCGGGCTTTTTTTAGCTCATTCTCGTCCAGAAATGCCTACATTAATATGTTCAATGAGCACAGAAATTGAAAAAAAATCTATTCAGGTTCCAGCCTTTTAAGAGGTTTCCATGGTTTCGTTAGATACCCAGCAACTCAGAAAAAACATTATATCATTAATTTCCAATGTGCACAAAAATTGAAAGAAAACTATTTGGCATTGGTCATGTAACAGGTCCTATGGTTTAGGAGAAAATTTAGAAATATCATTTTTTTAGTGTACAGAAATTGACAGAAAACATTTCAATCTCTAGCCATGTGAAAGGGCCTATGATTTTGTTAGATACGCAAGAACTAAGGGACAAACACAAAACAATGCCAATATGGTGTCCAAGATCACTAAGGCAGCAGTGTCGTAGCGATCTCAGAGCGAAGGGTTGCGGGTTCAAGTCCCGCTTCAGGCATGGTTGAATTTGTGTTCGTCCTTTCACCCCTTATCACCACCATATTATTTCATCTTCATAGTTACCATACCGTTAACTGCAACAGTGGTCGCTAATGACCTAGAAGTTGATGTGACCTTAAATACCCCCCCCACCCCCCCAAAAAAAGACACAAAACAGTGAAACAGTTTCAATTTTGACTGAAAAATGCAAACCAATTCCCACCCATTCTCACACTGTACATATCAATTGAATTCTCATTCTCTTAAGTGTGGTCCAAATCCACATTTTGTGGGTCCTTGAAACTGAAAATTAGTTATGGGAAAACATCTGTCCATCCAGCCATCTGTAGTCAATGCTAGCACCTAAAGCCTTCAGAAGACTTTCTCCAAAACTGATATTCTCTCCTCAACCTGGCTAAACAGGAGGTCCTAGAACTTTGAAATGGATATCTTGATTTTGGGGGACACTTTACAAGAAGCAAAATTTTATTTTTAAAATTTCTCAAAAATGGCTCCAAATTTCTTGATTATTTTTTTCCTTGAATATAGTCAAAGGCACTAAAAAATGGTGCACATCTCATTTACGTTAGACTTCCTGAATTTTTTCAAGAACAAACCTAATAGCCTGAGCCTCACCACTAACAAAGACAATTTTTTATTATTATTATTATTATTATTATTATTACTACAATTTTTCGAAAATGAGTCCTTTTTGAGTAATTTTCCATGAAATAAAGGTAATTTTTACTAAATAATTTTCTCAAAATGTCTCCAAATTTTTCTTTTCTTTTTTCTTGAATACAGCAGAGTATGCCTACAGAAATGGCACATTTTCATTCAACTCTCTGAATGTTCAAAAACTAAAAATGCAAAAAAATGTGTGCCTCATTACACATTTTGACCCTTGCAATTATCACTTATAATGTGAAGATGTTCTGGATTTGGATTTGAGATCTGCAAGTATTTCATTAATCAGCTTCCCATTTTAACTGCTCCTCTAACAGCTTGATTCTCACTCCATCTTTTCAGTTTCCAACTTCCATCATTTGACAGAAATTCATCACTATCGCTTTCAACAGTTTCTTCTTCAAATTCACTATTGTTCACAACCTTAAAATTAAATCTTGCTGTTGCTTTATTAGAAGCTTGTAAATGTCTCTCATGGAAAAAAGGGGACCAACAATAAAATTATATAACACTGCCTTATAATTCCACATTCAACCACTAAAAGGCAGCTACATCACATTAACAACAGTAGAGACTTCTAAAAATCACATGCTGACCTATGAAAATTTTCATGGGAGAGTGGCTTGTAACTATCATTAATGCAAACTTCAATTGATATGATGAGAGAGGATTGTTCTCAAGGACGAGACTTCGTGGATGTGGCATACCTGCATACCATCATTGTTAGAATAAAATGCACAATTCATCAAAATAAAAAAAATTAATCGTAAGTGCTGCTTCTAAAGGCAATTCAAAATATTTAAACAACTAAATAGACTGAATATTTTATTAGCAAGTACCTTATTCATAACTAATTCTCCCAACAGCACTGTTCAAGTTAATTCAGAAAGAAATTAGCCCTAGATGGCCTGTGCTGAATCACTGTTTTTGCTTCAATAAAAACAAGAATGTTCATCAGCAAAAAATCTCAAAATTTATTTTTCATGTGGTTCTTTTGCTCTAATATTTAAATTTAATTTTAATTAATTAGTCTCAAAATTTACAAGCAGTTACAAGAAATAACTTAACGAACACAAGAATAATTTGCAAAACATAATTAAAATGCACAATAAGAAAATATTAATAAGCTGATACTGCTGTGAATTTTTTAGAGACTACTACTTACTTTCCTTGGAACACAAGAAGGCCTTGAACTAAACCTTCCATGCAAAGAAGATCATATCGATTAGCAGGAATGTCAATTCTGTAAATGACATCCTCAGAAGCATCACCTATTCGATCTTCCCCTTGCTCCTTCATGATCATAGTTTTTTCAGTTGTCTACACAAATAAATGAACTGCATGAACAGGTAACACAAATAAAACCTTGATATAGCAGTAAAAATTATTTGGTAAATTTCACACATCATTCACAATTTATTTTTAATTAATTCATTCATTCACTCGAGTACTATTGTCACACAATTTTATGAATTTCAAGAAAATTCTCTCAGTACAAGTAGATATTTTCCCACATTCTATCAAAAATAAAGATAGACTGTATTTATCCCACCATCATAAAAGAAAGAAAAAGCACAATTACAGCAAATGCCATGATTTAAGTATAATTCATCAGTATACAAGAAAAACTCACTAAATCCAAGACAATGTTTTGAGATCACACCGTTGACAGTACAGTTTTCCCATAAAAATTTTACTAGGCTTAGTTAAAAAATTAAATAATCAATAATTTAGTATATTCAAACACCAGGTCTTAAGTGATTTCACAAATTAAACTAACAGAAAAATTGCAACTTAGTAATATAAATTCAAAAACAAAAATTATGGAATTGAAAAGTTTCACTTGTGTACAGATGAATCAAATCCTTTGTTCAAAAAACTTCAAAAATAGTAGACTGATTTGAAAATTCTCCCAGTCACATGGAAAATATATTACAGATTTAGGAAGTCCAAACAAGTTGACTTAGGCACAAAGTTCTTCTTTAACCACATAGTTTGGTGTAAATATAGGAGATAGAATATGTTTCATAACTTAATAACTTTAAATCCAGGGTATCCTTTTTGCTTTTGAACAATCAAAGTACAAAATTTTCAAACAATTTTCATCGTTCATTTTCTGAAACACTTTTGCCTCTATTCATAAGCATCATTAGGTGTGAACAAAATTCTACATTTATTTCGGAAAATAAAAAGAAATTTTGATGTTACTGCTCAGCATGAAAATATTAAAAATAAAATTACACAGTAATGAGGTGAAATTGCAGAATAAAACAAGTATAAGAAGAAAAAAATATACAGAAAGTACAAAATATATAAATAGATGGGAGAACTTGCCAATAGATGAGAAGATTAATAAAGCAATTTCGGAGAAACCAAAATACACAATGTAAGGAAAAACCTTTCCATTGTAAAGATCTACATCCTCATTTCAAGGAGAAATTTATTTTCAAATTTTGCACTTACTGTATACATTTTTTACTTATATTTGTTTTATTCGGTAATTTCCATCTCATTACTGTGCAATTTTATTTATAATACCTTCATTCCAAACCACTCATCCCATAGAATAAGCTGATAAGTCCTGAAAACCTAATTTTACAGGAGATCAAAAAACAAAAATTGCAACTGATGCTGTAAATCAGGGATTAATGATATTCAAAGAAAACCTTTACACAAATCGTTTCATATGAATATCATTAATCTCCGATTTACTTCAGTTGAAAGTTGTTTTTTGGTCTCCTGCAAAATTAAGTTTTCATGACTTTTCAGCTTATTCACCAAGATTAAAAAAATAACATCAAATTTTGTTTTCATTTTCAGACATAAAAATATGAATTATGTTCACTCCTGATGACGAGTTTCAATATTATGCAAAACGTTGATCCAGAATATGTGAAAAATACATCATTTTTTGAAAATTTTGTACTTCAATTTTCTGAAAAGAGATACCCTGTTTTTAAAGTTATTAATATTATACAACAATTATACTATTTCACATATTTTTTACTGTTTAAATGTTTCACAACTGTTCTTGATTAACAGGTAACAAATTTCTTGTAATTCTTTTAAACACAAAGAAGTAGTGTAGACATATATAATGGGAAAGTGAGAAGACCCCAACGATACCAATGTACCCTTTCAAAAGGCATGATAGATTAATCTCCTTGAACTCTTCAAAATCTCTGAAATCTTACTTCTGAAATTCAAAAGTAATAACATAGACTGACCTAAGACAAAATTTAATCAAAGGACAGAGAAAAAATTACAAATTGCACTAAAAATTTTATTTACTAGGAATCGAAATGTGAATACATACTTATTTCACATAAGCCCACAAGTCTATTTTGAACAGATGGTAATGCAAAAATATGCCATCATTGGAAATGTCCATTTATAATGCATGCAGACATTGAACAAAACGATATGGGTATTGACAAGGAAATACCTATAATAAAGTGAACTTTAAATACAACGGATGCTTCAATACTTACGACTTCATCGAGTTCCAATCCAAACTCGAAGCACAAATTAGCAAATTCTTCGTCAGCTATTAAAAGATCATAGGGCATTAATGCAAGTCTTCTGAATTTAATTCACGCTAAGGTTGTTGCAATAGTAATACTTACTATATGTTTGGCCCAATCTGTCAAACAGTAAGTCACGTTTCACTCCTATTGTCGGCATTTTGCTTTCAAAATAACAGTGCAACTAAAATAGTGGAATACTTATTATGCACAAATAAAAGTTAAACAAAGACACGTGTATCACAACTGTACTTCAAGCATTTCAGTCCTCGCCCTCAGCTCGTCCACCACAATAAAATTGCACACGGCAACATTACACGTGCAGCATCACACCTCACCGACAGACCCTGGACAGACCTTCCTCCCCTCCTATATCCATTGCCATCGATTGCCCACATCTCTGTACCCACCAGCACCGTACCCCTATACTGCGGCTTTTACATAGCTGCGTCTAAAGTAAATCAGCTGTTATGGTGTCATCCAATTGGAAGGCTGTACGCCTCCATTATGACGTCACTTTAGTGATGTATAAGATCCCGATTGGACGGCATCGAACAGCAGATCAGATGTTAAACGCACACTCACCAAGACAGTCAATAACTCCTGTTGAGGAAGGGCATCAAAGAAGTCTTTCAAAACCCGACACATTTCTATTATAGAGGGGCATGTAATCCTTGAATTTTCTACATACACCAAACTTTTGTAATCAAAAAGAGCAGTTTTAAATACTTTCCATACTTCTCTGTTTTGTTAGAGAATTATAAGAGTCATTTTCAAATTTTCGGAAGATATTTCTCAATAGATCTAATCTGTAGAAATTCAATTGATTCCCACTAGACACAGCCACTGAAAGAACTTCTTTGGCAACTGGTGCTAACTTTTTCATTATGTTCGAAGAATTCACGTGGCTCAAGATTTTCAAGAGAGCTGCTTTAAAATGCAAAGGTGTTTCATTCCGCACAACACAAAGAGAGCATTCATTATTGTCTCTGACTACTGGTAAAACAACTCTGAACAGCTGTAGCAAGAGACAGGAGTTTGTATAAAACAGAAATTTGTACTGAGTCAAGTTTCAGTTCTTCAAATTCTACGAGAAAGAAGACAATGATATCCACCTGATGAAGGCCACGTATATGAAAAAAAAAAGTATGTGCAGAGCATGTGTCTCAAAGTACACTCCTAGATTAATATACGCCATGATCAAAGACACTTTCCTAATAAAAGACATAAGGCTACTTTTCTCTCTGCCGCACACCGAGGCGCACAGGAATGCGATGTCGGAGAGGATACACAAGAGGGACCTAATCGACGATGAATTCTACTCCTCGGATCCCATGATACTCACAAGGGAAGTAACAGATCCTTCATGCTGAAACACTCTTCGAAATTTTTATGACGCACGTAATGCACTATCAGAATCCCATATCCAAAATATTAGCTCCTAGTTTCCACTGCATGGCCTCCAAATAAAGCATTGAAGTACACGTATAAGAACTAGGAAAAATATCGGGGCCTACCGGTCCGTTTGGGTAGCCCTCACCAGAGAGTATATACCTCACTGCGGGCGAGTTGACGCAACGGACCCGAAGGCCACGGATGAGTCGGACAGCTCCGTCAGCGGTCCTGCCATACAGAAGGGCTGCGTAGTTTCGCATCCAATTTGTCTTTCCTTGTCATGGAAGAAAGAACATCCGCAATGGTCGCAGGGCAACTTGTATTAAATCCCGTTAACATAGTCGAGTTCGTCTTGAGTTACTTTCGTGACAAAGATTTATATCCGACGGGAAGTGTAAATGAAAAAGAACGAGAAATGGGTCAATTCATCGTTGAATTGATTGAAAATAATAGTACAGGAGTGGAGTAGCAGGTTATTATGAGGAATCAACCCCCGATGTATGTGAAAGAAGTGTTGGTGAATCAAGTGATAGTGACACGGGTGATGATATGGGCAAGTGTTTATTAGAATCAGACAGCGAATCCCCGGAAACTAGCGATTATTGATGTCAGTCACCCTGCAAATCCTCCGGTTCAACTTATTATCCATGCCCTGTGAAAAATGCAAATGATGTTAGCATTAGCTGCAAGAAGAAAGTTTGGAATTCTGGTTGAATGGGGGCGGTAAGAAACAATATTCACTATCACATGTTCGTAGAAATTTTCACCGCGTGACGTCAGAGAGTCAACTATATTTGTGGATGAAGCAAGTAGAAAACAGGACAGCGAATTCTAGAGAACAAAAAATTATATAGTACGTGAAACTTTGGTGTCGATTTGAACTTGCAAGAAGAACGAATCAAAATGAGAATGATGAAGATCTGCAACAGTGGACCATGGAAACTTCACAAAGAACTGGCAGAGATAAGAATTTTTCCGCCTCTCACTTCTGGATTAATCTAAACCGTGCGTAGGATTCTTTCCAAATTGACGATCTGGCTCCAGTCAAAGCTTTGAGAATTTGAAAAACGTTTTTTTTAAATAGAGGGTACTTTACACGAAGCCCCTGGGACACTTTCAAAAGTTTCTCAAAATTGGCTCCGAATATTTTTGTTTTGAAAAAATATATTAAAAACACAATTATAAAGATGGCATGTGTGCATTTACCACTGTTAATTCTGAATTTTCGAAATTTTCAAAAGTTTGAAATTTTTTCGGCTTGTTCTCAACATTACATAATTATGAAGATAGAGATTTTTCCTTCAAGTAAAATTGTTTCTCCGTAGTTAGTTTCTCCATAGTTCATTCAGGTTGTGTACATTTTTGAAAATTTTAGTAGTTTTCGCGAAATAGTGCGTGCAATATTAAAAAATCACAAAAACATGATTTTCTCAAAAACGGCTCCAGATTTTTTCTTTACTAAAATGTAATTTTATGGACTTGTCTCTCATGTCGTTAATATTTACATTAGCGGCGATTTGTTCACATTATTGCATTTATGAGTACATGTGCTTCAAATGATGTCTCATAAAGTTTCACGAAAACTCAAAAGTTTTCTGTGAAAGTAGGCTCAAAATTCCGTATGTTATAAACGTTTAAACACACTTTTCTAAAAAAAACCGCTCCAATTGTTCCCAAACTTATTGAACGGATAGTGCTACTTGCACTGTTTGATATGACAAAAAATTAATTTTACTTTATACTATTTTTTTTAATTACACTATTGTATTATTTTTTAAATATCTCTTACTCCGCTAATGGGCGCATTTCCACAGATTTGTAAACATTTTTGCATCTGTGAGTTGATGTGCTTCAAATGAAGTCTTCCGAAAATTAAAAAGTTTTCAGTGAAAAAGAGCTTCAAATTTTGTATTTATAGTAATGCTTAAACGATATTTTTTTAAATGGCTCGAAAGTTTTCAACAAAAATTCCCAGGACGAGATTTTACTCTTCTTTAATGTTATTAAAGGAATATTTCGATTCTATCGCTAGGAAACCAAAAAAATGAGAAAATTAAAAAAAAAAATTACTTTGGGCGGCGATAGATGGCGGCTGGCAAGAGGATGAGGCAAGACCGTAAATCTAGTCCAGACCAAAGAAATTAGAAACCTAACTAGTACGAGAAAGTGCGTGCCATTTTGTAGCATCACTAACATATTACTCTTATCAAATTTGCCTTTCTCTTTACTGCTTCGCTAGTGTAGAATCTATGTTTTTCTGAACTTTTGATCCTCCGTGATTCTTGTCACACCCACCGATCTGCGCAGTATTGACTTATAACTAGGGAACGGACTTTATTGTAATAAAAAATGCAAAATATGCACATATATGTACTTATTTTTTCAAAAATATGTAAGAAAAAATAGGAAATATGTGAAATAAATATTCGTTATAATGTTTACAATTCCATTCTTCAAACGTTTTCCGAGCAGAGTACGTTACCGATCAGATCTTTACATGGATTCAGAGAGGCTGAATAAAAGTTTTACATGTACAGAAGCAATTATTCGCTAGTTTCAACCGAAACATATAATACTTTCGTATTATATACAATGTTGTTTACGAGGAGCTGGAACTCGAGTGAATAGTAGCCTGTGATAGAAGGGGGAGGTAAAGAGAGCATACTCCTTCCCCCAACTCCAGAAAAGGGGTAAGACAATGATCTGGAAATTTTTTATCGAGTTACGCATGGGGTCTATGAAACACGAGTAATCACGTGGTTGAAGTTCTTTCTGCTTCACATACTACATCCGCTCATCGTTGATCCCGACTTAGCTGTTTCCAAGAAGCAGGTGGGGGCGGGGGGAGATAAGTTTGATAATTAATAGCGATTGTCCGGCGTTAATACAAGCGTATTGCGTATTTTTTAAGTATTTCAGTTACTAAGTTAACCAATCTGCGGGTGTCTGAGGTTGCGGGTTGCCTATGTGTTTGCTCTCGCCCTCTATTTGACCCTCTATTTTGGGTCTGTCAAGCTGGCACAAACACATCAAACCAAAAGGAATATTTGAAATTAATTTATTACATAATATTTAGTACATAATTTATTACCCCAAAATAAAGTTTGTTTACACTTGCCGTTTATGAAATTGTGTTAAAAACAGAATAGTAATGCAACCACACAAGACATTTGAGTATTAAATTAGAGATTGTGAACGGCAACAAACAAGTAAAACCTATTAGACAATTAAATACACATTCAAAATTAATTTATTACCCCAAAGAGAAATTTATCAACGTTTTCACGTATGATCCAACCATGCCAGATTTTTAAATTAGATAATAGAGAGAAACAACGAGCACAATCAATTAAAGCAAGGACATAATTAAACACACTTTCGATGCTAATTTATTACTACAAACGGAAATTTATTACTGTTGCCGTCTATGAAATAAATATTGTTAAAACTGCATAGTTATGCAACCACGCACGACATTCGAATATTAAATTGGAGAGTACGAACGGACACAAACAACCAAAACCCATTAGATAACTAAATACATATTCAATACTAATCTATTACCTCAAAGAGAAATCCGAGGAAAAATTCAAATTTTTCCAACTGACGAAAATTCAGAATTAACCGAGGAATAAGGACCAAGTTGTGAGTATGAGAGGGTGCTGAAAATCACATTCTCAAACCAAACTGTTCATGAAATAATCAAGTCTGGAACACAAGTTCTCCCACGTGACCCCTCCCAGGTTTCTATTTGTTAATATTAATGATTGGTTCGGGACGAACTAAAACTGTTATATTATATAACATTGTATAAAATATTATTGTACTAGAATGTTAAAACTGTCTTCTCCAAAAATGAGATGTATTAGAAGAATGGAAGTAGAATTACAGTACTGGTTACGATAAGCAGATTCGGATATTACTTTGAGTTATGCAATAATCTATATTCTATTTTTTAATTTTCATATTTTTATTGAATCATAAACATTTGAATAATAATTACCATTTAAAAACGTAATTATTGAGCGGACCTTTTGACCCCTTCCGTACCACCATTGGAACACTGCGTCAGGCACTTCCTTTGCTCAGCGGCTCGGTGCGGAGCAGGAGCGCAGATTTTTATGACGGCACAGAGCATTGAGTTGGCTAGCACTGCCATATGCATACAAATTTTTGAGGCAATAGGGATATATTGTCTCTCCATAACTACGAACAGTAAGTACTAGCAGATGAGAATATATTGAAGTGTGCTAAGGAGAAATCCAAAACAGCCGAAATCAGATTGCACAGTTTCATTAATATTAGATGGAATTTATATTATATCTTTCTTAGAAAAGAAAAGTGAAAACATAGTTGGCCCGGCACGCTATAGTCCAAATGGTGCTAGTTCACCTTATGTGTTGTTCACCCCTTGCTTATATTATATTGAAACGCTCTCCGTTTGTTAAATTATTTATGCAACCGGTTTCCGAATTTGTATCATTTTTGGGCGCCAGGATAGGGTTGCGATATTAAATTTCCCACAAACACATCTAAAGGGAAATCCTACTAGCTCTGCCGATTGGGTTCTTACGAAAATAATCGTCGCTGGTACTTACTTTCTTCCTAACAAACGATCAGTCGATCCGCTCTCCATACGGAAGAAGCGAGGAATCGGA
The DNA here is from genome assembly GCA_964035755.1 of Teleogryllus oceanicus. Taxonomy (NCBI): domain Eukaryota; kingdom Metazoa; phylum Arthropoda; class Insecta; order Orthoptera; family Gryllidae; genus Teleogryllus; species Teleogryllus oceanicus. Next base: position 99,064,120 of record CAXIVR010000005.1, on the reverse strand, counting down.
AATTGGTAAATCCGAGTTTAGGTGGCACGGTTCCTTTGATTCACTGATTCGGTTCATTAGAAGAGAATCGACTCCATGAACTGAATCCTTGTTTATACATAGTAGTCGCATGTAGTTAAGTTCACAATTCTTTAACCAACGCATTTTTTCACCAGTGGTCCGCGACGTGCTACCGCACGTCGCGCCCTGGATCCAACGTGCTACGTTCGCGAGGGCCTTCCGGCCCTCGCTCTCGAGACTGGTTCGCGCCTCCGCTGTCGCTCCGGCGCTCACGTTGTCTTATATACTCCTCACTTTAAGAGAATTTATTTTAAAGGAACACTCACTTTTAAGAAAATGCATACCTTCCATCTGAGTAGACACACAAACCTATTTGAAGAAGACTTGAAATGCGAAAATACACACAATTCCACGCCAACAAATTATCAGGTGACTTGTTCCCATTTAACATTGAACATAAATAATTCAGTTGTTATAGTGAACCGCAACTATAAACATAGGAATCGCGAGAAATAATGAATCATAAAAGGAACCAAAGGAACCGTGCACCTAAACCGGATCAACCTTCTTGTCTCTTGTTTTACCAAAACAATCTTTTTGGAAAGAAATTATTAAACTATGGATTGCACAAGATGCTAAAGAAATTATAATCAGCTTTTCTTTTTCAAAATTAGAACGTGGTAAGTTTATTCATCGATTAATTCTTTGTAACATAAAATGTCACCTAGGTCACCCTCCATAACTTTCATACCTTCTTGTCTCTTGTTTTACCAAAACAATCTCCAGTTTCCTTCTACGTCATATTCCATTACTAGTTTACAACCAATTGCCCTTATATCACAATCTTATGTCCGTTACTTGCCGCGCTATGTTTATTTACTTCCGCTTTCCTGGTTGCTAAGGAACGCCTTGCCTGCATGCCTATGCCCTCAACATTTACACTTTTCACGATGAATTTAGTAAATGTTTGTCCCCAATTCCCATCAAAATATTGTGTGACAGTCTGGTATGTCACAATATAAATTCCCCTCCCATATTATTTCAGTAATATAGCTGAGTTTTCCCGCACTCACACGCAACCAATTCTTATAAATGAGGTCTCTAAAGAAAGAGAATTTCACGGAGACGTGAAGAATGGCAATTTAACATTAAAATATTTCGCTATAAAGGAAAAAATTATGAAAAAATGGCAGCCGTTTTTGAGAAAATATTTTTTTTTAATTCTTATATTTCACGCAAATTACGCAAAAATCCTTCCTATTTTCGAAAAAATGAACATCACTTTATTTAAAGATCTATTGTGAAATGACAGATTTTACTGAGGAAAAAATTATCTACACTATTGCAATTAGGTAAACCATGAAACAATTGAACTTTTGCAATTTCCAAAAATTCAGCGATTTCCGCCTTTAAGCGTCCTTTGCGCTATCTGATGACAAAGTTAAATAAAAGAAATTTGGAGCCCTTTTTGAGAAAATGTTTCATGTAAAGAACCTCCAAAATTAAAAAATTAAAATGTCCGTTTCAAACTCACAGGGTCCCGAATTTGTCAAACCAACAAAGATGTTACTGCAGTGCCTATGACCAGGACATCCTAGGGTTCGAGTCCGAACGGTGGCAGGATTTTCGACATTGGCTACAAAGCCAGGTTGAGTTCAGCCGCTGTCTGCAGGAGAATTTTAACGCCCGACTGCTCTGATTGGTAGTTTTCCGTGGTATCTCTGATCAAGATTACACACATGCCGGAGCAGAACCCTAACAAACGAGTCACGGACCGCGCGCTATCTTTTCTTTCTCTTCATTGTCCTCTCCTCACCCCTCACTTACTAGCAATACATTATCACGCTTGAGGGAAGACCAGTCGGAAACTTACGGAATTTTCCAGCTCAGGCCGTTCCCCGTTGGTGGGAGACACTGGGTTGGTGGTACGTATATTAGACAAAAAGCAAATGAGCATTTGAGACGAGATTATGTTAGAAATTATAGTTTATGTATTAATTAGTTTAACAGCTGAATAGTGGACCAATGTGGATATCGTAATATACTTCATTAAGAAACGTGTGTTCTTATGGATTAATAAGAACACTCATTTATAGACAGGAATATAAGAGAAAATGAGATAATTTTGAAACATAACTGCCAACATGTTATAATTATTAAATAATAACTGTTTTACAATGTTGAAAACGATTTTAAATAGAACAACGAACGTTTATAATAGAAATTAACACGGAATTTTTACGTTTCATGCTTTTGCCAAAGCGATTTTCAATGTGATGCAAAAAAGCAAGTGGTGCAACAGAATGGCGCAGATTTTCTCGTATTTATTTTCTATTTTCTTTCATCTAGGCTACCTGTTCGGACTTGCCACGTACTCTTGCCAGCGGCCAGCTATCGCTGCCCAAAATACTTTTTTTTTTTTTTTTTACATTTTCTCAATTTTTCGCTTTCCTAATAGTAGAACCGAAATATTACTTTAAGAATATTAAAGAAGATTAAAACGTCATAAATAGCATTTTAATTGAAAAATTAGGAGCCGTTTTTATGAAAATGGCAATTAACCGTTATTGTAATTGCGAAATTTGAAGTTCTTTTTCACAGAAAATTATTGAGTTTTCGAAAAACTTTATTAGAAGTCATTTGAAGCACTTCTACTCACAAATGCAATAGCATTTACAAATTGCTAGAAATGTGCATCTTAAAGGCGTGAGAAACTTTTAAAAAAATTACATTTGCGTAACCTTTGAAAAAACAAAAGGATATCCCACAATTAACTTTGTCATATTAAACAGTGCAATTAGCACTATCTTTTGGAACAGTTTGAAGAAAATTTAAAGCCATTTTTGAGAAAATGGCGTTTAAGCAAAAAATGGGGAATTCTGAAAATGCGGAATTTTGAGCTCATTGTAACTGAAAAATGTTGCGTTTTCGAGAAAATTTATATGACATTATTTAAAGCAATTCACTTATTAATACAATAGGGTCAACAAATCGCAACTAATGTAAATATTAACGACGTGATAGACAAGAAAAAAGTTACATTTTCGTAATTTTACAAAAAACAAAACAATCCAGGAATATGGCAATTATGTCATCTCATAGAGAACATTTAGCACTATTCCTACTAAAAGTTTAAAGAAAAAATTGGAGCAGTTTCTGAGAAATTCTAGTGTTTGTTATTTCTTAAAATTGCACATATTGCAGGCAATATTCCACGGAAATTGCCAAAAGTTTTTAAAAATGTACATGGCCTTAATGAAAGAACTGAATATGGAGAATAAATTTCATTTAAAGGAAAAATCTTTATCTTCAGTTTTTTAGTTGTAGAAAGATGCCAAAAAAATTCAAACGTTTTCAATTTTCAAAATTTTAAAAAAAGGGAACTAAGCACCTTTATAAATGTATTTTACTCTATTCTTACAAGAAATTTAAAGAAAAAAATTACAGTCGTTTTTAAGAAAATTTTGAGAATGTCCGGGGAGCTTCATGTAAAGAACTCTCCAATTTTTATTAATGTTTTTTAAAATTTCAAAGCTTCAACTAGAGCCAGATGGACAGGGACTTCAATTTGGAAAATATCGTACGTGCGCTTTAGGCGCTAACAGTGTTCACAGACGGATGGACGGACAGACAGAGACAGACAGATACACAGACGGACGGATATTTTGAAAAAACAAAAAACAAATAGCTTTTTCGGTGTCACGGGACCCCAAAATGTGTATTTCCGTTGAAATCTCGAAATCGACATTCCGCATTACGTAACTTTCTCTATACTATGTGTATTACTCCCGTATATACGTATGTATACGAGAAAGTAAAAATATGTAGGTAAAAGTTTGGTCTTTTTTGTTAGATTTGACATGGAATGGCTCACGTATGGTTTAGGTGCTAGTAGTGTTTACAGACGAGCAGACGGACGGGCAAACAGACAGACGGGCAAACAGACAGACGGACGGACGTTCGTTTTTGGCGTCAATTGACATTTCGGCATCAAGGACCCACAAAACAGGGATTCTGGATACACAAGTATTAGAGGATTTTTTCTTTATTTAGCAGCTGGTTTTTATAGACTTTTTCGTTATCAGGACCGGGCAATAAATTTTTTGCCGAAAATCCGCCATTTTTTTGTGCAGCATAACATTATTTTCCCTATACTACGTATATTACTCCGTAAATACGTACGTATACGAGACATTTAATGGAATGTTTATCTTGATGGGAGGACAACAAACGAAACAAGAGAAAGTTGACACATGAATTGGAGGATTTTATACATGTGATTATGGTTTCGTAAGTGCTCAGCAGCTCCCAGGTCAAAGGAAACATTAATCATCAATATTTAGTGCTACCGACCATTACATAAAACTGATATTTAATAATTTGTTTGATTGTTTATCAGTCACCATCGAGGTGCATTTCTAACATTTTCTACAAACTTCAAATGCGGAAGGTGTACGGGCGAATGACACTGGCATAGAAGTAATTAACTTCAGATGAACGAAACCGGACAGGTATGTTTAACTATAATTAGTAGTAATGATATCGTGTTTTGTGCATTTAAATTTACTTTCCCTGAAATTAATAAGTTTTTTTTATGTACGAACCTAGTCAGTTTTTTTTGCTCCTTATCATTCGAACTACGTAAACAGAATACCCTCGTTCTCGCCACTCGTTCGTCGCCTTCCTTCACCGATTTCGCGCCGTCGGTGTTGACTCTGTTCTTTAAAGGATAAGACACGTTTTTTAGAGAGACATGTGAAGAGTTTATAGGGAGTTTTTGCACGGCGAAGCGTTTCAGCAATCAAGAGCAATATCGATATTTCGTGCGAGTTTTACATCACACTTGTGAATCTGCAGAGGAGAAGATCGAGATTGCAGTCGATTGCTTAAACTTCGTGGTAACATTCCCTCCATGCGAATGGTGGAAAAAGAGATGGGTGGGCTCTTGCGCGTCGTATCAGACTTCAGCGAATGAGCTTCAGTCACCAGTTTGCGTCACAATATTAGCAGGAATTTTAAATGGCAAAATTGTTACAATTCAATGGAAACAAACATAAGAAGCATATTTTTCTTATTAAGAAGCAATTGGCATCTTTTATTTCAATTACACCTTCATCGTGTTATTTTTGGTTGTTCACGGTTGAAAATCGTCACGTTATGCCACTTTCAGAACGATTCTCAACACTTCTCACTCTCCATGAAACATGGCGGCAAACATCTGATCAGGCTTTTCAAACGAAGTGCCCGTGGTCACGTGGTTCGTGGCGCAAACTGATGCTGAGGAAAAATCGATGCATCGGATCGAATCGAAAACGATGTCAACTTCTGCGCATACGCAGTTCGAGTTTCACATCACTTTTGGGCATCTTGATGTTGAATGCATTTACTTATGATTGGATTTATATATCTGTGTAATTTATTTTCATTTAATGTCAGGTTTGTGTGATCATGAAAATGTACATTTGATGATTTTTTGGCGTAAAGTTGGCCGTTCTGGAAGAAAATTCCTCTGTCTATACTTCGTTTTTTATAACGTGGTGCGTCAGGCCTTGTCATCACGACGGAATATGTCATGGCTTTTCACGTCTTTCTCGGTCGCCTGATGCCGCTACATGTCGCTTGATCGCAACCGTATGAAGCACTACCGTGACACATTCCATCGGAAAGATAGGCCTTGACGCCCCACGTTATAAAAAATGAGGTATATCCCTCTGCACAATGATGTATGTGTAATGATCTTTCCGGTAAAACCTGCAGTTATTCTGTGAGCGTCGTAAATTTGAGTGGTGTGTGTGTGTGTGTGTGTGTGTGTAAACAAGATTTTTCATTATTGCAATGTATAGTGCAGCTGATGGGAAGACATAAGTGGGTCTACCTTACAAAAGATGAGGAAAAAGATTATATTTTTTCTTTTGTTTATATTAATATTCGTAACAAACCCTTCAGTTTTGATAGACAAAAAAAAACACCAACTGTTTGGGAAGTTTTTTGTTTTTTGGGTAATAACTGTTTGATCTTAATGCAAAAATATTAATGTACAATTTTAAAGTTCATAAAATCCTCTACAAATTTTCTTTATAAATTATTTTATGGTTTACTAGTTCTTTGCAGTGTGTCTAAGGACCTGAAACAAAACACGTAACGCTATTATATGCTTAATATACATTTGCAAGCCTTTCTGATTTTTTATGCTCGCGCAGGCCCTTTGAATACTTCATGACCCGCTCTAATTCCAATATAAGTACAATATATTCATGAGTTCGGTTTATTAAAGATAAGATACAACAAAAAATAAATAAATGTCATAATGTTCAAGTAAGTAAAATAATTCGTTAGAAACCTTATTTTGCTTAATTGATATGAAAATTGTAATATTTGAATGTTCCCATGAATTTATAATTGCCATCAGTCACTCGTATTTCACTGCTAGGTATCACTTTTCTATAGAGCTAGATATGCTTCTTGGGTAATAACACTACTAGTAGATGGATAAGGCACTCTAATAAGATGTAAGACACATCTGCTAACATCCTCGAAATCTTATTTTTTGATTAGATGAAATATTCTAAATACCTTTTGGCAAAAATTGACTAATAACCTAAAAGGACTTTTTCATCAGCGCAATTCACATTGTTATTTTCCATATAACTCTCAAATACACCGTAATCATTTCCTTATATATCTCGAAATTATCCTGGAAACTATTGATCGTATCTTTGTTAGCTTCTGCGAGAATTTCCGCAGGAACTTCACTATATTCTTTCATTTTTTACGAACAAATCACTCACGGTTATGGAATAGTAATTACACACGCTGTTTTATCTGAAGTCATATTGACAGATGGCGATTACAATGCGTCTTTTCTCTTTAGACGTAATAAAATTTATAAAATTTTCTCGTTTGATTTTCGTTTGATTCAGCAACGAACTAAAAAACCGTAAATTATTGTATTGCACCATGGGCGTTATTAGATTTGTTGCCCCTTATGTGACTTTCAACCCGTTGGGTCATAGGCCCTCGGGGTTGGAAGTCGCTCTCGGGACAAAAAACATCTACTTAACACCCTAGATACATAATAACTTTCTGGAGCAAATAGAACGAGATTATGAGGTTTTACATTTTCACTAAATTTTCCCTTTTATTCCGCAGTTTCCCCAAATAATGGTCTCTCTAATGTATTTTTATGTTTGTAAAATAATTATAAATAAAAAGAGATTAAATAGGAATTTTTTTAATACTTATTCAGGTTAAACACTCGTTTTAAAGTTCTGGTAATAGTGATAGTTGGCCTTTACCTTCTGCAAACTAACACGATTTACTTGCATCAAAACAATTTCAATAAAATTTAAAAAAATAAGACGTTCGTTCTCTTCCTCTTCTTCTTCCTCTTCGTCTTCTTCCCCTTCTTCCTCTTCCTCTTCTTCTTCTTCCTCTTCTTCTTCTTCTACTTCTCCTCCTTCTTCTTATTATTATTCACGATCACAAGAAAGACCGCTCTATGCACAAAGACAGTTTGTGCACAAGTTTTCCATGAAACCATAACAAATCAATGCAGATGAAAGCCGTCAATATGTATGGGGTCAGCAAATAACATGCATTTCTAACGATGATTTGGTCGCAGAAGAAACGCAGTACCACCTTTCCTGCCAAAAAAAATTGTACAGGCCGCCAAGAAGTGGTGTAGCAAAGGGATTTCTCCCAACCACTAATGTTGATGAAGTCATGCAATGCGTATCTTCATACCTTGAAGACCAGTCTGATGACTTTACGTTCTTCTTGATAATTTTACCGCAAATGCAGGGAGATTACTGACCTGATAGCCGAACAACAAAATCACGCATCTTTCAAAAGCATGGAGATGACATTGATAGTAGGCATCAATTGTATCTTTTCAAAATATTGAGTGCAAAATATTAAATGGCATTAAATGTAGGTAAATGTACCAATAGTGACCAATGCTCCAATAGTGGCCACTTGAGAGATAAAATGTTGAAAATAAGAAAAGTAGGGGCAATACAGTAGTTTCGTTGAATGGATAATGTAGCTTATGCTATCTAACGCCGATTTGAAGAACTACGAATGACGGGAGCCATGTTAGAACAAAAGAAGAAGAGGTTGATCTTGACATTGTCTACACATGTGCTGAAGTGACGAGGTTAGCTACTGTTTTGGTTAAGGATGTTGGTAAGTTTGACAACTTGTCACGGATTTCCATATCGATAGAAACCAAGTTTTAATTGTTTTATGACACACAGAAGTCATTGTATTCTTGATGTAATAATTGTTTTGATGATAATAGAACGCACGTGGTTGGTTACAGCAGGTGTCCACTATATAAACACAAATTCAGTAATTGTTAAAAAGGACACACCAAGTGTCCACTACTAGCACTCGGTGTTAATTTCTAATTTTGAAATGTTTCTTTACAAATTAATTTCCCTTCTTTCGTAATGCATCCTGTTTAACGTTCGTAACGTTTTGATCACTAGAACCAATGGTGGACACCGCGGTGTCCATTAACTGGGCACAGTCTGTCCACAATTGAAGCAAACTGTATCAGTTAACAAGATCTTAATTTTTAGCTTTAATTGATGTTAAGTTTTGATTTCAATTAGGCAATGGAAAAGAATCAGAAAGCCAAGTGGTGGAAGTATGGAAAGGAGAATATGGATAGAGCAGCAGAAGAGGTTTCGCGTGGTGTCCCTCTGTTGACTGCAGCAAGAAATAATGGAGTCCCGCGATCAAGCCTGCGAAGGTATATTAAGGGAGGTGGTGAGAAATTCAAGAAAATGGGACGTTCACCAGTCTTAACAAAAGAGGAAGAGGAAACATTGGTATTGTGAATAGTTTCTGTAGCTCAAGCTGCCTTTCCTGTGAGTAAGGAAAACCTTTTAGACAGTGTTCAAAAGATGGACTCTAGACCGGACGTTCGTGGTTCGAAAGTTTCTTGAAGAGAAATCCTAATATTGCGACAAGAGTTGCGCAAAATTTAACAGTCACTAGAGCATCAGTTACTGCACAGAGTCTCCGAAATTGGTTTTCAGAGGTAAATGATTATCTGAAAGAAAACAATTTGGAGAGAATACTAGAGATAATATCGACTGGAGAAATTGAGGACCAGTATACTTTCTCCGTGACTGATGCTGAAGCAAACCCATGTAATTCATCAGACACAAGCAGTTTAAATACAAGTAATAATTTACAGAGAGCTGCTCCTTCAGAGGAAACAAATAATCACAACAACAGTTATGACATAGATATTCAGCCTGGTGTGGATAAAGAGTACAAGAGAACTCTGTACTGGCCCGTGCAACATCCAAATGTCAATTCAAAACGAAAGAGAAGGGAATTTGTACCGTCAGTTGTAACATCTGAAAAATGGCGCGAACACAATGAAAAAAGAGAAATTGAGAGACAAAGGAAGAAAGAAGAAAAAGAGGCAATGATGAAACAAAAAAAAAAAAAAAAGCAATGATGAAACAGAAGGCTGAAGAAAGAAAACTCAAAACGTCTGCTCCCAAAAAAAGGACTACGAAGAAGTCGAGAGAGAAGGTAGTGATTGTTTCGTCGGAAGATGAATCTTGGAATCCATCCGGAAATAGTTCCGATGACATTAGTATTGGCACTGGAGAAGGGTATGATGATCTTTTTGAAGAGCCCGCCACCAGTTAGATTACAAAACATCATGGGAATTTAGTAATATTATATGCATCACAACCAACACTACGAACCCAGTGAACAAACTCATCTGTATTTTCTGAAAAAAAAAAACAAAGTAATTATATAATAAGTTATATGGTTTTTTAATGCTATTATATGCATCACAACCAACACTTAGCATTCATTTCCAGTAATTTTAGTAGATTTTATGCCGTGTCCACTATTGGGTCAAGCACTGTCCACCATTCGTTCCATCCATTCTCTTAGGTGTCCACTATACAAGCATTTTGGTACTTCACAGGAATAACAAAAAATAATACAAAAAATGTTCGTTTCATCTGCAAGCAGTAAAAAATTAGAAAAGGAAGGGTTGGTGTAGAAAGAAATATATGCATCAGTAATAAGGAATGAAGTAGAAACTCTTGATTTGAGAAACAACGAAAAAAATCCTTAATGTGTCCACCATTGGTACATTTACCTGGTACCGAAAGAAGCAAAAAACCACCATTGGTACCGAAAGAAGAAAAATAACACCGGAGATGCACGTTCAGAGTCTTTAAAACGGCGGTTGACTCATTCATAGGTTATCAAATAAAAAAATACCTAACAGAAGATAATTTCTTTCATATTGGTGATACCTAGAGCCCGGACGTCCAGGCATTTATTTTACCTAAAGTAGACAAAAAGGCATTTATTTTTATTAAAATAGGATTATAAAAGGCATTTTTTCTATCTAAAGTAGAGGCGCAATAAGGTATGTAAAGAATGAAAAATCACATTTAAAAGGACTTATTGTAAAAAATTATAATTAAAATTATTCATATGTTTATTTTCATTCTAAAATTTACATTAGCACTTAACGTGTAAGGAAACAATTTTTTTTTTTTGGTAATCTCGATTCCACATCACGACGACCACATAACTGTATGATGCCTACGAATTTGTTTCATTCGCGTCGCTCCCTCTTTGAAATTATATTGTGGACTCCCTTTTGAATCTTTAAATAGCAAGACTGAAAAGGGAATTATCTATTTCGTTCTTCTCACTTGTGCAATCGGCAGCACTGAACAGGTATATCATATGAAGAATGGAGTTCTCACAAATAATCCAAGGCCAGACTAAAAAGTAGGATGGGAAACGTGACGTTTCCTCGGGATTACTTGTCGTAGGTATAAAGTCTGTCGGTATCAATGAATCTAGAGGGCCAGCTACCATCTATCCCCGCCCAAAGTACATTTGTTTTTACTTTTTCCATATTTTTCGGTTTTCTAATAGTAGAAAAGAATTATTACTTTAAGAATATTAAAGAAGAGTAAAACCTGGTCATTAATGGCAACGTTCATAGAAAAATTTGGAGCCGTTATTATGGAAATGGTGAGTACGCGTTGCTATAAATGCGAAATTTTAATTTTTTTTAACAGACATTTTTCTATTGAATTTTCGAAAACCTTCATTAGAAGTCGTTTGAAACACTTTAACTCACAAATTCAATAGTGTTTACAAATCGCTGGAAATTTGCATATAATATGTATAAAACTAGAAGTGCTACAGAATAGCACAGATTTTCTGGTACCAATTTTTTCTAATTCTAAAAAAAATTCTAAAACAAAAGAATACCCCAAAATGAACTTTATGCCATTTTGATTAGTGCAATTAGCACTACCCATCGGAAAAGTTTCAAAAAAGATTTGGAGCCATTTTTGAGTAAATAGCCTTTTATCGTTTCTGAAAATTATGAGGTCATTTTATCAGAAAACTGTCAGTTTTCGAGAGACTTTATATGACATTATTTAAAGCACATGTCTCATCAATTCAATATTGTAAACATATTGCCGCTAATGTAAATATTACCGACGTGAGAGACAAGTCAAAAAATTACATTTTCGTAATTTTTGAAAAAAACAAACAACAACAACAGAAGAATAGAGCAATATGACATTTATGTCATCGTATGGGGTTCAATTGGCACTTACCCTACTAAACATTTAAAGAAAAAATTTGGAGCCGTTATTGAGGAAATCTTTTTTTTGTTATTTTTTAATATTGCGATTGTTGCACACAATATTGCACAAAAACTACTAAACTTTTCAAAAAATATACAAGACCTTCAAGAAAAAACAAAATTAATTGAAAGGAGAAATCTCTATCCTCAATTTTATAGTTGTAGGAAGGCGCCGAAAGAAATTTATTTTTTTTCAATTTTCGAAAATTAGAGTTAACCCTGTAAATCGGACCTTTTTGAGAAAATTTTGAAATTGTCCGGATGGCTTCATGTATCCCCAAATTTTGAAGAAAGTTTTTCAAAATTGCAGTGCCTGGAGTCAAGCCAGATCGACCGGGAAATAACCATTGTGTAAGAAATCGTACATATAGTTTAGTTAGGCGCTAGTGATGTTCAGTCGGACAGACGGATGTTTTGGAGAAAAAAAAAAAGAGAAAGAAACTCATTTTTAGTATCAGGGGATCCGAAAACATGTATTTCCGTTGAAATCTCGAAATCTATTTTCCGCAGCATTACATAACTTCCTCTATACTACGTATATTACTCCGTATATGCGTACATATACGAGAATGTAACTAGTGGTGCTAGGGAATGGCACAGACTTTCTAGTAGTAAAGTTTTCTAATTTCCTTAGTGTTGACTGACTCAACGGTCTTACCCGTCCTCTTGCTAGCTGCCGTCTATTGTCACCCAAAGTACGTTTTTTTGACATTTTTTCTACTTTTCGGTTTCCTAATAGTAGAACCGAAATATTACTTCAAGAATATTAAAAAAATAAGTTTAATAATTATTTTTTTATTTGGATACTTCAAATCACAAATGGAATAATGTATTCAAATTGCCGGAAATGAGAATATTAACGACGTGAGAGATATTTAAAAAAATTACATTTGGGAAATATTTGAAAACAAAACAACACAGCAAAATTAATTGTATATCATCTTCAAACGTGCAATTCGCATTATCTATACGAAAAGTTTGAAGAAACAATTTGAAACCGTTTATGAGAAAATGGCGTTTGAGCGTCTCTGAAAATACGGAATTTTGAGCACATTTTCACAGAAAATTTGTGAGTTGCAAGAAATTTTATGACAATGTTAAAATAACATGTACTCGTAAATGCAATAATGCTAACACAACGCCGCTAATGTAAATATTAAGGATGTGAGAAGCAAGTAAAAAAATACATTTATGTATTTTTTTAAAAAACAAAAGGATAGAGCAATATGGCGTTAATATCATTTCGTGGATTTCATGTTTCACTATCCCTACCAAAGGTTGAAAGAAAATTTAAAGGAATTTTAAGCATTTCCCCTCACAAATGAAATAATGTATACAAATCAGGGGGAAATGTGCAAATTAACGGCCTGAGAGATATTTAGAAAATTACATTTGTGTACTTTTTAAAAAAATAAATGAATACACCAAAATGAACTTTACGTCATATTAAACAGTGTAATCAATCCATTTAAAAAAATTGGAGGCAATTTTGAGTAAATTGCGTTGCGTGTTTTTGAAAATGTGGAATTTCAAGCTATTTTAACAGAAAACTGTTAAGTTTTCCAGAACCTTTGACATGATTTAAAGCACATGTACTCATAAATACTTAAATAAAATAATGTGAAGAAATCGCCTCTAATGTATATATTACCGTCGTGAGAGACAAATCAAAATTTACATTTTTGTAATTTTTGAAAAAACAAAAGAATAGAGCAATATGCCGTTATGCCATCGCGTAGGGTACATTTGTCATTATATCAACCAAAATTTAAAAGAAATAATAGGAGCCGTTTTCGAGAAAATCTTGTTTTTCTATTTCTTTGACACTGCAAATATTGCAAGCACAATTGCCCGAAAATTACTACAATTTTAAAAAAAAATCTACATGACATCAATGAAAGAACTACTGACAATGGTCTAACTGTGGACCACAAATTTTATTTAAAGGAAAAATCTCTGTTGAGGAATCTGTCAGTTGAAAAATCTCCGTCTGTTGAAAAAAAATCAGATTTAACCGGACCTTTGCCACCTTTTTAAGTGTATTTTACTCTATTTTTACAAGAAATGTAAAGAAAAAATTCGGAGCCGTTTTTGAGAAAATTATGAAAATGTCCGACGGTCTTCATGTAAAGTACTCCCAAATTTTAAAGAATGTTTTTCAAAATTTCAAAGCTTCAACTAGAGTCATACTCAATATTCCCCATTTTCATAAACGCTCAAACGCCATTTTCACAAAAATGGCTCCAAATTGTTTCTTCCAACTTTTTTGAACGAATAGGGGTAATGGCACTGTTTAATATGACGTAAAATTCTTTTTAGTGTATTATTTTGTTTTTAAAAAATTACACAAATGTATTTTTTTATATATCTTACGCCGTTCACATTTCCATCATTTGTATGCATTATTGTATTTGTGAGTGGAAGTGCTTCAAATGACTGTAAATAAAGTTTTTCGAAAACTCAAAAGATTTCTGTGTAAAAGTGTTAAATTTCGCATTTAGAGTAATGCTTAATCGCTATTTTCCTAAAAACGCTTCAAATTTTTCAATGAATATTTCTATTGAGGACGATATTAAACTCGATTTAAATATTATTGAAGTAATATTTCAGTTGTACTATTAGAAAAGCAAAAAGATGAGAAAATGTCAAAAAAAATGTACTTTGAGTGACAATAGATCGCAGCTGGCCAGAGAATGGAGTAAGACCTTCAAGCCAATCCAAACTAAGGAAATAAGAAAAATGTTCTACGAGAAAGTCTGTGCCATTCTATAGCACCTGTAGTTTCTCTTCCAGTTCAGCTAAATCTGAACCTGTGTAGTTTTTATTTCCTACCCCATGAAGAACATTGAACAGTGACATTGTGGATTAAGTTTAAATGTTTAGTTCACTTTAACCTACATTTTTTTTAAAAATACCAAAGGACAAAACCCCTCTGAGTGTAGGTCTGAAGCACTTCACTGAATAATTCGAAACTTTTTCTACAGAAGAAACATTTATGCAGAGTATATGACAAAAGTATGTCGGGTGATCAAGGGTTTTGCAATATGTATTCACGTCGCGTCATCAAACACGAATCTCGAAGATAAATTATTCAAACTCAAAAGCATTTGTTATTGAATGAATCTTGCATGCGCACCAAAGTCCTGGGCTTAAGAAATCTCTTTTCAATTGATTTGTGTCGTGCTATGGTTGGATATTTACTACTCACCAGAAGATTCGTGGGAGTTAGTTTAAATATGCACCAGTGCAAAGTGGAATGCTCTTTTAGTCAGAACAAGGACTTCCTACGAGATAATAGGAACACGTTCATTTCAGTGAATTTGAAACAAATGTTTGCTTCTTATTGTTAAAGAGAATGTTAACTATAGAAGTTATTCTATTTAAATAATAGAATTATGAGAAACTTTATGTTTAATTTTGAACTTCTAATTAAATTTACAGAACAATACATTATATAAAAGTATTTTAATAAAACGGAATTAAGTTAATGATAATTAAAGTGTTACACATTTCTTACTGTTTAGAACATATTTCCGTAATTTTTAATACATAATTATACCTCATCATCGGATTATGCCTAATCGTTTGCCTGATTCAACTAATATAATATTACCTACGCATTCATACCTACGCATACCCCAGCATTAATCTTGATGCCGTTAAAGTCAAATGCTGTATAAAGTACCTAAATAGCCAATGTGGCGGAGAGTAGGTTCCATTTGGTTGATTTATTATTCATAACTCAATAATGCATGTGTAAACGTTAGAATGTGATATTTAAAAAAAATCTTTTTGTTTCTTTAAAGAGTATTCCCAATTTTTGTACAACAAGGATTCCCGCCTGGGCACGCGTTGCGATTGCAGGTGGAGTCGGACGCAGGCGCGGAGGCGGAGGCGGAAGCGGAGGCGATGGAGGCGGAAGAAGAGAGCCCGTGGGCGGCGCGGGGCCAGCAGCCGCGCCTGCAGGACATGTCGCTAGGCCCCGTGCTGGGTGAGGGCACCTACTCCACCGTGTACTTGGCCACCCACACCCTCTCTGGCCGCCAGCTCGCCCTCAAGGTCTCTCCGAATATATAATTTGCATTTCTCTCTCCTCTCTCTTGCTCTCTCCTCTCTCTCTGTCTCCCTGTCACTCTGTCTCTCTCTCTCTCAGTCTGTCTCTCTGTCTCTCTCTCTCTTTGTCTCTCTGACTCTCTGTGTCTCTCTCTGTCTTTCTCTCTGTCTCTCCTGTCTCTCTGTCTTCTCTGGCTCTGTCTGCTCTGTCTGGCTCTGTCTGTCTCTCCCTGTCTCTCTCTGTCTCTCTCTGTCTCTGTCTGTCTCTCTGTCTCTCTCTGTCTTTCTGTCTCTCTCAGCAGAGAAAAAAATTCTGAAGGATGTGCCTTCTTACTCAATCAATGATGATTGAGGAAGTTTATCAATTTCCTCAGGTTGGATAAATACTTGCCTTCTGAAACCCATAATGTGACAAAAACTAGGATCTGAAAGACCAGCTCAAATGAAAGATATATTAGTAGCAATTTTGATGTTGTGCTTCTTGAAAACATTGATGATTTCCTCATTTGGAATAAATGGATAAACATTTGATATTGTAATGCGCTTAAGTTTGTTAATGAGGGGTCGTACATTTACAGTTATATTTTTGATGGTTAGGGTAGGGTGTTTGTTTGTAATGAGTTCAAATTATTATTTGAGTTTAAAATTACACATATTCTGTTGTTAGAGATTCTAGATATGAACGTAATTGCACTGGGGAGAACAATTTCAGTTAATTCGCCTATGTAGTCCTTAACATTTTATTTTTACACATGCATCCAGTTATATGGCTTAACCTTTCAATGGAAAACTCACTGTGTTAGCAGCTCCAGCATACGATTTCGTAGGTGGCTCTTGTAGGTTAGGAGACGTTGAATTCATCTTGGTGTTGGTTGATAAAGGATTATCCATGAAGATAAGTTGAGCCAGCCGGCAGACCGACCAGAAAAATGTTGCACACTATATTTACACTGAAGTGATTTGACTAAAGAACAGGGTGCCTAGATAAGCTGGTAGAGCGTACCAGTAGGTGTTGACTCGAACTCTGTCACCAACAGACTAGAATAGTTAAGTTAAACTGTGACATAAGAGAAGTTGTAATGTTGCAACGAGGAAATGTTTACGAATGTGACATTTTAAAGTATTTTTTATTTATTTATTTTAAGTCAAAAACAGTTAAAAATTGTTTGCTGACATGCTATAGGGAGAAATGAATACTGTGCACGTTTTCAAAACTTCTGTGGTCCCTACCCTAAGCCATATACTACTTAAATTTTGAATACAGAAAGAAAATGAGCGTTTTTTGCAAGGATTGTTAACAAAAATATTCGCTCCAAAGTAATAAAATCTATTTTCAAGTGTAAATCAGCAATTAATTTGGGCTCTTATCCCTCATTATGTCCTTCGTCATCATAGAGAGCGATAATTTGAATAACAATATTTCCCAAAGAATTCTAGACGAAGTGCACAGATAATGAAGTTACATTTATGTCCAGTAGCAAAGCAAGAGGCCATATCAGCATTTGCGCAAAGGATAAGGGAAACTGGACGAAAAACCTGATCGAGATGGGGGTCATTGACCCGGCAGTTGCAGTACAATTCTTGTTACGGGTCGTTTAGAATTATATAGTCCAGATGGAAAATAATACATTAAATATCACTGTTAAAATTAATGTTCCTTTCTCTTTGATGCTCAGTATAGTCTCTAATTGTATAGGAACAGTTATGCAGCAGAAACGATTTCACTTGAGATTTAAACTTTTCTATCGAATTTAATCGTTTAATGTAATCTGACAAAGTGTTGTAAACTAATGTGTGTGTGTGTGTGTGCGTGTGCGTGTGCGTGTGCGTGTGCGTGCGCGTGCGCGTGCGCGGCGCGTGCGTGTGCGTGTGTATGCATAATCACAGTCACAGCATGAGACTTTGTATATTGGAGATTTAAATTGGATGCGAATTAAAATTAAGATATATGTCAGACCTAATGGGTAACACGCAATTTAACATGACTATTCAATAGTGAGATGTAGCCACATAGAGGTAAAGAATCCTTAGAATGTACGTTTTACACAATTTATAATCCTACAGGTAAGCCACTTAAATGTCAATACAAATGTTGTCTATGAATGACATTGTCACTGTACATATTTCTGAATATAAAAAAAATATTTTATCTATTTTGTAGCCCTAATGAAGGCCGCATAAATGGCCGAAATGTCGGCAATGTAAAGAGTTGTTTTCCTTTCATTGACCTCAAGTGGAAAACCACTAGATATAAAAAGAAAATATGATATTCAAAGTTGAAATAAAAACATTGAAGTAATTGTTTGGTGTTTTTTTCAATTAGTTTTTTAATGAAATATTTTTTTCCTCAAAATTGGGTTAATTATAAACCTATTTTCATTCTATAATGCATTGAAACAGATGAGCTTATTATTGATTGATTGATTTTTTCGTGTTTCCGGGCGCGTCAACTGCTTCGGTCATTAGTCCCTTTAGTGTAGTGCATGTTTTTTCTCGGGAGATGGCGGTGATCTTCCTCCGCTGGATGGCGAGATCCGGCACCGACCTACCATTGGCTAGTGGGGTTTCCCCCTAACCAGGACTCTCTTACCAGCCGGGGCACCGCCCCAGTGGGAACAAGTTCTAAGCTCCCGACCGGACTCCCGGAATATGAGGTAGTATAGTGCATGTTAATGTAAGTGTGTGTGTGTGTATAGGGAGAAGAAAGGACAAGGAAGAGGAAGGAAATATCGCGCGCGGTCCGTGGCCCGTTTGTTAGGGTACTGCTCCGGCATTCGCCTGGCGTTGATCGGAGAAACGACGAAAAACTACCGATCAGAGCAGCCGGCCGCTAGAATTCTCCTCCAGACAACGACTGAATTCGCCCTAGCTGAAAAGCTAGTGTCGAAAATCCTGCCGCCGTCAGGACTCGAACCTAGGGCCTCCCGGACAGAAGCGCTGCAGTGACATCGGCTGATGCACTGAGCTTCCGTTACCGATATGAGCTTATTAGATATTCCTTACATTTTTTCGTTAATATCATATTCAAAATAATGATTTTCATTTTCCTATTACTTACAACATTTTCATTTGATTTAATTAGTAATTTAAGTAACACTTTCTATTTTCATTATTTAATTTTCACAAAAGTATGCAACTTAATTGTACAGAGTGTTTTATTTACGCTTGAGAAATTTTACGTTTCAAATTTATTTACGCGTGAGAAAAACGCCCTTCGGAGCTGTCATTGCTGTCCACCGTGCGGTGCAGTCGGCTGCCACGCGCGCGGCGCCGCGTGCTGCTTACTTTTCCGGGTGCATTATCCTTGCACTTCGAAATGTTGATAATGATCAGTAGTTTTCCGTGGTTTCTCTGATCAACACCAGGCGGATGCCGGAGCAGAACCCTAAGAAACCGGCCACGGACCGCGCGCTATCTTCTTCTTTTCTCCCCCTTCCATGACCTATCCCTACCGCTTACTTACACACACTTCCACTCACATACACTACACAACCACATCAGTGGGGAGACCAGTCGGTAGCTTAGGAGTTTGCCCCGGCTGGGGCGATGCCACGCTGGTGGGAGATACCTGTTTACGGCAAATCCCGGCATGCCGACGTGGGTCTCGCCATCCAGGTAGAGTAAAAATAAAGGGAAGACTACTGCCACCTCCGGGATTAAAAGTAAGCACGACACTTAGGGGAGTAATGACCTTAGCAGTTGATGCGTCCATGGCGGCGTGCGCAGGTGTGCAGCAAGCGGCAGCTGGTGCGCGAGGGCATGGCGGAGTACGCGCGGCGCGAGAAGGCAGCGCTGCAAGCGCTGGCGGCGTCGGCCCCGCCGCGCGCGCGCCGCCTCTTCGCGCGCCTGCTCGCCACCTTCCAGGTAGGGTTGTGCTCTTAACAGCTAAACTGTTATTTCTTAACCGTTAACATTTCGTAACTGTTACGCGAAATAACAGTTATTTCGTTTATCCTGTTATTGGCTGTTATCGGTTGAAATGCAGAGAACTGCAACCTACTGGGCCCAATCCGAACTACTACCAGCTTTTTTTGTGGCAACCATTTTGTATGATAACAGCTTCACTGCAGCTAAACAATCATGATTTGCCAGTGTTCAAATTATATTCATTAATACGTAATTCGTCATTATTACACACCATGTGCCACAATTGTTTTATATTTTATTGTATACACTACAACAAGATATTTGTCCTTTAAATTAAGTCCAATATGTTAACTTATTTCTATCCCATTGTTGCTTATGTGAGATCAACTAATATTTCCCTAGGTCCGATAAAATAAAATGAGTTACGGTCAAATAACTCACATTATAATACTGATATTCGACAGTCATTAACACTTTAGCTATGGTAAGCAAAAACACTGTTTCTCCTCATTATATTTGGCATTCGTCACTTCACTATGTACAAATTGCATATTTGAAATAATATTTGCAATCTGAACGCGAATCACTTTCATTTTAGTAATATTCTATATTCTATACACATTCGCTACACATTAAATGAATTACTATTCATCCTGGCAGTTCATCCAGTCTCGTTCATATCAGCTACTTCTCTGTCCAAACATGTTATGGAAAGTAGTACAAGGAAGCGCTCGTAAGGTAGCTGCACAAGCTTTACGGTGCTACCAACATTATTCGTTTTGCATGGTTTAACTCTTAGCAGTAGCTACAACTGCTTTAACTCTTAGCTGTCGGCCATGTTAGGTTGCTGGTCATGGACCTGTTATTTTTCAACTGTTATTAATAACAGTTGCTATTACAAGCTATTACGAGTAAGCTGTTTTTGTGATAACAGTTATTGAAGAAAAGCTGGTAAACCCATCTCTACTTCCAGGCAGGCTGACGCGCGCCCGGCTCCTTGCAATTCTTAAGCCCGGTATACACGGTACAGTTTTCGCGCAGATTGAACGTGAAGTCCAGACTGCACGAAAACTGCATAAAACTTTTGAGCATGTTCATATTTTTTTCATGCAGAAAGTATTTCAGTTTGACTCCAGAGCATCTAGCGGCAGAATCGTTCACTAACCCGACGCCATGGTATTCGGCCATTTCGATTTTGTGATTAGGTGTGTCAGGGTACGTTAGTATAACGTGATATTGTGATAAACTACCTCCTTCCCTATTCCTGGCTTCTTATTTTTCTTTTCTATGCTCCTCATGATTAATTAATACTTAATACAGATCACACAGCGTAACACACGCACAGGAATACCGCCACTGAAAGTACTCGGACGGCGCAATTCAGTTGTTACCCGGTAGACCCCCAGCGGCGTCTTGGGGCGATTGTCAGAAATTTTATACTTCCAGTTTGAGATCCTGAAATTTCTGTACAGAAACTGTATGAGAATCTGCACGAAAATTGTACCGTGTATACCGGGCTTTATACTTCGGTTTTTATATTGCACTGCAGTTGATCTGTAGCCCTGCTTGATATCGGTAGCGATCATGCGACATCTAGCGCCACGACCGAGGAAGACGCGAAATGCAGTGACATAATGCCAGTATGAAGACACGCTCTGACGCGTCACGTTATGAAAGCCTAAATGTAGCCAGTAAAGAGAAAGTATTCTAATGTTGCAGCGGAAAGTGGCGATTTTTCGTTAGTCAAACTCATATTATGGGAACCTGATATTGAAAACGTGGATAAATGTTGCTCTTATATGTAATAAATCGTTTCCTCTAAAACAAAAGTCAATTGCATAAACTACAAATGAAACACAAATTCGATTCCCTGGGTCGCAATGTGATGAGCAGGGCTCGGATTCTGATATTGCATCCTTTGAGCTCCGTTATAAAATGGCTCCTCTTCTGGCCTCTGGAGCCCTGTGAGATATAGCGAAATAACACACAAGTCGAATTTGGAGAGGGAAAGTCTGACAGTTCTTCCTCAGAGTGATTTAGTATATCGTTTTCGTCGCTGAAAAGCGCGTGTAGTTTAAAACTAAAACATAATGTAAATTTCCACATATATAGTCACGATCTAAAAATATTATTTTTTCCCCCAAATACCTAAGCAAATGTTTTACTTGGTAATTTCAGAAGTAGAAGAAATACGTGAGAACTTTCCTCCCCTCTCCCTCTCTCTTGAGAAACCGCTATTGTTAGAAATCACATGCTGCATTACTGCCTGAGATTTTCTTGGTATCTCGGGTGACCATACCTTTCGGACCTTTTTGACGTAGGCAGAACACCCCTGTACAGTCATACCACTGGCGTACCATTTTTCGTATTTTGTTGATACAAAAGTTTCAAATGCCACAAAAATAATTCTATGAATATTTTGTAAAGTTCATAGCTGTTTGGTCCTTGAATGTGCTTGTTGACTATCAATCAACGATATTAATTTCAAGTTAATTTCCTAGACTGTCTATTTTGAAATTTCCACTTAGGAGAACGGTCCAGGATTCATTACAGGCCGTCAGTAATTTCCTTTTCTCTTTACAGATTTATTGATATAAATCTGTCTCAGCAAACATTTCGAAGCCTTATAATGGGTAAAATATGGAATTATAAATACATCACGATAAAAAATATCTCAAAGAACGTTCAATTTATTTATGTGTGATAAATAGTTTTATGGTATTTAATTCATTAAAAATATAACATTGTCCATGTAAAAACATGTGGCACAAAACATAAATGTTATTCTTCGGTTTTTATAACGTCGCGCGTCAAGGCCTGTCTTCACGATAGAATATGGCACGGCTTTTCGCTTCTTTCTCGATCGTGCCTCTGGATGTCGCATGTTCGCGACCATGTCAAGCAGTGCTGCCGATCAAGCGACATCAAGCGGCACGGCCGAGAAAGAAGCAAAAAGCCATGCCGTATTCTATGGAAGTATAAAAACGTGAATAGGGAGTTTTAGCGCCAGGCGTAAGGAGGCATACTTAAACTCTATTGATCACGTGACTAACGACTTTATACGGTCATAATGAACAACGTTCAGAAGAGTTTTAGCAATTGCGACATTGCATTATGCATTATAACAAAAGAAACGTTTCAAGCGTTGACCAAAGAAGTTGCATAATATATCAGAGAGTCTAGGCTAGCGGCGAGACTTTTAAACCACGATACGATACAAGAGTATAATAAATGTACATTGTGTTTGGAGTTTTAGATTTAGTGGACCTCTATGATGAATATGGTCTGGAATTTTCAATCTACTGTTCTTGAGAACGTAGGAAATATTTTCAAACAGCGTTCATTATGAAAGTAAGACATAACCTATCCCAAAGATATGACTTCATTTCAACTTCTTTTTCGCAAATTTCTTTCCTGTCATTTCTCCAACATTCACCGTTAATTCTTCCCAATATTGTAGAGTTAATAAGGAATAGTTGTAACTGCCTCACGTACGAGAATCGGTTTGTCAGAGATGGAACTCTCCCCAACGTTTGTTGTTTTTACGAGGCCATTTTGCCGCTTGTAAGGGGACCGTAGAGACTCCTGTAGGCGTGCACTATTTATGAAGGTCTAAGATCGTATCTTCGGCCTAAGGTAAGACGTTATGAATTCAAGGTCCGCCGCGTGACTGTTAGTGCATAACGTCGCTACCTTACGCGTGGCGCTAAAACTTCCTAATGACTCGCAGCGTGGAGGCGTTAAGAAGCGCGGTGCGTGCGTGGTGGCAGGACGCGCACAGCCTGTACTTCGTGCTGGCGCTGGCGGGCGGCGGCGACTTGGCGCGGCTGGTGCGCGCGCGCGGCCGCCTCGACGCGCAGCACACGCGCTTCTTCGCCGCGCAGCTGGTGCGCTCGAGCACCTGCACGCGCTCGCCATCGTCCACAGGCACGCCCCTCTCCGCCTCCCTCTTTTTCCTCCTCTGCTTCCACCACCCCCTTGTTTTCTCTTCCGGCTCCTTTCCCCGTTCTGTTTTCTTCTTGCACTCCTACTCCTTTTCCTTCTTTCCTTCTTTATTATTATTATTATTATTATTATTACTATTATTATTATTACCATTATTTCTGTCTTCCATTATCTCGTAATTGTACTCAGTGACGTAGCCAAAGGGCTCCTGCAGTTTCATTCCCTCCCAAAAGCACTCAATCACATTTTGCACAAATATTCACAGGTAACTAATGCACCAATATCTTTGTTGAATATATTATAAATAACTATAAACCAACAAATATAAATTTTCAATAGCTTAGCGTATTTTATATTCCATTTAGCATAAATGGAAAATTCTGTGCAAAACGTTGTAGATGTGCTTTTGAAAACTTTTAGCTTTTGTCGGTAGTTTTAAACATGCATTATTTTAAACATATTTTGCATTATTTTACACATGGTCTATTTCGACGATGTTATGTAAGGTAGTGCGATAGATAATGAAAGACTTAACTGTGTGGAAAGGTAATTTCTCACGTACAGCTAATAACCCTAACATACACATAGTTCAGTAGGGAATTTAGAATGTAACGTAGGTTAGAGAATCCTCCGTACAAACAAACACACACACACATACAAACACATACAAACACACACAAACACACACACACCACACACGCACGCACACGCACACGCGCACGCGCACACCCACGCGCACGCGCGCACATACACACAACACATCAACATATATATATATATATATATATATATATATATATATATATATATATAATGCGATTAAGGGAAACTAGCTGGAAACACGGCCAAGTTAGTTTACATACCCAACCTTTTACAAGTCACAAGTTAGATTGTACCCGGACACTGAGATCACAATGAGACTGCTCATAAAGTTGTTCCGTACAGTTCAGTTTATAATTGTCCTTTTATCTTAAACAGGGATCTGAAGCCTGGGAATATCCTGCTAGACGAGAAAATGAATATCAAGATCACAGATTTCGGCTCAGCCAAATTCCTCTCCTCAGAGGAGCAAAGTCCTCCTGATTTCGGTGAGTCCCGACCCGCACTAGCTCTTCTTTGCTACTCAAGCCCTTACAAGGGGGTAGGGAATTGTCACTTTTCTGAGGAGGTGTGGCATCGAAAAATAATTTTATTGTATTTCATGTGAGGCACGTCTTAAAAAATTGTCGGTAATAATATCATGATTGTTGAAGGATGAGAATAATCATTAATTGATCCATCCGAAAACAAATGTGTGTATGTATATATTGTGATGTCATGGGATTAGACAACCCTATAACGCCACCATCAGCTACGAAAAGAAGCCCACGAACAGAGAGTAGGGTACGCGGCGGAGCAATGGCTTGTAAACGCGCCATCTACCCACAGCTTTTCGAACTCTGACGCCCGAACTAGCGAATAATGTTTTTCCGGGAGGTCACAAAAAGAGGAGAATATTCACCCCTCCAAAAACTTTCCCCAGGCGCGAGTACCATAAGTATCGCGGCGCGCCTCGGAGGAGCTCTCTATGTCAGCAGCGACGGTGACTAGACTGAATTCTGAAGGCGATTGTAACTTAATAGCATAGGAGTTTATATTAACTTGGTAGTTAAAAGTTAGCTTGAGAAGCGTATCAACAAAAGTGATGTAATTGAGACGTGGAGTGCACGAACATTCTTCGCATTAACATTCACAATATTCAAATTTCATTCAGACATTCAGTGACCAACTATTTAAAGTGCATAATCCTATTACATAATGGTGCCACTGTAATTTTTCATTGAATATATGCTCATTTTATTCGCATTTATCTGATTCATTGTGTGAAGGACCTTTCTCATACCCCAAAGATCCTGCTTCCTGAGAATTTTAAGCTCGCTTCACGAGCATTCATATTATCACGCTCACGTGCCTTCTCCCGTTCTCCGGACTCGTACGATTCTCGTTCCAGTCCAAATCTTTCTCACCTACGTTTCGCTCTTCCTGGGGTCGTCCTTCTTCTTCTGCCGCACCTCGTACAAGCTTGTTCGCGCATCCAGCCTCGAATAATTAATGTTGCTGAAGTTATGTTTTAAATGCTCGGCCTACCTACCACACTTTGTGCGTGTGTGGTGTCAGCGTGCAATATGAGATGCTGGATTTAGTTAATGTCCTTCTGCGCGAATTTTACATATTTGAAATTGTTTCGGAGTCCAAAAGTCACTTCACTTCACTTGCTCTCTTAAATATTGTGAATGCGAAGAATGTTTGTGCACTCCACTTCTTAATTACCTCACTTTCGAAGATACGTTTCTCTAGCTAACTTTTAACTACCAAGTTAAAATAAACTCCTATGTTATCAAATTACAATCGCCTTCAGAACTCAGTCTAGTCACCGTCGTTGCTGCAATTAAAGAGAGCTCGGTCTAATCGCCGTCGCTGCTGCAATCATAGAGAGCTCAGTCTAGTCGTCGTCGCTGCTGCAGTCATAGAGGGCTCCTCCGAGGCGCGCCGCGATACTTATGGTACTCGCGCCTGGGGAAATTTGGGAGGGGTGAATATTCTCCTCTTTTCGTGACCTCCCGGAAAAACATTATTCACTAGTTCGGGCGTCAGAGTTCGGAAAGCTGTGGGTAGATGGCGCGTTTACCAGCCATCGCTCCGCCGCGTACCCTAATCCTCTCTGTTCGTGGGCTTCTTTTCCAAGCTGATGTTTCCAAGCTGGCGTCTAATCCCATGAGTCACAATATATATATATATATATATATATATATATATATATATATATATATATATATATATATATATATATATATATATATACAGACACACACACACACACCACCACCACCACCACCACCACCACACCACCACCACAACTGTGTGGGCCACAGCTGCTACTCTAATACTTTAGCCAGCACAGGGCTTTAATAGGGAGTTTAGCAATCAACAGCAATATCAGTTATCAATAGCGGATGAAGACGAGAAAGAGGTTGTGCACAGACGTTTTGGTAGAAACGGAAGACGTACCGAACTGCGGAGGCAAATGGGCTAAATTCCCATAATGCTCTTGATTCGAATTTGTTCGTCAAGAGCTGTGCAGCAACCACTGATCTATATATGAATATACGTTTATTATTGTACAATTATTATATTATTAATATCAATACTGCATGTGTAGATAATTATGTTTGTAGACTAATGCCACCAACTTCACGTAGCATCACGGGGTTGTACAGTTTGCAGCACACACTGCCACCAGAGTCATGAACAAATTCGATCTAGTATGTCCGAATGATTCATAAATCTTGCAATATAAGTCGCCCGTTATATCCGACGGAATAGCGGGCTCCGCTATCACTTCAAATGCGATCGCCACTTGGCGCGTGCGCAGATTCTCAAAAATGCAGTCGATTGCCGTACGCTACGCCGTGCTCAAACTCTCTCAGGGGTGCCGACCACGCGACGGAGGCGGCAGCAGCAACAGAGCCCCGTCAAGAACAGCCGCCATGAGCGGAGGAGGTCGGCGTATGCTGACGCCAGAAGTGAAGTGGCCCCTGTGGCGATTCTGTGGACTCTTGACTGTTGTGGCGTCGCGCATCGCTTCCTTGCGAGCCGTGCCAGGAAAACCGTCCTCCCCCATGCTTAAGCCGAATGCGGAGTTGGGGGCGGTTGGCATGCGCTGTGCACGCTGACGCGCGCCGAGCTGAAGACACGCTGAATAGGCCAGGGGATGGGGCAGGAAACCCTCCAAATATAACTATAGAGAAAGGTTAGAGCGAGTCGTGGACTAGAGGCTGACTCGCAAGGCTCCTAGAGGCTGGCCGTCGAGCTATCCTGACGCCCGCCGGCATGAGAGCGCCGAGGGGAGGGGGCGAGCCTCCGGGTACTTAAGGCTGCATCAACTGCGCCCACGGGGGATATGTAGAGGGTCGAACGGCCGAGTGATATCTCCAGTGCTATCCTAGCACGCGGTCTTTGAGGCGAAGACCGGTTTGGCGTCAGGTCATGTTGTAACGATAGTTGAGGGACTCTGCGTCCGACAGCTTCGCACCACGCGTTGCTAGCCTGCTTAGCAGTGGTGCTGGGCTGGGCCTAGGGACGGTCGCGGGGGTTTCGCGGCTAAGGGATTGGGAAGGTTGCCGGAGATTTTTATTTTGTAAATGATTGTGTAAATATAGTTATTTATTTCTTTTAAAAACAGTCGTCTGTGTTATTTATTTCCAGTACGTCACACTGTTAACACTGAATGGGACGTTGCGTGTACTAGTGCTGCGGCAGGAGAGGGGACGTAGTATATGGGACAAACGATATTTTCTATTGGTATTATTACATATCTATGATTTGAAAAAGTATGACACAATAGTTGTATCGATTGTTGCACCTTTATGTAAAATAGTAAAATTCTAATTTTCAAGTTGCAGTAAATGAGCAATTTCAGAAAGTATTTTAAAACACTCCTTTCGTTTTATCTTGAGGCGAAACCAGCAGAGGGTTCTGTTTGCAAGTCGCACACAACCCCGGAAGTTGAGCTGGGCGGCGGGGCGCGGGCGGTTGCAGCGGAGGAGCTGGCGAAGGACGCAGCGCGGCGCGCGCGGGCCGAGGCGGTGGCCGAGGCGATGGCGGAGGCGGAGGCGCGGGAGGCGGAGCGGGAGGCGGGGGAGGAGGAGGAGGAGGAGGAGGAAGAAGAGGAGGAGGAGGAGGCGCCGGAGCCGCGGGGTCGCGCGCGCCGCTGGAGCTTCGTGGGCACGGCGCAGTACGTGGCCCCCGAGGTGCTGCGCGGCCGCCGCGCGTCGCACGCCACCGACCTCTGGGGGCTGGGCTGCTGCCTCTTCGAGATGGCCGTCGGCGAGCCGCCCTTCACCGACGTGTGAGTGCGTTGCAGCTACTCGCGTTACTGCGGGGCCTAGGGTTGGCGTTCCGGCGATGGCAGGATTTTCGACACTAGCTAGGTCGCCAATTCAGCCACTGCCTGGAAGACTATTCCAGCGACCGGCTGCTCTGATCGGTCGTTTTCCACGTTTTCTCCACCAGACGGGGGATGGGACATTGCCCTAACAAACGGGCCACGGACCGCGTGCGATCTTTCCTTCTTCGTCCTTGTCCTATCCTCACCCCTTACACACACTCATTCATGCACTACATTACCACACATGTCGGGAGCTTAGATCTTGTCCCGGCTGGGACGGTGACTCGCTGGTGGGAGATACATGGTTAGGGAAAACCACGTTAGTCGACGTGTAGGTCGGCGCCGGTCCACACCATGCAGAAGGGGAAGCTCAACGCCACCACCCGTGAAAACATGCCCTACGCATACGGGACTAATGACCAAAGCAGTTGACGCGCCCGGAAACTCTAAATAATCAATCGTTGTAATCGGCCCACGAAAGAAATATCTATTACAAAACAAATCATTGTAGTCAGAATTAATTTATCAATAATAAAATGATAGCAGTGCATCTTGTTGGTGGAGGGAGCAGGCGTTTCTGAAAATGCCATATGAATGAGTCAATTAGTACGTGAAATAATCTTTCGTATACAATTTAATAAGCTAGACTCGTAGATTTTTCACCCCATCTTCAGTAGCCAAGTAACTTTTTTCCTTACCTCATTAACACGGTACCATTTTTTACGTGTAAATATGTAGACTCATTCCGCAACCAATTTCTTGCTCTTCTTGACCCCCTCCCCCACCCAGCTTCATAAAAGCAGAATTGAGATGAATCACAAGTTTCTTCTATCTCATTTTTTTACATTTTCTCTTCCATTTCTTCTTCTTGTTCCCCTTCTGCTCAATGTGCCAGCTACACTTAAATTTAAATGTAGTGACTTCTAACATTTTATCAGTTGGAGGTGGTGATCCAAACACGAGCTTTGCCAATTTTTTTTTTTTTTTTTTTCTCCGATTGTATAAAGCGACCCAGCTGTAAGGGTCGTATTATTGCCTCAAAATAATACGGATATGTTTGATAACTCGAACATGTTCAACACGCGTAATAGTCGTATACTCGTCGCGAGCGTTAGAACGGTGGCACTCGTGGCAATAAACATAAAAATATTTTATAATTTATTATATTATTTTGCAATTTATTATATAATTTCTAGGTTTTTATTATTTTTATGTATAGAATGATTTTCAAAAGAAGTCGATATTTTTGAGATATTAACAAACATTTTAAGATTTTTTTGGTTTCATGACAATATCACAAATTCATATTTAAGTTTTGATGGCAAACTTCAGATTCCTAAACAGTACCCCCAAAACGAAAGTTGCCAAAAATTATCCACAATTTAATTTAGAATAACTCCTATCTGCACGTAATGGATGAACTACGGGCCCAAGGGGAGAGCTGCGTTTACAATTACAAAATCAGCTACTTTCTTGCTCTTTCTTTTTTCCATGACTTTTTTATGATTGGTATTATCAAATTACGCATAAACGGTGCGCGTAACGAAAAGAGGTTGAAAGGAACGAAAGTGTGGGAAATGTATGTAGAATATTTTAGTAAAGAATAATGTTTTGCCTAAATTCAATTTTTTTTACATTTATGCAAAAAGCACAAAAATGTTATTTTGTCATGTTTTTGGTAATAACTAAAATTCAAAAGGAAATATTTGATGGTAAACTTCAGATTTGTATTCAGCGCCTCAAAAACTAAGGATCAAAAATTCAAATTTACACCATCATATGTTTTAGAAGAGTCTTTTTGAGCACGTAATGACTGGATTAGATATCCTGCGCAGAACAAATATTATTAATCAATTATAACTAGTGGTCGCCTAGTCGAAATTCGATCGTAATTCATTAAATTTCATTCATTTTTAACGTTATTGAAGTTCTGTTGTCAAAGAGTGTTCCTAAATTATCATTGCATATACTTTTTTGAATATTGTTCTATTACTGTCCAGCGTGTACAAATACGTCATTAGTATGTATTGTTTGCTTTAATTCACGGCAATGAAAATTGAAAACCTATGAAAACTTACCTACGAAAACTAGTGGATCGTTGCGCTTCTCGCCTCTTCCGAGTGACTGAGAAATATAACGGTAACTGGTCTTGTGGTCTCAACCACCAACAAAACGTTCAGAAGTCAAGTATACGGCTCTTGCATAATGTTAAGTCAAAAAATAACATCACTAAGAACTTTTGTAAAAACTAATATCGCTCACGTGGGAATATTATTATAATTATTATTACTATTAATAATAAGAAATTTTTCACGAGCAGAAATTCAAATATGGAGTGAAATATCTCCCTAAAACACTAAGCTTGTAATAAAACATCTAAAAAGATCTCATTTTATAGATTAGGACATAGAAAACAAAAGCGTGTCCGCTGGGAATAGAAAATTAGGTTTTAAGGCTCTAAAATTCATTGTTTCCGAATTATGTTGGATGGTAGTGTGCTGCAACGTGTCGCGGGTTGCATCTGCGCAATATTATTTAATTTAATATGTTTGTAATCCGTATTACTTATAAATATTTGCTTTGTGCACTCCATCTGCGTATATACTTTAATTGTGCCGAATCTCACACTCTCCCATGCGCGCAATGTGCCTACAAAGGGGTCCAATGTTTTCTCTTCATGTATTAATGTACAGATTTATTGTACCTCGGTTTTTATATTGTGGCGCATCAAGGCCTGCCTTCACGATTGAATATGGCACGGGTTTTCACGGCTTTCTCGGTTGTGCCGCTAGATGTCGCTTGATCTGCAGCACTGCTTGTAACGGCCGCGCTCATGCGATATCTAGCGGCGCGACCAAGAAAGACGCGAAAAGCCGTGCCATATTCCACCGTGAAGACAGGCCTTGCCGCGCCACGTTGTAAAAACCCAAGTATAAGGCACACGCTCCGTGCACCTTCTGACGTACTTCCAAGAGTGCTGACCGGGAGCGGTAGCTCAGTACATCAACTGATGTCACTGCAGCGCCTCTGACCGGGAGGTCCTAGGTTCCCACTCCCCACGGCGGCAGGATTTTCGACACTAGCTTTTCAGCTCGTCGAATTCAGTCGCTGTCTGGAAGAGAATTCTAGCGGCCAGCTGCTCTGATCGGTAGTTTTCCGTGGTTTCTCCGATCAACACCAGGCGAATGCCGGAGCAGTACCCTAACAAACGGGCCACGGACCGCGCGCAAACTTTCCTTCCTCTTCCTTGTCCTATCCTCTCCTTACACACACTTACACTAACATTCACTACCTACCACATATTCTGGGAGCGGTCGCGCAACTCGGTCGGAGTTAGAACTGTCCCGGCTGGAGCGGTGCCCCGCTGGTGGGAGAGTCCTGGTTAGGGGAAAACCCCACTAGCCGACGATAGGTCGGCGCCGGATCTCGCCATCCAGCGGGGGAAGATCACCGCCATCTTCCGAGAAAAAAAACATGCACTACACGAACGGGACTAATGACCAGAGCAGTTGACGCGCCCGGAAAAAACCGAAAAAATCAATCAATCCAAGAGTGCGGGGCGTGTGGCGCAGGGGCGAGTACGGGACCTTCCGCAAGATCCTGTCGCTGGCCTACGACTTCCCCGAGGGCGCGGATGAGACGGGCGCAGTGCGCGACGCCGTGCGCTGCCTGCTGCAGCTGAACCCCGTGGCGCGGCTGGGCGCCCTCGACGCCCGCCCCTACTCTTCCTTACGCGGGCACGCGCTGCTGCGCGACTACAACGTGGACGCCCCCCCCCCCCGCCCCCGCACGCCCCCAGCCCCCCGCACGAGCTCCTCCAGTGAAGCCAACGCTCTCGGCACACCTCGTGCTGCCACGAGACTCCACACTCGGGACGCAGTTGAGCGAACGCAATGATGTGTTTATTCCAATTTGAGGTTAGGTGTGTTTTAAGAAACTTACGAATTATTCTCACGGGCGGGAGAACGATTATCAGAACTGACAACTCAACTGTTCAAAACCAAGGCAACCTCCCAACCGTGTCTCTAT
This sequence comes from Teleogryllus oceanicus, assembly GCA_964035755.1. Lineage (NCBI taxonomy): Eukaryota > Metazoa > Arthropoda > Insecta > Orthoptera > Gryllidae > Teleogryllus > Teleogryllus oceanicus. Next base: position 99,031,637 of record CAXIVR010000005.1, on the reverse strand, counting down.
CGGCAACAAATATCAAATGAAAACTAGAATGGCTGTGAGTGCTGAATAATATTGAAATGCTGTTTCGTGAATACATGTGAAATAATGCATGTGACATTCACGACCACCATAAACGGGATCGTTTAGAAATAGTTAACATGTCTGATTTGATAAGTGACCTCTCAAGTGCACAGTGTAATGCACCATCCTTTTGAGTAACTTAGAATGTTTTTGCTTCTGATACTATTGTCAATTATTGATTAATATAGCTTACTGTGAATGCGTATTTTTCTTTGTAATTCCTAATTTAATAAAGAATTGTACCACCAAGAGGTTAAAAAAGAACAGAAAAACTAAATTACAATTTTAATTTGCATTCCCTGATAAATATTTTTTTCAAGACAAATATAAATATTTCCTATAATTTCAAGTAATTGATAACAAAATATTTCGAGTGCAAAATATATGTTTAAATATTTGTATTATTGTTGTTATACATTTTGTTGTTATTCTTTAAAACATATTATACATTATTAACATATGTACATGGCATTTATGTCATCTTATACAGTGCATTTATAACTATCCTTACCAAAAGTTTGCAGAAAAAATTGTAAGTCGTTTTCGAGAAAATGTTTTTGTATTCTTTTAAAATTGCAAGTATTGCACACAATGTTTCGAGAAAACTGCTAAAATTTCCAAAAGAATGTTCGTACCTTAATGAAAGAATTACTTTATGGACAACAAATTTTATTTTAAGGGAAAACCTTTGTCTTCAATTTCGTAGTGGTGGGAAGATGCAGAAAAAAATCAAATTGGCAATTTTCGAAAATTCAGAGTTAACCATGCAAATTAGACCAATGCCACCTTTATGGGTGTATTTTACTTTATCAGGGTGACCAGCGCTCTGTGTTTTCTGAATTCAAGGTCTTTTCCCGCTTTTCCAGGTCTGAGAATATAAATTTTCCAGGTTCTTTTTCGCACATTACAACACATTCTTACCTTCTACCGCTTACGCACTAAACAGAAAGTTATGTAATATTGCGGGAAAAGCAGCGAATTTTCTGTCGAAAACTCTTATCGCCGGGACCTGGGAACGAAAAAGTGGACAAATCCAGTTGCTAAATTTAGGGGAAAAAATCTTCTAACACATGGTGTAGAATCCACGTTTTGTGGGTCCTTGATACCGAAAACTCGGTTGAAGGCAAAACGTCCGTCCAGTGAACAACGCTAGCGGCTAAACCGTTTAGCCGTTATTCTTCATAATTCATATTCCTTAATCGATCTGACGATTATATTGAATGACCCTTATATTTGAAACCAATATTTTAATTTTGGGGGGTACTTTACATGAACCTCCTGGAACATTTTCAAAATTTTCAAGAAAATAGCTCCAACGTTTTTTATTAAATTTTGATTTTGGATAGTGTGGAGGCCGTTTATGAGAATGGTGTAGATCTCATATTCGTTGAAAATCATGATTTTTTCGAAAATTACAAAAATCATAATTTTTTTCGGTGTCTTCCTACAAGTACAATTATGATGATAGAATTTTCCTTTAATGAAATCTGTTCCCAAAAGCTAGATTTTGAAATCAGGTGATGTACAATCTTTCGAAACTTTCAGTAGTTTTTGCGTAAATATACGCAATTTTTATTTTTTTAAACAATTTTTTTTCTCAAAAACGGCATAAACAATTTTGATTCAGCGTATAGAACGTTCAAGAGTGTAGATTGAAAATTCATTGAAAATTCTGATTTTTGAAAATTGAAAAATTCTAAGTGTTTTCGCCGTTTTTCCACACTTACAATGTTTACTTTGTCGCGCTTAAGAAGGAACTTCTGAAGCAGAGAAAGTTATGTAATGCTGTACGAAAAATGGTGAATTTTCGGTAGAAAAACTCTCAGTTCTACTCATAGCTCTGGTAACGATAATGTGGTTAAATCCAGTAGCTAAATATAGAAAAATCCTCTTACATGTGATGTAGCCAGAATCCCTTACATGTGATGGGTCTTTGATACCGAAAAATCGATTGACGGCAAAACATCTGTCTGTGAACAACCCAAGCGGTTAAACCGTTCACTCCATTTTCTCCAAAGTTGCAGATATTCCCCAATCGATCTGGCTGATGTCGCAGCCCCTTGAATTTGAAACCATTATTTTAATTTTGGAGGATTTTTTACATTAAGGTCCTCGGACATTCTCAATTTTTTTTTTTAATAGCGATTTTGATTAAATTTTGTAGTTGAAGTCTACAGGACGTTTAAGGGAATGGCACAGGTTTCATGCTGGTTGAAAACTGATTTTTCGAAAATTTAAAAATTAAAAACGTTTTCGGTGACTTCCTACAACTTCAATTATGAAGATACAATTTTTATTAATGAAATGTGTTCATCAAAAACATCTTCAAATAAGGTCATGTTGAATTTTTCGAAAATATGAGTATTTTTTTAGTAAATGGGTGTCAAACTTAATCGGCAGCTCTGAAAATCGTGCGTCTCGTGATAGTAATTTTAGAAATATTTTGAGGCAGTTGGATGATACATAACTTAGAATGTGTATATTATTTTATATTTTTTCGTCCGTGTTTTACAAGGGAGCTTTTGTTATACGTTTACAAATTAATCTTTTAGAAATGATTTACAACCTATTCGAAATACAGATTGCTAGCCTTCAGTCGCCCGTTCCCAATTTACGCAATTGGGTGGTACGTAAGTTAGTTGTTTATTTCGTATTATTATTTATATTACATTTGTGTTATTCCATTTTAAATTGCGTCCTTTGTGTTAAATGTGAAAACGAATAGATGAACGGCCATTAAATTTAATTTCCATATCTAATGACGACAAAGTACGTGCTGTTTTAGCACCACTGCTTTTCTTTGTGAAATGTGTTCATCAAAAACATCTTTATATAATGTCATGTTCTATTTTTCGGGGAAAAAAAAGCATTTTTGCGAAATATTCTGTCAAAATTGCATTTTTTAAACAATTTTTCTTAAAAACCGGCAAAATTATTTTTGATTAAATTTTGACCTTAAATAGCGTAAAGGACGCTTAAAAGAATGGTGCAGGTCTCATGTTGGTTAATATGCTCGCTTTTTGGAAAAATTAAAATTTTTTCTGGGTCTTCTTATAACTTCAATTGTATAGATACAATTTTTTTTCTTAATGAAATGTGTTAATCAAAAACAGATCTTCAAATAAGATCATGAGGAATTTTTCGAAAATTGCTTTTTGTGTAATTTGACATCAAACATAGTCGCGCTTTTCGAATGTCCTGGGCTTCGTAAACATACTTTGAGACGTTTTTGGAAGCTATTGCTATTCTTATAAAAGAAAGTACATTGATGGAAGGTCATAAAATTAACTTCGAACTAACGAATCACTTCACTTCAAGAAATTTTGATCGTTTAATTATGGTATGCTTAATTTTTAAAAGTTTGAAATGACTAGTTCCTGGCCATCAAAATAAACGCTGGCATGCATTACACGCGCTTCGTTTGAATTTGTTGGGTTTGGATTATATTAGCATTATTTCTAATACTTTACATGAAAGAAAAAACTGAAAAAATTGAGTACCATAAATTTGTACCAACATTAACTTTAATTTCATATTCTGCGCTCCTTGAAGAACAATACAGCGAAGGAAATAGGTTATACTCGTATTTCCTGGCGCAAAACTTTATCAAGATAACCGCGTATTCATTTTCTTCGTGCTCTCTATCAATTCGGGCACTGTCACTCTTAATCTCCACAAAGACTATAAGCAAAGTTAGCTTTGACTGCGCTCTTCTACAAAAGAAGTTAAAGTTTCCTTTGAATATCATGGACGTAATAACATGGTCGTTTCGATCGGAAAAATTGCAATGTGGTGCCGCCGATGTCATCAAAAAGGAGGCGCGATACTAATCGAAATTAAGCGATTGAGTTTCCGGTGAGACGTTTGTTCCGCAAATATCTCGTCCAAGCACGAGTTACTCACAGGCAACCATAGAGGTGCTAGGTACTCTACCCATGTTGCACCTATACAAGGGGTAGTGCTTCAAGTTGAGTTATGTACGAGTCAAGAACTTCGCGATCCTCAAGCAAACACGTGACATTCTCATACATGCTTCGATTTTAACACTCGCCGTTATCATGTACGGAGTTGAATTCTGCACTTTACTGAATACGATACCGTTTATGAATTTGTGCTAAATGTTAGAGAAAAATCTGAAAATAACGAAAAATCCCGGTTTTCAAATCAAATTCCCGTTTTTTTCAGGCAGTTTCGAATTCCAGGTTCGCTGGCCACTGTGTCTATGCATTTCTGAAAATGCGGAATTTGAGCTCATTTTCAAGAAAATTTGAGTTTTCGAGAAATTTTATAAGCCATTATTTACAGCACTTGTACTCTTAAAGACAATAATTTGAACAATTCGCCACTAATGTTTATATTATCAATGTGAGAGACCAGGAAAAAACATTTTTTTTTTAGTTTTTGAAAAAACAAAATATAATATGGAGTTTATGTCACCATATAGAGTACCTTTAGCAATATCTCTATCAAAAGTTTTAAGAAAAAAATTGGAGCAGTTTTCAAGAATATCTTCTTTTTGTCACTTTTTAATACTGCACTCAATAATGCGTGTAAAATATTATTATTTTTCTTTTTTATTTGCCCTTAATGAAAGATCTAAATTTGGATAACAAATTTTATTTGAAAGAAAAATCTGTATTTTCAATTTTGTAGTTTTAGGAAGATGCCAGAAAAAATTCAAAATGTTGCAATTTTTGCAAATTCAGAGTGAATTGTGAAAATCGGATCTATGCCACATTTATAAGCATATGTTACTCTATTCTTACATGAAATTTAAAGAAAAAATGTCGAAAAAAAAATTGAAAATGATCCTGGGGCTTCATGAAAAGTATCCCCCAAAAATTAATGAAGGTTCTTGAAATTGCAGCGCCTGGAGTTGAGCCAGATCCACTGGGGAATATCCATTTTGGAAGAAAGTGTACGTACGGTTTAGGAGCTAGTGGGGTTCACCGACAGACAAGGTTTGAAAAAAACCTTTTCAGTATCAGGGGAGTCCAAAATGTGCATTTCCATTGAAATCTTGATATCAATTACACAACTTTCTCTATACTATGTACAGTGAAACTCCGTTTATACGTTTCTCACTTATACGTTTTTTTTTGTTAGGTCCCGAATAAATTCCTATAATTCCCATGCAAAATTATTTCAGATATACGTTTTACGTTTTTCACACTTATACGTTCAAAATAAAAGTCCCTTTAAGGCCGTATAACGTTCAAATGATCCCGCAGAGGCGCTGGACGATCTGCGTCGTGCCCGGAATTTTGCTCGAGTCGACACGCTCCAGAGCGCTCCCGCGGAGCTGACTCTTGCCCTCTGAGGCCACTTCCCGTTAATGAAACTTGTAATATAGAAGCTCGACTCGGCCTAGCTGAGGGGTCAAGACCGCGCGAGCCCGCGGGTGGTAGCGAAAGTCGGCTCCCGGCCCACCTCCAGAAGCGGGACTTCCAAAACGAAAACTTTCAGTCGTATGCGCATGGGAGCTCTCTGAGGATCTCAGGAGGCGACAGCTAGCTCCGAGGGAAGGTCAAAGGTGTCCCCAGGAGAGAGTAATGACATAGATGACCAATAAATGAGAATGTTTGTGCATTGACTGTCCCAGTCTCCAAAGGTGCCTTTGGCTCGCCGTAATAACACGAGTTCCTTTCGGTAGCGGATGGCGCAAGCGGCTAATGAAACCGATCCCTTTCCGCGAGGCGCGGCGCGGCGGGTGTCGCCAGACGGTGGAGCTGTGGCTGTCGTGCGCTTCCTGTCGCCCACGTATTAGATCACCGTGCTTTGATCCGCGTTATCTCAAGTAACATGAAGCTTGAAAGCAAAGCAAGCAGCCGTGGGTCTTCGTCGCCAGTTGTAGCCCACGCAGGTCACGGCCTTCGTTTCCGTAGTGAAACTGAGTCACACAAGTTCAACAGTATCATCCTTTCTGTTCTACAATCTGCAGTTCTTGGCTGGGATTTGCGAATAGTCTTCGTGTCGCGTCTTCATCTCGCGTTTGTTGTACTGTCGTAGTTCGTCTTCTGGTTTTGCGTCCGCGATATTACACGAAAATGAGTGGTAGGAAAAGGCAACCCCTTTCAATATCAGAGAAAATAAAAATTTTAAAAGTTGTTAGGGAGAGTGGAAATAAAAAGAAAGTAGAAATTGCTAAAGAACTGGAAATACCGGCATCCACGCTGAATTCCATCATTTCTAAGGGGAAAGAAATCGAGGACAAGGCACGTGTGTTTGGGGTGTCTAGTAGCAAGAGAATGCGAATTCAAGGAGGAAAATATGAAAATATGGAAGAAGTTTTATGGTCAGTGAGGTAGAATTTTTAGTTTTTATAATCAGGAACACTCCTTTTTTTCTCATAGGCTATGCATTTTATCTCCTCGTCGTGGCAGAAAGTTGAAGAATCTACCATCAGGAACTGTTTCCGGAAAGGGGATTTGGCAGCCCCGAAGATGATGTAGAAATGGAGTTAGCTTTGGGAGATTTACCCATCAATCAAGCGGACTTCACAGAATTTGTGGATGTAGATAAAGATGTGGTTACATCTGAACTAAGGTCCATTGAGGACATTGTGAGTGAAATCAACGAAGAGATTGATGAAGACAGTGATGATGAAGTGGATGATAGTGAAATAAATGTAGTAGGTTTCAGTGAAGCCGTTGCAGCATTAGAAACTGTTAAAATGTTTGTTATGTAACACAGTGTCGCAGATGAGGTGATGGGACAGCTATCACGTTTGAAGGGGGAAGTGTATACCTTGGGGGCTTATAATGTTAAACAGACCAAGATAACAGACTTTTTTCATAAGTAATCATTTAAACTACATATTAAAATCTTCTTTTTTGGTAGTAAGTTTTCTAATAAAACAGTAGAGTAAAAATAGAGATTTTTTTTGCTCATAAAATTCAATTTCAGTTATGTGTTTTTCTCACTTATACATTTTTTTTCTTCGGTCCCCTGAAAAACGTATAAGTGAAGTTTTACTGTATATACAAACTTATATGAGAAAGTCAAAATGTTTTTCTGATGCCAACAGTTGGCAGCTGGGAAGAGGGTGGGGGCAAAACGAAAAAGCTATGATGAGAAAGTCTATGGCATTCTGTAGCACCAATAGTTCATATTCTACTTGTGAGAAGTTTTTACCACATTTCGCTACACCCTTTGCTGAAACAATTTTTCTATTCGCCATCATAAGAACAGTTTTTCACAAGTGGATACACTGGCAAACAATTCTTATAATGCATGATGATTGCAACTCAAAATGCATACTGGCCTCTTTTCAGGTATACAGATGAGAACATATTGCAAGCAAACCCACTATATTTGGGTTTTTCTAATGTGGTGGCTGAGGGTAGTATCTCCAAGATGGAATTTGGCACGACTTTTTGCGTCTTTCTTGGCCCTGCCGCAAGATGTCGCATGATCGTGGCCACATCAAGCGATTCTAGCGACAGGACTGAGAATGACTGAAAAAGTCATGCCGAATTCCATCTTGGAGAATTAGAAAATAAAATTAGTCACCCTGCAGTATCCTAAAAATTTCTCCGAATTTTTTTTCTCCATAATTTTAAAATGTCTCTGATTACAGACATTTTCTACAATTTGGTACTGCAACTTGATTCAAGAAAATAGTTCTTAATTTGAACATGTGGATGAAAGATATTTCTTTATTACAAAAGGTTTATTTCCTGAACTTAATTTACAATTCATTCATTGCATTGATTCATTGACTCAACTTTGTTTAGTCATAAGAATATATAAAATAAATTACATTGTTCAATCAAATATTATAACACAGTAGTATCACTCAAAACAGCAGCAAGAAGATGCTTATCCTTCAGAGCAGTAGCTACTTCTTCCTCATCCCACATAAGACGAACCTGTGAAAATAAAAAGAGAAGATATGCAAAATATTTGTAACTCAAGCTACATTAATACACCTAAATAAAGTGAAACACATTAAGAGACCACTGTTAGTACCATGAAAAAGTGATCTTTTTAGAGGGGTGGTTGCTTAATAGGGAATCTTTTTCCCCTCCTGTTATTAACAAATAATACAAGTTTGCGAACATTATTAAATTCAACTAAACATAATATTTAAGTGGTTTTAATATAGTATATGCGCGAATTATTAAAAACGTAACATTATGACCAAGTTTTATTTTGCCTGTTTCATGTAAATACCTTTTTAGACATATTTTTTACATCTTGAAATGATTTCAGTTCTAGTATTTTCAATTGGTGAACTGGTAACGAAGCTCTATTTTCTTGCATTCAGTCATGTGTCATTTGGGTATGTAAGACACATTCTATATCAGGAGCTCCAGCACAATTTTTTCTTGCACTTTTTCACACAAATAAAGGGAAATAAAAACATCAAGCAGGTCATGGGCGAGTGCTTGACACAGATTCTGGAAGTATCTCATGTTACAGGGAAAGTTTATAATTACGACTTCTAAAATTGATATACTACTGTGCAAGATGTTCTCAGAACAATAGGTAAGCAAAGGAAATTCAATTAAATGTTAGGTCACTTTCATATCCACTGACACATTAGAAGAAAAGAAACCGAAATAATGTGAGTAGCCATGTCCATATCACTGGCGACGTATATCGGTATCATCCATATCAGTATGTTGTTATATCATTTCCAAAATCTCCCCCCCCCCCGTATTTCCTCAAGGATTGAAGCTCACGCATAGAAAATTTTACTTACTTGCCCTAATAAGCGCTAATACCATTTTAACTACTGAAAATTCAGTGTAGCCTATTCTAACAATAAGAAAGTGGTCTCTTAAAAGGGGGTGAATTACAAAAATAGCTATTAACAGGCTTAAGTGGCTGGGGAGAGGCGTGGTCTGTTCAGAGCAGTACGATTTACAAACAACACACAGGTATCAGTGTTTGTTCCAAAAAAATTCGATCACTGAGAGGAGGGATCTTTCTTAGAGGTTTCATTGTAGCAATCTAAGAACTTTCAACAGGGAGAGATCAACCAACATTAGGTACCTCTCAAGGAAATTCATAAAATAATCCACTCACTACAAAGATACCAGATAGCTACTTAAAAATGTACAAAAGCGAAGCTTTAGACATGTTATTAATTAATGAACTGTGATGAACAAATTTTATTTGACAAAAATCTCTATCTTCAATATTGTAAGACTGACAATAATTCAGACTTTGGTAATTTTCAAAATTTTAGAGTTAACAGTGAAAATCTGACCTCTGCCACCAATCACTTTTGATTTCAGGGACCCCTGAAACATATTATTGTCATCTCAATAGCTATTTTCTTACACTAAGTTTTCAAGGAATTTACTGATTATGTAGCACGCTCTGAAAATGAGAAAGTTATGACCATAAAATGATTAGTCCGACAATGGGCGTGAGTATTTGAGTACCGAATTCAACCATTATCTTAAGAAAAAGGGTATTTCGAGAAGACTCCAGATTCCCTACAATCTAGAACAAAACAAAAGTCACAGAACAGAGGAATTGCATCCTTTTGGATATCACCAGATGCTTAATGAAGGATGCAAGTCCACTTCATAATTTTGGGCACAGGCAGTTAACACTGCCAACTACCTTTGCATTCATCTACCAACAAATGTCTTGGCAACAAATGGCAAGACATCATTTGAGATGTGAACCAGCAAAGCTCCAGATGACTCAAACCTCAAGATATTTGGCAACAAGGTCTATTACTTAGACAAGTCCAAGGAGAGGGAAATTCAACAGCCGTGGACAAGAGGGAATATTTCTAGGATATGCTGAGGAATTCTAAGCGTATCGAGTTTAGTCTTCAGAGAGGCAACGAGTGTTCATAATTTGCGACAAAGTTTCCGAAGACATGAGATTGGACAAAGGAACTACCATTCCAGTGGATCCAGTGAAGATCGACGCATGCCAAAATCTGAAGGAGTCTCGACAGTTCACAGAGTTTGAATTTTCATCAAAACCAGTGAAACCTGGAGCTCAATCAAGTGTCCATTACTGATAATAAAGACTTTTTTGGTTTTCATGTTTCCATCCCAACAGAAGCATCCCAATGATAGATCAGACAACTTTGACAGTGCTGAACATGGTGTTTCCAGGGAGCATCTGACTTGAGAAATCAAACGTAGGGAATGTGAATGACCAAGAATGATCAGGTCTGGTTCGAGGGGAAGACCAAGAAGACAATACCACAATAGCAAATACTTATATTTTCATATACATATGTATATACGGGGCAATATACATAGTATAAAGAAAGTTATGTAATGCTGCAGAAAATTGATGTTGAGATTTCAATGGAAATACACTTTTAGGGGTCCCTTGATACCGAAAAAGTGGTTGTTTGTTTTTTCAAAACCTCCGTCTGTCCATCTGTCGAACATGAACCAATCTAGGGCCTAAACCACATGTATAATCTTTTCCAAAATTGAAGAAACCTCTGTGCATCTGGCTCAGTTGAAGCTTTCAAATTTTGAAAAACATTCTTTAAAATTTGGGGTACTTTACATAAAGCCCCGGACATTTTCAAAATTTTCTCAAAACGCTCCTTTTTTATAGAGTAAAAAAAATACATTTAAAAAGGCGGCAAAGGTCCGATTTTCATGGTAACATGGTTTTCAAGTTTTCTGTACAAATGAGCTCAAAATTCAGCATTTACAGAATCGCTCAAACGCCGGTTTCTCAACAATGGCTCCAAATTTTTCTAATAGATAGTACTAACTTCACTTTGTAATATGATTTAAAGTTCATTTGGGTGTATTCATTTTTTTTCTTCAAAAATTACACAATTGTAGTTTTTTAAAATACCAAGGTTTCTTTTAAGTATTTTTCAAGGACTGAATTAAAGCTTAACTAGAAAAATGAGGTACAAAAAAAATATTTTACTCATATTGCATACATAATGGCAATAAATTTATGAAGAATTTATGCATAGAACAATCATTGTATAAATTAGAAATGGAAACTTACTACTCTGTAGATTCTCAAAATATATATGACTTGTAAAGTAACAACTTTCTTTTTTGGAGGTATGAGATTACACAGTACAATGAATTCAAATTCAATTCTAATGAACGAGGCAACATTACTTGAAACACAGGAAAAAACAATGCAAAGAAACTTTTACCTTAGCTAATCTTGTTTCCTTCTTGGTTTGAACTTGAAGCAACCCTTTTGTTTCAACAAGTTGGCACACACCAAAAAACTCAGCCTGACTCACAGCAACTAAGTTTCTCTTCTTACATACTTTACGATACACTTCGTGCAACTGAAAACAACAATCCTGTAAGATTAGCTCTTTTTGGAGGTATTAAATAAAGCAGTTCAATGATTAAAATAAATACAGATTGAATGCTAATGAAAGAGACAACATTATTGGAAACAATTTAACCAAACAAAGATTAAAATTTTCATACTAGTGTATAATACAAAAATCACATACATCAGCACGAGTAAAGTCTAGAATTAAAAATTCTTGCCCTAAACAACTACTTTTGTTCAATTTTGGATCTTATGCTCATTTTCAATCAATCCTTGGACTGCTCTGCTCGTGCTGACACATGGAAAATTTATGTGTTAGTGCCTGAGCATGAACATGTTAGTATGTACATTTGGTCTGTCAGTGAGAGCCTCTGATTATGTAAAAGCGCAAAGCCTTTCGTCCTCCTTATAATGCCTTTTTGCAAGGTTCAATTGATTTCTGATATGATTTTAGCTGTATCCATGGATGGTTCTGCGAAGTAACTGAGATTTTGATGCTGATATGGGCTGCTGGTCTCACATTTGTAGGGCACTGAACCAGACAATACAAATGCTTATCATCTGGTTCAGTGCACCTATCAGTAGGAATGATCAACGTTAGTTTCTTAACCCTTCAGGCATGACTTTCCAGCAGTCAGCTACTCTAATTGATGGTTTTCCATGGTTTCTCCAATCAATACCAGGTAAATGCCAAGCACTACCCAAAAAAACAGGACACAAGACTGCACACAATCTTTCCTTCCTCTTCCTCGTCCTATCCTCGCCCCTTATTTACATACTTGTATGCACTTCATTATCACACAAGCCCGGAGACTGGTCAAAAGCTTAGAGCTTGTTCCCGGCTGGTGAGAGATACTTGGTTGCAGAAAACCCTGTTAGCCGACGGATAGGACAGTGCGGGATATAACCATCCAGCAGGGGAAGATTGCTGCCCCCTCCCAAGCAAAAAACACGCACTATTACAGGGCTAATGACCTTAGCAATTGATATGCCCAGAATCACTAATCTATCAACCACAGCAGTCAAAAGTGTCAAAGATTATTACAAACCACTACTAGTAACATTGTTTCATATCCTTAACATTATTTCATGTCCTTATAAAAATCATCTTCACATACCTTGCCAACAGATATATCTTTTGTTTTCCCTTTCTTGAGCAAGAGTAGTAATGTACAAACAAGCAGCTTCTGTTGCAGTGGAAAACTATCTTCATCAGAATCTTCACTTGATTTGCACAGAGACTGTGATGTACCATAAACAGAGTTCAGTACATCCATTACTATCTTGAGATGAACAGATCCATTGGTTTTCTTTCTAGGACTCGAAGTATTTGATGCTGTTGAGAAAATGGATATTGAAATGAAACAACAAAATCGCAAATAAAGTAATTTCATTATTAATGTAATTTACCACTCTCAGTAGATGGCTGTAAGGGAGCAATCTGTGATAATTTTTCAGCTTCTGCCAATTCAAGAACTCTTCTTCCAATGTCCAAGGCACGTCTTATATCACCTGAAACTGATGCAACTTTTCCTGCTAATAATTGTAGGGCAGAAGGAGAGAAAACATCTGTGACGTCCATCTGAAAATGGAAATATTTCATTACAAAACAGGTTTCCAAAACTATTAATTAGGCTTACTCGTAAAGTATACCGTATACCTCTTTCAGTCTTTCTGTCAATATGCAAACTATTTGTTCCTTTGTATATGAAGCAAAATGCATTAGTTCAGGTTTGAGCTTGATATGCGCCTGTAAACGAGGCAATATTCTATCAGTTAAGTCCAAAGCATTTGCAACACCAATTAGTACAAGATGACTATTTAGTTTTGAAGGCCATTCAAAAATTGTGTACAAGACTGATTGTCTCTTGCTCTCCAATTGATCTATTTCATCAAGAATAAGAATCCTGTGGAAGTAGAGGTCCAATTAATGAATTAATTAACAGCTAGACACTAGTGCTAAAGAAAATTGAATTTATTCAGTGGCTGCATACGTCATTTTTTTGTTGGAATTCCAGAATTTATCAAGAACTTGCAAGTACTCTTTCTCTCCTTTACAAGAAACCTTTAGTTTCAGTTCCTCACAAATACGAGAATATATGGTTCCCGATGATTTCATCGAAGTACAATTTACATATATGCTGCGGAAATCCTTGAACTAGAAAGTTGAAACAATTAATAGCATTAACACATTCACCAATTGCTATCAGTTACAATGTTCAATATGCATACCTTAGGATCCTGTAATAAAGAAGTTAAACAAGCAGTCTTTCCTGTTCCTGGAGGTCCTGATATGTACAGTGTTCCCGTTGCAGATTTTTCCAACTTCTCAGACAGAAAAGTTTTCAACTTTTGAATCTCAGTTTCACGACCTGGTAAGGCAGATGGCAAAGAGCTATGTAATGCTTGTCGTGCTTGGCGAAAACAACCACCTGTAATATCCAAAAAGACATTAAATGTTTGCTTAGCATTCACACAACAATCAAAATAGCAGGCTCACAATTCAGATACTTTGCCTTTGTCAAATAACCGTTTTGGAAGTAAATGTTCTTCAGAATTTCTGTCATTAATATGCAAGTTGCTAAGACGTTGTGATGGTGATGGAGATGGAGATTTTTCATCACTAGATAACTTGTCTCGTTTTGGAGGACTCACATTTCCTTTCTCTGTAATCAGGACAAATGAGAAGTAAGAAATTACTAGGTCTATATATTATTACACGATTAGACAACATGTGCAAACTCACCACCACAGAGAACCGATTGCCTTTTGCCACCACTACGTCGCACGTTTTCATCTTTCACTTTTATACAGTCTTCGGTACTACCTTCCACATTTTGTTTCAAAACAGTAGGTTCATTCTCTTTACAAACTTCCACTGATGCTCTTTTTTTACACCTAAATTTCAACCGCGTTTGAGTTGGTGCCATAGTTTTCATGTATATGTTTCGAAATCTATTGATAACTTAGGCGCTGATACACAAGTCACACAATTTATTATTAAATAGGGCTATTAATACCTCATTTAATATTTTTTTAAAAATTAATTAAAAGCCCTATTCGCAGCTGATTTGATATCTTTCCCTATGGCTCGTTTGCTTGGGTCTTCTTTCGCGGTTGTACAACCATTGAGTTAATTACTGAAAGTAACATTCGCACTGAAATCTTTGTGTAGTTACACAATACCGGAAATGCACAGAACTCATTTGCAAAAGCAGTACAAACTACACGATACTCCACTAGCCGCCGCCACCATGTCAACACCGTTCACACCGTTAATCAGCGCGGGCAAGCGCGGGAAACTGCACAGCTGGTTGAACCAGGGTTGCCCGATTGTATTAAAGTAATGGATTTAAACAACAAAACTGCAAAGGACCGAATTCATAAGGAATAAGGGTATCATTAACCAATAAGTGATTGACTAAAGTAAGTGGACATAGAGATACGTAATCTACGAAGGTTCCTCTCGAATAGATGCTTCCTTACGTGTTAGGAAACATGGCAACGTTTTATGACCAACAGCTGTTCGTAGTTGAGTGGCAAACTGTGGCGCTGCGCTTGCCGATCTCTGTGGACCAATAAGGTTATGACCTGGCAGTGCCAAATTCAAATTATCTACCGCTTACACCGAGACATTCCAACGTTACATTTACAGTAAATTGATATGTAATTAAACAAACACGTTTCATTAAGATCTTAAAAATGAGTAAATTGGTGATATTAACAATTTTTTTTGCAGTTTAATGTTTCAGACTTTATCTACAAAAAATGCGTGGGGACAAGTAAAATTAAAAAAAAAAAAACTGATTAAAAATTTAACCAATAGAATCACTATAAAGAATACGTCATATATTTATTGGAATATATAAAAGCGTTTTTCTTCCATATAGTTTAATTTCATATCGGTACTATTTATTAAAAAAACAAATTAAGAGAAAACATTATCGAATTGAAAATAAAAACCAGTTTAAATTAAAATCCATCCAGTTCAAATTGAAAATAATCTAAATTTTAAATGGTATTAAACAATTACTTATAAATCGAATTGTTGGTTTGTTGTAATTCATAGCCCCTGAATAGCCCCCAAACTGTCTAGTTAGTTTATGATTAGGCATTGAAAATCACAAAATAAGAACAGGTTTTTATCCTGTCCTTTGCAGGTCTTCCTACGAACCTTTGCAGTTACCGATGAAAAAAGCAATCTGTGAAATACGTAAATTTATCAACTTTAGGAAGATTTAAAAACATTAAAAGCATACAAATTGAACAATGTTATACCTACAGTCAAGTCTTGCAAATACTTAGGAATACAGTAGGAAGACAGTAAATTGAGCTGGGAAAATCAAGTCAAATCGAATCAAATCAAATCAAATCGTTGTGGGAAGAGCCTGGAGATCTGTACATATCGATATGCGGATACTAAAGAAGAGTACAGTGAGAGATAAAGAATGAGTTGGTATGCCACTAGTGACCCGTGTAAGAATATAGCGCGATATGTGCGACCTGTATAAGAATATCGCAGCAAAGTAATCTAGAAAAGGTACAGCGCAGAGCATTAAAATTTACTTTCACGGGTGCAAAAAATAGAGAGTACGGGAGCCACTCGAGAAAGGCGGATTAAGTTGCGTCTGAGCTATGTACTGTACAAAGCATACACAGGCTATCCTGTTTGGAATGAAATTCATCGTCGTTTAGAAAAACCTGCATACTTCGGTAGAGCGGATTTTCGCGCACAAAATGAAGACAGGAATACAGAAAACGGACGTTGGAAAATTTCCATTCACAAATCGAACTATTAGAGACTTGAACAGTTTACCTCCGAAAATCTTTGAACCCATAAAGCTATAGCAAACTTTACTAGATGTGCTACAGAACGGCACAGACTTTCTCGTAGTAAAGTTTTCTAATTTCCTTGGAGTGGACTGGTACTGTACAGTCTTGTTCCTCCTTCTTGCCTGCTTCCATCTATTGCGACCCAAAGATTTTTTTTTTATTTTCGCAAGTTTTCAGTTTCCAAGTAAGTAGTAGAACCTAAATTATATTTCAATAATATTAAAGAAGGCTATAATGTCGTTCTAAATAGCAATTTTCATTGAACAATTTGAAGCTTTATTAAGATAATGGCGATTAAGCATTACTATAAATGTGAAATTTGAAGCTTTTCCAAATTTTTAAATTTAATTAATTTAATTAAAATGTAAAAATCGATGGAAATGTGCATATTAATGGCGTGAGAATTTAAAAAAAATTAAATTTAATTTTTGAAAAAACAAAAAAAAAATGAATTTTACGTCATATTAAAGAGTGCAATTAGTACTATCCATTGGAAACAGAAGAACAAATTGGAGCCATTAATTAAAAAATGGCGTTTCTGAAAATGGGGAATTTTGAGCTCATTTATACAGAAAACTTAAGTTTTCGAGAAAAAATTATTTGACATTATTGAAAGTACATGTGCTCATAAATATAATAAAGTGAAGAATCGCCTCTAGTGTAAATATTTCCGACGTCAGAGACAAGTCAATAAAATTAAATTTTTCTAATTAAAAAAAAGAATAGAGTAATGTGGTGTTTATGTCATCAGATAGGGTGCATTTGGTACAGTCCCTACCAAAAATATAAAAAAAATTGGAGTCGTTTATGAGAAAATCTTGTTCATGTTATTGGCAGACGGACGGACGTTTTGAAAAAACAAAAAACAAAAAAAAAAACACTTTTTCAATATCAGGGGACCCCAAAACGTGTATTTCCGTTGAAATCTCGAAATCGATTTTCCGCAGTATTACATAACTTTCTCTATACTACGTATATTACTCCCGTATATACGTATGTATACGAGAAAGTAAAAACTAGTGGTGCTACAGAATGGCACGGACTTTCTCGTATTAGTTTTCTATTTTCTTTGGTCTAGGCTAGCTATTCGGAATTGCCACATACTCTTGTAAACTGTCATCTATCACCGCCCAATGTTAATTTATTTTTAATTTTTCAATTTTTCGGTTTCCTAATAGTAGAACCAAAATATAATTTTAAAAATATTGAAGAAGAGTGAAACCTCACAGAAATTTGAAAATGTGCACAGAATTCACTTCTCCCCATAGGACGTCATACGCAGTTTTAACTGTTTTTGACGTAAAATAAATAAATGAATTAATTTTTGTACTTTTTGAAACAAACAAAGAAATAGATCTATATGACGTTATGTCACCGGATAGGGTGCATTTGGTACTTGAAGAAATCTTGTTTTTGATACTTTTTAAATTGCAAATATTTCACGTACTATTGCACGAAAACGACTAAAATTTTCAAAAAAATCGAATTTAAGCTTAATGAACGAACTATTTATGGGGTACAATTTTCATTTTAAGGATAAATCACTATCTTGAATTTTATATTTGTAGGAAGACGCCGAACACATTCAAACTCTTGCAATTTTCGAAAATTCAGAGTTAACCAGTGAAAATCAGACCTATGCCATCTTTATAAGTATATTTAACTCTATTGTTACAAAAATTTAAAGAATAAATTTGGACCCATTTTTCAGAAAATTTTGTTTTTATTTTTAAAATTGTAAATATTTTACACACAATTGCAGGAAAACTACCAAAATTTTCAAAAAATCTACATGACTTTAATGAAAGAACTATTTATGGAGTATAAATTTCATATGAAGAAAAATCTTTAATTTGAATTTTATATTTGTAGGAAGACGCAGAAAAATTCACACTTTTGCAATTTTCGAAAATTCAGAGATAACTGTGAAAATCGCACCTACGCCACCTTTAGTGCACTGTACTCTATTATTACAAGAACTGTCAAGAAAAAATTGGAGTCTTTTTGAGAAAATTTTGAAAGTGTCCGGGGGGAGTCATGTATTTTAAAGAATGTTTTTCAAAATTTCAATGCTTCAACTAGAGCGAGGAGGACAGGGGTTTCTTAAATTTGGAAAAGATCGTACGTGTAGTTTAGGCGCTAGTAGTGATCAGAGACGGATGGACGGACGTTTCGGAAAAAAAAAAAAAAAAAAAACTTTTCGGTATTAGGGGACCCCAAAACTGTATTTCCGTTGAAATCTCGAAACGATTTCCGCAGCATTACATAACTTTCTCTATATTACGTATATTACTCCTATATACGCATGGAAAGAAAAATTTTGATAAATTTCTAATGTTAGTTTAGTATTAGTTCCTATTAAGTAAGTTGTTAAAATTAATAGTAACGGTTATATTATTATTATTATTATTATTATTATTATTATTATTATTATTATTATTATTATTTATTTGTGAAGTGGGGCTTGCGCGGTGAAATTATGTATTATTAATTATTGTTTTTAATTAACTACTCTTTTGTTATTTATAGTTAGTCAATGTGAGCTTAATACATACAGTTAAGATATTGTACCATCAAGTTAGAGTTGAGGCAATATCATGAGTTAAGCAAGTGGTGCCTCACATCAGTTTGATAACACTCACCAGAAGAGTGTAACTAAAGACCAATATTTTTGTTAATTCTTCAACATTTCATTTGCTTATATTAGAGTTAGTCTGTTGTTTCTTGGGTTACGGCCCTGTGGAGGCAAAAAAGGACTATTATTTCTCCGTAAAATTTTAATTGGCGTTCTCCTTCTTAGCAAGTTCTTCCTAATAATTTCAATGTACATCTTGGAATTTCCTAAACTTTCCTTTTGCTTCTGCATCACTGTATTCAGCATTGTATGAGCCTAATTTTGAAAAAGAGAAACATGTATCACAAGAACATTAATTATTATTTTAGATTTAGAAAGATGATTTTCTTTGAAGGCTATTATCTTTGTTGTGTTTCTAGATATTTTCATATTACAGTACGTAGACCTCAGTTTCTTTCTCTCATGGGTCGCGCGGGCATTCAACACGGCGATAAACTGATGAGTAGAAAGCTCAGAGAGAGAGAGGGGAGTTCTTCCGCATCGTATCCGACTTCAGCCTATGACCTTCAGACACCAGTTTGCGTCACAATATTAGCGTGAATTTTAAATGCCGCCAGATAATAAAAGCACCTCATTACAAGACAATAAAACAGATATATGAAGCATTTAATATTGCATCTTGTTCACCTTCATTGTTTTATTTGTGGTTGATAGCTGTTGAAAATTGTCATTTTACCACTTTCAAAATATTTCTCAACACTACTAGCTGTCCATGCAACATGGCGGCCAGCGTATGGTCTGACTTTTCACACCACGTGGCGTGTTGTGGTCACGTGGCTCGTGACGCAAACCGGTGTTGCGCAGAATGAGCAAAAATGGGTGCGCAGGAGGAACTCACCCATGGCTCAGTCGAAGGCAGCATACGTGTTTCTACAGTAGGGGTTGTCCAAACTATCAACAGAAAGAAGCTTTGTCTTGAAAGGCAGCATACGTGTTTCTACAGTAGGAGTTGTCCAAACTATCAACAGCAAATAAGCCTTGTCTTGAAACAGAGTTTCAGTTTTTGGTTTCCTGTCCCTGTTTTGTCGTGGCTAGTGGCAGTGACAGTGTACGTTGTAAAGTTTCTGCTGTAATTATCGTGTAGTGAAGACTGTATTGAGGGAAAGTCTAGCGAAGGGTCAGCTCATGTTTTCAACTCCCAAAAGAAACAACATAGATGGAACAAAACTGATCAAATTTGTTTCTTTTTCAGATTCTCCCATAAGGCAGAAAATTCATTTTTACACTATAAAAAGGAATGTTCTACTGTTGGAAAGTTATTAACAGCTCTGAAGGGAGACGGAGTTATTAACTGTGGCAGAGAATTCCTCAGAATGCGATTACGGAAGCTGGGTTTTAATTGGAAAAGATGCCAGCCAAATAGAAAACTTCTTATAGAATGCCACGATATTGTGTCGTGGCGTATGCGTTACTTGTATGAATTTGTGAGTACTGGAAAGAAGGATTTTATACTGTCTTTATCAAGAGTGTCGAACTTCCAAGGTCTCAAGGCCACAAATAAAATCTTGAATATGGTTGCCAAACATATTTTCATTTCACGGGCGATCCACATCTTACTTCCGCGTATTGTTGCTCTCGGCACTTTGCCCGACTGTTCTGAAACGGGGAAGGGGAGATAATCATGTGTGATATTTGCCCATGTCACGCATAAACGCAGTAAAACACATTGAGGTGATTTGGGGTTTCTGACTTTACTAAGAAAAAATTCTTAAATCTTAATTTCAACTATTTTTACACTAAAGGGGGGGGTGACTGCAGCAGGGCGTATGCGCTTGGCGCACAATTCTCTCGCCCGGAATGGATGCAAGGCCTTTCACTTTTGCGCAATAACCCTTCGCGAGCCACAATAAATGGCGCCGCTGTCCGTAGGCGACCCACGGGCCGCCAGTTGGACAACCCTGGTCTATATCGACGAAACATACATTCAGGCATCACAGTGTAACGTCGTGTTGGAAGTCCGAGCATGGTGGAAAGATATTGGTGGGCTACTCCGGCGCATCGATTATTTCTCGTTCTGCGCAGAACCGGTTTGTGTCGCGAACCACGAAACTACAACACGGGTACTTCGTTTCTTTCATTATTTATTTATTTAGTCAAAAACTGTATGTGACGTATGGGGGAGAAAATCATTTGCGCACGTTTTCTTGAGTTTCAGAATTCCTTCCCAACAAATTAACTATTAATAGTTGAAAGATGAAAAAAATAGTAATAGTAATAATAATAATAATAATAATAATAATAATAATAATAATAATAATAAATTTAAAAAAGCGAGATCTTAACAAAAACTAGATATTTTCGTTGCCGAATTATAGAAAGTTTATTTGTAACGGTAAACGAACAGATTTGATTTTTCTCTATTGCTAACAAATAGAAACTCACCCTAAGCTCTACTACCACTACAATCAAAAGGAAAGCTCAACAAAACGTACGCATAGTGAAGCCACATTTACGTCCAGAAGCAAATCAATCGGTCATCTCAGCATTTGCTCAATGGATCAGGAAAACTGGACAAAAACCCGATCGAGATGGGGGTCATTGACCCGGAAGCTGAAGTACATTACTTGTTAGAGGCATTTAAGTATTTTTTTAAATTATACAATTAAAATGTAAACTAATTCATTATACTGTATCATTGTTACTAATTTATTATACTGTACATTGTACTGTAACATTATTTTTCTTTTTGACGATCAGTATAGTCTCTAATTGTGTAGAAACAGCTTTGCAGCAGAAAAGATTTTACTTTTAACTTAAATTTGTGTACCAATTTTAATTGTTTAATTTCATCTGGCAATGCGTTGTAAAGTAACGTACATGTATTGTATGTGGATTTCCTGTAGTGAGCTGTTGATACTGACACTTGATGAACATGATTTCTACGTCGAGTGTTGTAACTAAAAATATCAGTATTACATGAAAATATGTTCCCGCCGTTAAGTTAGTTTTGACAAATACTACAGACTCGTAAATAAATTGACAAGGCAATGGTAAGATCAATATTCATCAGTGACTATCAACAGCTCATTAAAAAAAATTCACATACAATACATGTACATTATTTTACAACACTTTGCAGATGACATTAAACGATTAAATTCAATAGAAAAGTTTAAATCCCAAGTGAAATCGTTTCTGCTGCATAACTGTTTCTATACAATTAGAGACTATACTGAGCATCACAAGAAAAGTAACATTAATTTTAACAATGATACTTAATGCATTATTTAGCTTTTGGGACTGTATAAATGAGTATAAACAACCTGTACAACAATTGTACTACAGCTTCCGGTCAATGCCCTATCTCGATCAGGTTTTTCGTCCAGTTTCCTGATCCATTGAGCAAATGCTGAGATGGCCCCTTGTTTTGCTTCTGGACATAAATGTACTTCATTTTCTGTGCACGTTTTTCTAAATTCGGGGGAAATACAATTATTCAAATTATCGTTTCCATGTTGTCAGGGAGGAGTAAAAAGAGCCAAAATTTATTGCTTATTTATTTTTGAAAATAGATTTTATTACATGGGAGTTTTTGTTTTTCTCCTTTCAAAATTTAAAATTCAAAATTTATTGCTTATTTATCCTTGAAAATAGATTTATTACAGGGGGTTTTTTTTGTTTTTTTCTCCTTTCAAAATTCAAAATTTATTGCTTGTTTATCCTTGAAAATAGATTTTATTACATGGGATTTTTTGTTTTTTCTCCCATTAAAAAATTCTTGCAGGGATCACGTGAATGCTCAATGAAAAGAGGCTTGCAGGGATCACGTGGATGGCATTTTTTCATTATTCGGATAATTTTCTTTTGCAATCTAAATGTAAAAGGATGAGCTTCCCCAGAATATTACGCCATATCACAGGCGGGCATGATTTAAATTTTAGCTCAGGTTGAGACTTTGAAAATGATATTTTGATTTTTGGGAGTTCTTTATAAGAAGCCTCAAAATTTTCAAATTTTGTCAAAAATGGCTCCAGTTTTTTTTATTGAACTTTGTCCTCAAATACGCAAAGGACGGTTAAAAGATTGGTGCATGTTCCACTTTCCTTGAAATCTCTGATTTTTCATAAATTTCAAATGTTAATTTTTTTCTCGGCTTCCTCCTATGACTACAAAACTGAAGATAGAGATTTGCTAAATAAAATCATTTCTTTAAAGACATTATGAAATAAGGTCATGCGTCAAATTTTTAAAATATGAGTAGTTTTTGAGTAATTTTGCGTAAAGTATAGGCAGTTTTTATTTTTTTAAAAACATGCTCAATGTTTTTCTTTAAATGTTCTTGTCGTATGTATGTGTCGTAGGAGGGTAAAAAGCGGTGCTAGTCTCGTTTCCAGCGAACACTGCATTTTTGAAAATTACAAAATTTAACATTTAAAGTTTCAAAATTGAAGATAGAGATTTTTGTATTAAACAAAATGTTCTAAAAGTATTTTTAAGAAAGACACACAATTTTTTGAAAAAGCGAGTAGGCGAATTTGTTTTCAAATATTACCACAGATAGACAAGGAACGCGAAAAGAAAGCGAAGATCGCATTTTTTTTGAACTCTCGAAATGTTCGAAAATTGCCAATTTAGAAACAATGCGAGAAACTATGTGCCGTTGTAGCACCACTATTTTCTTTCGGAATCATAAAACTGCAAATGTAATTCTCAATGACGGCTTGGATTTAAAGAGTATATAGGAATTGGATGAGACAGTGCTCAAGCACAAGTGTCTATCATATTCAGTACTACTATGTTTTACTCACAAAATTGTAAAGAGTATAATGAAATTAAAATTAGCATTTTAAGTCCGAAAACTTGGATTCTTTATTTATACAGACGAAATCTTAAATAATCTTAATTTTCCATTTTCGTTTTAACCAACAGAGCTTCCGTTCTGCTGTGATATCATCAAATTAGTTACATCGTTAGGTGATGAGTTAAAATGTAGATGTTATAAAATATCTATCCGTACAATTTTTTGCACACTATTCAATCACCAGATATCACAATTTCACTTTAAATAAGTGGGCAACGCTGAAAAAAGCACGATGAGTATAGGACACGTGATTGTATCAATGTAACAAATTGAATATTGTTGGTCTCTGACAAAGAGCGCGTCGCCGAGTAATTGGGTAAAGAGGCGCGGTGGCTTCAGAGGTTGTTGGCCAGATGTCACATTGGCATCAGTTACTAAGGCGAAAAGTGGGAACGGCCAGGTATTTCAATCTTATTTGGGACTTTCTATAGTTACATTTAAGTTACTACTTAAAATTTCTTCCCTCACGTTAGTTTCATGAATATAATTCACGAAGAACAAGCCCGGTGTGTATTTTATCATAGATCAAATGATCGCAAATTCCTGGTTTGGTGTATATTTTTGAGAAAATTCTATTAATATTAGCAAATAATTAACAATATAAAAACTAATTGTTCGTGCATGTAGTAGGTCTATAATATGGAGCAGATAAATTGTAGACAGTTTATAATTACCTTCAATTAAGGATGAAAATAGGGAGATGAGAAACTACGAACTTTTTCCAGAAAAGAATTGTTGCTCAGTTTTTGCATATCACGTGGAAATTTTGAATTCTACCTTGAATCGTCGGATCGCCGCTGTGACCTTTGATTTTTCATATTGCAGTTTGTTTTGATCTTTAATATCTTTAATGGAAATGTATAATAGAATACAATAAAATAACTTAGTTGCATGTTGTAAATTTGTCGTTTGCAATTTCCACACTCAGTATTATTAACTTGTTTTGACTGTCATAAACGTGTACTTTACTGTATATTGTCTTATATAATTTGTATTTTTAAATTTGATAACTTTTCCTTCTTTACCAAAGAAACTCCGGGTTGAGTTCATATTATGAACTCAATACTATTCGTGTTTCAAATGTTCGAAAAGTATAAAAGATATTGTGAACATTGTAGTTAATTAATTAGAATATTTTATATTAAAATGTGCACCTGAAAAAGGCACAATTAAAAAAATTTGATTAAAAATTGACTTAATAAATTATTTAAAAATTCATTTGATTTAAATAATCGCCACTCAGAAAGGGTACTTAAGGATTTAATCGATCTGGAAGTGTTCAATGCAGCTTTAGCATAAGGGTTTTTTTAAACTAGATTCACGTGAACAACAAAAAGTCCGTAACGCGGAGATTTTGACGGAAATTCATATTTTTGCCTTAACAAAAATTAATGGAAGAACTTCTGTTAATCAGAATTTATCCACATGTTTTATTACAAAATATCTATTCTTAAAATATCCTAACATACTATTCAGAGATAAGTTAGATTTACATAACAGCATAGACCTTGCTAAAAAAATAACATAGACCTTGCTAAGAATTAGGTGATAGTTAACAATACTCTGGAGTGATAATGGCACTCGCTGCCAGGGATGAGGGCGGTGAGCAAGCTTCGGAAGTTGGAAGGGTCGATAGGTCATCCTTTTTAAGCTGAAAAGGCAGAGCACTCAGGTATTTTACTTCATGTTTCGTATTTTAGGTATTATATCTACTTTCGCCCTCGCTAGTAAATCGTGACCCTATTTTTAACTAAGAAAATTACCTTGAAGCATTTGTCTTCCTCTTTGTCTAAATTTATCTTTTTCTTTAGCTAAATTTATCTTTCTTTTCTCACTTCTGTTTTACAATTCATTATGCTTGTAAACTTTTGCTTACTCAATATACATGAAATTATTTCTAATGCTCTCTAATAATTCAAAATATTTTTGTGTGCTTTTACTCATTTAAATGTCTGTTTCTCTGCCTGCATTTTGTAACAACTGACCATTTACACCTTTTTATTTAAAAAAAATTATTTGTTTCTTTGGTAAGATGATCAAAGTTCTTTTTGTTGATGTAACAATTTAATTTGAATTTTTCAACGTGCAATATTTGGATTTTTTACCTTGAAATATCTTCGCTTTGCTTGCTCATTAGCTCTGGGCCCTGTCGCCCCTGCAATACTCAACGAAGCGACGAACTACGAACGCAAACTACATTCCCCTCCGCTGTCTGCGGGATAGGGCGGCAGGATTCCAGAGTACATAGCTCCGGGAGACCCCGTCTCCGTTCACTACTCAAGGACACAACGAACGCCAACTACACTCCCCTCCGCTGTCTGCGGGATAGGGCGGCAGGATTCCAGAGTAAATAGCTCTGTGAGATCCTGTCTCCGCTGCACTACTCAACGACACCACGAACTACGAACGCCAACTACACTCCCCTCCGCTGTCTGCGGGATAGGGCGGCAGGATTCCAGAGTAAATAGCTCTGTGAGATCCTGTCTCCGCTGCACTACTCCCACCACGAACTACGAACGCCAACTACCTCCTCCGCTGTCTGCGGGATGGGGCGGCAGATTCCCAGAGTAAATGCTCTGCGAGATCCTGTCTCCGCTGCACTACTCAACGACCCCACGTACTACGAACCCCACTACACTCCTCCGATGTCTGGGGGATAGGGCGGCGGGATTCCAGAGTAAATAGCTCTGTGAGATCCTGTCTCCGCTGCACTACTCAACGACACCACGAACTACGAACGCCAACTACACTCCTTCCGCTGTCTGCGGGATAGGGCGGCAGGATTCCAGAGTAAATAGCTCTGTGAGATCCTGTCTCCGCTGCACTACTCAACGACACCACGAACTACGAACGCCAACTACACTCCCCGGCTGCAGGATGGGGCGGCAGGTTTCCCGAGTAAATAGCTCGGGAGATCCTGTCTCCGCTGCACTACTCAACGACACCACGTACTACGAACGCCAACGACTCTCCCCTCTGCTGTCTGCGGGATAGGGCGGCAGGATTCCAGAGTAAATGGCCTGTGAGATCCTGTCTCCGCTGCTTACTCAACGACACCACGTACTACGAACGCCAACGACACTCCTTCCGCTGTTCGGGATAGAGCGGCAGGATTCCAGAGTAAATAGCTCTGTGAGATCCTGTCTCCGCTGCTTTACTCAACGACACCACGTACTACGAACCCCAACGACACTCCTTCCGCTGTCTGGGGGATAGGCGGCAGGTTTCCCAGAGTAAATAGCTCTGTGAGATCCTGTCTCCGCTGCATTACTCAACACCACAAAACTACGAACGCCAACTACACTCCTCCGCTGTCTGGGGATAGGCGGAAATTCCCAGAGAATGCTCTGTGAGATCCTGTCTCCGCTGCACTACCCCAACGACACCACGTACTACGAACGCCAACGACACTCCCTTCTGCTGTCTGCGGGATGGGGCGGCAGGTTTCCCAGAGTAAATGGCTCTGTGAGATCCTGTCTCCGCTGCTTTACTCAACGACACCACGTACAAAACGCCAACGACCTCCCTTCCGCTGTCTGCGGGATAGGGCGGCAGGATTCAGAGTAAATAGCTCTGGAAGTCCTGTCTCCGCTGCATTACTCAACGACACCCGTACTACGAACGCCAACGACACTCCTTCCGCTCTGCGGCATAGGGCAGCAGGATTCCCAGAGTAAATAGCTCTGTGAGATCCTGTCTCCGCTGCACTACTCAACCCACGAACTACGAACGCCAACTACACTCCCCTCCGCTGTCTGCGGGATAGGGCGGCAGGATTCCAGAGTAAATAGCTCTGTGAGATCCTGTCTCCGCTGCACTACTCAACGACACAACGAACGCCAACTAACTTCCGCCTGGGGGAAATGGGCGGCAGGATTCCAGATTAAATAGGCTCTGAGAGATCCTGTCTCTGCTGCACTACTCAACGACACCACGTCTACGAACGCCAACGACACTCCCTCCGCTGTCTGCGGATAGGCGCAGGATTCCAGAGTAAATAGCTCTGTGAGATTCTGTCTCCGCTGCACTACTCAACGACACCACGAACTACGAACGCCAACTACACTCCCCTCCGCTGTCTGCGGGATAGGGCGGCAGGATTCGAGTAAATAGCTCTGTGAGATCCTGGCTCCGCTGCACTACTCAACGACACCACGTACTAGAACGCTCACGACACTCCTCCGCTGTCTGCGGGATAGGGCGGCAGGATTCCAGAGTAATGGCTCTGTGAGATCCTGTCTCCGCTGCATTACTCAACGACAC
This sequence comes from Teleogryllus oceanicus, assembly GCA_964035755.1. Lineage (NCBI taxonomy): Eukaryota > Metazoa > Arthropoda > Insecta > Orthoptera > Gryllidae > Teleogryllus > Teleogryllus oceanicus. Next base: position 99,003,795 of record CAXIVR010000005.1, on the reverse strand, counting down.
CACGAACTACGAACGCCAACTACACTCCCCTCCGCTGTCTGCGGATAGGGCGGCAGGATTCCAGAGAAATAGCCTGGAGATCCTGTCTCCGCTGCTTTACTCAACGACACCACGTACTACGAACGCCAACGACACTCCCTTCCGCTGTCTGCGGATAGGGCGGCAGGATTCCAGAGTAAATAGCTCTGTGAGATCCTGTCTCCGCTGTCTGCGGATAGGGGGCAGGATTCCAGAGTAAATAGCTCTGTGAGATCCTGTCTCCGCTGCATTACTCAACGACACCACGTACTACGAACGCCAACGACACTCCCCTCCGCTGTCTGCGGGATAGGGCGGCAGGATTCCAGAGTAAATAGCTCTGTGAGATCCTGTCTCCGCTGCACTACTCAAGACACAACGAACGCCAACTACACTCCCCCCCGCTGTCTGCGGATAGGGCGGCAGGATTCCAGAGTAAATAGCTCTGTGAGATCCTGTCTCCGCTGCACTACTCAACGACACAACACGACTACGAACCCAGAGTAAATAGCTCTGTGAGATCCTGTCTCCGCTCACTATCAACGACACCACGAACTACGAACGCCAACTACACTCCCCTCCGCTGTCTGCGGGATAGGGCGGCAGGATTCCAGAGTAAATAGCTCTGTGAGATCCTGTCTCCGCTGCACTACTCAACGACACCACGTACTACGAACGCCAACGACACTCCCTTCCGCTGTCTGCGGGATAGGGCGGCAGGATTCCAGAGTAAATAGCTCTGTGATTCTGTCTCCGCTGCACTACTCAACGACACCAGAACTACAAAACCCCAAACTACACTTCCTCCGCTGTCTGCGGGATAGGGCGGCGGATTCGAGTAAATAGCTCTGTGAGATCCTGTCTCGCTGCACTACTCAACGACACCACGTACTACGAACGCTCACGACACTCCCCCCGCTGTCTGCGGATAGGGCGGCAGGATTTCAGAGTAAATGGCTCTGAGATCCTGTCTCCGCTGCATTATCAACGACACCACGAACTACGAACGCCAACTATACTCCTCCGCTGTCTGCGGATAGGGCGGCAGGATTCAGAGTAAATGGCCTGTGGATCCGCTCCTGCCACTACTGAACGACACACGTCCCACGAACGCCAACGACCCCTTCTCTGTCTGCGGGATGGGGCGGCAGGATTCAGAGTAAATGCTCTGTGAGATCCTGTCTCCGCTGCATTACTCAACGACAACGTACTACGAACGCCAACGACACTCCTTCCGCTGTCTGCGGGATAGAGCGGCAGGATTCCAGAGTAAATAGCTCTGTGAGATCCTGTCTCCGCTGCATTACTCAACGACACCACGAACTACGAACGCCAACTACACTCCCTCCGCGGCCGCCGGATGGGGCGGCAGGATTCCAGAGTAAATAGCTCTGTGAGATCCTGTCTCCGCTGCATTACTCAACACCACGAACTACGAACGCCAATTTCACACCCTCCGCTGTCTGCGTGGGGCGGCAGGATTCCAGAGTAAATGCTCTGTGGACCCTGTCTCCGCTGCACTACTCAACGACACCACGTACTACGAACGCCAACGACACCCGTTCTGCTGTCTGCGGGATGGCGGCAGGATCCAGGTAAAGGCTCTGGAGATCCTGTTCCGCTGCTTTACTCAACGACACCACGTACTACGAACGCCAACGACACCCCCTTCCGCTGTCTGCGGATAGGGCAGGATTCCAGAGTAAATAGCTCTGTGAGATCCTGTTCCGCTGCATTACTCAACGACACCACGTACTACAAAACGCCAACGACACTCCTTCCGCTGTCTGCGGGATAGGGCGGCAGGATTCAGAGTAAAGCTCTGTGGATCCTGTCTCCGCTGCTTTACTCAACGACACCACGTACTACGAACGCCAACGACCTCCTTCCGCTGTCTGGGGGATAGGGCGGCAGGATTCGAGTAAATGGGCTCTGTGAGATCCTGTCTCCGCTGCATACTCAACACCACGAACTACAAACGCCAACTACACCCCTCCGCTGTCTGCGGGATAGGGCGGCAGGATTCCAGAGTAAATAGCTCTGTGAGATCCTGTCTCCGCTGCACTACTCAAGGACACAACGAACGCCAACTACACTCCCCTCCGCTGTCTGCGGGATAGGGCGGCAGGATTCCAGATTAAATAGCTCTGAGAGATCCTGTCTCCGCACTACTCAACGACACCACGTACTACGAACGCCAACGACCCCCTCCGCGTCTGGGATAGGGCGGCAGGTTCAAGAGTAAATAGCTCGGGGTGAGATTCTGGTCTCCGCTGCACTACTCAACGACACCACGAACTACGAACGCCAACACCCCCTTCCGCTGTCTGCGGATAGGGCGGCAGGTTCCGAGTAAATGGCTCGAGAGATCCTGGCTCCGCTGCACTACTCAACGACACCCGTACTACAAACGCTCACGCACTCCTCCGCTGTCTGCGGATAGCGGCAGGATTTCAGAGTAAATGGCTCTGTGAGATCCTGTCTCCGCTGCTTTACTCAACGACACCGAACTACGAACGCCAACTCCTCCCCCGCTGTCTGCGGGATAGGGCGGCAGGATTCAGAGTAAATAGCTCTGGAGATCCTGTCTCCGCTGCACTACTGAACGACCCCACGTACTACGAACGCCAACGACCTCCTTTCTGTCTGGGGGATAGGGCGGCAGGATTCCAGAGTAAATGGCTCTGTGAGATCCGTCTCCGCTGCATACCCCAACGACCCCACGTACTACGAACGCCAACGACACTCCCTTCCGTTCCGGATGGGGCGGCGGGTTTCCCAGAGTAAATGGCTCTTGAGATCCTTCTCCGCTGCACTACGCAACGACACCACGTACTACGAACGCCAACACCCCCCTCCGCTGTCTGCGGGATAGGGCGGCAGGATTCCAGAGTAAATAGCTCTGTGAGATCCTGTCTCCGCTGCATTACTCAACGCCACCACGTACTACGAACGCCAACGACACTCCCTTCCGCTGTCTGCGGGATAGGGCGGAAAGTTCCAGAGTAAATGGCTCTGTGGATCCTGTCTCCGCTGCATACTCAACGACACCGTACTACGAACGCCAACGACACCCCTTTCCCCTGTCTGCGGGATAGGGCGGCAGGATTCAGATAAATAGCTCTGTGAGATCCTGTCTCCGCTGCATTACTCAACGACACCACGTACTACGAACGCCAACTACTTTTCCCTCCGTTCTGCGGATGGGGCGGCAGGTTTCCCAGATTAAATAGCTCGGGAGATCCTGTCTCGCTGCCTACTCAACGACACAACGAACTACGAACCCCAAACTCATCCTCCGCTGTCAGCGGGAAAGGGCGACTGGATCCCAAACTCAATAGCTCTGGGCCCTGTCCCCCCTACACTATTCAACGAGACAACTAACTACGAACGTCAACTACACTCCCCTACGCTGTACGCGGGATTGGGCGGCAGAATCCCTAAGTCAAAAGCTCTGGGCGCTGTCTCTCGTGCTGTCTCCCGCTCAACGACGCGACGAACTACGAACGCCGTGTACACTCCCCTCCGCTGTACGCGTGATAGGGTGGCATGATCCCAGAGTGAATAGCTCTGGGCCCTGTCTCACCTGCACTACTCATCGACGCGACTAACTACTAATGCCAAATTAACTCCCCTCCGCTGTACACGAAATGGACGGGCATGATTTTGGTGGCTATATTTCTTTGTGATATTGCTCTGCTCTCGGCCTACGCCGACACGAGGGACAATACGAGCAACTACAATGGTCAATTTTACTCCGCCTTGTTTTTCGAGAAATAAGTCTTGGATTTTTGGACATAATTTTCCAAATTCTTTTAATCGTAGTTGATGTAATTGTAATGTAACTTGGTTCTGTAGAAATAATTTATAATAAAACACTCTTTCAATTTAATAAAATTTGTTTTAATATTTTGAATGTATACATCTTTTGATTACTTCTGTTGATGTATGGAAATTCTGCTGTTTCTGGAAGTGGTTCCGGCTACGATTTCCGTCTGGAAGTAATATAATCTGTATATTCTACTACAAATGTGCTCGATTTCACTACCTGTATGGGGAAACAGATCAGATAAATTATGTATGTCAGGTATGATGATGGGAATACCTCATGCTCGCCACTTCTTACTTTCTCCCTTATGTTTTCGATAAAAAAGGCCTAGGTTTTATATCGCTACCTGTCAAAAATCGGATTAATCCGACCCTAAGTGGCCAAATACATACTTAGATACTTCTTTTGAATGATTAGCGCATCCGGTCCGTGAACTGCAGAAGTAAGTACCACAAGCTATGGAAGGTCCCAATGGTTCCCATACGTTATGTACTTTAATCCCGGGTGCTGGTAATGTTCCTCCCTTGCCGCGACGTGTTGTAAGGCGACGATCTCTGCATCGCCCTTCCCTTTCCCCCCGCCTGTGGCGTCTCCCCATCCGAGACAAACTCTACGTTCCCGACTAGTCCCTTGGAATGTTTGGAAGTGTATTAAATGCTGAGCGTATGTATTTATAAAGGAAGATGTGGGACATGAATGACTGTCGTCACCGCTAGTGCCTAAATCGTTCAGCCGATTTTCTCCAGAATTGATATTCCCTGATCGATCTGAACGAACTCGAGAGAATTTCTATAGGATATTTTGATTATTGAGGGTACGTTACATGAAGCCTCAACACACTTTTTCAATCTTTTCTCACAAATGTCTCCAATTTTATTATTAAATATTATCCTCGTATAACATAAGACCCGGCAATAGTTTTTCTGCCGAAAATTCGCCGTTTTGCGGCGTACGATTACAAAAATTCCTCTTCTTACATTAGCGCGAGCAAGTTAACAAATTGTGCAATTTTTTAAAAAATGTTAATGTTTTTGAGGTTTCATGTAAAGTACCATCAAAAATCAAAATGTTTGAAACTCTCAAAGACTCGAGTTTCTTTATATCGATTGGAGAATATCACTTTTGGAGAAAACCTGGTTTAGGCGCTAGCGCTGACTGGACGGGAAGACGGACGTCGAACGGACAGACGTTTTGACGTCAAGTGACATTTCGGCAACAAGAACCCACAAAACATATTCTAGCTACAACATATGTTAGAGGAAGTAATTTACTCTACATAGCAACAGGATTTATCCACTTTTTCGTTACGTGGGGCCCCCAAAAATTCGCCGTTTTGCGGCGTACGATTACAAAAATTCCTCTTCTTACATTAGCGCGAGCAAGTTAACAAATTGTGCAATTTTTTAAAAAATGTTAATGTTTTTGAGGTTTCATGTAAAGTACCATCAAAAATCAAAATGTTTGAAACTCTCAAAGACTCGAGTTTCTTTATATCGATTGGAGAATATCACTTTTGGAGAAAACCTGGTTTAGGTGCTAGCGCTGACTGGACGGGAAGACGGACGTCGAACGGACAGACAAACGTTTTGACGTCAAGTGACATTTCGGCAACAAGAACCCACAAAACATATTCTAGCTACAACATATGTTAGAGGAAGTAATTTACTCTACATAGCAACAGGATTTATCCACTTTTTCGTTACGTGGGCCCGGTAATCTTTACAGCGCTCCATAAGGATAGTAGTCCTCTACGGCGGCGACATACATGGGCGGTTTTCCAGTTTGCATCGAGATGCCAAAAACAGCGCTCGATGAACGCTCTTTGATTTCAAATGATTTCATACAGATACTGTTGTCGCAATACTTCGATTGCTAAATGACATTAAATCGAACAAATATATTTCTAAAATCGAAGAGTTTTTCACAATTATCTGAGGTTGTGCAACAGTACAACCTAGCACCACTGATGTTTCAAAGTGTTGAGGGGGGTGGGAGAATAGAAAATTATTTTGTTAAGGATTTGAAAATTGCAATAAATTAAGATTAGTTGAAATGGTTGCTAGGGGAAAGATTAGAAGGATTATTTTGTTAAGGCTTGTAGTCATGGTGATCTGTAGTATAATGTCTGGTTGAGTTCAAGTTTGGGGAGGAGGAATATGGAAGAGGATATCTGGAGGAGCTTTTACGGAATGTCGGGTTGATGATATGTTGGTGAGATTGGTTGAGATGAGCAATTATATGGTTGTTGATGAATACCTGCACCGTGTTGGGGGGTGAGTTCAAGATATAGTGAGGGAACGAATTAATGTTGTGTTTAGTTGGTATTATAGTTTGTGCCGGGAATTGGACGGAACATAAGGCGAATGACGCGGTTTTCACTTTTGTTAAGATTTTTATTGGATGTGTGGGAGATTTTGGACCAGGAGCAGGTGGAGACGGTGGACTGGGTCAGGTTCGGGAGCTTTTGAGGTGTGAAGGGATCTAATAGCCTCAGTGGTGTCGTCATTAGTTATGGTCCACATGGATTGTCGTTCTGTGAGTAAGAATGGGGTTCCTAAGAATTGTAGGATCGCAGAGTCTAGTTTGCGGGTGTTGGTGGAGATAAAGCTAGTTGGAAGGGTGCTGGTCAAAGTGATTGCTACGTATTTTCTGTGGGACGGATGGATTCGACAAGGGAATGTGGTTTATTAGAGTTGCCTGTGTTGAAGTCTTGTATTAGTTCAGGAGTGTTAGTGTGATGTCCCGCCTGTGCGAATGCTAGTTTCAAGCGTAATTCACACAGGAGATCTTTCACGTTAAAACTGAGTGGTCGGGAAGAGAAGTGGAGAGGGAATGGATCGAATCTCGACATAAATGTAACTTCATTATCTGTGCACGTCTTCTAGAATTCATTGGGAAATACAGTTATTCAAATTATCGTTTCCATGTCGCGACAGGAAGAGCCCAAAATTTATTGCTTATTTATCATTGAAAATAGATTTTATTGCATGGGAGTGGTTTTTTCCTCGTTCAAAATTCAAGTAGTATATGACTTAGTGTACGGATCACAGAATTTTGAAAATGTGCACAGAATTCACTTCTCCCCATAGCATGTCATACGTAGTTTTAACTGTTTTTTGACGTAAAATAAATAAATCAGTGTTTGGAGGAGTTTCTCTTTCCGCTTGAAAAGGGTTGGAAGGGTTTCTTGTTGGGGGCCTCTCTAGAGGCAAGTGGGTCAAATGAATGTTTGGTAGTAAAAGGGCTTGTAGAAACAAGTTGTTGAGGCTTAGCAGTGTGCTTAGGGTCAACAAAGCGCTTGCTGTTGTAGGGAGGTGAGAGAGGAATTTTTGATTTTTGAAGAGATGAAGTTCCAGTGGGGTTAGGGGGGTGGAAGCGCTCGACCAAATTCACTGGCCAGTCTTCCTTCCTCGGGTCGTGTTGTTGGAGTTGGAGTTGTTGGAGTTGGAGTGGTCTGCAGTGGCACCGCCAGAGAATCCTGAATCAGCCTGGAGAACTTTTGCTCTCATGTCATCCTAGCCCAAGCCCCAGCTCCCGTTCGTTGTTGTCCTCAAGCGCTCGGTGGTTTCCTTTTTTGTACGTTTTTTGAAATATTTGTCGAGGAAATTTCGAAAGGTCGAATGGTACCGACAACCTGGATATGTAAATCACCAGAGGGGTATACCTTCTCCCGGCCACGGATGGTAATACATGAGGTAAAAACGGGGTTATAAGGTATTATCGTTTATAAAACGGTTTACCGCCACCAAGGGAAAAGGTTTTCCATCACCAAGCCACAGGTTCCGCTAAACATGAAAAAATTGCGAAAATACGATCTCCGGCGACTAGTGGACTACATGCCGGTCAGCTCTGATGTGAATGTAATAATCGGGAAAATATTCTTGACCGATGACCTGGCTTCCCCCTCTCTGGAACAATAAACAGTTAAAGGCAAAAGTTCGCAGCGAGCACTGATGATAATATTCCAAACGCATCTTCACTGGCGCGAAATTGAAACTATTTTCTGTTGAAGAGTACTTCTGTCCGCGATTTTCTCCCCAAAATTTAAAGAAAAGTCCGAAGTAGATGAAGATCCATCACAGGAGATACCTCGAATTCCTGAGAAAGTTCGCAAATTATTGAAAAGGTTGCAAAGGCATAATATATCCTACAAAGTTTGGCATTGCTTCACAAAATCTAGTGGGCGATTTTGTAACTAATACCCCCACTCTACCCGCATTTCTTGAATCCATCGGCCAAGAACATTTGCGCGATTAATACTTGTCTTCCTTGGAACTTCCACTCGTTCAGGTTTTTAAGGGTCATTGGCTAAGGAGGTTATAATATATTATATGTATTATGATAACCTCCTTGCCGCTGGTCAACTCATACTTTTTTCTGGCTACATGGCTGCACTCTGTCGGAAGGTGCTTGACAACAAACGCGCCCATTTGAAATGTCCGGGCAGTACACCAAATAGGAATGTCATTAACAACAACAACAACAACAACAACAACAATAATAAAATAATAATAATAATAATAATAATAATAATAATACTGATAATTCCGGTCCGGACACCCGAGATCCCTAGGGCAGTAGCGCCTCGGACGGAAGGATCGCGGGTTCGAGTTCCGCCTCGGACATGGGTGTGTTTGTGTGTGACGTCTATTCATTATCATCATCATTCCACATTCCATCCCCCCAGGACTAACAACCCTGGGGTATAAGTATCAGATTTAGCCTAATGCTGATCCCCCTGATTGATTTCATGCAAGACTTGCAACATGATAAATGACACTGAGTCCGTGCAAGTGCATGTATGCGTGGTCCAAGACGGGCGATTCGCGACACCCATTTGCTGCTTTATATTTTCGTTTCTGGTTCTTTCTATTAACGTTACACTACAGCCGCGTCTTCAAAACTCCATTTCCATAGCCTTTAACTTGTTCTTATTGTTTTTTGAGATCTCCCAAATCTCAGCAACATATAGTGATATACTTTCCACAATTGCTTTATAAATTCTAATTTTCACTTTATTAGCAATATATTTATTCCACATTATTGGATACAATTGCCGAATAGCAGATTTTCCTTGCCGAATGCGATGTTTAATTTCCTCTTCACTTTCCTCTTGGTCTGTTAAAATTGTTCCGAAATAGTTATGTCTGACAACACTTAACAACCGAGGCATCTTCCATTACTAAATCTTTTCCTGTCCCTCCTACCACCATGTACTCTGTCTTCTTGAAATTTATTTTCAAGCCCCGTTTTCTATATTCGTCATTTAATTTCCTTAACATGTAATGTCCATTTGCTTCATCCATGCGATTATCACTTGGTCATCTGCAAAATTTAGTAAATATAACAAAAACATATCGTCGTTTAATTTTATTCCCATACTTTCACATTTTATCTTCCAATTTTTTAGAGCTTCTCCTAGATATATTTTGAAGTGGGTTGGTGCAATACAACACCCCTGTCTTAGCCCTTCATTTATTTTTATTTATTTTGATATGCTACTTCCTAATTTTACATAAGCAATATTGCCCGTATATAACTCTTTAATGGCCTTAATGCTATTTATTAATATGTTGGTTTTCCATGGCCATCCACAATTTTGAAAGGGGGACACTGATGTACGCCTTTTGTAAGTCAATATAGACTAGATGTGTCTCAAGGTTATGTGCTAGCCGCTTATCTGTAACTTGTCGGATGGTAAATACATTATCTATGCAGGATCTACTTGCTCGAAAGCCACTCTATACTTCCATTTAATTTATTTCATTTTCCAATATGTTTTTAATAATTTTAGCGTATATTTTAGCATGGGAACTCAGGGCAGTTATACCACGGGCATAATTAGGCATTCCTCCGTATCTCCTTTTTTAAATATATTGGAGATGTAACCCACTTTAAATATTTCAGGTATCCCACGACCCCTGAGGCACGCATTAAAGAATTTTGAAAGCTGTTCGAACAATACCGATGGAGCTGATTTTATTAGTTCTGTATTTATCCCACCGGGTCCGGGAGCTTTACCACTTTTGAAACTTTTCACCACTTTCTCAACTTCAGTTGATGATATGTTGGCTCCCATGTGGGGTTGCTGTTCCCCCAGAGGGCGCCTCCCCAGGTGGCGGATAGTGGGCTTCACGGCGAGACTTATCCGGTGGGTACCGGGGAAATTAAATACCCGGGGTGGACCAAAACCAGCGAAGAGAAAGAAGACGACGGTAACGGCCTTGCAGAGGATGAAGTCTTATCAAAAAGGTTAGAGGAAGGAAACCTTGAGAATAAATCCGTGGTCCTCCAAGTTGGGGGTTGAGATGTTGGGCCTCAGAATCACGCTAGTTAACGACGACGACTTGGTCTTCGAAATAGGTTTGTGAATTTTGGAACTTGGAACGTGCAAGGCATAGCTACAAAGGAATCTGAAGTTTTAAAAGAATTAGACAGATTAAATTTAAATGTTACTGATATGCCCTATCTGAAACTAAAAAGAAAGGGAAGAGTTTGTAAGAGATTCAAAATTACGTTCACATATACAACGGAGTAAATAAAGAAAAGAGAGCAAAGGAAGGAGTATCCATTGCCATACGCAAATCTTTAAAACATCACATCAAAAATGGGATAGTATTAATGAAAACCTACTACGAGTTGATCTATGTCTCATATGATTACGATAATTGCCGCCTATTCGCCCACGCACAGTGCAACTGATACCAAAAAAATTGAATTTTCTACCAACTTGACACCGGGAGCGGTATCTAAGTGCATCAACTGATGTCACTGCAGCGCCTCTGACCGGGAGGTCCCAGGTTCGAGTCCCGACGGCGGAAGGATTTTCGACACTCGCTTTTCAGCTATGTCGAATTCAGTCACTGTCGGGAGGAGGTTCCCAGCGTCTGGCTGCTCTGATCGGTAGTTTTCCGTGGTTTCTCCGATCAACACAGGCGAATGCCGGAGCAGTACCCCAACAAACGGGCCACGGGCCCGGGGCGATCTTTCCTTCCTCTTCCCCTTTTCCTATCCTCTCCTTACACATACACACTTAACCAACATGCCTACCCACCACATATTCTGGGAGACCGGTCGGGAGCTTAGTGCTTGTCCCGGCTGAGTCGGTGTCCCGCTGGTGCGAGAGTCCTGGTTAGGGGGAAACCCCGCTAGTCGACGATATCAGCGCCGAATTTTGCCATCCAGCGGGGTAAGATCACCGCCAAGTCCCGAGGGAAAAACATGCACTATGCCTACGGGACTAATGACCTAAGCTGCTTGACGCTCCCGGAATCATTATCCACTAACCAACCAACCCACTTGAACCTTCTGGACCAAATTGGAAACAGGAAAGAAATATATTTAATGCGAAACTTTAATGAAAAAGTAGGAAGACAATATGGAAGAAGGTAGTAGGGAAAATTCGGAGAAGATGCAAAGAACAGGAATGGAGAAAGACTGATAGATTTGTGCAAGAAATTTAATTGAAGATATTGAATTTTTTTCAGCACAAAAATATCCATAAATACACCTGGCCTCAACCATCAAGGAAATTGCACTCTGTAATTGACTACATCTTTGGTAAACAGAGTAATAAGACCAGAGTGGAGGAATGTAGGGTATATAGAGGTGCAGAGTGCGGATCTGACCATTTCCATTTGCGAACCAAATGTATTTTCCCCCTCCTAAATAGAAAAGTAAAAGAGTAAAGAAAAGAAGGAGACTCTATAAGAAAAGACGTAGATATTAAATATAACGTGAGGTTACTAGAAGACCCATCAGTCCTGTTCTTATATAAGTTACGGCTCAATGGGAAGTTGCAAAATGTGGATGACTCCTCTGCAAAAGCCATGTACAGAGATATAACAAAATACATACACAAAGTGGCATACTAAAGTTTGGGGAAAATGGAAAGGAAGCAGTAGAGGAGGGACGTAGGGGGTACAAATTTGCTGGAAAGGGTACCGAGAAGAAAAACGCCTATCAAAAGTGGCTGATGATCCGTGATCTAGAAGACAAAAAAATAAAGTATTAAGAAGAACTTCTGCAGGAACTCTATAACACCGTTGGAAGCTCAAGATCACGGGGGCGGGAAAGTGTTGAAACAACTGAGAATAAGAAATGAGATTGGACATTTGAGCTTATAAACTATAGACAGATGGATAAAGTATTATGAAGAACTTCTGCAGGAACTCTATATAGAATACCACACTTTATATCAGCCGAAGGATACATCTGACAATGAGGTAGAAGTAATAATAATAATAATAAATAATAATAATAATAATAATAATAATAATAATAATAAACCCTGTGTGGTATCGGGGTTTTTTTGTAGAATATCACCATGGGATCTCCCCCTATCTTAAAAAGGTGATTAATCGGAGGAGCTGACCGCTCTCCTTACCTCTATGTGCTATCCTTCTTTTCACGCCAATATGACCTTCCTCACCGACGGCAACAAAAGGTAGATCCAGAAGCTTGGAAGTTCTCGTTAGCCATCCTAGACAGTTTCCATTTTCGCCCTTCCTTTTTCCCATTCCATCAACCTGGCTGGAGGTATAAAAAGGGCCCCCCAAGAGATATGGAGCCCAAATAAGGAGTCGAAGGCCTCGGGACAAAAGCCTGCCTGGGAGCGCCACGACCGTCTGAAGCCGGGGCTGGACGGATCAGCATGCGAGACGCCGGCGACAGGAGGCTGAGAGGGCGGGCCCCTGTCAATAAATATGTGCCAGCCCCCAATATGACTGCATCATCTAACTGTGGGAACCTGGTCAACGTTGGACGAAGAGAACGCGGCAAGTACTTCTTACGCCCTTTCGTCGGCTGGCTTGTCTGCCCGAGATACACAGGAGACTGCTCGCAAAGGGGGACATCACCAAACAAATCTCGAATTAGTTGGACACGAGAAATGAACATGGAAATCATGATGGCCTTTACCGTGTAAACAAGTGCGAAGATACGCCACGTGCAGGTTACAGACGACTTTTCCACGAAAAAGTACGGGGGATTAGTTCAAACATGCAACTTACAGAACAAAAAGTTGTTGACCGTAGAAAATTCATTATCACCAAAGGCTATTTAACACCAACTGAATTAGAAGGAACCATAGGCAGGTTGGAGCGGGAAATTTAATTTGATTAACAAAAATGTAGTACAACCAATCCAGGGTACCACATCAAATGACATTGAGAGTACTTTTGAAGCCGCCTCAGGTACAGAAGAGATTCAGGACACTGGACCGGGTGAAGCGGCAGAAAGCTTCCAAAGTCTTTTGGAGCTTTATCGAAGTACTCAACCTTCCAGCAGACCACGAATACCTATTTTGAAGAACATCAGAAGAGCCAAATTACTAATAACGAGGACCAACACCATCTTGGAACAACACCTGAGCGAATGTTTGGAATTAGAGGAAGTACACCTTGCACTATATTGTGCAGCATCAACGGTGATCAAACTGAATGGCCAAAAGACATATGCACCAAGGAGGCAAGTTCAACGAGTTGTTAAAGAAAAGAAACCAGCCTGGAAGAGGAGATTTGAAATGAGTGTTGATCATTTCCGAGCCAGAGCAGATTTGATTAATGAATTCCTGAAGGGCACCCGTTCCCGAAAAATATTAAAGAAGATAACTGTGATGTGTGCTCAGTCAAAAATTAATTTAAGAGATATTAATTGTCAGCAAAGACTTCTAGAACTGAAGGATGACTACCGACAAAAAGCTAAGCTGATAGGAGCACGATTGAAAAGGAATAATGCGCTATATAACAGAAAGAAGCAGAATATCGATTTCAATAAAAACAGAAATATGTTCTTCAAACACCATTAACAAACAATCCTTTTGTCTTGTGAAAAATGTAAACCTGCAACGACAGTGATAAAGCATTTTTCCTGCTAAGGCTGTGTTTTCCGTAGTTTCAGGTAAAATGTATTAAACCAAAGTTCAAAAATTCGAAAAAAAACAACAAAAAAACAGCAGATTATTTTAAATCTGCCATGCAAATTTCTGCGTTGTAGGGCTAATAGTTTAGGAGATACAGCCATTTAAAGATGTCTTATAATATTTTTAGCATGTTAAAAAATTTCTAGATTGACAAAATGCGCCTGGAGGGGGTATTTTTCGTCCGAATGAGGCAAATGATGGTACATTCTGAAAGTTTATAAAATTTTGAACGAGGGCCGAAATTTACTGGATAGACTACTTACAAAATTCAGATTCTACACCCTAACTCTTCTGTGATCTGTTTGTATTTACCAAGAAGATAAGGTGGTCGAGGGCTACTTAATATTTTTAAATTTTGCAGAACCCTAGAACAAAAAATGACATCAATTGGACAGGTGATAGGTATTCCTGCTAAAGCAGAGAAAGTGTGAATAATGGTAATAATAATAATAATAATAATAATAATAATAATAATAATAATAATAAAAAGAATTTGTAATGTAATATCTTTTAGAGACTTTAAAAAATCACATTTTCCTACTATAGTTAATTAAATATTGATTCAAATGAAACCCTGGACTTCACTGCTGGGGAGAATCAGGTGTAACAGGGGAGAGTCAGGTGTAGTGTCCATCTAACTTGATGTTTTCTTGCATAGAATATTTCATTCATACTGAATCTACAATGTATTTTTATTTTTTGCTTTATAGTTAATTTTTATAACATAAACAACAGAATTTGATGAATTAATGACTTTTGTTAGTTCAGAAAATTAGTAAAAGATAGACTTTTTCTAATTCTGATGTCTGAAGGAGGTGACGCCCTATTGGGGGTACCCCTTTTGGGTGTGCCACTGATTCAAATGAATGAAAATAATAATATAAAACTGAAATAAAAGAGATTTGGTTGTTTGCAAAATGGATGGTTCTCGGGAAGAATCTTGGGAAATACTTGCCCATCCATATATTTTAAATTGTTTGAATAATTTACTAAGAAATTTCAAACCTTAGCTTCAGAGAAATTTATTCAGGGAATTTATTGCTTTTTTTAATGTGGCAATTTCATTTGAAAACATCATGCATTGAATAACAACAAATGCTAGAGAAAGATCAAGTTGGACCTACCTGAGAAAATAATGGCAGTAAAAATCTTCTAAATAAATTTAAATATATTACTACTATACATTAAATAAAAAATTTCAAAAATGAAATAGATTAATTATCAGCAAAAAGATTTTCTTTCAACACACAGTTCCTTGCCTAGGCTGTTGTGTCTCAAGAAGAAAAGTATTTAAAATATTTAGTGAATGTTTTGGAATAACTTCACAAAAGATTCATATTGAAAAGTTTCTGTTTCCACATTTTGTGAACTTTTGATTTTCATACTTGTTCTAGGTATGTTTATCATGGGATTACAGACTTAACATTTCATTATATTTCATATTCATTTTTTTTCCCATGTTAAAAGGACAGAAACTAGTATGTCAAAAATTTTGATTTTTCAGCATTATTGCTTTCCAAAGTTCATGGATTTGCTAAAATGAAGATTTTATTAATATAATAAAAATAAATTGGCAATTTTATCAAATGTTACATGTCAAACACACCAATGTAAGATTCATATGGAATCTTATTTGGCCTTTATTAACCTACATTTCTGAAAGAATTTCAGATCTGTATCAGGTTCTGCCATTATATTCTTTGCCATTGACACTATTGTAATGTAACTTCTCTCACTCCTTCCCTCTCTATTCTCCTAATCTCTTCTACTACCTGCTTTATGTTGGGCTGCCAATATAAGAATACCGCTCTTCAAACCTACCCTAGTTTTATATTTGCCCGTCAACTAGCTAAATTTGTACAATCCTCGAAATTTCCCTGGGTGTGACTGCGTGATTTTATTTATTTATTTATTTATTTTTTTATTTATTTTACGTCAAAAAACAGTTAAAAACTGCGTATGACGTGCTATGGAAAAAATGAATTGTGTGCACATTTTCAAAATTCTGTGATCCCTAATATATTTTTAAAAAAAAAAAAAAAAAACTCCCATTTAATAAAATCTATTTTCAAAGATAAATAAGCAATAAATTTTGGCTCTTATTACTTCCTGCCGCGACAACATGGAAACGATAATTTGAATAATTGTATTTCCCCCTGAATTCTAGAAGATGTGCACAAAAATGAAGTTACATTTATGTCCAGAAGCAAAACAAGGGGCCATCTCAGCATTTGCTCAATGGATCAGGGAAACTGGACGAAAAACCTGATCGAGATGGGGGTCATTGACCCGGAAGCTGTAGTACAATAGTTGTTACAAGTTGATTATATTTATAAAATGATGCTCAGTATAGTCTCTAATTGTATAGAAACAGTTTTGCAGCAGAAACGATTTCACTTGGGATTTAAACTTTTCTATTGAATTTAATCGTTTAATGTCATCTGGCAAAGTGTTGTAAAATAATGTACATGTATTGTATGTGAATTTTTTGTAATGAGCTGTTGATACTGTTACCTGATGAATATGATTGTTACAGGACTACAAACTATACAGGACTACAAACGATGTACGCATGTGCATGTGCATCTAAATACCACAATTACAACACATTAGATAGAGGCTACTGATGAACCTCGATGTGTTCATTATTTATTTATTTACTTTTGCGTGTTTTCTTTGAATGTCAACAAACACACATAGAGGAAAACAAGGCCCTCTGACGGCACACATAAACATAACACGATCAACAATACACTCAATATTAAAAAAAACCTACAAACAAATAACAATCATTCACACTGAAAATTATAATGCAATCTGACTACTCATTCACACTGAATGCGCATTCTGTCGTAAGAAATTTTAACCTTATTATCTTATAATTAGAGACACAACTTGGTCTTCGACAGATGCTGGCGAATCACTTCCCTTTATGATGGCCAATGCTGCAACACGCGGCGCTCATCACGCATCGTCGTCCGTCGACTCGCCGTCTGTCGACTCTGTGGTACGCTCCCCGTGTACCGCAATAATGCGCTGCAACTTCAATTTGCTCCAAGCCATATCATCCATCAAATTCCATTACTACATATTTCCATCAAATTACATTACTAGATACACACTGCGAAGCGTTCTCCAATACACCCGGCGTTTCCACCATATTAAAGTTCTCACGACGAAAGAATATTCTCGATTTCACGAATATCGAAGAAATACTAACTTTGAAATTCCCGCGGTGCAAAAATATTGTTGACTTACGTGAATTAATCAAAACTGTTTTATTTATATTTTGATCACTGTCCGAAATCTGATACACTCCGTGTTATAAAATTGTAACACAAGATGTCCGCATCCGTTGCCTAACACTGCAATCGCGTAACTAAAATCAGTCTTCGCGTTGCGTCTATTCGTAGGTTATTGTTTCTAATCCCGAATTCACTCGCTTTTTTCACTACTTTGATTTTGTCCACGCAAAAAAATGTAAACAAAAGTGTTCCAAAATATTTTGCAAAACACGCACAACGACGAACTTTTACTCCTTCTCGCCACAGCTTCTGCCTCTCTATCTATCTGCGCGTCTGTCTACGTGTCTGTATAGCATTGTTGCCTGCCCACTATAGATTTTTCTCGAACAACCGCCGATCGCTCGCCCGTATCCACAAACAAGATCACATAATATTTCTTAATTCCCGTTTATTACTGTTATTTTTCGCCTCGCTACCTGTTTCAAATATTGTCTATAAATTTCCTGCTAATTATAACTATCTTGCCTCTCCTTTTCAACGTCTTGTTTTGTTAAATCTCATCTTTTTAGTTTATTCACGTCGTGACGTCAATACGCTGCGTCACTTGTTTTACATTCGTTTCAATCATACTTGTAATTATAACTCGCGTCCTAGGCGTTTCCCAAAATTGTAATAACTTTCGAAATTATTCATAATTTTTGTTCTGTCGTTCGCCAAAGTTCCAGTTCGATTCCTTCTAGCGTTTTCCTGATATTCGCTAAAAATCATATTTGCCATTAACTTTACTATAGTAACAATGGTTGCCCATGCCTTTTGATTGAAGATGTATGATTACAGTTATTTCGAATTCTCGTGAACCGCTTGCCCAATTTTAATGATTCTTTTTTCTAATAATTCCAAATATTATGCTTTACTGGATGTTAATGTTGATTTTGATTTCCTTTCGCGCATTCGATTAATTTAGAAGAAATGTTCGTGCGCGGCGCTGCCGTCTTCTGTCTCCTTGAATACAAATTGCCACACTTTACTGAAAGTTTTTACCCTCTGGAATACTGACTTTTTTTTCTTTAAATGATCGCGAATAATTACACTATATACAAATTTGTATATGGAGTGTGTTTGCATTACAAACAAAAATTGATTTTTTTATTCATCTGGTAGTCAGCTTTAGAATTATAGAATTACAATTAAGTCGCCACCCAGAATATAATTGAATTGTTTATATAATTTGATGAGCACTTTCAAGTTCAATAAAAGTCACAAAAAATTACTTTCTCGCCTTACATCCTAGTAACAAGAGAACGTATTTTAATCGTGCGCTGGAAAACGGCGATTTGTCGACAGAAAAACTCTTATTACCGGGCCCTGGTAAGGAAAAAGCGGATAAATCTTATTCTAATATGTAGTAAATTACTTCCTCAAACACGTTGTGTAGTCAGAATCAAAGTATTGTGGGTCCTTGATACCGAAAAATCGATTGGCGGCAAAACGTATCTGACTGGTTGTCCGTCCGGCTAACGCTAGCGCCTTAAACCGTTCAGACGATTTTCTCCAAAATTGATATTTCCCCATCGATTTAAAGTAACTGGAGGCCCTGCGAGGTTGATTGTTGGGAGTAGGCCTTCTTTACATGAAGCCTCAATTACATTTTCGGAATTTTCTGAGAGTCTTCTGTTTTGTTAAATAAACTTTGTTTTGTTAAATAAGCGGCGCTAGCCGAATTCGTTTACTACGCTCCGTGAAGTCACGAAGGTTAAGCGAATTCGAGACTCGCGGGGCCAGGAACCCCGGGATCCAACGTCGTCGAGCCCCTGGCCGAAGGGATAAAAGGCACTGACTCACTGCGACGTGACGAGACTTGACTTGAGATTATTGTAACGGATGATTACTCCAGAAATAAAAAAAGCACATTAATGAAGGATTACTCCCCAGTGCAAAGCGCTCAACGCCCCCTAAGGGGTTTGGAGACGCGTTGCGTCAAGGTGTAGATGCGAAAAAAAAAAAGTGTGGAAGACGCTTCAAAGAATGCCGCAGGTCTCGATTTCGTTGAAATCCCTGATTTTTCGAAAATTGTAAAAGTTCAATTTTTTGCAGTAGCAAATTTTTCTGAAAATATTAGTAGTTTTGCCGTAATTTTGCGTGAAATGTAGGTAGGTTTTAAATAATTATTTTCTCAGAAAAGTCTCAAAATTTGTCTCTATCTTTTTCTTTTAATTTATTTCTTTAAATTTCCTAGAATGTATCAAAGGTTGGTATCAAAAGTGGCGGCATTTAAGGCATACTATCTGAATTTTCGAAAATTGCAAAAAGTTTATAATGCAAAACTACAAATTTGAAAATAGAGATATTTGTTATAAAATCCATTTTAAGAAATGTTATCTTTAAAACAATTTTGTACAACTTTTTTTTGATAAATAATGTAGTTTTCATGCAATTTCTGCTTGAAGTTAATACAAATTTAATGCAATACAGGTCAATGCATTGTAATAAATGTTGATGCAAAAGATAACAACATTTTCTCAAAAACAAACCCTCCAATTTTTTCTTTACACTTTCTGTATAGAATAAGGAACTTTTAAAAGAATGGCGCAGGTGTCATTTTTGTTGAAATCTGAATTTTCAAAAATTGCCAAAGTTAGAAATAAGGTGAGAAAGTATGTGCTGTTTAGCATCACTAGTTACTGTTTCTTCACAATTTGGATTGTTATAGTCTATATTTCAGATGACGTGTTATTTCTAAGAGCATTACTCAAATGTTTCATTAATATTTATTAATTTATTGGCATAAATTGCTCTTAAATTTGTATAAGCCTTATTATGACAAGGGAATTATACGAATCTATTGAAAATATATTTTGATGATTGCTAATGGATTTAATGGTCTTCCTTAAGAATAATACTTATGTATTTTATGTCAAATGTGAAACAAAAATGAGTGAATAGGTTTGTAAGAAATAATTACTGCAATATTCTGTGATAAGTTATCAAAAATTTATTCGATGATGTATTATGTACAGATTATTATAGTACAAACCGTGAAATTGAAAACATGATACAAAGGAAGTAAAGTGCAAGCATAAAGGCAAAACTGGAGAATTAAAAATTGAAATGGCAACATGACTTTTTTTATTCTTAAAAGTTTCTTATATTTTTTGTAAACCAACTTATTCTTTCATCTTGAATTATGGAAGTTTGGACACATAGGCTACTGTTTTTACTTTGCTTGTTAATAGTTTGTTAAGTATGCAAATTCTGGAGCGGATAACATCTCCCCTGCCATGACAACTTTATAAAGTGATTCCTATCGGTTTATGTGTTATTTGATGCTTGTATGTGTGTTAGTGTGTTGGCGTGTGTGTGACATATGCAACAGCAGTGTCAGAACTAGAAACCTACAAGCTGCCGGAGGAAGCTACGTGGAGCAGAACTGCTGGGGCAAACCCTAGGAACCACTCGGAGTGCTCCGGGACATGGCTCCACAACCAGCGAGACATCAGCTGACAGGATGTAAGGCTAACTTAAAATCATGTGTTCATGTTATATTTTCATTTAAAATTTTCCTATGGTTTTTTTCAAGACTTTTTTGAAAAGTCGTTGTTTCAAATTTTTTATATGTTTCACAACTTATATGAACATACAATACTGTAGAAACAACTATATTATTGTATGCTTATATCATGCATAGGAAATATATTTCCATATCACTATGTAATTGTTTGCTTGAAAACAAATAAAATGCAACAGGTTGGGCACACACCCATTTGTCAAGAAACTGGAACAGTTTTTATTTCAATTTTGAAGCAGATTGTTATCAAATATACACAATGAATGTCGTTGAAGCATAAGCTTAAGAAAAAATTTCCTCTTTTATTGAAATTTGTATTTTTAATATTTAATTCAGATTTGAAGGTTTGTAGGTTACATCATAGTGTTTATGAAAATGTTTATAGTGTACTTGTGTGTGTTTGCTTTGTGAGTGTGTGCACCAAACTCATCAGGTTGCCACATGAAATATATTAGATGGAATGCATTAAGTTCTATTTAATTAGATTTTTCTTTCTTAACAAAATCAATTAGCTTATACTTTTCTTACTTCGGCATCTAGACCAGCTTTGCACCGAATGTTAAGTACTATGAAATCTACATTAGCCATAGTATACATGGCCACTGCAGTTCCGTACAGAGAAGAAGAGCGAGTGACCCCGGCTGGCCTGGGCTAGCCCAGGCCAGCAGCAGCACTCTGACATATCTTGAAGCTTCAACAACATTATTATTTAATATTATCATTTAATTATGATTATCTTAGTAGAATTAACATCTCCCCGTCTCTCCCTCTCTCGCTTTCATTCACACTTTCACACACTTCCACTCGCACTTGCCAACCACCACATAACATTGTGCTAGAGAAGCATTTCCTAGGAGGAAAACTGCTTGAAACAGAGTTGAACTCATTTAGAGAGCATCACAGTTGTCAGCAGCAATCTAACCGCACTTATCATGCATTTGTGTTTATTTTCTTTTTGTAACATTGGTTATCATGTGTAAAAAAGCTATGCAGAACATAACAAGATTTCTTGTTCTTTTCAAACTTTGAGCAACAACTGTTATTTTTTAAAGCCTGTTATTTATAATAATTTTCAATTAAACATAATGGAAATTTGGTGATACATGAAATTTTTTTGTCTTTCAATCCTTTCCACATACAGTAACCAATTTGTGCATAACCAGTATTTACTTATACAAATATTCTTTAATGGTTTGGGTGCAGGCGTGATGCAATACAGCTTGTGTCAATGTATAGTAACATTTGTCTTCAGATAATGCATTTATGTATTTACATGGTTAACACTAGTTGATTGTTTTCATTATATAAAAAAAATACTTTGTTACGGACATCATATTGCACTAACTGGACTAACTGACAAATCACATATTTGGCAGCCATGTTGCAGGAATTTACAAAGCTCTAGAGCAGACTTAAAGCCATTCACATTAAGAGATTGGATTCTTTTCAAGAAGCCAGAATTATGATCAATGTTGCTCACAAAGACACAGCAGAGACTGGAAATTGTTTTAAAGAAAAATTGGCAAAAATTTTGATTTCTAATTTTGGTCGTGCCTCTCGGTTAAGCCCTATATCCCATGTCGTTTAAATCTCATGAACAAAGCTCATTATTTTGGCCTTCGATTTAACCTTATGGTAGAACCATTTTTCACAGTTTTTAGAATGTAATGTAAACTTACACAGCACTCTGACAAACAGTGAATAAGATGCAATGAAAATTCTCAATCTTTGTGTCCTTAAAGAAATAAAAGAGGACCAGAGGATTTCAATATGTTTGTATAAAAGCCACTA
This sequence comes from Teleogryllus oceanicus, assembly GCA_964035755.1. Classification (NCBI taxonomy): domain Eukaryota; kingdom Metazoa; phylum Arthropoda; class Insecta; order Orthoptera; family Gryllidae; genus Teleogryllus; species Teleogryllus oceanicus. Next base: position 98,981,425 of record CAXIVR010000005.1, on the reverse strand, counting down.
TATAAAATTTAAAAACATCAAGCAGATGAAGTCAAGTTTGTTTGGTAAAAATATGTTCTTTCATCTGCTGTTTGTTTTATAAAAGTCAGAAAAAATTTAAATGGGCAAATATGAAAACTTCCATCTGACAGCAAAAGGGGACTTTGGTATTGCTAAGGCAAGACAAGTCCTGAAAGATCTGGATAGAGCCCTCATTGCTGCACAGCAGGGGAAGAGACAGTTGATGTAGGGCTGCAACCAGAGCTTTGGACAAGTGTTAATACACAATTTTAAATCAAGTTTCTAATACTTTCTCTTTTCATACTATTTTCATCATCTGGAAATAATGTGACACAAACATTCAGAATATAGTTTAAAATATTGTTCAAAAGTGGCATTCAGACATTTACTCCATTATTTGAGCTACAAAATTATTTGTCACTCACTGTTTCTCAGATATGCAAAAGCCTACAAAATACTATAAGCTACAAGTTTAATCGAAGGTTCTGGGCTTTGCTGGATAAGATTCAAATGCAAACAGCAGGAAATTTCCTAGTACCAAAGCCCTTCTCATAACAGGAATTGTCAAATGTGAGTTTTCTGAAAGGTAGATGTTTCCCCATTTATGGAAAAACACTCCAGTTAATGCTTCACAAATCACTTCAATGATTTGTGAAGGGAGTTTTGAAAGGCATCCACCTTTAAGACACTTGAAATGTACTGGGAGAAAACAAATAAAAATACCCCCTCCCATCACCAAATATTGAAAACATGATTTTCAATAGGTTCATCCATGAAACAGGGCAGTGAGTAGGCTACTAGACCTTGTGCAATAGGAATGTTCCACCTGAAGTAAAAACATAAAGTAACATAAAATTCAACATTTTAGTTTTTTTTAGAACTCTGCAACACATTTGCACGGTTTCCCCTGCAGACAGTGGATGGAGAACTCTCCCCGCCACAGCCCCGTCTTGTTCCTCAACAGGCTTCAGGATGGAGATACAGTATTTATATTGTTACACCCAGAAGACTTCTTGGCATAAAAAGGAAAACTGTGTAGAAAAATAACAAGTGGAAAACACGACAAGAGCTTGCATAAGGAGAAAAATAACAATAGTGTCCCAGTCCTGATTTCTTCAACTTTTAAAAAACACAAGCAACATGCACATGTCTCTTCAGCTAAAGTTATTTGGGCCATCATCAAAGCTTATTTTGTGCTCCAATGATAATATTAGCAAGAAAAATAAACAATCAATACAAAAATAATTAATGTGACGATAGTCGAGTCCACACGTCCAGTACAAAGCTTGGCTGTTTCAACAGAGGATACTGCAGCACTGGCAAACTGGATAATTAATGGAATCAATTGAAAATCGTCTTGCAAATGAAGCACATGTTCGTGTTCTTGTTTATAACTATAGTTTTCAAGAACCGTAACAAGCTGATGCGGACAATGAGGCAGCATATCGCGAGAGGCCACTGAACTCCGCAGCCGCCCCTCCCATCCTTAGTACCCTGGTCCCGCGCTTCGAGCGGCGGAACGGAGAGTCGGAAAAAGGTGTCACACGCAGACAGCACAAGAAACCGAAAAACCCAAAGCAAGCAGTGCCGGCCGGCCGGTGGATGGCGAGGCCGCCGCCGCCGTCGCCGCCGCAACCGGCGCCGCCGTCGCCGCCGCCGCCGCCACCACCGCCGCCGCCGCCGCCGAGGGCGCCGCCGCCGCCGCCGCCTCGCCGCCGCCACCGCCGCCACGCGCGCGGCCGGGAAGCGGCCGGCGCGGGCCGGCGTGGCGGGCGGGCGCGGCGGGCGGCGCGGGCGGGTGGGCGGGCCCTCACGGGAGGGCCGCTGCGCGTGAACGGGAGGGCGGCCGCGCCCCGCCTCAGACGTCCGCCGTCCGCGACGCGGCACTCGGGGACCGCGACCGCGAGTGGATCACCACCTTGTGGCCGTTCTTGGTGACGAAGCCGTCGCTCTCGACGAGCACGGCGGTCTGGCGGCGCGGGTCGTCGGCGTCGCCGCCGCTGCCGCTGCCCGGGCTGGGCGCGCCGCCGCCGGAGGCCCCGCGTCCCCGCCGCCCGCGCCCGCGCCCGCGCCGCCGTCGCCGCCCGCGTCGTCCGAGTCGTCGCCGGGCCCGCCCAGGCGCGCCTGCTTGTGTTTGCGCCACGCGTTCTGGATGAGCCGCGCACAGTACTCCTCGCGCTGCCTCCACAGCGTGGACGACACGGGCTCGTAGCCCACTTCGTCCGGCCGCGCCTTCACCTCGTCCAGCTCCCCCGTTTCCTCGATGGGGTTGCCCTTCCGCGCGAAGAAGTCTTTGGTGAGCGCGTCCAGGATGTCGACGCAGAACATGAGGTCGCCCTTGCAGATGGGGATGTCCATCGACACGATCTTGTACTTGTTCGGCTTGTGGATCTGCAAGGGCGGCTCCAGCACGTCCAAGAAGTCGGACAGCTGGTCGTAGCGGATGTACTGCGTGCCGTCCGGATCGAAGTTCTGCCAGATCTCGTAGTACATGTCATAATCGTCGTCCGTCAGCCCTTCTTGCACGTCCTCCGTGGCCTGCGAACGACAGCGAAGTGTCAGTCATAAGAAGCACTCACATAATAACCCAACTGAAATATTATCTCCTATTATCGAATACGAAGTAACGAATCGTTCTGTTTTATATTCGTAAAAGTTTCTCTCCGTATTAATCTAGCAATTCCCGTAAAAATGTAACTTAAATACCTACAAATCCTTACATAATTCGCACTCACATACTTTTAATAGTAGTTTCTACAGCGTCTACGCCTATATCACGTATTTGGAAAACACAGCGGTCAATTCTCTTACTCAGTCGGTTCTATCAACATTAATTTTCACGCATTTCATTCATTTAAAATACTATTTATTTTAAGCAAAAATAAAAGTTAATATACTTAAGGTAGAATCGTGCATTCAGCGAGACTGAAGAATGATTATATTCACAAATCATTCCCAAGAAACATTGATGCTCTGAAGAATCATCAGATGGATTCCATCATATAAAAACGAGTAGGTTCGTGAATTCAGGTTTATACTGCAAAGCACTGATTTCCACATTTATTTCGAGAAAAAAACTTACATTGAAAATTAATTTTTTTTGAGGAAGATCTTTTATTATTTCACCTCCCTCTTCAGTAAGCAGTGGGAATTAGGAAATATCATTGTGACTGTCTAGTAAGCATGAACTAATAACACTAATTAACTGACAGAGGTGTGTATTCTGATTGGAGAGATAAATTTTCCGAAAACGTAGCAACGTATTTTTTTATAGCACTGACTGAAAAAATTATCATATTGTAAGTACAGGAACTATTTTTATATCAACTGAAATAGTTGAACGCCAATCGTAAAATAATCAGGCTAATTTTTGTAGAAAATATTACAATAATATAATTCAAGAATGTTAAACCGACATTAGCAGTAGATCTCACTTTTAATGGCGTTCCCCCTCCCTTATAATTATAGTGAAATCTCTGCTAATTAACCTCTCCTTTATTTCAATCTAATGCGTTTTCTTATAGTGATACAGTCGTTAAAATCAACGGTTTACCCTACGTAATAAGGGAATCAACAGTTTACTCTATATATTTTTAGATGAAGAATATTCTACGGATATCCCATTTTAAAGTTTGAGACAGGGCTCCTTGCCCTGTGTAATGGCCAGTGAATAGGGGTGTAACCGCCTCCTATGGCCCGTCGCGCTCACCTACCTGCGAATAGTTCTCCAAGATGACAGCGATGTACATGTTGATGACGATGAGGAAACTGATGACGAGGTAGGAGAGCAAGAAGGTGATGCCGATGGTGGCGGAGCCGCAGTCTCCGGGAGAGCCGATCTCGTTGTTGGGCCGCTGGCAGTCCTCCTCGTTGATGATACCGTCCAGGACGCCGTCCCAACCAGCTGACGTCGACATCTGCGCAGCGGTCCGCGTTTGCGACTCCCGCTCACCCTCCCCGATCCCCTCCACCAGTGCGACGCCGAATCCGAACGCAGTTGTTGCTCGGAAAGAAAGTTCGCCTTACGTTCGCCGAATAAACATAGGTACTAAAATACAACTGTGAAGTTGGTAGAAGATTGAAAGGCAATTGACTCCTGTTAAATTTAAAACGGCCGTTTTGTTCTCATTAACATCTCATATGAAATTTAAAAAATGACATTTTGAAATTTTGAAGGAAAATGCTCCGGGAAGCTACTGACTCTTTACCTTGAGGGATAGGGAGGTAGTTCAGGAAGGTAAATCTTAAAGCAAAGAAACAATGACGAATTTTTCGTTAATTGTATATACGTTATTTTTACGATTAGAATGTGTCGTTGAAGATAACATTTTATATTTACGAAAGTAGTTAAATGTTTTATTAGTCATCATTAAGAATAGGAATATGAACAAGTTGTTTCACTTTCTTTCATTTGTATTAGTGTTCAACAAGCTCTTTCCGAATTTAGTTGGAAGCTGAACTAAAGAACCAGTTAGTTTGTTAAGTCGAGGGCAATCAAATTACTGCAAAAGATATAGAAAAGCAGTTAAATATTTGAAGGGCTCAGTAAACCTAGGGACTATCCCACATTTTTTCTGAAATTGAGTTATCAAGCATTATGGAAAACTTCAAATAATATTCTCTTAGTGTAATAGTTTTTAAAAAGCCAGAATGAAATTGTATGCAAGTGTACTGTGTTTAAAAGTTTAAAAACGTACTGAGTTATATGAGGGAAGTTCAGGTAAAACCCTCATTATCATAGAATTATGTGAATGTGGGATGGCCCCTTGTTCTACTGAGCCCTTCATTTGTTTTCCATCTCTAAAGTGATTTTCGTCCTTTTCCCAGCGATACTTGTAGCAAAGGCTGAGATGGACTATTGCTTCGTAGACAATCACTCCTCTCCGAACTTCACACACACTATTAAATGCATTTTTGATGTAATAAATTATTATTTTTATACCATTGCCAAAACATAAGTTTTAGATATGTTTAAGATCGAAAACATAGTAAAATCAGGTAAGTCAAGGAGTTCGGCGCTCACCTGGAAAAGCAGGATCATGGACTGGCCGAACGTCTGGAAGTTGTACACGTCGTCGATGCCGCTCTTCTCCTTGACGTTCATGAAGAAAGACATGCCGAAGATGGCGAAGATGAACATGACGAGGAAGAGCAGCAGGCAGATGTTGAAGAGCGCCGGCAGCGACATGGCGAGCGCGAAGAGCAGCGTTCGGATGCCCTTGGCGCCCTTCACCAGACGCAGCACTCGGCCCACCTTGGCCACACGCACCACTCGGAGCAGCGTCGGCGACACGAAGTACTTCTCGATGATGTCGCTCAGCACCAGGCCTGCACATCACGCCCCGCGTCAGCCTCGCGCTCCACCCAACACGTGGCGGAAGACGGCGGCGTTCGCCGAATCCCAAATATGCTTCAATGTAACTATAGTGACTTGTGATAGATCATCGACTGGACGCGGTTATCCTATCAGGAGCTTCGTTACGACTTTAATTTTTGGCACTGAAGCTTTCGACTAGATAACCGCCTCACAGCTGATAATTAGTCACTATATTTTAATCGGGCAATAGTCTGGAAGAGTTGCTTCATATTTGCCTAGCGTCAAACGTTCGGTGCTCGCCCTACCCGCAACATTCGGTCTTTTGTGGCACATCAACGGAAGGAATATTGGCTGTGCACCTCGACTTCTCGGGATAGGTGAGCTACTCGCCGGACGCCGAATGTGTGGAGCAGCCTTGAGTTTAAGAACTGAGCTATCTCATGGAAATGTGAGGAGAGGAAGAGGGAACACGAATCAACTTCCCTTGAGCATCACGTGATCTAAGACGCGGAAACAGCGCGCGAAGTTCAGACGCTCGCCGCTGATATTTTCATGAAGACTAGCAATTTGATCGACAATCTTCGCCATGGCTAGCTCTGGACGTTTGCGAAGCCTTCGTGTGAAAATTCCACATTACTTCCTCAGTCGTTTCTGACTTCAAGGGAACATACATTTGACAATGTACTAGAATTCCTTGGCAATAAACTTAAAAAATCTTTAGAGTATTCTGCGCACTCGGTTAGTGCACTCGGTTCTGTGTACTGTGTGTGTGTGTGTGTGTGTGTGTGTGTGTATGTGTGTAGTGTCATATTAAAAGTAAAACATTTATGTGTGTAGTGTCATATTAAAAGTAAAACATTTACTTTATTTTTCCTTCTCTTGCTGTCTTTGGTCTTCGCAGCTCTTCTACAATGTAGGCCACTCTTGGAAGGGGGGAGGGGTAAACTGCACTTCCGCGTCATCCACCCTCGTGAAACGCCTCACAGAATCATCAATTGCTGTAATTTTATACGGTGTAGGGAAATGGTATTACGTCTTCTAGCATCATCGCACCCATTTTCTAACTCTTGTTCGTTTATATATTGAATTTACACATTATTTGTTTTATTCTTTTGAGTAATTATCATACTGTTAGGTTATTGTGTCGATATGCTACGTATTTGCCTTCTGCTTACGTGTATGGTTAAACTAAAGGCCAAAGCAGTGAATAGACTACTCAATGGTATTCTCTCCCCCCCCCCAAAAAAAAAAACACCTTGCACGAAAAAGTGTCAACTATTGAATTTATTGCTATCTAAAAAGCAGATTTTTTGGAAATAAGTAAACCTAAAAATTAGGAAATTTGAGTGATGAATTAGTCTTAACCTCTAGGTAATTTCAAATACAAAATTCAATAGTAAATTGGGGAAAAATGGGATTGACAAAACTGAGTCGAAATGATTACGATGGGCTCCTGCACTGAATGACGAAAGATGATAGTTGTTAAATAAATGTTAGAGAATGATCTCTAGTACAAGAATGAAAAAGGAAGATAGAAGAAATGCTGAATTTCGAATTGGAGAAGCCAGTACTAGAAATGCACTTTCAGATGACGTTATAGGGACGACAATTAAAGTAACTATGTACTCTAAATGCGAGGAACGTCTAAACCAAGAGCCGTGACAAAACTCACTGTGTAACCATTATCAAAAAACAAGAACACGTTTTGTTTTTCACTGATGTCGTATTGCCATCCATCCACTGATGCCGTTTTTCACTGATGCCGGCACATTTTTCTGTAGTCTTCTGAAGCATTTTCATACAGCAGGGGATATTGCCTCGCTACCCAGAAGCAGTGGCGGCTGGTGTTAGGTTGCACGGTTGCACAACCCCCAGATAATCGAAAAAGATCTTATAATATCTTAGAAATATACATTTTCCTTTTAATGACATTCACTATTCAAGATTTTGCAGGGAATATCGATGTTTATGAAATTATTATGAAACCAAAGATCGTCTAACTGGAGCTCTCTCAGGTGTCTGGTGTCTTGCCAAATATTGCACTAAGCTCTTGGCTGTATTTTAGTGTTTTACTCTTTGCCGCTTCAATTTAACACGGGGAACATGCGGCCTTTTGGTTGGGCAATCAGTCTAGTGGCGCTGTCTAGCCGCTCGGCGACGGAGGGCGTCTCAGGGGAATAACAATATTCTTTCTTCGTCTGTCTCGCTGTAAAGAAATTTTATGAATTTCGCTTGTTATTGAAAGTTTACAAGTTCGATCAATTATTGATGATATTCAATGCGTTATTTATTATATTTAAAGAATTTATTTTAATTTGATATCAGGTTTGTTGATTCAAAACGTACATGTGATGAGTTCTTTGTGTAAGGTGGCCGTTCTGGATGGAAGTCCCTTAGTGTCCCCCGTGGCTGCAGCTGGCCGGCCAGCGGTTTGCGAACGTTCTTGTGAATACGAATGTGTGACGAAGATTTTCATTATTGCCAAATATACCAGGGTAGTGAAGTTTTCGAAATACAATATTTTATTTGTGTGAAAGGCGTCGAAGCAATAGTGCTTGTTGCGATGTACTAGAGTCGAATTCAAGTGGCCAGTGGAAATCAAAGCCAGAACCATGTGCGCGGGAGATGTATATGCCTTACGCGGACCCAAAGCCAAACATTATGTAAGTAATGTTTCAATATAGACTTTTATTTAAATTAGTTTTAATAAATTTGAATTGCTTACATTTTATTACATACTCGTATTTTGAATTTTAGAAATTACATTTCCGACATTCGATGTCCAATCTGTGCAACTTCCAATCTGTTGTGGCACCGGCCGCCACTGGGCTGTGGTTGGCAACTGGTCCGCTCACTAACGTGACGTAGGACTTGATAGAAATTGTTTTCTTTGTTTGGTGCATTTTATCGACGACAAAAGGTTTCGCTATTTCTTTTTAAATTTCATAATGTATCTTTTCAGTTGTTTGCATATTTCCTGAATTTTTTCACCAGTGAAAATCCTTCTTAACGCGAAACTTTATGATCGATAATGATTTTTTCCTTAAACTTTCCTCTTTAGTGATCTGTATTCAAGGAACTGTAAAAAAAGTATATACCTATCACTACATTAAGCCCGCTAAATTCCCGCGAGAAAACTTAAAATGAACAGTGTTCTTATGTTGGTACAATAGCAATCTCAATTTAAGGCATTGTCTCAATTTAAGAATCAGATCGTCTACAAATCTGCCTCGAGTTGGAGTCTTTTCTTCCTCATTCTGTGAAGACAGATTGTACGTTGATATACAGAATGAAACGAACAGAACTAAGACACTCCGACGATGCTGGTCTCGGGTTCCTAGCAGGTTCGTTAGTGCGCACAGTGTTCGAAAAAGAATGAAAAGACGATATTATGTGAAGCGTAGAGCGATAAGACTTCTTGAAATTCAGCGTATATTATGGAGCGCAGTCAGTCGAGCGTGGACGTCGCTCGGATGATTGTGTTCTAAGTGTATTTACACGTATCTATAGTATATTATTGTAAACATTTTTGTGCCAAACGTGACATCAAGTTCCCAGGTAAGTTATTCACTAACTTTTAAGTGAATTTATCGTTTTATAAATACAGAATTTATTTTCTAAAATATTTGGAGAGAAAGGAACTTTGATTGGAAATTGATTCGAATAGAACATATTGTTACACTTTGTAACATTACAGATATTTTATATAATGTAGAGCATTATATACCTTTTTATATATTTATATTTATATACCTCTTCATTTATATCAATTTTTAGGTGCGCCGCTGGGAGTGTCGCGACTTCAATTGTGTGAAATTCTTTCTCGCGAAGGTCTTGTTTCCCGAGCGAATACACTTATTAGCGAATACGCTAATAACTAATAACTTTGACTATATATCATATTTAATCTTCGATTATGTAGTTTGTCTAGTTTGTACTACCTTTTATTATAAATTTATAACATTCATTTTTGCAATTTCTTCTTATACGAAACGACGATTAAAAGGCTTCTCTAATAAACCCCGTTCAATACAATCATTGTCAACAAACAAACTTCCCGAAGTTTGCTGAGACATTTTTCAAAATATCTTACCAAATATCTGACAATAGTTAACTTTCACACTACTTAATATCTGGCAATTTTAACACTTAAAACACGTTTAATATAGTTCATTGTACACCACACTCAGCACCAATCATGTGTGTCGTGTCAAAAGCGCACATCTAATTTATTCTCTCCGTTTCCGTCCTACTGTCTCCGAACTTCCGAACTGCTCCGAGCGTGTCAAGAAACCGCTCGGGAAATCGGCAATCTGAGCCCTTGGCTGGCCCTTTCTGACCAGTGGAGTGAGTCATGCGACGAACGCATGCTGTGTGGAAGCCTCCCTGTGCCAGCGGCGTTTCCGCCTCGTAAGACGATTGATGCGCCAACTAGCGAGCGATTTTATACACATCTCAACAGAACATATTATATAGAATTTTGAAAAATGTATGTCGCTGAAAAAGAATGGGACATAATTATTTTTAATATATCTTGTCAGGTTTTTGTTCTCGTAATTTTCTCGGGCTACCGCCGGCAGCCTCAGTAGCCCACAATACACGACACTGATATAAATAGAGAGTACTAAACGTATATTCTTATTTGCACGCAATGATAGTGTTAAAACGAATACAGGACCTTATATAAATTACTCAAAAGTAGATAGAGTGCTAAAACAACTAGCAAATTTAAGCAAGTGTTATTTAGTTGATTTCAATTCCAAAAGAGCAATGTTCCCGTAAATGTTCAAATTGAACTACAGTGGTGCGGCATAATCTTGCATGCTCGTTCGTTAGTGCGGCCTAATTTAGGAGAGCCGGTTCGTTAGTGCGGTCTAATCTTGCATAACTGGTTCATTAGTGTGGTGCTAATCTTGTTTAGCTGGTTCGTGCAGCGGGGGGGGGGATTTTAATGAAATGTCTTTTTTTCCCCTTTTCGCTTTAGAGCAGTGTCTTTTAGTATCGACATTAATTTTATATGACAAAAGCAAATAAGTCATTTTTGTATGGCTTTTTTTCTTTTAATTTTTCGTTGATTTCAACTAATAAGTAATTTTTTGCCTTTTTCCATCATATAAAAGCATTTTTTGCTAATTTCATCGATTTTAATGCTACTTACTACAAATAATATTTACGAGATGCAACAAATGTTCTTCATAGAATTATTTAGTAGCCAATTCTATTTCTTCGCTCAGAAACTGTAACGTCAGCTGTTGTGTGTAATCTAAGGTTCCTGTTGACTATCAGTGCCATTGTCAGGTCAGCCGATTTCAGTATAACTAAAGACAGAGACATTCTGATAAAGAACAGTTCAATCCAAAAGTCTGCAAGTTGACTACACTTGAGTGAAAGGAAAACGCTTCTATTACTTGGTGACAAATCCAACAGCTTGAGCTGTTCATCTGAACTGGATTTGATCAAATTTTTTACATCTTTTTTCTCTGCTTTTAGGGCATCTTTAAAGCATTTTAAGAGCATTTTATTGATAGTTTTTAGCAATGTTTTAGGTCATCAAAATCCGCCCCCTCCCCCCTCATCACTCTCTGGATGGACAAGGCGTGTCACATCTCAAGGTGCACTGATTCTGCCCAAAATAACCCAACAAGCACTTCTAAAATCTGTTATTGCCTTTCTAACGATTTAACTATAGATTTATTCATTTAATGAATTCTCTCAATTATTCATTCAATAAATTAAATTAACTGAATAGATATTTAAATAAAGAGCTGAAGAGCAGAGTAGAAAGATCGAGAACTATCCATATTAATCATCCCTCATTACCTAAAGGTGAAATACCAAAAAATTAATAATAAGAAAGACTTTTGATTCAGAAACAGATCCCCAATTCATCTTCAAAATGTAATCATCATTCATGATACAATTCAGGTAATAGTTTATGAATAATAAAAGTCAACCCATGGGTCAGATGCATAACTCAATGTGTGAAAGCGGGCATATTTGATGGAATATTCTTGCATTTTTGATTTTCAGTAAACATGTACCATGCAAAAAGATTTTTTAAATTACTTGAAAAAAATTACTTCTTATATACACTAACAAATGAATGTTATGCAACACCGAAATATTTCATTAACTAATAATACATAACAATTTATATCAAATGGTATAATACTTGATGTACTTTCCTTAGATATTCTTGATAAAATTATGTGTTCATTTTGCAAAAGTAAATTTCAATTATTTCAATGCTTTTGCAAATGTTAATAATTACTTATTATGTTGTGTAGAACATGTAAATAGAAAGTGATATGGGGATGGAATATCTTATATCTCTGCATGTAGAAAAGTATGCAGTATGCAGATTAGAAATGGAGAGATTTACACACTATGTCACTTTTCTGTAGTGAATCATGGCATTTCCAGGAGTAGGTTTTCATATGTAGATTGTTATATTACTACCAAGAAAAAAATTCAAAAAGAACATTTATAATTCCTCTCTCTCATAACGCATTCAGAAATAAAATCAGTAACAAAATTGTCAAATTTTATGAATGAAACAATGCTCTTTTGGTCTTTAACACTGGAAAGACAGGATACTATCCTAGACTGAGGATGGTCACTAGGACTGCTGCATGAAAATAATGAAAAGCATGCAACACATATACATTTGTTGTCAATTTGGGGAGTTCATTCAATAGTAAGTTTTAAACACACTATAGTTCCTGAAAATTTATTGTATGAAATATGACTTTACTATTAATTTTCAAAAACCTGAATTTTGAGAAGAAGTTTTTTTTGCTTTGAAACACTATGTTCTGGGATTTTAATTTGCTTGAAATTATATTTTTATTTTTTTGCCAATGTAGGTCTTGCAAACTAGCTTTTCACACTTCAGGTGACATTAGTCAGGTGACATTAGTTTGATTTCCTGATTTGTCATTTTTTTCTCTTTATGAATTTGAGTTGTGGTGCTCTTTCTTCTGTGTATTCTTGGGGAAAACTACTGTTGCAGCTCCTCTATTAATTTGAGAGTAAAGTACTTCCTTTTTATCTAAAACTCCTTTTTAGCTTTAGCATTTGTAAAATGACATTGTTAATTGTCACACATTCACTATAGTGTTGCAAGCCGAATTGCTTAACTATGCACTGTGAGCCACAGAGGTTCAGCAATTCCAGATATGGCGAGTTCCTGGGTGGATTACTGTCTGGGAATACTGGAGATCTAATGCCACTGAGCCCCTGGCCAACGAGATAAAGGTTATGACTGACTACAATTGATGATGACTGACAAGTAAAAGGGAGTAAAGAAGGGAAAGGTCAGTTTTGTTCAAAATTTCCAAAATTAAAATGATCACCTTGGTCATTCTAGTATTTAGAGATTTAAAATAAAAGGAGTAGTAAAGTAATAAATATAATTATGTTAACTTCAAACTGTTTGGACTGACATAATTTGGCATATTATTTAAGTGACGAACTAGTCCATACGAATGATAATAGCTAAAGAATGTTAGATGTTAATCCATTACCAAAGCTCCAAAACCTAGAAGGTCTAAAGTACATGTCCTGGTTGAGGAAAATTTCCCACATCGACTAAATTGCACGGCCAACTGGATATTTTAGTGATAATTTTTTTACTAACTGCTGTGGATACTCATTTCCATAATTCCCTGTAGAACATTTCTGATAAAGACCGGAGATGTGCCTCAGGGAATCTTAGACCACATGACCTTCATTGCCCATTCTTTCTCCTAGTGGCAAGGTATATGGTTATCGATAAATCTACCGACAACAAAATTATAAGTTATTCATTTTTATTGTTTTATAGAAGAAATGGATATTAGGAAAAAAATCAATGGTAACAGTAAAATTACAGCTGAAAAATAATCCTGAAACAACGAGAAGTACGTAAAGGATTCACCAATATTAGCACATCAAATTGAGAGTTTGCTGTTGCTCACAGTGACTCATCGGGCCGCTTCGTGCCCTATACCTTTGCACTCTAGTCATTGTTGTTTTCATAGAATCTCGACTGTTCCTGGTTATAGTTGTTTTATGGCAAAACAATGAGAGTTCAACTCCAGCCATAGCACATGGGCATTTGATATGCAACTTTTAATCATGTCACACTCAGCCTGCTGTTTTTATAGCCTGTTGACTTGCAGGCAGTGAGTTCAGTTCATGATTGATTGGAATATTCTTTGGATGCATGGAATGCTGAAATGGTAGCAACTGTTCAGTTGACTGTTAAGCCTGTTTTTAATTCTTTGGGGGAAGAGGTGCACTTTCTTGCAGAACAAGCAAAAATTGTAATAAATGATCACGAAATTCCAAACGAATTTCGAAATAATTATTTCATTTCACATTTAATGGATTAGATGAATTTCAGTTTTGCCATCAAACCAAGATTTATAAAGCATTTCAATATTGCCTAAAGGGAGCCCTGGAGATGTATTTAAAGAAATGAAAAAATATCAAAAAAATGATATTAGATCTGAACATTAAAAAGAAAACAGAACACCCTAGCTTCAAAAATCCAGACCTGGAAACTGAGAAAATTTAGTGATGACCACCCCAAAATGCCAGCCTTGCCACTGCTTTACCCACTCATTATTAATTCAAGACTGAAATCTCTTTGCCTAGTGTGCACTGGATGGTACACTTAGTTCGATATGTTCAGGATTTTTAATAAGTTGATTTCATTGTTCCCAACAAGGTATGCCCACTATGTATCATGGTTAGGATAGGATGATCTGCCCCTTCTGCTGTTTGCAAGCGCGCGCTAGCGAATGCGTTACTACGCTCCGTGAAGTCACGAGGTTGCGCATTCAAGACTCGCGGTTCGTGGTTGGGTGACCGCCAGGAACCCCGGGATCTAACGCGTCGAGCCCCTGGCCGAGGATAAAAGGCACTGACTGACTGCGACGTGACGAGACTTGACTTAATAATTAACGGAGGATTACTCCAAGAAATCGCTCAACGCCCCTTAAGGGGCTTGAGACGAGTTGCGCAAGGAGTGGACGCAACAAATTAAAAATATCCAAACAAAATATCTTTTTGGCATTTCGATGTCCCTTAGCATCTACACCAATGATGTCATCGGCAAGTCAGCACATTGCATTGAACAGCCTTTGCATCACTTCATTTGGATGATTATATGGAGCGAATATAGATGTGACCAATTTAATAATGTTGGCCCAGAATTATTAATGTTTAATGGTTAGTTACATGACAAAAACTAAAATTTGTTAGATATACTTTTATGTAATAGCATAACATAACTTTTATGTATAGGGTAAATAGAATGGTAGAAATTTGTTGATCTTGGAAACTTGATCATAATAACATAAAATGAAATGGCAATATCTGGGAAGTGTTCTTTCGAGATAATTACTCACACGAAGTACCCAAATATTTGTAAAAATGAAACATTTCTTACATATCATAGTGGAATCACCAAGAAATTGTTATGTTTAATATTGGTAAATTACATATGTCTAATGCAGTGTTACATGTATTATTTTAAATGTACTTCTGCTCACATACAACTGATTTGTATAAAGGAAAAGAATTGCCTCATGCAGTGTTTTATTTTCTATTTCATGAGATTATTTTAATTTTTTTCTTTTTAACTAATCAAGCAATAAGTTTTTTAACATAAAGTGCAATGCTCTCTTGCCTCAAAAACCTAATCTCTCTTTAACCTATTGGCGCTCAAAAATTCTTGTCTCTTTGCAGTTCCTTATTCCAGAATCTGGGATTTTTTTAACTCCTTGCTCCATCTAGTTAACATTATGTAGGCATCATGCACAATACAAGGCACAAAGCAAGGAGCCTGCCTGCAAAAGTGACCAAAATGTTTGTACTGTCCCATCCAGCTATCTATCTTGTCCTAGCATAGTGAGCACAACCTATACAACTCCTGTCTGTCCTGTACCTGTCTGTACTGTACTGATCCAGAGCATACGTGGCTTTATTCCACAGCTTCTAATGATAAAACTAAGCTAAAATATTACACAAAGATAAGAACTTTAAATAAATATTCTCTTTAAATATGATGTTCTTTCATAATCATCGAAGACTTACTTTCATAATTTCTCAGCGTTTCATGATTTTGAAATTATTTTTCACGCATCAAATGACTTGTGTTACAAACAAATGAAAAAAAAGTTCAAAACTAAAATTTTAAAAAGGTTTTTAAAGGAAAGGGAAAACAAATTTAAATTGCTATAAGACAGTGGTTCAAGTTAATAAAATAACAATTGAAATTTACACTTGATTTGTTGAAACATCTTCTAATTAATTAAAAAAATAAATTATTAAGAAAACTAAAAGTTTATAGTGCTGAGTAATTTTTAAAGAAAAAAGGCTGTTTACTGAATTTTGAAAATTGAAATTTCTATATTACAAAAATAATGTTAAGTCATATTAAATGGCATTGTTTTTCAATGCCAATGTTATATTAAATTATTTTACAACAATGCCTATTAAACAAATAGAATAGTACTTACCTAATATAGATAAGATAACCACCACAAAGTCAAATAAGTTCCATGGTTCCTTGAAGTAATGGTAACGAAGAGCAAAGATTTTCATGAGACATTCTGAACTGAAGATTACAATGAAGATCATATTAAGGCAGTCGAGAACGTCGCTGAAGCTTTGGGTCTGCTGGTAGTGGTCGAGTGTCATGGTCAACATGTTGAACCCAATGAACAACATGATGATCATGTCAAACTTCTTGTTGGTGCATATCTCAAACACTATGGCCTGTGGCTTCCACTGGAAAGTAGATTAACAATTGTACTCTCTACCCCATTAAACACACACACTTAAAGCATGCATATTCAGTTTGGTGGAAGAAGTTGATGATACTTATGTAGTCAAGGTTTTAAAATAAGATAAAACAAATTAAACTTTCTATAATTTGTTCAAAGACACATACAATTATATGACTTGTGTTAATTATTAGCTACTTGAAGTATTATTTGCCATCAAATATGTAATTTTGCCCTTTAAACTGTTGTTTCTGTGAAGTTCATGGTTCCTCTCCAGTACCAATACATTTATGTTCCATAAGTTCTATGTAATTTGTTGTTTCTTTTCTAATACTTATTATTCCACCTTAAAACATTTGAAATTTTCCAAATATATGCTAAATAATAAAGTGAAATAGAACTCAAAGTTAACCCAGTTCAGTAGAGAATGAATGATTAATTCTTTACGATGTTTCAAGACATTTCAAGCAATATTTGATTTAATGATAATACAGGCCTATCAGCTTTTGATAACTCTTTAATTCACGAGTGTATAAATTGAAATGAAAGAAGCAAATTTCTTTGGTTGCAGTGTGTATATTGAGATAATATAGTGCTGAGTCCAAATTGTATTAAAAATTTAATGGATATTGGGAAGACTATATAACATATCATCAGCTTCTCCCTAAACTCATATGCTTAATGATGCTGAAGCAGTCTGAACAGAAGCTGAGCAATAGACATGTTGTATGTCAAAGCTGAAGTCATGAACATTCATAGCCATTACAGTACACTCCCGATTGTCTGTGGGCGGATTATCCAAAATACGAATAATCCGTGAAAATCCGCGGAATTATTTTATTTCATGTTTTTTCTAGTATGATCATGCACTTTGTTGGCTAAACTAAAAACCAAATGTGTTAATTCTACAACTGGTGCATACAATACTACCAACTAGTGCAATAGCGCATGCTTGCTCTGAGAAAACCCAGTTCGCATGTTGAAAACTAAATGAAATAGGAGGTATCATCTGATTTTTGTGGTTGCCTGGACTTAGCTGAACGCGTCACACTCGTGTTCTGCAAGTCCTCCATGGTGTAGACCAGTGGTGCAGGCTCAGTGTGTTTGCAGTTTCTTCGTGCAACTTTCTATGTACGGAAACCCCACGATAATCGAGAGTCTACTGTAAATAGTGTTAAGCCATTTAATATTAATGAGCATATTTTGAATGTTCGTGTAGGATGGACCATGATGCAAGGAAGAACGGTGGTGTTTTTTTTTTTGAGGGCTCAAAAGAATCTCATTTACCCTGGGGCGTGGAATAGCTTTCAATGGCTTCTTCGAGCCCATCTTCTTCATTGCATTATAGTATTTCTTCTGGTCTTCTGTCATGAACATTTCTAGCGACCCTCCTGCGTACAGTCACATAACACAACTATATTTTTCAGTGTTCACAAAAGTTGTAGAGCGAAATTACTGTAAATTTTCACATGGCCAAATGGAATTGAAGCATCTTACTTCTACATCTAAATTAGATGAACATAAAATACATATATTTTATTACAGCAAAGCAATTTTAGTTTAGTTTTTTTAATGACTGTGAAAAAAACCTAACACAGGTTTGGATAAAACATGAATTGAATGATTGAATATTAGTAAAATTAGATAACTTCAGAACATGCTACAAATCCGATAATGTTTTTATCTTGTTATCCTTTATAAAACATTATTGAAAATTAAAAGATTATCTAGGAATAAGAGTAAAGTAAGAGCAATTGAAAGCCATGTATATCTTACAGTAGTTTCCTACTACCGACAAATAAAGCAAATATTCTCGCTTTAGGAACACAAAAATATATAATGTTATTTGTCAAACAATGCAATTGATTTGAATGAATTTTTTCAGATTTTAATTTAATATTTTGAATGCTAGAATATGCATTCAAAGATATCAGAAAATGAAATTGCAAAACTAGTTTGACTGATTAATATTAATATTAGTATTAATGTTATGAACCCTTCCCTTTAGCTCAAGATACTTATCTTTTTCTTCTGTTCATTAAAATTGTCAATGATCACACCAATGAACAGATTGAGTGTGAAGAAAGATCCAAAGATGATAAAGAATACAAAATACAAATACATATAAATATTGACTTCGCGAATAGGTTGCTTATCCACCTGAAAAACAGAGAAAACACTAAATAAATGTCGAAAAGATAATATTTTTCAAAAAATGTATATGAAAAAGAGAGAAAAAACAAGCTGCAATCAGTATTGTTCTACGCTTCATAAGTTTATAAAAGCAACATATGTGTGATTAGTGTGAATCATGCTAACTGGAGTATGTTGTGAAGTGCATATTCATGCTAGTGTTTCACATTTCCAAGGAAGCATTTGAGTCACAAAGTTTTTAAAATGCTAATATACCTTCTTTCATATCCGTTGAGTATTATATTCTATATAATCAATAATTATTGAATTCAATTTATTATGAATCCTTAGTGATTTACATCACTAGCCTCAGTGATGTAAACTGGGAACATCAACAAAATAAATTAAGGTGAAGGCAACAAAAAGCGATTCCTGAATAAGAAATGTGTGTTTTCACCATATCATTGCAGCATAAATGACTTCCCATACCACCCCGTCTAAACCTAAACCATTCTATTCTTAATTGTTCATCTCTGAATATCATTCTCTCCTGGTGATGATGATTACCCCTATTCATCCTTCATACACTGGGAGGCAACAGTGAACTTTCACAGTTATTATTTGCCCATGAAAGGGCAGAACAACTATGTGCAAGTCTCCAGTGGTCTGCATGCAAGTCAACCAACCATCAGGTTGATGAGATTAATTTTCATTCAAGTGTCTTTAGACAGTAGAAATTCTTAATTATACCTTTTCAATTATATTCTTCTTGACGTAAACAATTTTTATCGTTATTTTAATCGATATTTTCAAGAATTATTACTTTATGCCCTAAAGTGTATCTGATTTTTATTTTTCTATTGATGATATAAAAAATATCAAAATGCTTAATATCTTATTTTGTCTTTCCTAATTTCTCACGTGACTGCTACTTGTTAGTCCATTTATGCTGCATATATTCTTTGGTTGTTTCTTGAATTGAATGTCCTTTTTTCAATAGCAAATGAAATAATTTGTTTAGCTCCAATGCTACATTTTCTGATTTTTGAACTGTCTACACTTCTAAGTAAAAGAAAGGGTGCATTCTTGTGTACAATATTGTAATGTCCACTATGTTATTCAGAATATATTGTTCATCAGAATAAATTTTCAGCAAAATAATGAATTTACAATTATATCTTACTTCTTGATGTAGAGACAAAACAAAAGCATGACATGACTCTTTGAGGAATATAATGTGAATATTTTTAATAAAAATTACTTTGATTAAATAATTTTCAATTGATCTATCTTCCTGTGAATTATCCTTCAGGGTTGACATCCAAGTACACCGTGCAGCTCAAAGAGCCATCTATATTTTGTAAGCAATAGTGTTTGTGGTTACCTCCACAACTTCTATACCTGAAGCCTTGAACCATCTTTTGGGAAAATAAAGCTAGCATTTATTGACAATGGTTTCTCAGAGAACAGTTATAATAAAATGGTGCCGTAAAGAGAAAGTACCATCAAAAAACATTCATTAAGATAACAGGTTTGGATGTGATCGCAATTGGAGTTCCTTAAGAGTAATACTCATTATACATAGCATTTCAAAATCATTTTTGTGACCAGTCTATCCTTAAGGGGTCATCAGGCTCAAGCAATGCATGCAGAGAAGCTCATTCCATTGCAAGGCAGAAATATAGACATGTTTCTTGTATACTCACACTCATTAGAAAACAAATTCTTTAAACAGTTTTAAATGACTGTAAGAGAGTAATAAAATGTTGCTTCTATTTTTTCATAAACTGGGAAGCTAGAAATTCTCAGTTTCATTGTTGAAAACGTTTTACAAGAAGAAATAAAGAGATTTTGAGTTTCTTTCAAAAATTAGTTTGTGAAAAATTATTTGCAAATTTGGATAGTTTATATTTTAGAAATGAAATTACTTTTATTTGAAAAATTGAACACTAAGGCTAAGTTAGTTATACATCTCTTACACATCATTCTAATATAAACACATTCATTAAAAGCACATAGCAAGGAAATGTTTTGGAGAGAAAAGAGAAGTTATGCCTCAAGTGGGTTTGGTACTAATTTTTGATGTCTATTAAACATTCATGTACCAATAAAAAGCAAACCAGTACTTCTACTACTTTATGTTTGTTATTTCAGTACTCTTCTTTATTTCTTGAAATCTTACACAACATTTTGAAAATAGAAAGAACTGTGTTAAGATTTGAAAATAATATTGATTTGTATCAATACAACTTTAATGTAAAGAACTGAGTATAACATTCACAACGAAATTTGATTCTGAAGTAGTTTGTTGTAGGGAGAGTTGTGTCTTTCTTGATTACACATACACAAATAATATTACACATTTACAAAGAAGTGCAGGACAGAGGTTAAAAAGAACACAGTGAATACACAGGAATTCACACTTAGTTGAACAAACAGACAGCAGAGTTAACATCAATGTGTGCTATGAAACAATTGTGTCAACATCAAACAACATTATTTTAAGAGAGTTCCTCCATATTACTTACTTCTCTTGAGTCAATTGCATCATTCATGATCTGGATCCACCCTTTAAAGGTGGCCACTTGGAAGAGGCACAGATACGCTTTGCCCACATGGTCAAAATTCATTGGTGAATTTACCCACGTGTAGTTTTCCGCCACACAAGCATTGCGATCTGGAATGATCTCATGACTCACAGATGTTTCATTTTCATCTTGGCACTGAAAATATTTGGAAACAGGCTCAGTTGGTTTAACTTATGAAGGACACCCAAGTACAGTAAAGTAAAATAAGTTATTCAATCATATCTTCAAGCAATTGCACATTCCGTTTATTCTGACATTTCTTTTAAGACATCAAAAATAAAAAAATAAAAGAGAAGAGTAAAAAGAAGAAAGGAAAGAAAACTTTATTTGAAAGTAAGATGTGTTGAAAATAAAAGTAATAGTAATGATGTTTAAAAAAGAAAAAAAATTATATAAATACAGCCCTTACCTTGAAATACTTCCCTGCGAAAAGTTGAACACCCATGATGGCAAAAATAAGCCAGAAAATGAGGCACACCAACAACACATTGAAGATAGAGGGAATGGCTTGCACCAAGGCATTCACCACAACCTGCACCCAAGAAGAAAAAATGAGGAAGGCCTGAGAAATGCTGACTTTTACATAATTGGTAAATATTTGTCCATTAACAATAAATTTTACATGATAAAAAATTGCATATTCTTTGGAAAAATTTAGTGTGATGTAAAGTATTAATGTTATTATTAAAACAAGGAAAACAAATTAAAGAAAAGTGAAAGAAAAATAGTTCCTAGTTTTCCAAAAAATTATAATATTATCTTCAATAATGATTTTATTTCTCCATTTGAATTTCAGTCCTGAAGATACTATTTGAAAACTTTATTTTCTAAATGTGACAAAAGCTAACTTTCGTGATTTTATTTCTGAATTTACATAAAACTGTTAAATACTCACCTCCCACTTGAACCTTAGATTTTAAAATATTTATCATTGAAATTAAATAATAAGCACAATAATCTGAATAACAGTGTTATTTAAAATATAATCAATCTTAGCAATATATCAAATATAAGCAAAGTTAGAATTGCTATCTATTAGTTCTGCCTTGTTTAATAAATAATAAGCACAATAATCTGCATTACAGTGTCAATTAAAATATAATCAATCTTAGCAATATATCAAATATAAGCAAAGTTAGAATTGCTATGAACTAAATCTGACTTATTTAAACTGTTGAAACTCACAATATTCTATCCTTGAATGTGAATTATACAGTACTTTACTATGCATAGAGTTCGTTGAATCATGCATAATGCAATTCATGCGCGCCGTCACTTATTTTATGCTTTGCAGTGTTTCAAATTTAATACACAATATAGAATGTGTCCTGAAATCATCTAAAACTGAAGTGTGTGATTTTTAATGAACTGGAAGACATGCACCTTCCTCTTTAATTTATCAACTAAATAGTAAGAAGCCACGTTTTCTATTCAATCAACCCCCAACATAATGTAAACTATAGTGCATGAAGCAAAAAATCTTGCATTTGAAAAGCTATTGAATATAGCAAGCATGCTTTGTGTCTGACAACTTTAAAAGTGTTTCTTTTGCATTTGTGAACATTTGTATATCATTCAACTCACATGAGATTATTTAATGTTTCAGGAAAATAGAAATAGTAATCTCATGTACCAGGTCATAAGCGCTTTAACATTCATAGTTTGAAAGCATGATCTTAAACTAATTTAACATTATTTTGGATAAGTGCTTGGAATACTTAGTTAATTTGTGTGTATCAATAGATGTGTAACATGGTGAACAAAACATCCTATAAAATAATAATAATTATAATAATAATAAATAATGCATCCAATTAAGAGGACCTATACACCTTACAGATTCTAATATTGCATTCATTTAAGTTTCACTTTCAAAATGTCCATTGTATAATACTAACTTCACTGAAGAAGTAATACCAATGATTCAATGATTCCATGATTCAAAGAAGGGAAAAGGAGGACAAGAAGAGTAAACACTTCCTATCAAAGAAGAGAAAAAAAGGGATGAAATACAGAGGAAGGTAATTGGAAATATATAACAATGAACATTTATAAAAGCATATATGAAAAATGTCTGAATAAGTAACTGTACTTTACCATGCAATTTTCACGTCTTCACCTGAGTATGATTTTTTCTGTCTTTTTAATTAAATCATTATAAATCAATTTTGTTAACATTTCTTCCTTTGTGGAAATAATTTAAGGTAAAGAAATAATCACATTTGTTTTCATTATTCATGTTATATTTGGTCAACAACTAATTCTCAAATGAGGAAAATCTTCCATTTTGATACGTACAGCAATTTTTAAAAGCTTTATGACATGTCAGAGAATTAGAAGAAAGAATTTCACTCTCAATTTCAAATAAATTTATGGATTTGTTCAAGTTCATCAAAAAATGTAATGAAATTCAAAAGATATTTCCACATTAAATTTTTAAAAATATACTAATTTTCTGAAAGAAAACTTAGTTACATATTCAGTCATAATTCAAATGAATGTATCAGTCAACACAAAAGCTTTAAACAACAAGCAAGTCATCACATCCAAGGTAAAAATTATACTTCAAGTTAACAAAGAGTACGAACATACAAAATACAATAATATTTACTGATTGTGACTGTCACATCTGTCTAACCAATTTTTGAGATCAGGAAGGTTTAAAATTTTAAATTTTAATTAATGAGTCATGTAAAGCTAGCAATTTGAATGAGAAATTACATCATTTTCTATATTTTTTAAAAAAATAAGCCTTCTTTGGGAGGAAGGAATTCAAAAATAATAGAAATTGTTTGTTTTTCTATTTAGATCTGTAATAAATGTAAATTTGAAGACTCGTCAAGAAATTTTGTTGTAAACTGCTTTTACTAAAATGGAATATAAAAACTTACTTTATATGACTTTCATATTAAGGATTTTGTCTTAAAAACATTAAGAAAATGAATTTTAATCTACAGAAATGAAAGCATCTCGTCATAGGTAAACCATAGAATAAGAATGCAGATCAATGCATCTTGAAATAGCAATGAAAACTACAGAATTCAGCAAGTACTTTCTTGGGTTATTTCAATTAATAATAATAATAATTATTATTATTATTATTGATATTTTATTTTTTTTCAATGAGTTTATCTGTGTTAACATATAAAAATATATGTTTATAATTGTTTGTGAATGACAGTCAACACAAATTTTGTAGCAAAAGGAAATATATATAATTTTATGACTACAACTAGAATTTTGAATAACATAAAAAAGGCATGTTACTTAACAGTGAGCTTGACAAATCTTTTTTTAAATTAATCATTCACAAAAAATTTATTTGTCGCACTCTAAATTTTTTATGATTTTAAGCAAATTTTTTTAATTTTTTTTTCCTTTTTTCCACTTTTACTTTCTCCTTTTTTAAATTTTATCCTATATTATTATATTATAAAGTAATTTTATCAATTTGATTTCCTAAAATAGAAATAAAATCTGATAGGTTACGAGCAAAAAATACGACAAGCATAACAGTACATACTAATACAACACTTATGTCATTCAAGAACGTTTAATGTTTAAATTGACAAAACAAATTCTTCACATAAATGCACAATACTTAATACAGAATATTACATCACAAAATAAGCAACACATTGACCAAATGCAGAGGGGAATCTAGCATGCTGGATAGAAAAGACAATGAAGGCATAGAGTGTTTGCATGATTTCACAATCCACAGGAATTAAAGATTACTACTCCCAAAGTCTCAAGTAAACCTTTCAAGGAGAGGACAGACAATTATTGAAAATATTTTCAAATAAATAGTTGTCCAAAAATTGGTAAAAAGTAATTGCTTTGGAAGACAGTAGAAATCTATAATTGTGGTGTTGTATAACATGGACTCATGTTATACTTTTAAAGAACTACTAAAAGGTATTTCAACTTTGACGTGAGGTTGTAAATTCAAATTTTTTTCTACGTTGCAGTAAAAAACGGTATAAGCAGAAAACACTAGGTGGAGTCTAAGTGCATTCCCAGGGAGGCACTCCAAGGAGGTGCTCCAGGGAGGCGCTCCAGGGAGGCGCTCCAGGGCGCACAGCTCCTCCTCCAAGGCCCCATGAGACGGCTGGGTACGTACCCTCATCCCCTGCATTCTAGACATAGCTCTAAGCGGCCTAAGAGCCCTGAGGGTCCGCATGGTTTTGAAGGCCTGAATGCCTCCAGCCCCAAGCAACGAGGCAACGAAGTTTATGAGCGATACCTGGAGTGAATAGATGTACACTTGATACAGAAACAAAGGAAAGCAACGGCTCACTGACAACAGACAACACAACATAACAACACAACAACAATCACTACTATTGTCTATTGACAAGGAATGTTGGCTGACTGGTGGCAAATTTTACTTCAAAGGCAGTCATTATTAAACAATGATAAACAATAAATTCTCCTTGTATGGAGAAAGGTTATTGTATCATTTACTTTTACATCAAAGAAGGATTAGTCATTGAGTGTTACAATTTATATATTTGTTAATATTTACAATTTCTTTACACAGAGTTCTTTTAATGGTAATATGTTCCAGTGAAAACCTTCTTTGATATAATTTCTTAAATATCAACATTCCCATCCATATATGAAGCACATTTGAGAGAGAATCATTAAAAAGAAAGACAAAGAAAAGAAAATATTACATAAAATATACATTGATTGCACAGTTTATTGGAGAAGAAGAGCCATTTCCTGTAATAGATGTGATACACACAGAGAGAAACAAGTTGATGCATCAAACACACTGCCTCACACACTCAAACACACACATGGAGAGAAAAACACAGAAAGCAACTTTATAATACCATGGCCATCGGCGAAATAGATGGAAGACTACAGGTAATCACACAGTGAAGAGAATGTGCAACAACACCAACTCTGGTCCACATGGCGTAGCAAGTCACACACATTTATATAATACAATTCACATCTGGGAGTCATAAGAACAGAAGAAATAAAGGATTATGTGGGTTATTGGAAATTTAAGGTTGCAATGCCCTACATTTTTCTATTTTAACCCTGTTATTGAATTATCAAAATATTTCTTGTTCTGTGTTCACCCATGGATATCATACTTCCACTTTTCAAAAGAGAAACACTAAAAACCTAAAATCCACTGACATATCTTGCACAGAAACCTGTCTCTTGTTTTTCTTATTTTGTGTAAGACATTGAAGAATACTTGTTTTTGCATTCTGATATTAGCAGTAAAAATTCATGCATTGTTAATGCAAATGTTAAGTTTTCTTCACAGTACAATTAGTCATCTGAGCACATCTGACAGAAAGACATATGCCCACTAGGCCCAAGCTTCCAAGTCATTCCAATGTTATACGCAGCAAAAGCTCCCCTCTCCCACTTTCTGATTTTACCACTTTGCCTCCATCCTTTACTTACTCTCATTCCCTCCCAGCGTGACACAGCACGCAAGGGCCTCAGGGCACGCAAAGTGCGCATCGAGCGGAAGGCAGGGATATCAGCAGCTCCGGCCCATATGGCCGCGAGGTTTATCAGAGACAGCTATGTCATGGAAAAGCCAGTTAAATGTTAATGAAAATTAGCTGCATAGCAATCAAAAATGAAATAATCATACTTCAGAAGCTTCTCCTGCCATTAGAAATATGGTTTTTCAATTCGAGAGATTGTTTCTGAGAAAGAATATTATGTGAGAAACATCTATTCTGATTTGATACTGATTGAAGTTGAGACTTATTAGGAATAATATACAATATATTGCAACTTTTATCTTTGATTAATTTCAAGACTTACTTTAAACAATCTCTTGAATGTGAATTTATCAACACATAAAAAACAGTTACATTATATCACTACTGGAAAAAAAACTTGGTTCTTGCAAATACAGCTGTAGACTAATGATAAACATTTTCAACATTTGTGTCTCTTTGAATTTAGTCATATCTGGTTGAGAAAAGACATGATTACACTCAGCATTAAATCATAAGCCAAAGGCAGCTGTAAACTTGGAAATCACTAGGAGAAGAAAAAGCTAATGTTAAACACCATTAGGAAAATACAATTAGAATATTATCACCTTTTAGCAATTTAGTGACGAAGATAATTCAAAGAGGCTCAAGATTGTTATATTGAACAAATATAAACAAACAATGCTTCCGTTAAAAAAATCATGTCAGGAGGACATAAATAGAGAAAGGTTATTATGTCATTTTCTCTCCAGAGATAATATTATATATTAATATATCCTATACAACTAGAAAGTTCTTATGTATTATCTTTGTCACATAATCACATTAAATAGCTATTAAAATATATTTGTAGTTTGTGTTGATTCCAATAGAAGTCACCTGTCAATGTCTACTTCCATAACACCATAAGTACAACCATACGTTCCCATTTTCTGCTCTGCGAGGTAGAAAAATAAATTAGTGAAACAATCAGCTGTAACAAGAACATATCTGACTCATTTGCTCTAGCAAATAAATTTGTTAAAATTCGAAGTAAATAAAAAGGGAATAAGAAGATACATAAACTTTTCTTAAATCTCTGAAATACCACTACACGTTTAATTAACTTTAGATATTAATATGAGAGACCAGGGCTGGTTGTCACCAGTTGGTATTTTTTATATGAAGATTTTTTTTTAACCCTTGTTTTATAGTTAAAAAGTAAACTTATTAATTTTGGCATTGCATTACTGAAATAAAAGTTTGCTTTTGGACTTTATTGAAATTTTTGGGACTCAGTCATATTTAGAGGTGGGGAGGAGAGGTAGAATATTAATTGACCATTGCAGACCAACTACCAAAATGTATCATATTTTAAATGGCCACCACTGACACAAAATCAGGATTTGGAAAAAAATTATAAAAAATTGAACAAATTAAAAATTTGTCATTATAGGCAAGGGGTCTATTCAGAAACAGGTACCCTTATTGCCCTCAGAGTTTTACATAGCAAATTTAGCACTGTAATCCAAGAATTTTTCAAAAGCATGAAAATGTTACTAATTGTGGCTTAACTGTTAGTGTTTTTACCCTAGGTGTGAAAAAAATGAGAAAAGGAGATGGCAGACAGAAGATGAGGCTGTGCCAACCAATTGAAAATTGCCAACCAATCCAGAATAGGATTTTTGATTGGAGAGGGCCTAGAGATTACAAGGGAACGCAAAAATAAAAAAAAATAAATAAAAAAGCAACAGATTCATGAAAATCATGAGTTTGGTTTCAGCTAAAAGAAAGAGTCAAAATCTTCCCTTCCCAATATTACAGAAGAAAAGCAATGAACTATTGAAATATTACTCTCTGAGCTCCAAATCACATTAGAGATCAGAGTTCCACTGCTCATACTGTGAACTTCTGTGGTAAGTTCTTTAAGTTGTGAAGGTCTTGTGATACAAAGCTAGAGCATGTATTGACTGATGAGCATCAACCAACCCCTCATTTCAAGCAGCCCTGGTAACCCATCTTCATTCATTCTACTTCATTTTAATTTTCTAAAAATTTAGAATTTACACAAACATGTAATAAATATTCTGTTTTGACTAAACATAAATAAAGGGAGATGAATTACTTTTTATTTTTATTTTTAAAATTTGTTTTGGTAGGTTTTTGTTTAAGGAGTTTGAAATCTTATTTGCATATTATGCCCAAGAATAATTTCATAAATTTTTCCTCATAAATCGATGCAATGATGGGTGATGTACACACAAGATGAGGACCCTGGCATGGACGCCAAAGAATGTAATTATTTTGAATCAAGACAGACAGTCTTGTTCATTAAAAGATAATAACCAAATAATATAATTTTTGTTAATAGATTCATTAATATTAAATTTTTTACCAAATTATTTAATTTTAACAGTTTCATAACACAAAATACAAAATTTTCTATAGTTTGAACTTCTGCAATTAACAAAATTTGCTATTATAATATTATATTACTTATTATTTAAAAGTTAAAAGAAAATGTTTATAAAAATCAATAGTTGTGGTTCACAAAATCAACAATAAGTTCTAACTACAACTAAAGTTATTTTATTGCTTTAAGATTTTCTTTAGAACTTGAAAAAATATTTCCTTCATTTGTTGTATAACAAATAAAATACAGTTATTTTCAATAAGGAAACTAGACTTTCTATCTACTAACTGTTGTGAGAATAATTAAAGAAAAATTATAGGCACACAAATTAAAGGAGGCTTCAGAATATTTTCAAACATAGTTTGTGGAAAGTAAGTATAGCAAGATTTCTGGAATTAAGTTTTGCAAAATGATTATTTTTCTAGACAGCAGATTAAAACATTCACATCACAATTTAAAATTCTAAGAATTTAGCACATTCTTTTAAATTTATGGAATACTGGGATATCTATTGGACCAATAAACTAGTTACCCTGTAGTTCCATTGTACCAATTTGACAGTAGACATTTTTTCAAATAAATAAATTTAATGTAGATACGGTTCATAATGCAATCAATTTTATCATCAGAAAGAATTCATTATGGTGGAAGGTAATTCAAGATGAAAAATTTCAAAAACAGAAAAATAAAGTACCAAAATGGTTATAATTTCATTTGTGATGATCCTTTAGGAAAGACATTGAAAGCACAATGGCAGTTGGGAATATTCATTTAAATCTGGTAAATTACAAAAGACAATTACATTTTGATTTTGATGCAAAATATTATTTAAGAATAATGCCAAAATTTCAGAGGTTTTGTTCTTTATTGTGGAACAACTGAGTTTTTAAACTAAGTTGCAACTAATCAGCATTATCTGCACAGGGCCTAATCCAAGACCCCAAATGTAGTAATTGGGTTGCCTTGCAAATATAGTTATTGGGATAGTTTGGTGATTTTTGCAAAAGAACTTAAACTTTTGAACTGAATTCAAATCTTTTGACCAACTTGATCAAAAATTTCAATTTGAAATACATATTTATACATCAGTTTGCAATATTTTGACCGATTTCATGCTGCATCAAAGAAAATAGTGAATGAGTCTCTCTGTGGTCATGGGGTTTCACTCATCTTTTCAGACAAGTAGAGCAGAGCTGCATTTGCTTAAGCCTATGCTTGACTCTGCACAGTAACTGATTTTTCTTTCAAGGTCACAAGTAACTTCTATTGATTTTTTTTTGGCATGAAAAAAAAACTATGTAAAATAAATGAACAACATACCATTACAATAATGAAATCCAGCCAGCACCATGCATTTGTGAAATATTTCTTGAAACCAAGCGCCAACCACTTTATTAACATCTCTAAGAAGAAGATGACGGTGAAGATTCTGTCCATATAGTATAAAATATCTTGAAGGATTGGCCGATGTTGTAAGTGCACATCTTCTAATGCCTGCAAATAATCATAAAAAATCGGTAATGATAAAAAATCAGTCTTCCAAACAGTTAATATCGCAAGAAAATAACAAAATAATAAGTGTAGCCTGTGTTTTGGGCATCTTTCATGCCCAATATTTTGTTGAGGAATAAAATTTGTCTCCTTGTTTCATGGCCTTATTAACTGTAGATTTGTGAAAACAAAGATAAGGAATGAAACAAACCAAAGCAAGACTGCTCAGCAGGATCATGGTGATGACAGCTGTTTCAAAGTACTTGTTTTCAATGAGCTGAAAGGTCTTCAATCTAAGATTGCCCCATCCTTGCCAGAAGGGTGAGTCATCATCCCCAGCAAGGAAAGGGAATCTCTTGTAACATGGATCAGGGCAACAATCTGAAGGTTCACCATCTCCCTCAGAACCGCCATCCATCTCTACCGGGGGACCAACCGGTGCTTCATCAGCTGCTTCATCATCTTCCAAATCTGTACAGAAGCATAGTTATTTAAAACATTTTTAAACACATTAGATTCATTTTCCTCTAAGCCTAGTGCATAATAATTAATTACGTCATATACATTATACAATAAAAATTTTGAAGGCACTAACCTCCATCTTGCTCAAGATCTTCTTTGCTGGCATCTCGCTTTTCTTCCCCATCTAATGTGTCTGCACTTCCTTTGTGGCTTAGATCATTATACGGACGGTTTTTGTGACTGCCATAGGACTTATTACTGTAACAGTTTATTTAAAGATTAGAACATAAATTATTATGTTCTTTTTTACAAAATTAAATACAAATATTTATTTTACTTAAAAGGGTGTTATGTTAACACTTCTAAGTACTTCTATTTCCGTTTTTAAAGAAGGTTTCAACATTTTGTTCTTTTTTTCTATTTTCAAAGGGAAGCTGTAGGGGGAAATATGAATAGCTTTTTTAACTTAAAATTAAGTTCCAGACTGTAAAGTAAAGCTGAACTTATTTGTCAATGAAATTATGTGATATTTTTCATTAGCGAAAATTAATTTAAAAATAATTCCTATGTTTTCTAATTGTTTTTCAACTTCAATAAAGAACAAGTTTTTAAAATTGGTTTCTTCTTTAAATTTGGGTTTGATTGAGTTTGAATTTAAAAAGGCTTTTACTGAAGTGTGTATGGTTAATATTGAAATTTTTAAGAGGTACTTTTACTACATTAAAATTGAATTACATATTTCAATGCAAATGCAATACCGAGTGAGTCTCTCACCTAAACATGTTACAACACAAAATGTAATCAAATAATATTTGAGGGCTTCAATATTCAAGAGATTAAAAGGAAATAACTTCTTCATTCATACAATCACCTCACTCACTTTTAAGTATGATTTCATTGTTTTTTCTTTTTTTTTCATACCTTAAAACTACTTTAAATGAAAAGTACCTGATATATTTATGTTTTTGTCTAATGAAACATACCTAATTGTATCTTCATCAGGCTGATTTTTCAGGTATTCATTGTCTATCCTATTGTCTTGATGGTTGATGGAGTTGCCAATAACTTTTGTGTTGTTCATCAGCATTTTCCCTTGCTTCTTCATTTTATTTTTTAGATCACCTTCAGAAAAAAGGAAATAATAAAAATAGATAACCTCCAATAGCTTTTTATTCATTTACAACAAGTTGTAATGTACTTGAGTTAGTTATTCAAATGATGAACAATCTAAGGAAATGGAAGTAAATAACTCTCTTACCATGAATGGTAAATTCCATTCCGTCCCCTATGGCCACTTCCAATTGAGTTTGTTCTTTAGGACTCTTTTTGTCACGGAACACCATACCATCCGCAACGATTGTATCATCTGCGGTCAGTTCCAGGTCAGTGTCTCTCTCGTGGGCATCTGTAGGACATACAACGCTCCTCATGTCAACCCACTTCCCTGGAACTAACAACCCCCAATCCTACTGTCTGACCACACACAAGACCACCATTGTAATAATGCATCTACAGCTAATTTAATAAACATCTATGTACAAAAAATCATGAGGAATATAATTGTACAATATTAACAATATCAACTTGGGCTACGAAAAGAATCTCTATCAAGTTACACAAATTATATTTAGGGTGTCTAATATACACTAATAGATAGTGACAAGAGGATATGGAACAAAACAATTCTCAACTCTAATACTGAGCCAGAAAATAAAAACAATCAAACAAAAAATAGAGGGAAAGTAAAATAAGTAACTTTTGGAAAAATTGAATTACATATTTCAATGCCACTGCAATACTGAGCTGGGTCTCTAAATTAAACACGTTACAACACAAGTGTAATCAAAGGAAGAAGAATCTAGAAAGTCTTTAAGTAAAAAAGTAACAATTATATCACATTATTACATATTATCTACAACGTTAGACTACATTGTTTGTAATGTGAATATCTCAGTTCAAAATCTATGAGTACAATTTGAATATTTTTTAGAATAGCTACCTATTAGTTGAGGATTTAAGAATATATAAGATTCATAATGGTGAAAACATATATTAAGTAGAAGCATTAAAAAGAAAATTAAATAATTTTTTGGTTACAAATGTTAAAATAAGTCTTGATCCAAAATACAAATCAGAATGAAATTCAAGATTAAATACATTTTATGAAGGAGAGGAAATGATGATCGCTGATATCCTCTCTGTATTATACAATGAAAGGGAGTACATGGGTAATTAAAAAGCATTACTACTCTTCATCTTAATGAAGAATAAAGGGAAAGAAAAAAATTGTGTAGATTTTTGAAAAGCAAGTAAAATAGAGATTCTTTTATGTAGTCTTAACATTAATTTATTACTGAACTAAATTAAATATTCTATAAGTTGATTTCATTAAGGAGTGCAAAATATATGTATATATTTGTGATGATGTTAATCAACATTCGGTGAGAATTAGCTTGATGAGCTATTAATTTAACATTCTTCTAGCCTTGTTATGTGACCTACACAGTGGTGGTGCTACACTGGTGAAGGAGGTACAAACAGACGTGCATGTGCAAACACTTCTTCAAGAGAAATATTAGATCTACATGATACTAAAATTAATCATGATGCAAAAACAAATTCTCACAAAAACCAACAAAGAACAAACACAGTAAAGTACACAAGTGAAACTACAAAATTGGATGAACAAAAAGGCACTAAAATTATTATTCTTAAGAGCATTCACAGCAAAAGGAGACACATGGAGATGGTACTTTTTGCTTATTTTGCAATAAATTTCTTTGGACAATTTAATGATTTGCGCACATTCATTCTGTTTCTAATTTTGTGTACATTTTTATTTATTCAGTATTTTGAGAAACCACATAAATATGGAAAATGTTCTTTTTAATTAATAAAACAAACCATTCAGTTTTGTTATGTTGTAAATAATTATCACTAGATCTTTTACATATATGTAGTATACCATTTTAAGTTTAAGTATATAGTATACCATTTTAAAAATATCTGTTACTGTGTTAGCTTGTTTGCATTGTTCTATTTATAAAAGTTTATATTTCGAAGACTATGCAATATGACTCTAAAATACAATTTGAAGTCAAATAACAAGTAGGAGAAGTCAAGATATTTAGGTTCAGAAAAAGAAAGTGAATAAACATTTTTTAAAGAACTTGCTTTCTGCACCTGGAAGCAAATACATGGTATTAGGAGAGTTAGTTGGTAAAATACACAGAGGGAGAAAAACAAATGATCAATTAACACACAATGTAAAGCCAGTATGCAATATTGAAAGATCTAAAAAAGAATAATGAAAGCAAGTGAGAACACTGTGGATACAAATCTAAACATGAAATGGAAATAAACAGGAAATAAATGTTTTTTTGGATCATGTATCAAAGAAAGAATTGCATAAACATAATTAGTAAAAAAAAAAAATTTTTTACATTTTAAAAAAAAATTTAAAAATAATTTGAAAATAGTAAAGAAAATTCTAAAATATTTTTTTTAACTAGTGCTTTAAAAGTGATGTTTCAATTGTGGTGTAATAAAACAAAATCAACACAACTAATGGACAAAATAAAGAAGGAAGATTCAACTTTACAATTGAAAGTAAAGAAATCCAAGAAAGTTAAACCCAGGGAAAATGATCTCATGGAAGGAGAAAACAAGAGGATTAAGTCAAGAAGGGCTTTCCAAGAAACTACAAAATTCATCAGAAGGATTAAGAATGATCAATGAAAGTCAGCTAAGAAATTATCATGAAAACAAAGCCAGCAGGTCAGATTCTTTCAGATTATCAATCTGAAAGAAATAATACCCCAAATTCAATGAAATTATCTCAAAACTAATTGTATGGGGGAAATGAGCTGACCAACTTCTCTGAGATAGTGTTGTGTTGATTGGAATGAATAATTTGTGATGGGAGAGAAGAATAACTGCTGCCGAGGAAACCAACATTTCTAACATGGGTAAAGAAAATGGGAATGTGGGACAAATTTCAATGTCAGCATGGGTTTGTATGCCACATTTCTTTATTTTGAATGAAAAATGAAGGGATCAAACCTAAGCGTAAGTCATAATTTTAGAAAGTCCTACCCCTAATTATTAGTACTATTGAGTCACATATGCAATTTCAACTACATTCTCTTTTACTACAGATTATTGTGAATAAAGGTAGAAATGAGCATTTTAATATTCAATAATTGTTCACCCCTACACAATAAAACTTATTTATTTACTTCTTGTTAACTCAAAGATATGTGTGACAAAGTAGGCATTTAAAAATCGTTCCTGGATGGTTTCAAGCTGAGGGAAAACATTCAAAGAGAAGAAAAACTTCCTCATTTTTCAAGTTAACAGAAAAAATGATAACTATTACATTTTGAGTTTCAATGAATACTTTACAAGAATTGCACTTTAAAATAATTATTTATTCCTTACTTTAATTATGTAATATTTCCTCCTGAAATATCATTATTTTGAGAGTTATACAATCTCAGCAAGGTCTCAATAAGCTGTTCTTAATTCAATTTCTCAAACATTGGACACAAATATCAGGAAAACCAAGAAAAATTAGGAAAAAATAATAAAATATAATGGAAAATGCCTGTTGATATTAACTAATAATATGGTAATATATTTCCAATGGCTCCTCCAATGGAAAACCATTTTCACAGTGTAGTATTAGATATGTGAATAAGAATGAAATATGATGATGTCATTGCAAACACAAAGAGTAAAAGTGAAAATTACAGATCTAGCAAATTAATAATCAATCACAATTAGGTGATTTTCAAACCTACATCACCAGTCCAAAGAAGATGGTTGAAAGAAGACTCTCCATTCAATTGTTAACCTAAGAAGAATTTGTTCTGAAGGAAATGTTACAGAAGTGACTGAACATCTAACAAAACTAAACAATGATTCTAATAACCTTGTTTGTCTTATGTGCTAGAAAGATTTGGAGGTTTAGAATATGTCTATATTGTAACATTACTGTTAGTTTTTTAATAATGTTACAATATAGACAATTGTAAGAACAATGTTGACAATATTATGTTGTATATAATTATTGTAGTATTGTTTTAATTAATTGTTCATTTGCTATTGAAAAATGTATTGGTAAACCCATGTTTCCAGTTGAGTTCTATATGTTCATATTTTAGAAATCAAGGGAGATTCTAATGGAATGGTTAAAAAATGCAATAATGAATTAGAATTTTTATTT
The DNA here is from genome assembly GCA_964035755.1 of Teleogryllus oceanicus. NCBI lineage: Eukaryota > Metazoa > Arthropoda > Insecta > Orthoptera > Gryllidae > Teleogryllus > Teleogryllus oceanicus. Next base: position 98,945,560 of record CAXIVR010000005.1, on the reverse strand, counting down.
TCCACGTTGAGTAGATTAGTAGCCAAAAATATTTGAATTTCAAATTAATGTGTATTGAAGAATTAAATTTCCTTTGAGATAGTTTGAATTCATATTTTCTGATGTTTCTGACACCTACTTCTAATTTCAGGTAAATTTTTTGCATTAAAACTGGATTTTGAGATAAATACTCATTTTTTAGTTGTTAACAAACAAGGATTTTGACAATTATTTTGACACATTTTGTCATTATTTAAAGCTACATGAGATCACTTAAAACAGCTTAAAATGTCCTTTTGTGTACAATAAACTTCAGAGTGAATTTTTTATATTTCTTCTTACAAATTCCTTGCTGATAAGCTCCACCAAAATTCACATTTTTGTCTACTCCAATGACCTTTCCTTTTCTATTTTTCATTTCCTCTCTAGATAATTGAGAGCAAGTGGATTAAAAGAAAATTTTGTGTGTTTCTATAAGTCAATAAAAGATCTTGAATGTATTGTTATTAAATGAGATTTTGAGTATAATGAATTTTTAATAAAATTGACCAAAAAACCTTATCATAATGTTATCAATCAAATTAGATTACAGAAGTTAGAAACTTACAAAATAAATTGTGGTAAAAAGACCTTCTCTGTTTAATTCATAACTGTCTGCATTTCTGAAATGTTTAGGAATAACTATAAAGTAACTAGTAATGAATGATAATTAAATGATACATTAAAAATAGAAAAAGTTTGTATCTCCACTCCAATTTAAAAGACACAACAAAATTTTATGAGAGAATGATATTAAAATGGTTAGTACATTCAAGAAAAATCCAATTAAGCTTATTTTATTGTCTATTTATTCACATTCATTCATATTTAGTCAGAAAGAGCTTCACTTGAGTTGGGAAATTGTGCCGTTATGAATGATTATCTTAAGTGCCTCGATAGTTTTGAAACTAAATGCACAGTCTAATTATGAAATTTAACATAAATAATTAGAGTGATCTTTCTTATTACAATATATTAATAATATTCACCCTTATTTTCAAAGGATGATTGAAAAATACTTTAGACTGTTTTCTCAACAGGCAAGATCTGTAAAGACGGTCCCTGAAAATTTCTTGCAAAAGGATATTGAAATGATATATTATATCTATAAGCTCTAAAAATATAAAAATATGCCTGAATACAAGAAACATTCAGAAATTCTAAGAGTTCAGTGTATGACTGTAACAGTTTAAAATTTGAGATCATTAAACAGAGAAGTGGCTAGAAGTAAAACCATGTTCATTGTCTCCTCTACTTCCTGACAATGAAAGGATACTTTTGAGCATGACTGTACAGCAGTGCTACAAGAAAAAACCAAAGACAGTGAACACTACAAAACGGAAGATAGCACAGCGAGCACGAGCGATCTGATTGGATATAAACCTTCTTTCCAACTGCAGGATGGAGCCTCACCTGGCGTCTGATCGGAAATCTGATTGGTTAGCTTAGCACGCATCAACTTAGCCAGATTTAGCATGTTACGTTTCACCCAGTTGATAAAACGGGATATTCTGTCAAACGCCTCTGCAATCTTATTGGTGTCATTGTCTGTAGATGGAGCAGACAAATTGGAGGAACCGAAGTTGCTGAGCAGCAAGGCCAAGAAAAGGTTCAGAACCTGCAAAGAGAAGTACACTTAAGGAAACTGTTATTACAGATAAAAAATAAGTAAAGAAAGAAATGTGAATAAATATTTGATGGAAGTGATATAAAATTGGGTATAAATAAATACATTTAATTTATTTTAAAAAGGCTAATTAAGTTGGAAGTTTCTCACATGTAAGCTCTATTTAATAAAAAATCATAAGTCATAGTTTAACTTACAACCAAGTTTCCAATGACAACAGTAGCCAAGAAGAATGGAATGCATGACCAATCTCCTACTAATATGCAGTCCCACATGGATTCAATCCATTCTCCACACAGCACACGGAACACAATCATAAAAGAGTGCATGAAGTCAGTGAAATTCCAGCGAGGCAAATCTCCATCAGGGAAGCGATCCATATTGTCTGAAAAAGAAATGTAAGACTTTTAATCAGAATCTCCATTTAAAGTCATTAAAAATTAATTTTCATATTTCCATTTAAAAGAAAATTTATTTAATAGAGGTACAACATATTTCTTAAAAACTGGAGTAATAATTTGTAATCATTTTTACAAGTACAAAATTGTATCCAATGTATGTGGATCACTTAGCCTGTCGCAATAAAAACATTACAGTAGCAAAAACATCACTGTTAAGACGTTCTTTGCTATTAAGTATTCACTGCTTTGAAAAAATATGTTTAGTTAACAATAAAGGCAAATCTTAAGGTGTCTTATTGTAATATATGCCTTTAAAAATTATCTGTAATATTGTATACATATGTCAGCAATATATCTTTTTCTGTAATAACCTCTAAAAACATCATCATGAACAGCACGATAGTAGGTCTGCTGCCTGTTCCTGTTAAAAGACAGTAGATCTGTGGTGATTAATTCTCCAGATGTTCCTGAGCCATTCGTCTTTTGTTGGGTCTTCCTATATTTCTTCACCCTATGGGTTTATACTTTATAACTGTTTTAGGAAATCTTTCTGCTTGCATTCTTCACTCATGTGAAAGCCATTTCCTGTGGTTCTCTTTAATGTCATCCACAATTTTTTTTTTGGGGGGGGAAGTTTTTTCCGATTTTAGTGTTTCTTTGTTGATCTATATGTGTAAATCCTACCAGATGCCAGAAAAATCTCATTTGTGTGGCTTCTAATCTCTGACAGTCTCGTTTTAGGGTACATATTTCTGATCTATACATTAACATTGGCTTAGATGTTATGTTGTGTATTCTTAATTTTGTCTCTGCTGTCATATCTCTTCCAAAATTTTTTTTGATTATTCCATTTACCCTATTATATTTTTGGATTTTTCTTTCTTGATCTTCTAAATTTTGTCCAATGATGTTTCCTAGATACATCAATTTTGCTACTTGTTTTATTATTTTTCCCTCTATAACAATTTTAACCCTTCTCATTTCTTTGCCTTGGAATGCCATAGCTTTAGTCTTATTTGTTGAGATTCGCATGTCATATGTTAGGGCTATTTCATGAAGTTCATTTGCTGCTCTCTGTAAGTGATCTCCTGATTCAATTGTTAAGATCATGTCATCTGCATACGGAATCATTTGGACCATTTGTCTTTTGTTAAAATTTATACCCGAATTCACTTTTTGTTTCCACTTTTCGATCATGTGGTTGGCATAATGTTAAAGAGGCAAGGTGATAGCCCACATCCCTGTCTCAGTACTCTTGTTCTAAAAGTCTCTGTAGTGCTTCCATCATTCATTCTTACTTGAATCTGAGAGTACGTATACAGACTCTGGATTCCTTTTATTATGTTCATAGGCATCTCTTCATCTTCCAGAATCTTCCTCTAAAAACGTGAAATTTATATTGGAGTTCTGCAATGAAATCATTCTAATTCAATCTAATAATATGTGTAAATTATTTATTGCCACATTGAAAAGAAGAAAATAAATTAAGAAAATTTGTTTCAGTGAGAAATAGATCTTAAAAATCACGAAAAGCTGAACTTCTTAGTAGGGTTAGTGGTACAATAAGAATGCCTGAAAATAGAGAAAAGGAGTCAAGAACAAACAAAAAGTGCACTAGATCGTAAAATACACATACATTCCACAATTAATATATTGTACTGTTTGTTCTATAACAACATCAATGAAAATTTTTCTTTTAAAAAAGTTTATTTTAAAGACAAATGATACTATTACAAAGATTTGTAAAAATTTTTAGTAAAGTTTTATGGCATGTTGCACACACAGTGCAAGTACATTGCAAATCTCAATTTTAAAATTTCTTATCTCACCTGTGTAATTCTTGCCAAACAACTGCATGCCCATGACGGCAAAAATGAAGATGATAATACACAGCACAAAGGTCAAGTTACCCAAAGCGCCCACTGTTCTGCCCATAATAGATATCAGCAAGTTCAGGGTGGGCCATGATTTAGCCAATTTGAACACTCGGAGCTGTGGAAGAAAATTAATATTAGTTTTTATTACAATAGTGTATGACAATAGTACAGTTTGATTTCCACCATTATGAAAAATGTGGTTCAATAAGTTTAACAATACAAGAAAGTATATTTCCAGGTAACTTCAATTAGCTCCCAAAATTAAAATTTTCTTATTCTAATATATTCTCAATATTCTTAACGAAAAGGAATAAAAAGAAGAGGGGGAGAAATGAAAAATGGAAAGGCTTCTCCACTTCCAAATTTTGAAAGTCATGAAGGATCACAATCATATATTAACTATGTTATTTTTATGTACAATTATACAATATTCTTGCAGAAATTTCATTGTTTGCAACACATGTAAAAAACCATTGTGAAGTGAGAGCAAAATTCCTCCCATTCTGAATTCCACTTGTCAGTTAGCATTCTGAAGATCCAGAGGGGAAGAGAATATGATGTTTCTTTTGACAATTACTATTCTTATTCCTGTAGTAAAAAAATAAAAATTTATTTTTGATGTGGTGTCTGGCAGAGAAAAATTTGCAATATTCTTGTAATCAACAAGGTCCAAAGACAAACAATTTTCTCTTCCTTTGATATTAAGAATAGTAGTCATTAATGAAGTATCAGACCATTTCTTGGCACCATTTTACATGTCATTCACTTCATCACACTTTCTGCCACACTTGTTTTCTTTCAAGACGCAGAACAAAACTCGGTTACTTTACGCAAAATAGTTATTTGTGCAAGATATAAAAAAATTGAAGACAAAAAACCAGTCTGAGATTATTCTATTTCTCTGTACATAAATAAAGGATCATAGTTTGCAGATTTTTTTCATTCAAGCAGTTTCGAGGCATGATGAGTCATTACATGATTTTGTGTATTTTCTTTCCAAACACCACAAAACATTTGTAAACTGTAGTGTATTGAAATTGTAAAAGTATGTAACAGAGCAGATACAAGAAAAAATACAATTAAGAATGTAATTAAGTATGTAATTAAGTATGTTCATCTCGATCAGGTTTTTCGTCCAGTTTCCCTGATCCATTGAGCAAATGCTGAGATGGTCCCTTGTTTTGCTTCTGGACATAAATCAAACTTCATTATCTATGCACGTCTTCTAGAGTTCAGTGGGAAATATAGTTATTCAAATTATAGTTTCCATGTTGTCGTATCAGGAAGTATTATTCCTTGACGAAGGACATGCTGGATAAAAGCCCAAAATTAATTTCAGATTTATCCTTGCAAATAGATTTTATTACATCAGAGCTTTACATGCTCAATATTAACTTCTCCCCAAAGCATGTCACACACAGTTTTTAACTGTTTTTTGACATAAAAAATAAATAAATAAATAATAATAAATAAGAATTACAGATATATTTGAAAGATAATCAAAGATTCTTCTTATAACCTCTATGTTTGAACAGAAGACAGTTCATGAGCACCAATAAATAAAGTTTTGTTGTGGCTACTAAATTGGGAGCTACAAGTTACCTCAGATATTACTTGTAAATAAAATATGCACTTTTAAGTCATGTCTAAAAGATTAAACAATTAATGTAGAAACTAAATTGTTACCCTTCACATCATTGTTATTATTAAAAGTTACTTTATAGAAAGAAAGATGCATGAAAGAGAAAAACTAACCAATCGGAAGGATCGCAACACTGACAGACCCTGCACACCTTCCAACCCCAGCTCCAGAAGGGAAAGGGCCACAATGATGAAATCGAAGATGTTCCACCCTTCCTGGAAGTAGTACTTTGGGCTCATTGCAATCAACTTGAGTGTTGCTTCAATTGCAAATGTTGCTGTGAAGAACTGTATAATAGAAAAAATTTAAACATGTAGTTTAAAATGCAAACTTTAGTTCAAGAAATCATGTTATATACATATTATTAAAAAAAAAATTTTTTTCCAGAAATAATTCCAGAAAACATTTAAGATAGTTCGAAAAACAAATTTATTTCCCTTAAAAATTAAAATATTGCACTTTTAGCAGAAATTTATAACTAAAGACCTCAGCACTTTAGAAGAGTTGTTTCATACTTACTTCATGTCCTGACATTTTGATAATCAATTCATTCTAAGTTAAAAGAAACTGAAAAGTAATGAAAAATGTTCTGACAGATTGGAAATATGATAAAATTTTAAATGGAAGACAAAACAGATTTGATATGTATTCAATTGAAATGTTTAATTTCAATAATGTGGTTGATGATTTCACTTACATAATTGCCACTTTTCAATGCCTTTTCCATTTCCTTGTTCATGTCATGGTGATCCAGAGCCATAAACAAGGTGTTGACCACAATGCAAAGTGTGATGAAAAGTTCCACAAAAGGGTCAAACACCAGTAAAGACACGTATTCTTGAAACTTGAGCCACAGCCAACAGCAGTCCCATACGCAGAATATGTCGATGCCCCTCATACATACTTCTAGAACTTTTTCTTTGAGGGTTGGGCCCTCCTCATCGTCTTCTGTGGGGAAGTAGTAGATGGACACTGTGCAATGCTTTAGTAACTTGTCTTGCAAATGACCACTCATTTTGGGGAAAGAGATTGTACATCTACCAACAGCAGGCTGTCAATACTTGAAGAGATAATAACTTTCTGAAGACAGGAGGTTTAATTGCTCATATGAACTCAGAAGCCCAAGAAAGACTTTACTCATAATTTTGGCAAACAATATGACAGTGAGTGTAGGTGTCTTTCTTGGCAATTGAAATTCCTGAGTCATGCCTCCAGATTCCACAAGAAAGTGTATATCTGTCTGTGGGTTCACTAAAACCTTCTCACATTCAAAAACATTAAAATAAATAAATAAAAGAAATGGTATGTAATATTTTTATGTGAGTAAGTTTATATGTGAACTTTGATTTACCAGTTTATGTCAAAATTTCTGGATCTATTGGCAAAGCAATTTATGTGAACAGAACAAAAATATTACATTGCCTTGCAAAAGCCTGCTAATGTGCAATAATATGATTTATAACTGTTAAAATGACTTAAACAAAATGTGCAATTATATGTTAATTGCTGGGAATAGACAGTTTATAACTTCCAGCACAAGCATGATTAGTGTAATTAAACCAATGGTTTGAAACAAAGGCAAAAAAAGTCATGCCTGACATATTGCCATATTAATAGATAATAAACTAATTTAACTGTCAGAGAGAGCAAAAATGTTGATGGTGATAATCATTAGTGTGAATATGCTACTAAACTGTACAGTCAACATGCAAAAGCAGTTTTTACCATAAATGCTACAAACTGCTTAGTGTTAATAAAATGTAGCTTAGCATTTGCAGTTAATTATGTTAATACTCAGTGTTGTAAATCTGCGTAAAAATTGAGAGATCAATATTTCTTTAAAATTAGTATCTCTTGTTCACACCAAAGGTTATAACAATGAAATAAATGCAGATAATACCTATATTACCCAAATAATTACCAAGTTTATTATATCAATAGAAGAACTTTGCAATTATTCACAAAAATGTTTTTCTTAATCAAGTATTTTTTATCAACATATTTCATTTTATTTTAATGATTAATATATATAAAGATAAGGCTGTACAATAAATGTATGTCCAGAAATGTTGAAGGTATGTCCAGCCTGACTGCCCTTAATCTACTTCTTTTTCAGTTAACCAAAGGGAAACTCATAGGAAAGAAACAGTATCAGAATTAAGTCTGCAAGCTGCATGCTGATCCAGTTTGTGGAAGACATTCATTTCCTGTTAAAAGCAAGAGATGAGAACAACTTAAGGAATGAGAAAGAGAAATTAGGTGCAATTTTGAAAATAAATTTAAAATCATTTCAACTGGTAGACTGTAATGATGTTTCTCATGCAGCAATATATACAATTAATATATTATAGCAATATGTCTTTCTTTCTTTCCTGTCCATGTTGATCTACAAATCCCTGAATTTGATTCTGAACAGAAATAGATTTTTAAGTTATAAAAAAATTGGAAGTAGAACCACTTAAAAATTAAATTTCAAATGAAATAGATGTATATGAAATTTATTGATGTAAATGCTTCCTGAAATAAAATGAAACATTCCATTAAGGACTTACAGTCTATCAGCATCACTAAATTCAGTTATATGCATAGTTGTTTGAAGAAAGAACAGGAATGTTAGAACATCTAAGAAAGCCTATGAGCAATTATTTTTTCCCTCACAAATTTATCAATATAGACATATACTCCCCATTCTTTCAATCCTGAAAGCAGATATAAAAGTAGTTAAACAGAATTTAATAATTTTGTTTTGATTGATGATTCAAAAAAATGCATTGGAGAATATTCAAATTATTTTAAAACTGTCATCAAACCACATTAGGTTTGGAGAGCAGAACTTGTTTAGAAAATTAATATTTTGAATTAATTCCAATATTTTAAAAACCAATTATTAAAAAAATGGAAAAATATTTTATTATTAAAATATTAACATTATTACTCATAGGCATCGACAATCTCTCTTTGAAGTGCTCTTTTCATACAAAAAAAAAAGAAAAAAAAGAGAAAGTAAGAAGTTTCAGATAAAAAAGAACAGGGATGGTGAACAATACTTATTACTGTCCAAACATTTTTTTGCGATTAAAACATATTCAATTTGGATATCAATATTGTTTTATTGTATATTTTGTAAATGAGATTCTCACTAAAATAATTTTACCAAAAATATTAAATGAACTATACAAAATAATCCTAAAAATGCTTAGCTAGTTTTTGTGTCCTAACTTAGTCTTTCAGAAAGTTTTACTAGCTAACTACCAGGTTTGCCTATGAATATTTTCTTAGATGAAACTGTGATTCACAATGAATCACTAACTGCTTAGAGGTGTGCCAACCTTGTGGTGAATTTGCATTAAGTTCTAACTCATTGAAGTACTGATGACAATATTTATAGATTATACTTTAAGAAAGGAGTTGTAAATTGGTATTTCTAAAGTATTTTGTTTGCTCTGATAATATGCAAATTGGAAAATTACGGTTTCAAAATATCAGAACAGATAACTACCACTAGGTAGAAATCAATTAGTTTTAATGATGAAAACAATTCCTATTTATTCACCATCCTTGTTCAAAAGAGATTACGTCTGCAAATCAGCCTGGTATTCTCCTGAGCTGAAATAGTTTCCCTTTGCTTGGTACATGCTTCAAACATCCTCAACTCATTGTCTAATAAGTCATTACATTTCTTTTGCAAAACAATCCTGGTATGCTACCAAATAAATAATATTTTGAAAACATTTAAGTAGAGCCATATTGCCAAAGCTGTCAAGAATGTTTGAGACATCCAATTTAACTTTCCATACAGATAAAATTCTGACAAATTTTCAAATGTGATTGCCACAGGAATAGAATGATTTTCTTCTGGCCACATCCAAACAAGTCTGAGTTCAATGGAAACAATTTTTCTCAAAGCAAGATGTTTATATATTTTAAAATTATAATAATAATAATTGTCAGTGTTAAGATCTAGAAATTTGATGTAGGTAGAAGAAAATCATTTTTACATTTGTGTGCATCATTGATAAAAACTGATTTAGAACAGGGTCAATGACATGCAGAAAATGTTTAAGGCTAAAGGGAGCATAATGCCAAAAGTACACCAGATTTCATTCCATCATGCATAGTTTCCGTCAGAGATTCTAGAAACTTTTGTAATCATGCTTTCTCTTTAATTCAAATTTTTTAAGACAATCTTCATCATTAATCACTGCACAAAATAAATGTACTAGTCCCATTTGTTTTACAAGGTAGGTTTTAAAAAGAGGATGAATTTCCCATTATTTTAACTCTTGAAAATGGAAAGTTAATGATGCAAATTTGAATAGAACTTAATGTTTCAAATACTTCTAAATTCACTGAAATTCATGAAGAACCACAAAAATTCAAGAGCAACAAAATTAATTTGCTTCAACATCTGTTCTTCTGATATCCTTGTTATTTTTTTAAAGCAATAATATTTTGAATTCATGTTAATTTTTTTAAAGATTTCAGGAAACTTGTTAAAAAATTAGAGAATAGGTATAATGCCTATCTTGAGATAAATAATTACATTTTAAAGTAACTTATTTGTGGATTCTTTTTTAAACATCATAAGGTTTAGAATAAAAATATGATTCTTAAGTGTAATATTATGGAAAACAATTGAATAAAAAATAATAAGAAATAGAAAAGAAGTAAAAGTCAAAATCAACAACAAAAATATAAAATTCTACATGTACATGAGCAGAGTTTATATAATCTGTATCAAGATATATTACCATTGTTGCACCTAATGAGAATTAATGATTTTGAGATTTTGTATGTAAATTGATACAATGAATGAAGATCATTATGTAATGAAAATAAAAAGGAAAGAATTAAACATTAGTAGGTTTTACAAGGGAAAATGTGAAAACAAACCTCCTTTTTTCCTTAGATGGGGGCCATTCTGGAAACACTTTTGCATTACTTCAGAATGCCATCTTGTTGTTTGCCCTCAGGGGCTTATCCCTCATATTGCCCCATTCAAGTTGTTATTGGTCTGGGATTTCTTGTAGTTTCTTGGTGCAGAGTACCTTTCCTACGTTGACAGATATCTCGCTCCAACTTTTTTCAGTGATTTCGAAATGTTATCAGGGGTTGACGCTCCATCTTTTAGTGACATTCTGTCGGCTGCTCATCTCTCACAGACCAAGAATGTGTGTTCAGCGTCGTCTGTTTGTGTGTGGCAGTACACGCATCCCACACTTTCTACTCTCTTCATCCGGTGGAGATATTTGCGGAAATATTCGTGACCGGAGATGAACTGTTTTAAGTGAAAGAAGACTTCACCGTGCTTACGCCCGACCCAAGGAGTTGTCTGCGGGATGAACCTGGGCTATCCACCTTCTTTCATTTTCCCAGGTGTTCTGCCAGTACTCCATGGTGAGGGCTCTGGCTTCTCTATGGGCTCGCCGGCTTCCCAGTTCAGTCTTCGTATGGTGAACGTTTCCTTTCCCGAGCAAGAAGGTGGATGGGTGTGACTCCAGCAACTACCAGTAATGCAAGTTCGGACATAGTCCTATAGGACCAGGCATTTCTCAATGCTCCTTTCCTCTGTACTGCTCTCAAACTTCGCCACCGGTGTTCCCTTGCGAGAGCCACGCACCTCCGTTCCTGCAGCATAATGGAGTGCGCCAAGGAGTGAGTACATGCCATGTGCTCGGTCCCGGTCCTCTGACGTGACTTGCTCAGTCACTTGTCAAGCCTTATCCGCTGCCCGTCTTGTGCGTTCACCGAAGGTAAATTTGGTGTCAAACGTGAGGCCAAGGTACTTCACGGACTGCTACGAGTATGTTCGAATAATCTCGGTATCGACAGTCATGGGATGAGTTCTACCTTTTCCGTAGCAAGGTCGCGCCTGTGATCCTCCATCCACGACATGACGCGTCTCGTCAATTGGTTAAGCTTCCACTGGAGCTCTGTCATCGTGCGTGCCTAGATGACGGTTGCAATGGCGTCGGCGTGCCCTGTCAGGGCAGTGCCTTTCGTCATTTCCATCTGAAATATGTTCTCATACGAAACGTTCCTAAGTCTGGTTCCAGGAGCGATCATCGCGCTACACCTGCCGTAAAGACTCTGTTGGAAAAAGGCGAGCATCAGCGGAGATGTAGTTTCCTCTCCCTCAAGTAGTCGCTGAGGATTCGTGAAATGTAGCGTGGTACCTTAAACTTCTTCTCCAGAGCACCTCGAAAGCGTTCCGCAAGTCGTGTTGCTAACAATACTATTTTGCGGGAGTGTGGTTTACCTGTCGTGAGTCTTCAACGGCTTCCACTACAACTTTTACTACGTCTACCGTAGATCGCCCAGTGCTGAAACCGTATTGTTTGTCCGATAGATTTCCGCCAGCGCGAATCGCCATCAGCAGACGTGGTTGGAGCAACGTTTCGAGTAGCCTCCCGACCATGTCGAACATCCAGAAGGAGCCTGTAGGACGATAGTAGTGTGAAATTATCTCTTCTCTCACGTTCCACGTTAGGCTCCATTTGTGAAATACTTTTGGTCTCTCCTATTATTTTTATTATTGTGGATACTATTTCAATAAACATCTAATACTATGACGGGAATTACTTTCACCGCTATTGTTAATATTGTTATATCTACCGTTGCCCTGATAAGCTCACAAATTCTCTCGATATTAACACTAAATTATTAAATTTACTTTCAACTTAACCGTGAGTTCGACATGCAACACATAGGGAAGATGCCTCTTTACCTGTTGCAAGTGGACGCGTAATTCTTTACAGATTCACGATTCCTGGAAGTTCTATCGATTAAAACCAATTATTAGATTAATGGAAACTAATATAAATTATCAGTATTTTTCAACAATAAAAATTAACATTTATTCTTATTGTAACTATATCTTACAATTGATTGATCTATTGATCTCATGATAATTAGTTTTTCAGTCTAGAACACCGTACGGATTTCTTGATGATGGCATCTCGGATGACTAGCAGAATGTTATTCATAGAATCCTTGGTATACCAATTCTCGCGTCCTTGCCTAAATTAAAAATGTTCCAGAATGTCCTCAATGATTTGCTACTAATAGGAGTTAATATTTCCCACTAAATTAATACGCGGCCGCGACTTTCCCCATCTGTTTCGTATGAAACATCTACTCGTGACTGACTATATTCAGCTACTTATTGAAAATGCCTTCTATCTACGGTGCAACCTTAATATACATCCCCTCGAAACAAGGAGTCTATTTTAATTCGAAATTCCAACTACTACGTTAATAAAATTTCTAATTACAATGTAATATTACAATTTAAACAATACCAAGCACCCAAACCTCAAACTAATCATAAATTTCCACCTCACTATCATTTAAATAATACCCAGACTATGCTGAAAATCCGTTCGAACCTCACCAACTGCTTACGCTTCAGTATTTGTTTATGGTTTACCAGTTCACTGCTGTGTGTTTACGGACCTCAAACAAAACACGTAAAGGTATTGTTAATGCCCTTGTGGGCCTTTCTGATTCTTTATACCCTCGGGCCATTTGAATACTTTATGGCCCGCTCTAATACCAACACAACACTACACATTTTTATGAATTCGATTTATTAAAGTTACAATGCAAGCAAATACAATAAATAAATGGCATAATGCTCAAATAAGTAAAATAACTCGTCATAAACATTATTTTGTTTAACTGGCATGAAAATTGCAATTTTGGATTGTTCCCGTGAATATACAATTGCCACCAGTCATTCATATTGTTACGTATCACCTTTTTTTAGAGATATAGTATGTGTTTCTTGAGTAGCAATACTACTCATAGTAATAAGATGTATAAGGAACATTGGCTAACATCCTCGAAATATTATTTTTTTGGCATTATGACATATTCTAAATAACTTTGGACAATAGAAGCAAATAACCTAAAGGTACTGTTTCATCAACTCAATTTGCACTGTTATTCACACTTATATAACTCTCAAATACACCATAAACATTTTCATATATTTTTTCGAGATTTTACTGGAAACCGCTGTCCTTAGTTTTGTTATATTTTGGGAGAATTTCCACAGGAACTTCACAATATTCTTTCATTTTGTACGAACAAATCAGTCCAATGACGATTATGCAATTGTAATTAGATACACACTTCTGTTTATCTGACGTCCTATTGACAAACGACTAATACAATGCATCTTGTCGCTTTAGACGCAAGAAAAAATATAAAATGTTTCGAATTCTCGTATGATTCAGCAACGAACTAGTAAACCATAAAGTTTTGTATGCACCACGGGATTTACTAGATGTTTTTGCCCCTCAGGTGACTTCCAACCCCTCGGGTTTGGAAGTCGCCTTCGGAGCAAAAACATCTACTTAACGCCCTTGATACATAAATAACTATTAGAGACTGATTCCTTGCATCCTTCCACAAGATCACAACTTCCAATGCCCTCTGTACACCTTTTGCATATAATGTGTTCGGGGCCGAGTCTATCAGCACAGAGCTATGACACCAAGCATGGAATATTACATTTTGTTGATCTGTTATCCTGATGCGTATTCTCTGACTTCGAATTTGCAACGATGTCATTATTTCTAACGCTGGATGCCGATTTTATCATTCAACTAAACCCAGGGATCTTGGCTTATCACAGTAGGTGCAGTCCACTCTTACCCTTGTTCACGAGGACCAACTGCTGCTTTTTCCGTCGCTTAGCGCATATGTCCTCTCTTAAGTGTTACACATGTTCATCAGAAAGTTCGGGCATTCTCACGCCGCTATTTTCAGGACTTCTGCTGGTATGCCATCAGGCCCTGGGGCCTTCTTGTTTTGGAGGCTGCTTCTCTTAGTCCTCGTTCTTCGAAGAGCGGAATATTTATTCTATCTTCGGCGTGCCTGTCCGGTGGACTCAGCGGATGTCTGGGGAACAACGCACCACAATGAGACGCATGGAATGAGCCCCGAAGTGTCCCTCCGGTGTCCGCTTCCCGAGTTTTCGGGACACTATCTTGTAGCCCTGTCCCCATGGATCTCTGGCGGTTTCGCCGATAAGGGCCTTCCAGCACTAAGATTTGCTTTGGCCGATCGCCCTTCTCAATATCTTCTTAGCATCCTTTGTATTGGGCGGGCAGCAGCTCATATTCAAGTCTCAATCTCGCTCTTTGGGCCCGTAATCGGAGCTTCAGATAGTTTTTACTCAGCTCTGCTGTCTCTTCAGTCCACCCATGTACTGCCCGTCTGCCGATTCGGAGTTATGTCTTGCGGGGCGTTGATGAATCGCAGGCCTCGTGGAGAGCGAGCATCTTTTCTCCCACAAGCCTCTCAGCGCTGATAGCCGTGGAGCATTGCATATCCTCGCAGCTCCTTGTTGCAATTTTTGATCAGATTGAGTTCGTCTAACATGTTGACAGTCCAGTCCGGTTTTTAAATAATAATAATAATAATAATAATAATAATAATAATAATAATAATAGAGATCAGGAACGTTAGTGTTAATTCAAAGTTTTGCTGGAGTTGCAGATGTACAAAATTGTTTATACAAAAGCTGCTTAAATACATTATTTTTCCCATCTGCAGGAGAAAAAATGTATGAAATGTGCTTATTATCATGCAAAGAATTCTTGCAGATTAATAGTTAAATGTGTGCAAAATTTATCTAAGTTTTTTGCATAAAAATATAACTATGTGAAAAAGTCTTATTTCTGGCTCAATTCTTACTATTCATTCAGATATTTGTTTGAAATTTATATGAATAAATACCTTTCAACGCAATTGTGTTAAAAAATTACAGAGCGATTAAAATTTTAGTTATTGTGTTTCAGAAAATTTCTTCAGTGGCATTAACAAAATATTTAGCACAGATAAACCTGCTTCCCTAAAAATGGTTTTTAAAGAGAAAAGAAGGTCTGGGATCCCCACAACACTCAAGCAAATTTAATGAGTGCACATCATGCCTTGTCATCCATGCATTTGTAACTACAGAATTCATGCCATAATTTTTCTAACATAAACTCATCTCCATGTCAGAAATATGACCATGAGCTCTCTTTCCCCAAGAACAGAATGAATCACTGCAAGGAATGATCAAGAGGATACACATTATTTGGAAACAATTATAATAATGGACCAATCATAATAGTGGTTCACTGAGAAGATTTAAAGATTCCTGTTCATGCAGGATCATCAATTTGTAAACTACATAACTCAACAAAATGTTACACATACTAAAATTGTGAATTTATGACCATCACTGAGTTACAACTTCTAAAAAAATCAACAAAATCAAAATAATAGGATGACATTTCTGTATAATTTAACCTATTTGTCAAATAACAGTAAAGCTAAATTATATTGAGAAAGTGCAGACATCATGTGGAGAACATGAAAATCAACATACACTCAGTGATGGAGTCAATGTGCTACCATAAACATAACAATAGTTTTACACCCAGTGACACCAAACACACAAGTCAAATTACTTGGGTGTACTCTGGAAATACAGTGGTATATGCAAACAAGGGATTTTAAGACAAATGAAGCAGTTGTCTCAATGCCATCCTCATATTCATGATGATAATTTTGATTCAAGCAGTTTCGTTATCAATTAATATAGAAAGTGATCATGTTAATGAAAAATTCTCATAACAATAAAAACATTCTTTCTTTGTCACAGTGTCAATCAAACATGAAATTATGCATGAATGTGAGAATTAAGCATCGGCAACTGGTCATGATACAGTGACTTGCTTAGAGATCGCGCCTATGTACAGCGAGCACCATGTGAAAACACACAAGAGCAAGGAGTCCATGTAATGCTCACCTCCATGCTCACTCGCTCGACTTGCTCGCCCTGCCGCCTGCTCAATGATGTCATTGAGTACCATCACATCTGCAAAGCCAAAACAGCAATGAATCATTTGAAACTTTTCTTCTATTTACCATTACTTGTAAACAAGTGACTGTTTTACAAACGGTCCAAAGAAACATTAATAAGCGAGTCAGAATCGAGGATCAACTGTTCAACAAGTGAGTCATTTTAGCTCATAAAAAGTTAAAAATTACTATCAGTAAATGATTTAGAAATAAATTACAATACCTTAAAATGTTTACCAAATATGTTGCAGACAAACAGGAGAAATAGGAGAATAGAAGGCGACAGGTTTGTGGTGACAGAGCGAGGTGGGTAGAGAGAGGGGAAAGAGGAGCAGAAGGGAGAGAGAAAAGAAAAGAGGGAAAGACGAAAAAGATTTACGATTGGAGTAGAACGGGAGAAAAGTGAAAGAGAGGTATGGACAAGAGGAAGAGGGAAAAGGCCAAGTCACGGAGAAAGAAGAGAACGGCGTTAGGCGGAAGGAACGAGAGAGGAGGAAAGTTGATCAGGAGGTAAGAAAGCGACTAACCCTTCATGTCGACGACCGTTTGCGGTGGGGTGTCGATGAACGGGTTCTCGGGCTGCTTGATCTTCGCAGGGTCGTCGCCTTCCAGCGCGGTGTCCTGCGCAAACCAAGGCGCGTTGAAGCCCCTCCTAGAGTCCCACGCTCTCCACACTTCGAAGCCATGTCGTGCACACAACAACAGCGATCGATGTAAGCGATAGCAAAAGCAAAGGGGTGGGAGTGGCCCAGCGCCGCGCGGGGGTACTCACGAAGGGCGGGGGCTTGTGGTTGGCTTCGTAGGGCGCGGTGGGCGGCGGCTGCGGGCGGCCGCTGCGGGCGGCGCGCAGCCGGCTCTCCTTGGTCTGCGGGGGCGGCTTCCCGCCCGCGCCCAGCAGGTCGCCGTGCGACGTGTACGACACACGCGACGCGTGCGACGTGTACGACGAGTGGCGCGAGCCCAGGCTGGCGTAGTACACGGGCACCACGATGGCGCCGTTCTCCTCCGACATGGGCGTGACGGCGTTGGAGTCGTCGGCGTAGGGCAGGTGCTCCTGCGCCGCACGCGCTCGCCGTCAGCCGCCGCTGGCCCCGCCCCTCCCCGCTCTGCCCCGCCCCCTTCCCACACTCCCCCCGCATCCCCCAACCCCTCCCGCCCGCCCGCCCTCGCGGCCACACGGCGACGCCAGCGAGCGGCGGAGCTCGCATCGCACACGCGCTTCTCGGTTCGGTCAGCCCCCCGCCCCGCGGCTGCGTCCGCGTCCGCCGCCGCCGTCGCCGTGTCGCCGGCCCCGTGCAGTGGGCGCGCCCGCCCTGTTCGTGCTCAGCCACGGCCGCCAGCGCCCGCGCGCCCGACGGCTCTCCTCTCGGAGGGAGCCGCGGCCTCGTCCGG
The DNA here is from genome assembly GCA_964035755.1 of Teleogryllus oceanicus. Classification (NCBI taxonomy): domain Eukaryota; kingdom Metazoa; phylum Arthropoda; class Insecta; order Orthoptera; family Gryllidae; genus Teleogryllus; species Teleogryllus oceanicus. Next base: position 98,927,743 of record CAXIVR010000005.1, on the reverse strand, counting down.
CTACTTGCTCGCCCCGGTTGTAGGGCATCGCAGAGAAAGAAATGAACCAATGCGGTGGCAAATGGAGAGAACGGTCGGAGGCGGTTGGGCCACGGCAGCGGCCGCGCCCACTGCCGCCCCGAGCGCCCGGCGCTGGCGACTCGATGCGGCCGCCGCGCGCGCCTGCCTTCCCCGCTCCCGCCCCGTCACCCTCCTCGCCCCGCCCCGCCCCGCCCCGCCCCCCTCCCCGGTCCCGGCGCGCGGCGGCCGTGCGGCGTGCGCGGTGGAGGTGAGTGCGCGCAGTGAGCATCGGGTGATCAACCAGGGAGACGGCACAGGGGCAGCGCCCACAACACAGCTACTGCAGCGCTCAACAAGCCACGACTGCCAAACTAAAGAGGAGGTAACGCCAGGTGTACTACGTCACTTGCGTCCACACACAAAAATCTCAGTAGATCTACAGATCCACCCAAAAAAACAAACAAGGCACCAAAATCTGACAAATCAAAAGACAAAACAAATTTGACGTCCGCGACAGGGTAACAAAACAAAAGAGCAGACGGAAAACAATCGTGAACACAAAAGCTCGCAACCGATAGGGACACCAGAGCAAAAACTCGCGCGATGTGTATTCTTGTAAGAGGTCATCGTCTACTCTGAACCAAAGAAATGGGGGGAGGGCAATTGCTCATCCAAAGGGATAATAACGAAGGAGAAGGGGCGTGACGGGGGTGAGGCGGAGGCTGGGGTGAGAACGGGGGCTAGGCCTCCGCCCAGGTGGCAGACGTGCGGAGTGGGCGGGAGACAAGAGACACTGCGCGCGTGGCTAAGTGCTTGTCAACCGAGGGGAGGGGCGGGCCAGGGCGGGGCAAGGTGAGCGGCTCGGGAGGGACGGGGTGGGCTCTTACTTGCGCATCGAGATAGGTGTTGAGCACGAGCGGCCTGCGGTCGCCGCCCGGCGTCCCGACGAACCGGCCGCGCCCGTGCGCCGAGAAACCCCCCGGGGCAGCCGCCCCGGTCGCGCGCCCGCCGGCCGGCCGGCCGGCCAACCCCCCCCCCCCCCCCCCCCCCCCCCCCCCGCCCCCCGTGCCCGCGCCCGGGCCTTGGCCCGCGCCCGCGCCCGCACCGCCGCCTCAGCCTCCGCGGGTAGGCAACCCGCGCGACGTGGATGTATTTGCTCACAAGTGTTGCAGCGCCCCTGCCCAGCGTACAGCAGGACGCGGGAGGCACATCTATGCACATGCTTAGAGCCATCATATCCTCCACGCAAGTGCACAAAGAATACAGTGCGCTCGACATGCATTGTGAATGTGCCCGTCCATTCTACACACGTGATTTTCTAGGGGGGGTATTCCAAAGAACGAGAACTGCCGAGTCACTGAAAAGTATCCGCGATACACTCCAATATTTCCGCTTATCTCTTGGGAAATGCAAGTCGGGGATATGGCAGTCGGCGAGTACGGTGATCGGGTTATGGGAGGGTGGGGGAGGAGAGGGGCGGGGTGAGGTCGGGCGGGCGGAAGTAGGTGCAAGGCAGGTGTACGCGAGACACCGCCTAAGGTTGTGCACATCTAAGATGGGTACCGACAATGAGAAAGCCTTCAGACGCATCAACAGTTAAAACCGTCGAGGGTTACCAGCACTTTCGAAAGCGTTCAGTACGCGCAGTTACGGAAAGTAAAAGGAAATGGTGTACGCATGGGAGTATCTTGCAGGCGACGGCGGTAGGAGAGATTGGGTCGCGGTGAAGACGTGGATGCGGCGGCGGTGATGCGGCGAAGGCAGGAAGTGGCGAAGGCCGTTAAAGGTGGGGATGTGGCGAAGGCAGGAATGCGGCGAAGGGGGGGGCATGCTATGAGGGCTAGGATGCGGCGAGGGGAGGATGAGGGAGGAGGGCAAGATGCGAGGAGGGGGACGCGGCGAGGGCGGAGGTGCTATGAGGGCGAGGATGTGGATGAGATGAGGGAGGGGAGCGGGGGGGGGGGTGTGAGGAGGGCAGAATGCGTCAATGGCGGGGGCGTCAAGGCGGGGCGCAACAACGGCGGGTATGAGACAATGGCGGGGATGCGACAACGGTGAGAATTCGCCAATGGCGGGGATGCGACGAGGATGGGAATGTGACAAGGATTTGGGGATGATACGAGTACCGTGTTGAGGCAAGGGCAGGGAAGCGGTGAGGGCGGGGATGCAGCGAGGATGTGGTTGCGGTGAAGGTGGGGGGTTACCAATGGGGATGGAGCGAGGGGGGGGGGAAAACGGGCGGGGAACGGGGGGGGGGGTGTGGAGTGAGGGCGGGGAGCGAACGTGGAAGGTGTAGCGCAGAGAAGCCTCGCAGGCTTTCTTCGCACTCCTCAGCCGGCAGCTGCGCGAGCACAAAGCAACTCATCCGCCCCAAACGAAAGATCCTACAGCATCCGTGGCACTGAGATATCCGCCCCCCCAGTTCTTGCGCCCTTTATGCTTGGAGGCGACGTACGCAGCGGTAGAGTGCGGCGAGCGGCGAGCGGGGGGCGTGCCGGGAGCGTGCGGAGCGTGGCCGAGGCGGAGGCGGGGCGACGGCGGCGGGGGCGAGGGCGGGGGCAGAGGGCGGGGGCTGGGCGAGGTGGGGGAGGCGAAGAGCGAGGAGGGGGAGGCGGGGCGGTGGGGGCGGGGGCGGGGCAGCGCGTCCTCGTGGGTTGGCTGCCCCCCGAGGGATTGGTCTTCGTAGCTCCCGCTCCTCCTCCCAAGCGGACTCGTGGGCTGCGACGCCGCTGCGCTGACGGCCGCCCACTTCCAACTGCTTTGCCCTTCCGCTCTGATAGGTACACTGGGAGCTCGCTACCACACTACCCACTACCTCAGTCGAAAAGAATGAACCTGCAATATTATACTGCTACATCTCAATCATAAACAGTATTACCCACTATCACTTTCTTCATACTTATAAATTTCGCCTTAACACATTTTTAAGCGAATGAAGAAAATGCTGCACTATTAACCTTGCAAAATAAAAAAAATACTGTTATTTCGGTCTTTGACTTTTCAAATGATATAATTTTTCACACAAAATTCACGTAGCCTCTGCAAATGTATGGTATATTTCCGATGTTCCAATCATCAATTGGTCAAACAGGAAATACGTTCTTTCTACTCCTATTTGCAAGTTACTTTCACCAGTGTACCATTTGCAAAAGTGTCCTATTATTAACATTCTTAATAAATACCTTAAATTTTTTTAATTTTTAAAAACAATGAAGAGTGTACAAAATGTTTTCTCAGATAATGAATGAAAGTTTGTATATAAGCTGCTTCTTAACATTCTAGAAGACACAAAAGTAATTTCTTAAGAATCCTTTCTGCTGCAAACTGTATTAACTGAATAAATTATGAAGTAGTAATGTATCAAAATTACTTTTTAAATATTGGTTAATCATGCAAATTACATTTGTAATAGTATTTGGAAGCTTTATGTACTGAAGATTTCACGTCCATTTTTCAAATATATTTACACGTTTGTAAAGTAATTAATCAATATGAACAACATTAATAATGCTTGAGTCTGTTATGATATTTTAGAGTATATAGTAGTTTTAGCTTATGCAGAAGAAAAGACTAAATAATAATTTTTATATATATTTTAAAGATATTAAATATCTCTAGTTGACATTCAAGTTGTCACATTTGTATCTAAACCTTTTGGCAATGAAGATATAATGAGTTTCACTATTTTTAACTATAAACCCAAAATTCATACTTATTTTGACTGTAATTACTAGTTCACACATTTTTTTCTTACTTTCAAGCATAGCATCAACATGGAAGGTCATGTAAACTCTCTGAATATCTTGTCAGTTTGATTTGAATGAATATTTGATGGATTTGATTTGAATGGATGAAATATTAACAACATAAATGTTGACTTTTTAATAACAGGATGTCAAGCAATTCCTTAGAATGCTTAATATCATACAAACACAAAAATCCCAATATGAAATAGTTTTTAAAGGAAGGCAATCATCTATAATCTACCACAGCAAACTTTCTTACTATCAGAGACCCTATTTTTTTTACAAAGTTATTTTCATTTTATGAGAATTTCATGAGAGACATTTTATGAGAAGGATGAAAAATTCATATGAATCAACAACTGCTACAAAGATTGTGAGTAACACTGAAGGAGAAGTTATTTCTGTTGTGGGCCCCACATCCCAACTCAGTGGCACAAGGGATTTATACCTAAGGTCATAATCCTTGACCATAGAAGTGCTGCATAGGAAGGCATGTGAAGGCCAGAGCAAGTAGCTTCCACACTTAAAATGTGATATATTAACTTTGCCATTTATTTATTAACAATGGCTTATAATAAGAATACCTTCTCAAGTGTGAATGAAGATTTTTGAAATGAAGGGAGTAATGTGAACTGTGTAGGAAGTAGTGTGGTTGAATTAGTTTAATAGATTGTTAGCTGGTGATTTTAGACAATATATTTTTCAGGGATAATCAACCCTAAAAACTAATGAAAATAATTTACTGACTAAATATCCAATTTGTTGGAATGTATTCCACAAGAAAAAATACCATTCTATTTTTAATGATCCCAGTTGCTAGAGGTAAACTCTTAATGAAGCATCTACTTCACCTATTAGAGTATGTGTTGTATCTGCACCATCTGGATCATAACTAGGGCCTGGATTCATAGGTTTTTACCCTATTTTGTTCCTCACTACTTCACATCATTATTTTAACACAATACCTGTTTCAATCATTTATAAGCAAAATACATGAATCCTAAAGATTCTAAAAATGGCTAAAATGAGTTTTGATCCTAAAAAATGGCTAAATCAGGATTTATTAAAAATGTATGCAAGTTTTGCATCTAAGCAGACATCATTGCTACTTATTAGATTATTACTAATTTCCTGTTAAAAATTAGAAGATGCATGCTTTCTATTAAACAAAGTAATGAACATAATTTAAGCTTCTTTATGAAAGGAAGTACCAGTTCCTGCAAGTGACATGTTCTCGTCAAAGCTCTTGAAAATTCAATGTAATCTTGACTAAGCTAAAATGAGAGACATAAAAGAAGTTCTTATAGGAGAAGAAATATCTGGAGAAATATCTGGCCTCGGAGACCAAGAGTAGTGGCATCTATGAAGTATGCACCGTAGATTTCATTCTGTGTTGAGTGAGCCTTTTTTAGTGAGCCTCAAGCGTGTGTTGAGAGACAATAGGAAGGTTTCCACACTACATATTTTAGTATTATACATGGTTGTTGAATGCAACAGCAAATCTTAAGGTTAATTTTTTGTCTGGATGCTAATTTTCAAAAGAGTATTAAAAAAAGTGAAAAATTTGTTCTTAAAATTTGTGTTAAAAAAACAACTTTGCTTTAGTTCAGAAGTATAAATATTGAATAAAATGAGTTAGTAATTTAAATTTTATTTATTGCAATTTTTGTTCACTTTGATACTAAAATTATAGAAGTAAAATGATAAAACCCTAAAATGGGCTAAATTGACTTTTCAAAAAGACTAAAATGATGTTTATAAAATCCTAAAACTCCAGATCTTAGTCCAAATTATCCTTTTCAAGAAGAACATATCATGAGAGATGTGAAATTAAGAAGAACTCACTGCAAATCCCACACTAAAATGATCATTGTTACAAGAGGATAAAAATAAAAAGTTGATAATTTCAATGTTCCTGACACAATAATCATAAATGATTGTGTAGAAGTAATGAGATGGGAAATTGTTTTGCTGGTTTCCTATGAATATAATGGGTTGAACTGTCAAAGCAATGTTTTCTCATCATAAGATATTACTAGACATGTATTATAATAAGACATGTATTAAATTCTGACAGTTTGAACCATTTGAACCATCATGGATTTAAGTATCTCATTTCACATTTATGTAAGTCAGTAAACAAATACATAGCATACTATTAAATTCATATTATGATTAGAGATGAAGGGCAAAAATGTATTTAATGATTCCTGATGTTGAGAATGAAAAACAAAAGGGAAATTTTTCTGGGACTACATGCATCCAACTCCTCATTATTTAAAATATTATTTAAATAAATCAAATTATGAATCATTACTAATAATTATCATTAATATAAATGATAATTCTATAAAGTACATTCTGTTGAATATTTCCACGTATAAATGTTCTGCTATAACAAGAAGATCCACAATTATCTTTTTGAATTTTCCTACCACAACTAATGAATTTTAAAAATTTATTCTAAACCACATACAGACTCAATAAAGCATACATTTTTGACTGTATTACTTTAAAATGAAAAGCTTGAAGATATTAGGAAAAAAGATTTCCTTCATAGTGTGTTTTGACTTATTTTGAAATTAACTAATTTTTAATACACAAAACTTCCAAGAAATTTTTAAACTAAGTCTCCTATGAAGTAAATATTTAAAAAGATTTAACAGTGTTTCTAGCAGCAAACAAGCTTTGTTCAAGAGTATTCAAGTTATTTTAAATGCATCTCTCTGATTAATATTATTGTACTATTGAAATAAAGGGTGGTGGGAGAACAGTGCACTTGCTGTCCCATGGGGTGGACACATACCTTCACCAGGCTGTCTGCATAAGCATAATGAATCGGCCCTTTAAATGGTGGGTTTGAGTCTCGGAAGGGAATTATAGGAGAAAAGAAAATTAAACAAAAAAAATTTAATTCCCAAGGTTTTCCGCCACTTTTTTTAAAAAAATTATATTTTTTTTTTTTTTAATAAATATTCAGCTGCACATTTTTCTTTATATTGTAATACCAGATGGGAGCTCAGGCATAAGTAACTCAAAATATTGTTCAAAATCTTCACATTTGCATCAATTGATTTATGAAAAGAGCACAGTTTAAATACTATCTGAAACATTTTCAGCATTAAAGATACAAATTGAGATACATAATATAAAAGGAAATATTTACAACTACCTTAACTTTGAAGAACTTAACTTTTCATGTATCAAAAAATTAACAAGTCATGCATATCTCTCATTAATATTAAAGTTAATTTTTATTTATAACAATCAAGCATTGTATGAGGAAATTTAAATTCATTAAATATCAGAGAGGTTTAATATCTCTGATATTTCTCCTTCAGAGGAAACACTCATAGAATGCAATATTAAAGCAACTGAATCAAAGTATTGAAAAATAAAAAAAATGAAGAAAGATACAAAATATTATTTTATGTTTTCACTGAATGTGATTTAAAATGTGATTTAAAATGATTGACATTGAGCAGTTTTGGTTTCAGTAAATCTTACATTGGCTACTACAAAAATGAAATACTCACAATTTTATGTAGTTATAATTTTTTAGATTTTCAGTATTTTTTATAAAAACAGTAGATAAATTTGCAAATTCCTGAGTGTTTTTGATATGTTCAATTCAAGGCATAAAAATAAAGAAGAGAAACAGACAGGTCTTTCAAGAAAAATGAGAAAGCTTTCTATGACTTATATCCCTACAATTTAAGCTATAAATCACACCTGCATTTATAATCAATAACACATTGAAATATATGTACATAATCATAAAAGAGATCAGCAAATTTCATTTTCATGAAGCACTGTTATTAAGACAACTATCTTAAAACAATATACTGATCATAACAGAGAATAAATGCAGGCATTTTATTCTATGTTAATTATTATTATCATAACTAAATTATAGAATTACAAATTTGGTCAAGAAAAAAAAAAAAAAAAAGAAAGAATGCCTTCTACACACAAAGGAAGCAGACAGAAAGCATGACGTCATGCTCTGAGCTACAGTCCACTAATGGAGCTGCGCAAAATGTCTGGCTCTGTGGAAGGGGAGATCCGTTGACAGTGAGTACATAAAATGTGGATGCATAAAGAAGGAAAGTTGTAGTACATTGTGGAGGAAATTACACACACCCTAAATTTCTAGATCAACACGAAATGTTTTTGAAAATTTTGGTCTTCAAAAGTAAAATACTAACATGTTTAAATGAGTGTAAAATAAAAGACAAATAAATCATTTTGCCCAGAGCATTCTACAAATAAATTAATTATTGGAAACAAAGAGGCAATTCAACTAAGGGACTTTTTGGAATACTAATAGAATTGTAGAAATTCTTGTTTAATGAATATAATGATTAAAAAAATTGGAAAAAGCAAATATGACACGTCAAGTAAATTGTCACATAATGATATATTGAAGTCCCTCATTGTGTCAAGAATAGAGAAATACACACAGCAAAGCACAATAAAGTAGAAGTAGAAACAAGTTAGTAAACCAAATCAAAATTTGATTTTCATAAATTTAATACAGTCACCAAGATATATTTGTTGAATTAGTCAATATACATTCCACATTACTACACAACTATTTTATCGCCATATTCCCTGTTTTCTACAGTTCTTGATTGCAAATGTGAATAATACTGTTTTGACAAAGTGTGTGTAAAATGTACTTCAGTCAGAAGACAGCTCCCCTTCTCCAATTTTTAATTTCCAAATGTTAAATATTTTTGGGGCTTTTAGCCACGAATACCAAAATTTTTAATGATCTTAGCCATTTTGTTTCAAGCTCCGTTAGCTCCTCTTCTTTAACACTCACAAATCAAAGAGATTTACACAGTCAGTTATTAGTATGCCCACATACATGCGAAATGCATTGTCACATTAGCAAATGCACCATTCTCCACCCAGCTCCCATCGCAGCAGAAAGGACAGAGGAAGAAGCCATGGCAAGAATCTACAAACACCATGGTGTCACAAATTTTTTCAGTACAGATAAAAATCCATTACTAATTACCTATTTACCTGGAAACCCATAGGCCTAAAGCTCAAAAATATTAACTTTGTTGCCATTGAAAAATTGAGGGCAATATTAGATAAATAGATTGGATCTACTTAGAGTTTAATGAGTACTCTAAACCAGAGTATTTGAGTAATGTTTTGCTGCATATTTATGAGTTCAAGAAAACATTCACAATAATTTCATTTAAATATATTTCATGTAAAAACTTTAGAAAGATATTTGAGAAGAGTAAATGAGAAATTTTTTTAAAATTTCAAATGAAGCAGTTTTTAAAATTAGTATTTTATATAGATATTGAATTATTTCTAAAAAATATTAATAAATTAATACATCCATAAAGAATATTTTTAGAAATAATATAAGTGCTTTTAAGTATTTCTAAATTCAGTTAGATGTTTAGATTACTTAACTAATGTTTAGATGATTTATTTTACATTTTTTTACCATATCAACAATTAATTAATGATTTTACAAATAATAATTGATTTTAAATGTAAGTTTAAGAATATTTATTTTGAGCATAAACTATGAATTTCCAAGCAAATGAACACGTATCTACCATAAAACATGACAAAGAAAAATTTTAACATATAAATTATTAATACAACATTTCATTAACATCAAAAGAGCAAAACTTCAGGCAAGCTCATGCCTACAACCTACCCACACACCTCAAAAGGGTCTAATCAATATACTGTCCTCTCAAAACCGTCTACATACACAGCCTACTGTTGAAAGTCTCATGAAATTCTTATTTCAAAAGGAGTCTGATTTTTCACAAAATCTAAATAAGGTACTCAAAAGGTGATTCAAAATGGAGATTTTAAAACTTTTAATATCAAATGTATAACACACTGAACTAATTGTGTTAAAGCAAAAATTTACAGGATTTTTTTAAAAATGAATTACTCACAATGTTGATGCAGGGCTAGTGACTAGGGAATTCAGAAAGCTCAGTGCTGTCAAAAGTGCTGAGGTGTGCAACATCTTACAAAAGATGCTGGGGAACATACACAGGGAAAATGATGTGTTCCAATTATCTTTGCTTTAACATTCAATTGTGGACAAATACACAAATGTTCAAGAAGATATGATCACATTTAAAGCCATCCAGAACTCAGTAAAAGGAGAAGAGAATATGAAATTTTTAACTCGCTTATAGAAGAAAGACAAATACAACAAAAATTATTGAATACCCACAGCATATTGAGCTTAGAGAAACCATCTCTGGTAGAGTGAAAACTGGGGGAACTATTAAAACATTCAACATCAATGCATATGTACATGTGAAGAGCTATTTAAACATTCACCAAAATTTCTAAGTGTACCTTGTTTAATAATCAACATTGCATAAGGTTATTTTCTAGATTACATTTTGTTAAAAATAAAATACAAGAATTCAGCACAAAGCTGTATTCTTACTTTTTAAAAAGACATTTTAATTTTCTATTCTCATACATTGTACTAAATAAGAAGTAATCTTAGAACAAAAGACTGCTGCAATGGTTTTTTGGGAGGCTACACTACCAGAGGTGTCTTGTGCCAAGGAAGCAACAAAACTGCAGACTCAGAAGAAGAAGCTACACACTGGTCTGAAACCTAAGAACACACACACACACGAGACAGGAAGAACTCCAAAGCTCGATCTAAAGCAACACTGATGAACATTGAATGGAAAGAAACAAGCTAGTAATTTTCTAGATACTTGTCTTGAACTACTAGGTGTGTAGTAGATATATTAACCTAAGAAAAAAATGTTTAAGACTCAAAAGTTGTCAGGAACAAAGTTACATATCTCTCAGTCATATTTGCATTTAAATGAAAGTTAGAATCAAATTCAAAAATATCTCAGAAATCTTTCTAGCATATGTAAAAATACAGACCACAATAAAAGTGATATTCTGATTTATAAAAAAGATTTTTGCAAAAATTCTTAGAAAGCAATCAGACTAAAACTAGCTTGTTACTTGTATTTTGGAATGCGCACAAGGAAAGATGCTCTGCTGCACCACTGAAAACTCACCGCGCTGACCTTGCGCACCTTGCCGTTGGGGCCCCCCATGCGCGACCGATGCTCACTGATTGAGTCCCCTCCCTCTGACCGGATGCTCATTTCCTTGTTGTTATCATCGTTTATTTTTTCCTGACCAACAAACAGTTCGTAACTATGGCATGAGAAATCTGATGGAGACTTCACAACCTGCTCGGGGTGAGCGGCGGCGTGTGCTGCAGCCTCAGCTGCTGCTGCCCGCGCCGCCAACTTGTTTTCTCGCGCCTGAGCAGCCTCCTCTGCCTCCTGTGAAGAAAAAAAGAAATTGGAGAATTAGTACAATCAACCCTTGTACATTGCTAAATTTCAATAACATCATTTACATCACACTTTGCAATTCTTATCATTTATTCATGGCCTTCATGAAATGTAATTCTACATTTCCCACTAATATTATGAGTAATTGCATTTGAAAATTTTTTCTAGAGTTAATACTATACCCAGTGCTTGTTCAAAAGCATTCACAATACAGAATCACTATTTTTACCCTCAGAGCTTCCTCTTCAGCTGCTTCTTCCTCCTCAGCCTTCTTCTGCAACTCATCATATGACATGGCGACAATGGCCAAGATCAAGTTGACAAGGTAAAAAGATCCCAGAAAGATGATCACAATGAAAAACAACATATGCCAAGGCCCTGCTGACCGCAAGATCTGAAAAGAAAAAGGAAAATTAACAACAGCTATCTAGTTGAAAAAACAATTACCACTCTTAAACATTTTGAAGATCCAATATCAATATAAATATTTTAATAAAATTGAACTTCTTATATTTGCAAGAATGTATGAAATTGGCTTCATAAAGAATTTGAATTACTTAACTGTTTCAAAAAAATATGTTTTAGATTTTTCAAAATTTTAGGCCAAATGAATAAATAAACATTATTTTTCTGAATAAAATATACAATAGAAACTCAAGAAATTTTCTTCAAATTAATTCTCTAGAATTAATTTCTTGTAATTCATATTTTATTAAATCCTGCAGTTAATAAATATATTATTTCAGTTTAAGTTTTCAATTTCATCAATAAAATCACAGTCTCCATGTCTCATTTTGCAAAATGTAGCTTACCAACTGGTAGAGGTTCTCCCAGTAATCTTGAGTCATCAGTCGGAAAGCTGATAGAAGTGCCCAGCCAAATGTATCAAAACTTGTATACCCATAATTAGGGTTCTGGCCAAACCCTTGCAGACATATGTACCCTTCTACACATTGCCTAAAATTTGAAGGAGAAAACATTTAACACTAGCTGATCATATGAAGAAGTGAATTATGGGGCAAGACACTTCACGTTCAAAGAAAGGTGAGAGATGAGGACAAAATAGGTTTAACTGTTTTAAAATATCATTCTACAGTAAAATTATTTTATTATTTTTATTTAAAAACAAACATTTATTATAAAGTGATCATATTTTTCCTGGAGGTACATACCCAGCTCCTGATGAATTTCCACATAATATATATTCTGGGCCCGAACCATGCCAATTAGCTGCAAAAAAGTTTGTGCCTTTTTATTAAAACAAATAGAAATATAAACATGACAAATGTAGCTTTCATTGTTGTTGTTGTTGTTCAAATATTAAGTATCTAAATTTTGTTTAAAGTTCTCTCAAAAATAATCCTTCTTCAAGGATATGATAAAACATATTAATAGCAAGACAAATAATCCCTATGCCTTTCTTTTTTTTCTCTTGCTGAAAAGAAAGCTTTATTAGTATTGCTTTATTATAAAGGTGACTTCACTCAAGACTGGTAGAATTGGAAATTGTGGGTTGTTTCACTTAATTCTTCTCTCTTTATGACACTTTTTTTTTTATCAAACACATACATTAGAGTAACTTAGTTCTTCAAATATTATAGGGAGAAAGGAAGAAGAAAGAATTTAAAAAAATCAAGAAATCTCCATAACACTCACCAATTCTGAAAGGTAGGGGAATTAATTGTTTAAAAAAACAATGAAACACAGAGAAACATTGAATTGAAACAGAGAAACACAGAGAAAATTATTTATAAGTAACAATCCCTGAATTTTTATTTTCTTCAAAATTTTCAACCTTTAAAGATAAGTTAGAATATCCATTAACTTACATTTATTTGAATTGAACCTAAACCAGTTCTCATCATTCAGTTCTCCCCAAGACCCGTCCGTGGGGAAAATTTTGATACATTTTTGTGTAAGGACTCCCATATAAATTTGGAGCCCCATTAAGGCAAACACGGACAGCGAGAACATGGTGAGGATGATCACGTCCCGCAGGTTCTTCACAGACTCGATCACAGCTCCTACGATGGTCTTCAGCCCTGGAAACAAAAAGCAACAATATTATGAACATTATTATTCCTAAAGCTTTGAAGGTAGAGGCAGAAGATTAAATGGATATTCAAAGGTAGAAATTTCTTTTAGATAACGTAATAAAAGTCTTGAATGGATATTACTTTTTAAAAATACGTTTTTGTAAAAATATCCTTCAGTCTGATTTGGAAACAATATGCAAAAAAATCTGTATAAACATACCAATTAATAAACTGATATCTTACAGAAGGTAAAAAAAGGAATAAATTTATATATATATAAAAAAGGCTTGTAATAGATGTCAAATAAACATTTTCTGTAGTTTTTATAACACCTACCTGGGACAATGGCTACAGTCTTCAATGCTCTCAACACTCTGAAAGTTCTCAAGGCGGCCAGGTTTCCTAAATCTATGCCCATCGTAACATATCTGTAAGCAGGATCACGCACAAAAAAATATGACTATTACAATATAAAAGAGTTAATGATAATGTAAATGAGTTTACATTTAAGCATGCATAGATAATGGTACAATATTGTGTTAGTTTTCTGATATAATCAGTCAAAAGTCAATTGAAAATGTTTTGATGATTCAAAATATTTCAGTAGTAATTAACTTTGTGGGAAAAAAAATAGTAATTGAAAACAACACAATATTAAATTCTATACAGTATAATGTAATAAGGACACTATGATAATTCTAGATAACAATTATTAACTAGTTTACAGGTTTTTCAACATATAATTTCACTGACCCATATTACAAGATGATATAGCAAAAATCATCAATTTTAAACGCTTATAATTTTTATGCAACTAAACATAAGAGAAATGAGCCTCTGTTCTTACAAACACAGAATATTGAATTCATTAAGAAAAGAAAAATAGAGAAAAATGTAACTAGTTTAACGAAGCAAATCTTTTGAATATTATGTATTGTAATATTTCTTGATGTTGCACCTTTTCTCTTTGTCTATACAAAAAACAATTTGAAACTATACAACATCAGGTCAGAACTGGTGGGGTGGAAGGGAAAAAGGAATTTTCATGGTGAAAAAGTTTAGAACTTTATTGAAATAATTAAATCAGGAGATCATTCTCAATACAACTGCATCATGCAGGATTTAATATTTAAGTTCAGATGCACATGATTCAGGAATTGAAGAGAAACTTTCCGTGCCTTCCTCTCTACTGATCATACATAAGTAATATGTGGAAATGAGAGCAGGCAGAGCTGATGTACATAAAATTAACTAATTTTTCCCCTTAGCTCTGTGTATTTGTATGCAAACTTGAAGCTCATTTTATTTACAAAATGTAATAATAATAAAAATCAATAGTAATAGCAATGATTGAAAAAGAAATTTGTAGAAAATCATTTTGGAATAATCTTTACAATTATTTCTTTTAATGATTGAGAATAAAAATAATTTTACACTTCTACATAATGATTAATAAACACTATCTCTTCATTTTTAATGCAATTTTTTTCGGATACTTGTAGTGTAACTTCCAATTGAATATTTTGAATATTTCTAAGTTTGGTTAATCAAGCGATCTGCTTGTTATGAGTGGAGGGTGGCATTCACTTGTTCATAAATTATACCCACTACTTGCAAAATATGTAGGATACCAACTATAGAATTCACTCATTGCTTTGCTGCGTTACAATGCAATTCGAAATTTTTCTGTTTTTACTTTTCGATTTGTGAATATTTGAGTTTCAAGGATGACAAGGATCTATGTAATGCAGTTATCATCCAATTTTCTCAATGGAACAACTGCTGTGTGCTGGATGGTGAAATTAAACCTTGTTCCGAGGGAAATGCAGTATCCTTCTGTACGATGTGACTCACTGCTTGAACTTCAAATTATTCCTTTGGAATATTTTTGTGCCAAAAAACCAATAAGAGAGTGAGAGTGAGAGGAGTGGAGTGAGAAGTTTCATAGCGGCCGACACGCTGAAAAATATTTTTTTATTGTGCATCTTCTGTGAGCAGCAATGAACCAATTTTCATCAAAATAACATCATTCACGAGGCAGTCAACCACTTCCTTCACAACATAGATGCTGTAACTGGGATCCATACAAATGTTGTTGAAGAGTATGCTACTTCTGAAATGAATACGTGTGTTCTTATTTCGTTTACTTCTTGCATTTCTATCCCTACAAGCTTTATCACCCTTTTGCTTCTTGTTGGGTTGGTGATACTTAGTGGAGGGAGTGTCTTAAAACAAATGAATAACATGCTCCACTCAAAACCAGAAGATCACTAGAATCTCTCTAAATTTACTTATATATATAGTTTGTTGTTTTTCTTCCTTATCATTTGGCTGCAACTTTTATTTTGTGGAATCCCTTAAAAATAAAAGTTATTTTAGAAGAATTTCTGAGAAACATTTCTGAAGAAACTTTAAAATTATTATTGTTCGCAGAATGCTTTACACATGATATTTTTCTAAATAAAGTCAAATTGAGAAAGTTTTCTATTATTTGTTGCATAGGTTACAATTTGTGTTTTCACTAAGATCCTTTATTTGGCTTGTCTACATTTCAAAGAGGGAGCGTTGAAAAGCTTACACTGCTACTGCTATTACTATCACTTAAATTAATTTTGTATCACTGTTCACTTTCTCTTTTACTTCAAAAATAAATTAAATTCTTATTAAAAAATTCACATCAAATATATCTTCACCTTGTTATTGATGCAACACACTATCTACACATCTCCTAGATCTAGTACATACATATTATGTGGTGATGATTTTTGTCCCTTTTTGGCTTGGTTAAATAGCTACAGGTAAAACATTAAGTTGTATACAATTTCTTGACTTGATTTCAAGTACTGAAAAACTTTTCATAACACATATAAAATTTGTAGTACATAATTACAATTTGGTCACTTTTATTTCTCAGTTTGAAAATGATAGTTCACACCTCAACTATTCTAAAAAAATATGGGTCAGCTTTTGAACATTAAACAGGACATCATAAATGTAAAAAACCAGGTCCAGATTGGTAGGTTATACTTTTTAATAAAACAATTTAAAAAGAAAATGTTGTGTATTACATAAAATTCTTATAGCTGACAGCACATCTGGCGTTTAACTTTGAATTGTGAGAAAAAAATCAAACATCTACTTAATTTGTTACCAAATATTGACTTGTAATTTGAGACTTTGGAGTCTGTCAATGTTTGTAGGAAAGGAACTGCGAGTGCATCCCCGCACATCAGAAGAATACTGCTACCAATTGCACCACAACAATATTGGAAATGCTTATTAATTTTTCACAATCATCCTATGTACATAGTTACATCTACTATTTTGCTAATATATTCTACATATTTTTTGCTACATAGTAGTGTCATTTACTATCATGATCTACATTTTCACTACATCTACCTCTACGCTGACTGAAATCTAAATCTAAATTAAATCAAACAATCATTTAAATCAGCATTTAAAAAATTATTTGTGTAATCAAATATGTATACTGTGTGTGAATTTAAAAATTGCATTTCAGCAAGATACAAAATTCAGTATAGAAAATCCTAATAATGAGTCCTAAAATTAGCTTCACACAAATATTGTTTTGCAAACTGTTCATTCTTTAGGCAAAAAATTGTGTCAGAAATGCTGATTTAAATAATGAGGCAGCTAAAGAATGACCCAATCGCCCGTCACTACTCACGCTAAAGCTATTACTACGAAGTCCAGCCAGTTCCATGCATCTCTAAGGTACGTAAAAGGCTGTAGAATGAACCCTCTGGCCATCACCTTAACGGCCGATTCAAATGTGTAGATGCCAGTAAAAATTACTCTGAAAGAGAATGGTCTGGTGTTAGGGAGAAACTAACTACACACACAACACAGACACAAGCATCATATTCAAATTAATGCTCTACTACAAAATT
Source organism: Teleogryllus oceanicus (assembly GCA_964035755.1). Classification (NCBI taxonomy): domain Eukaryota; kingdom Metazoa; phylum Arthropoda; class Insecta; order Orthoptera; family Gryllidae; genus Teleogryllus; species Teleogryllus oceanicus. The sequence goes on along the minus strand of CAXIVR010000005.1, from coordinate 98,910,707 downwards.
ATGAGCAGTATACTTCACCTAATACATTGGTATTTACGTTATTACTACTTCAGTTATGACTTATTGAAAGGTCGAGTGTTAGTACTTACTACAGATCAAATTGATAACAGAATTTCTTAACAAGAAGATATAAAAGAATGGGAAGGGAAAAAAAATATTAGTAGCAAAGAAAAGAAGTCAGAAGGGAAAAAGATAACTCATTTTACACAGATAACCAAACTAGTAAACAATTCTTATTTATATGAAAATCATGCTCATAGTCAGAATGTTTTCTGGAAAAAAACCAAAGGTTAAAAATTTTTAAATGATCAATGTATGCTTTGGAATTTATTATTATGCCATTACATATCAAATGTATTACATGAAATGAAATAAAATTACTTACTGAAATAGGATTATAACAAAAGAAACTCAAAGCAACAAATTTCTGGAAATTGAAAGTTCCTTAAACATTAACATTTCATTGAAAAATATTACTTTTATAATGTGCTGGACTCTGCTTTAGAATCTCATGCAGTGCCACATTATTTTGGTTTTAGGCATATTCAGAGAAATAGAAAATAAAATTTAACTTATGAGGATTAAAAAACTTCTTAAAACAAAACATTACTGCAATAGCATTAATTCAATCTTAAGAAGAAACGAAGTGCAAATTAATATCAAGGAATTTATTTCATAAAGAGATGTTAGGGTTTGGCAAAAGGACACATGGGACCTTAATCATAGGAAGACAAATCAAAGTCTCAAATGAGAAAGAAGGGTATGAGAACTGCAACATCAGTACTTTCTATTATTATTTTAAAATATAGCTTAAAATTTCTTACAAAGTTAGGATACAATAAGGTCACTTTCCAATTGATAAATATTGTCTTTAGCTATTCATCATGAACACTTTATTAATAAACTATATTTGAATTGATAAATGTATTCTGACAACATATTTTAATATCCTTTCATTATCAAAATATTTGAACATGGGATGCTTGTATTGAGTACAACAACCAAATGAGAACAGGCCCTTTGTGATGACAAAAACTACCATTGAACCTCTCCAAAACAAAGTAATATTCATCATGTAGAAATACACAATTTTCAAATACAATATTGTTAATAGATGTATTTGCAAATTCTCTGAAGGCAATAAATTCTTGCTACGTAATTCTTAACAAGGACTTTTCGAATCCTTGCCATGAATACAAAACAGTGTGCAAGAACGTGAGTGGTATAGTAAGTATGTGGGCATATCTATACAATAAACAGGCTCAGATACATTCATATATGAAAATGAACTGGAGAAATTGGGTAGAAAAGAAAAAGAAAGGAAAGAAAAGAAGTGAACCAAAGCAATACAGAGTAAATCAAAGAAAAGAAAAACAGATTCAACTTTACAGAAACAATAAAAAAGTTATAACTGAATTGTCATTAAATAATATATTTCAAAGAATACGAAATGCAAACTATCCCTCAAAAATTTTTTGAACTTGCTAACAATTACACATAATTAATAAAACTGCAGTGAAGTGCTTGCATAAATGGAAATTTAAAATATTACATTATATTTTGAATATTAAGTTTTGAAAACTTCCAGAGAAAAATAAAATTGTTCACACACAAATCAGAAAGATTAGACCTAATCTTACTTCTACTTGAAAATGAAAGTTACAAAATTAAAAGCTTGATTTTCATTGCAAAATGAAAATATGTTAAAAAAATCTTTGCTGAATGTTTTTTTTGTTTTAAATATTCTTTAATACTGATAGATTCATTTTTTAATCTTACATAGGGTATTTTTGAGGATATTGGAAATTTGCTAGCTATAGTGTGATTATATAAGAGTTGTATGTTTATCTGTACACAGATGAAGCTGCAAAATAAATATGCAAGTAATAGAAAATGACTTTTAGTCACTTAAAAGTAGTGTCACTACAGAAATTTTAATTATTTATTCAGTGTAAAATTAAAATGTAATATTAATAAATTATGAATCAAAATTTCCCTATATATTGTATAAATTGCCATTGTTTTTAAAATTATTCTAATTGCTTAAAATTCATATTAGCTGTTTTATAAAAGTTAACAGTTAGTAGAGGTTACAATGTTTATAATAATAATAATAATAATAATAATAATAATAATAATAATAATAATAATAATAATAATAATAATAATAATAATTCCATTTATTGCACAGGAGACTAACTCTTTTAAAGACAGGCACAATTGACTTACTGAGTATGTGCCTTCCAAATATAAGAAATTTGTGAGCAAATTTAGAGGTAAAGAAAAAATGCGGAAAATTATCCATTGTGAATTTGTTTTATGTGTAATAAGGGATTTTCATTGAACTTTACCACACATTTATCAATAATCATATATTAAAGTAGGTTTACCCACAAAGAACATCTAGTAAGTTTCCCTAGGGCATCAACAAAAAGAAAACAATTGTGTGGAAAAAAATTATTGTAGCAGTACATGTTGCACTATGTTTCCACATAATTACCAGAACTGAGGTATTTGTCATTTTATGGGATCAACATTTGTATCCCTGTGTCATAGAAGTATGCCACCTGAGATTGGTATCAGTGTTTGACAGTCACTTACAACTCTGTCTCACTGTGATAAGTGTAATGGTGTAATCAAACTTCTTAAGGGGTAAGAAAAGATGAAAATCATTGGGAGTGAAGTTCAGGCTACAGAATGGATGGTCAAACACCTCCCAGAAGAACTACTGCAGATCTGATGAGAGCCAAGCCATATTTGGTTGACTGTAAGACCATCCACCCTGTAGTTTGGTTCTCATCCTCAGCAATTTCCATCTTTTCTTGTACCTCAAGAAATTCCTGTTTGGCCAGCATTACGTTTATTACAGTTATAGGTAGCTGTCAAACACTGGTATCTGTCCCAGCCAACAGACAATCTGTGATACTGCAAATGCCTCAATTCTGGCTGTGATTCTGTTGAAGAATAGTCCAATATAGGCTGTATCTGCCACAATAAAGTTTTTCCAAATCATTGTGATTTCTTTTTGTTGATGACTTAGGGAAAATTTTTTGTATACACCTCATACTTTCACTTCAAAATGGAGGGGTTATTTCTTCTCAAGGAATGATGTTCGGCAAAGTTACAAGATTGTTCGGCATAACGTGATAAAAATTGTCTTGCTAATTTTACTTTTCAGGACTTGATTACAATTAAATAAAATCTTCAAAAGAGATTTTTATTGACTCAAACTTCAAGCTTTGTGAGTAAAAACTTCAGTTACATTTCTTCAAATTTCTCATCATTTACTGGATTTACTGAAAAAACCCACATTCAGACATTATTGCCTTGGGAAGAAAATTACACCTTTTATATTGGAATTTATTAGTATTAGTATTTCTTAGGTTATCTTAGTATTCTTGTTGCTGTTTGAAATTTAAACAAAAATCATGAGACAATAATTCTTTTCAATTTTTTCTCATACTTTGATTCACTGAAGAGATTTCAGAAACATTAATTTTTATGTTTTTTCAAGAAACAATGAAATATCACTATTAACGGCTAATTACATCAGTGCTTGAAAATTACAGAGATGCCAATACATCTACTTACATATGACATTTCATGATTTTTGGCATTAAGGATATCTTTTAGTTTTGTTTCTTTTTTAGGCCTGACAAGAGCATTGTTTTATGTGTCATAATTTTTTTTTATTTCAATGTCACTTTTGTTTTGAAATATGCATAATTTTGTCAATCAGTATAAAGTCTGATAAAATATTTTCATTTTTACTCATTCTTAATGTAAAAAATCTGCATTTGAGCTGTAGTAAGGTGTACTGGCATGCATTGTCATGCAGGAAATCATAAATGCCATCACAGAAATGACTGAATAATAATCCAATAAGAATTATACCTAATTCAGGGTTGGGCAACAACCACCAAAAAAATGTGAGCATGTGAGGTGGTAATCTTTGTAATGAAAGAATCTGATTATAAGACATACTACACACAATGATACAAAATTATTTTATGAATTTGATTAATAATAATAATAATGTAATATTTTTTCTTGTTATGCTTACAGAAATTATGAGTTTAATAATAGTAAAGGCAGAGACCAAACAATAATCTTTGCCCAGCCCTGTTTCCTCTCTTGCAACTATTGCAGAGAGAGAAAAAAGTCACCCAGCATAAGAATTTACAGTAATTGTGTCATATAATACTTACTCTGTGGATTCAATTGTTGGGGTGGTGGGCATGATCATAAAGATGCAGTTGGTCAGGATGGTTGTGATGATGAAGAGTGAAAATAGAGGGTGAACAAGGATGTAAATCGCCACTCTTCGGATAGGGTTGAACGGGTCAAGTATCCACATGGCATCTGTTGCACTGAACCTGAAGATGTCCTTTCCTTTGCTTACTACCACAAACGTCTGCAAAAGAAAATTGGAATTTCTTATTGGCCAGTAAAAACAAGTCATTATTAGCATTTGAAATATAACTACTTTCAATAAAAGAAGGCCGAGAGAAAGAATAGTCATTAAATGTGACTTTTCAAGTTCTGTTAAGATGACAAATTTTTTTTTTTTTTTATTTGTTATATTGAATATAGATATTTTATGACATATTAATATTTTATATAAAATGAGACACAAATAGACTTTTAAAGATAAAAATGTCCCAAGAAATGTAATAAAAAAATCTTTATTAAATTAAAATTATACTTTTTCAATTAAATAAAATAAATGAACATATGATATCTCAACCTAATAATGACATAAACTTTAACTACAAAACAAACGCTATTGAATAAATTTCACTAGTCATTCTTTAGAGAAAAAGATAATTTTAACAATAAATTAACATTTTGGTAAGGTCAAATTGTTTTTCAAAGTATTTTCATGTTTAGAACTCTAACAAAACACTGAATTTGATTTAAAATTTGTTATGAGAGCCTTTATTTTCTTTTGATTTTTTTTTTATGAGAGAATCAACAGGTGTTGTGATGGAATTAACTAACAGGATGTTAGAAGAGTGATGTTTAAAATCTGTACTTGAAATTACTACATCTATCACTTGGCAGAACATGCTTATTTTCAAGAATTGAAATGGCTGTCAGTTTAACCATGACCAGCAAAAGGCATATTGTGAATATGAGGCCCTACTTCTTAAGATATTTTTGTATATATAGAATGAGAATTTCATATATTAAACTTAATGTATTCTCGATTTACTCGTATTTATTATTTTTTACTAGTGGGCCTGGCAATGCTTCACTATTGCAGTGAATTACACTTCACACGCTACTTCTCACGTGATTGTTAATCACGTTTTATGATAGGCTCTGCAAAAATTCTAATACTTTAGATGAAAGTCTTTCCCTCAAGTATGAATTGGTTTAATGTCCTGATTTGGACATTGTTGTCAAGTATCCTATTGTTAAAATGTTCTCCTTCAAGTTTCGGCATGCTTTCGCTATGACACTGTCTTGGAAAAAAAAAACAACGATATACTTGTCTGAGATAATATTCAAGTGTAATATCGGGTATTACACTTCCTGCCGATATTTCACAATCGCAGGGGCAGATTATGCAGCCACCACGCGCTTATTACGTGACGGTGCGATTTGTTGCCTAGCATTTCTGATCAGGCGCGCGTGAGTATACTGAGCGAGTCATCAACAACGCCCCACACGCGTCGGATTTAATCTAAACCACTCATTAAATACTCCCAATTCTAAAAAGAACAAATGTAAAAAAAAAAAAAAGCTAAATCGGTTGACGTTTTTGTGTGTCTATTTGCGACAGATATACGCACATTCTCTTTTACTTATATATAGATTTTACTTATGTATGCACATTTATTAATTGTACTCAAATTTATAATGAAGGAAATTTTGAAATAATTTAAATCACTTCTTGGTTTACATGCCCCGATAGTCCTGCTTTGTTCCGCTCCGTTCCGTTCCGTTTTTTTCGGTTCGGTTCGGTTCCATTCCGCTTCGCCCTGCCTTGCCTTGCCCCGCCCCACCCCCGCCCCGCCCCGCTTCATCCCTCCCCACTACTCCCCGCCCTGCCGCGCCACGCCACGACCCATCACGTCTTGTCGCTCTGCGGTCTGTTCAGGAAGAAGGCCCCAAACCCTCATGGACCGTATTTTATCAGAAGACTAGGTATATCGTACTCCGGAAGTGTATTAATGTATTTTCGTCAGAACACTTGTAAGGCGTAGGTAGGTGTTTTGTCCTTCGAAATATCTAACTTCTATTCAGATTAGTTGCTTCTGCGCAAGCATTTTTATGCGAATCACTCACCACATCAGCTAATATGCTAACACACATTCATCACTTTGTATATTACAGTTTTAAAAGTGAAAATAGGCTTAAACTGGAACCCAGGTTCCAACAATTAGTTCCTTGCACAGTGCGTTACAATATAATAATAATAATAATAATAATAATAATAATAATAATAATAATAATATTTATTGAGTCACAAATACAATTTCAATCGTGTATGACGAGTCAGATATGGCAGAGTGAAGTTACATTTACTTTTACATAATAGTATTATATACATATATACATATAGTAATTTTATAATAGGTCCGGTCCTGTGGGTAATAGCTATTAACACACCTACAAATGTTATGAGTGTTATTATTGCCGAGGCCAAAAGTTAAAAATCGAGGCGTAGCGTAGCGGAACCGAGATTTTTAATTTGGAAGAGGCAGTCATAACACTAACATTTCGTGGCATGTTCATCATTTTATCAGACACCATAAAATCTCACGAATTATGCGAAAATGTTCGACATTGCTGCGATAGTAAACACATTAATTCTGTGGTTGCGGCACGTTAGTACGATATTTTGGGGTGTTGCTTGCGATATACCTATGTAAAAAATATTCGTATACCGTGATTTGAGAAAGATGGATGCAAATAATTCTCCTGAACCTAAAGGTACCTAAAGAAGCGATGTTCGGTTAGAAAATTGGCGCGTTGACTTCCAGTGCCGACACCTTCACATCGTTAGTAAATATGATTACCGGAGTAGAGTTTCATTTTGGTGGAATGTGAGGAAAATGAGGTTAATTTTCTTAATATACATTTTTCTAATTGTATTATTAATATTACAATTAAGAATGATTATTCTCCAAACCAATGTGAATTACTTCTGAATTGTCTGAATCTGATTTATTTTGTACATCGCCATATTTTTCCCTTAACAAACATTTGACCTGCGATGAATCGACGGTTGTTTATGTTGTTAAGGATGTTAAATTTCTTAACATACAAGAAGGTAAAGTGCACTTAACAATTCTGCAGGGTTGCATGTTAACAGGGGTTAAAGACGCATGTGACCGATAAACATTTAAATGTTACTAAGTGTTTATTAACCAACAGGAAGACACAGCTGAGATTAAATAGCACAGAATATTAAATACTATAGTATAGGATTAATTATCTAATTTTACATACTTCAAGATGTTACTGGTTTTAGCTATTCTGCTACGAAGCGAGAGTACCCAGAAGAGCTAAACCTACCAAAAAAGGGGGGGGGTCAAAAAGGTTTCATTTCGTAGAATAGTCTCCCCTTCTCAAATTCCTCGCATGTTCTCCTATTGATCCCGCGCATGTTTCGGGCATGTCCTCCACATGTTCTCCGCATGAACACCCGCACGTTCCCCATTTACTTCTCCGCTTATATTTACTCCAAATTTAACGATAAATTAAGCAATTTATTTTAAGCCTTTTTTATTGAACATACTTTCAAAAATCTTACAGCAGCAGCGGAGGAAAGTGTACTGCCGTCAGAGAGTGCCCTGACGGATGAAACTGGGAAATTTGAATAGCTAAAGAATCCAAAACAGCTGATCCCCATATTCTATGAAGAGCCAAAAATATCTCATTTTGTAAAACACAACTTAAGAAACTTAACTCAGCATCCTCCCCCCATTAACCGAGCTTTAACTGCACAGAATCCTCCATATTCAATTTATGCGATGCTAACATGTATGGGAAGATACGTGTATTGCGGGTTGCATTTGCGTGAGTTTTAATATATTATTTTTATGTTACTAACAATGCTTCGATATTGCAGTGTATTAGTGGAATTAATGGATGGACTATACAGTTAAGGATTTAATACAGTTCAATTTCGAAATAAATTTATTAAATGAAGATTAACTACGTATTAATGACACTATCTACGTATTATATATATACCACTACACTAAAAATAAAATATTCGAATAATGTTGTGCACCGCCAGAATTTTTCAGACTTCCTGATTTCTAGATTGCAACTTCGATGTTATTTGAAAATATGAGTCGAAGCGAGGTGTGTAGTTCAAAATAGGTGTGTAGCACATTCTTCACATGATATCTATAAATTTCACTTCTAGCAAGGTCCTTTGGGAAAGACGTAGAGTCCACCTCGTCAATTTACTTCTCAAAACCAACGCCCCTACTTGTCCTATTTAATAAATCAGGATTCACTGGATAAATCAAACACTACAAGAAAAAAAACGATGATTCCAGTCAATTTAAATATATTAGAATTAGACATTTCGGCCTAAATTGAATTAAACTGAAGAGGGCCTTACAATTTAGGCCGAAACGTCTGCTTCTAATATATTTAAATTGACTGGAATCACCGTTTTTTTTCTTGTACTGTCCTATTTAATTCAAACCACTCTTAAAATACTTCAGATACTAATACGAACAAAGAATGGAGATTTTGTAGTAATCACTCGAGTAGTTTTTGCTTTCAAGTACGACAGACATACGCACATTTCCTTTTATTTATATATAGAAGATTATACTTTTATTTTATATATATCAGGAGGGTTAAAAATGTTCATTATTGAATTTATCACACAACCTATGATCCTAGGCTTCTAGCGAATACTTATTCGGATCATTCCGTTAGTACTTTCCTTAATACATATAGGGTTGGCAATCCTTAGTGGAATTAAAACAACTTTTCCACACTTCCAGGTCGTTCAAAACACCGGAAGTGCAATGCCATGCGTAATAATAAACGGCCCATGTTTTGCGCAAAGTATTGTAGAGGCACTCTAGCACTCCACTCACTACTTCTAGGCTTACTCCTAAGGGAGCCGGTTGCAACTTGAAGTTGATATTGTACATGACATTACAAAGTAAAACTTAAAATGTACATGAAATGAATTAAAGAACTAATTGTGGCGAAGAAATTCATTTGAAAAAACTATCTTTAATAATATAGTTGATAGAAGGAGCCCAAAAGTTTCACACTTTTGCAATTTTCGAACATTCTGAGTCATCAGTGAAAATTGGACATATCTATCGGACTAAATTAGTATGAGCAAGTCTCTGCCATTCTGTAGAATCCCTAATTGCCACAAACTACATACGTAATAGCGCCGCCACAGCGTCGCGGCGTCGCTGGCTCACCCGCTGGTTGTGGTAGAAGCTGTCGATGTCCTCGAGCGGCGTGGAGGCCAGCTCCGGTGGGAAGCTGCCCTGCAGCCGCACCGGGATCGGCGCGCCCTGCTCCAGCGTGGGGTCCGGCTGCGGGCCCTCGTCCTCGTCTTCGTCGTCATAGCGGACCTGCGCACCGCCACCCCCCGGCCGCCCGTGCCAGTCACCCGCGTCGCCGCCCCGAAGGCGCTAGCGACGCTCAGTGCGGTTGCAGTGTCTGGGGTGCGCGCGAGGCGATTCGTTCGGCCGTTTCGCGCTCTTCGACGTGCGACTGTGCGACTTCGCGGTGCGGTGCCGGGCGCGGCGTGGCGTGGCGCGGGGCTGGCGAGGCGCGTGGCGAGGTTATAGGTTAGCAGCCTCCCTTGCGCACTCCGCCACTCGCTCCCCGCCGGGCCCCGCTACACGTCGCACCGGCCGCGGCAATGAAATATCTTTTCGTGTTACAAAGTTCATGTTCCCAGTGTTTAAAAGCAGCACTTAAAACACTGAAAATAATTCATCACAACTATTTAATGCGAAAATATTGGCATGTTTATACCATAACAAGGCATTTGAAAAGGTTAATTGTAACAGTCATCTCACGCTGTGATGAAATTTTGAGAACACCACTTGTGCTTTTTACCAACTTCAGGTGTAATTGTGAGTAGGTGTAATTCAAAAAGTGTAATTGTGAGTAGTGATGGGCATTGATGTCTCATTCTGTGAATGTTATCTATGAGTGAAGCAATTCAATATCTGTGCAAAAGCTTCTTTTCTATTGTTCATCTAATTTAAAACGCGAAGGCAAGTTGAAATAATGCTGGTGTAATTTTGAAATGTCCAGTGCAACTGTTTCACATTATGTGTCATAAGAATGCAGTGCTCAGAAACTGGTCTTTTTTGACAAAGAATGAAACATCCTGATATCAAAAATAAATTCGAAATCCAATTTTATTTTTGCATCAGCATAAATGTATCATATCTATTTTTAACATGCTGTCACTTGCCTCTTTTCTATATAGTTTCAACAATGAGTAGCACATTCTTCATTAGAACTGCATTATCAAATTCTCTGGAACCTATGAGTTGCTTCAAAGGAAAATAATGTTGCAGAGAATTTGATTATTAAAATCCAGTTATTCTGCCATACTCATATGCCTCATTACATTTTAATTTCATCACACTATTCTAAACTAATTTCTAGAATTCTAGTCACTATTTCACTGCAAAATGCTTAGCCGGGCACCACATATCCCACCATTTTTTGTCCAGCCGAAACACACCACTATTAGAAAGTTGGAATTAACAAATTTTATACACTGTTCCACATACCTGTTTTGCAATGTAAAATACTATTACATTGTTTTGTAAGCAGCATTTTAAATAAAAGTTCATGGATTTCACCATAAGAGTGAAGAATTTACTGGTAGAACCTGAGCAGTGGCCTATAAAACAGATCGGTGTGTTTCGGTAGTAATATAAATGTTATTTCAAGACAATGAATGATTTAATAACTGTTTTGATCAGTTATAGCTCCATTTCAAATCAGTCAAGTGGATCATTACAGGCCATTCCCCATAAAAGGAAAAGAAGTGAAACTGACAAGCTAGAGATCAAGCCAAGGAAATGCAAGTAATTCTAATGAACCATTAGCATAATAAATAAGGGACAAGAGGTAAATGTATTACTTAAGGAAAGTGAAGACAAGGAATAGCACAGCAGAGCAAGTGTAAAGAATATTTTGAAGTACAGATCATATGTGTTTTTACTTCTTACAAAAGTTAAGATCTTGACTTTCAGAAAATTTGTGATCTTTAATCATTTACGTAGTGTTTTAAATGTCAATGAATGCACGAGAAAAGATCTTATAAATTTGAACTAATGTCAGCAAATGTGTTATTGAGTTTCCATACATATTACAAATACAAAATATATCCAAGGCAACATATCAAGCAATATTCACTTTCCTATACTTTTCTCTATGTGATCTCCTTTTCTTGTTTTTTATTAAGATTCTGTTACTTTTTTTAAATTTAAAAATGTTTATTCTAGTTTCAATTAATTTTTTACAATAACTTTATGTCACATCTAATTCTTGGTCTTAGAAAAAGCTGAAGTGGTTTCTAATTTTGTCTTATCTAAATCCATCATTAATTGTTTTAAAAACATTTTAATTGGTAAACTATTCAAATTCAACTCAAAATTGCTGAGATCAATATATTTCATTTTAAGGAGACATGGATTATATAGATAAACTTCAAAATTTTACAGGCTTCAGCAACTTCAGGAAATAATATTTTCTTAAGACACTAAAATTTAAACTAGACTTTATTCCCAATTGTTCCCAAGAATTAACTAGGAGGTGTTGAAAATAATTCTGTATAGATATCTACAATTTGTTACATTACTGGTCATTTCCATTAATTTCTCACTAGACATACTATGGATAGAAGAGAAAGAGGTAGGGAGAGAGAAGAAGATGACAGATATCCAACTTGTAACAGAGGGAAGTAAGGGCAAAAGCAGCTTATGAGTACGGATGGTAGCTGATTCTATTAGTGTTCTGTGAGATTTGCCTATTCTCAGGCCATTAGTTAAAACAGAATAGTATGTACAAAGACTAATATTATTATCACTGTAATTCAGTTACTGAATTATTAGATAAACTCACTCTATCATTATTTTCACAAATATACTTATAATAAAAAAACAAACAAACAGATGTTGGTAATCCAAAGAATTAATACTCAACTGATTACCTTTTATTTCTGGACAATAATTTAAGTTATTTTTCCTTTCACCCTTAGTTGGTAGACAAGCTTCACAGATTTTATGTAAATAAATTATTATTTTAATTAACAAATAAATAAGGGAATACACTAGAAATAATTATTAATATCACAAAACATATTTTCCCCTTTTTCTTTTTCTCCATCTGTAACTGAATGATTCTGAAATGAAATTTGAAATGAATCTTTTGCATTCAGATATAAATCTTATCTGTTCATTATAAGTCTTAATTAAGATGAAATATGAGAAATATGTTGTAGAATATTTAGTTATCACAAGAACTTATTAGGATTTTCGTAGAAGTGATATTGAGACGTTTCTTTAAATAGATACCCCTCTGCACTGAATCAGAAAGCTCAAATAATATAATTTTTTCTAAGGGTTCCTCTTTCTAAATGTATTAACATACATTGAAACATAGTTAAGTAAAATGTAAAGCAAACTGTGATCACTTGAGGAACTCTGCAATGCCAAATCCAAATTGGGGGATTTCTTTATCCAGGTATGTTTCATGCACATATACAATATCTACAGGCTAAAATATATTGTGTAGTCTAAAAAAGTATTGTGTATACTATGATATTCTTCTACATCAAACATTTATTTACTTGTACATTATGCCTCATGAATGGATTTTATCAGTTACTACTTCATTTTATCTTATTGCAAAGACTGTATTTGTACTATACTGTTTTTAAAATTAAATTCAATTTAGAAAAAAATGTAATTATAGTATATATTTTCTTGAGACATTGTTTTGTAATAACCTCATAAAAAATAATTTTCCAATTATACAACTTATGAAATTTACAGCTCTTTAGAGCCACATATCAGGAAAAAATTTGTTCCTTAAATAGTTTAGAAGTGAACATGAAAATATTTGTATCACCATATATTAATTAAGAATGTTGGCTCATACAATCTGCACCTACTCATACGATTGTGTATTAAAATGATTATAAACTAACTACAAGAACGTACGAGGTGGTTATTTGCATGCAGGTAGTCACACAGCAATACTGCTCTACTCATGCTCGGTTTGGTGTGCAGGTCCCAACTCTACAGTAGACTGGAATCATCTGCAGAGTCCTGTCAGTGCAGATTCCAGGCAACCATGTCCAGCCAAACAAATTCCTATGTGACAAACACCAATTAATTTAGGTTAAAAAAACCTGTTTGTTTAAAACAAACAAACAAAAAAAAGATGTAACTCCCCAGACAATTTTAAAATTTTCCTGAGATCCTGCATACACGGGTAATAATTGCAAAGTGCAAAATGGTACAATATTTTTGTAAGGAGCCTCTTCTTGAGCTGTGGGTAGAACAGTACCGCAAATAAAGGCCACCATGACAACAGCCAAGTGCAGCGACGGGGCAGGATCTGATTTACGAAGAGGCACTATTTTTTTTTTTTTTTTTCAAGGAGCAACCAACAGGGGAACTTTATATAATAACAATGATAAGATAAAAAACACGAATTTTTTGGGGGATTCAATCCTCAAAACATATAAATCAGGCCCTGCTGTCTGAAGTACATTCTAAGCAGAAAGCACAAAACAATGGAAGCATCACCACAAGCAAGTGAATAATTTAAATTTAAAATGTTTGTATTGAAACTGCAGAGGATAATAGTGGGGATTCTAGTTTAGCAAACTCTTACTTCTTTTTTCTTTTTCCTCCGTCCAAAATCCCCCTGTAATGATGAGAATGGGAAAAAAATTTTACACATAGAAGACCAACACATACTAGAGAAACAGTACAAAAGCGCGCTCCTGAAGCCTGGGCGCGGCGACGGCGGGGCTGGCCGCCCTGCCGCCGCGGCGCCGCGACTCCAGGGGCGGCCGTTAAAGACACAGCTCCACCTCACACACATACACCCACTGCGCGGGAGGAAGGGCCTACGACACTGACTACGGGGAAGGGCGGGGCGGGGCGGAGACAGGCCTGGACAGACGGAGCGCGGGGACGGGGCGGGGCGGGAGCGGGGCCACGTGTGGGCGGGGCACGGGGAAAGGAGACAGCGCTAGAGAGGGAGAAGAGAAGTCCACCACATGGAAGAGATCGACTCTACGAGTGAAACTGACAGCCTCGGGGTCTGGCCCGCTCACGCAAAGGAAGGGAGCTTCAAATGACGCTTTGCTACTCGCTCCTCGCAGGGGTCGAGGAGCAATTGCCTGCGTGTGGGATTACGTTAGTGCATCAAGCAGCATGTCAGATTCGACTAAAATGTTCTATTAGAAATTTACAGAGATATAATTTGGATATGGGTTGTCAATGATCCAAAAATGAAGCTTGAAGGACATTGGTCGCAGAGACTTTAACGAGTTTAAAATATTGTGTCTTGCATTTAAAATGTTGTTCAAAGTTTCACGCCTCTAAAACTTTCCTGAATGCTTCTATTTTAACAGGGATATCATTATCTGTAGCATCTGTGAATTATTTTAACGTGTCACCGTTTATATTGTTCTATCTGCATCCTTGATTTTATCACATTTCTTGCTGAAAACAGAAAACATCACGTCAATAGATAAACACATATTTATAACAATAATAATTTGTTTATTCAGTTTGCAGTAATTGTACGAGTAACTGTTTTATAGAAGGTAAAATGTTGCAATAATTAATATAATTTATTAAACTGAGAACGAATGCGTCTATTTACTTATTGTCTTTGACAATTCTCTAAAATATTCTAGAATTATAATTTTTTCAAATAATGAAGCAGATTTTTTAAAAAAAGAACAAAGTTTTATTTTTCTATTTTAAAGTTATCTACAGGGGCACCGAGAGAGAAGCCTCCCTTCACCCTCATCCCACCGATGCTGTCGGGGGGTGCCGTGATACACGCAACCAGCATGTACTCAATAGCGTCTTCACACACGCGAGTCATTTTCTGAAGATGAGATTCTTTTCAAATATCATTTTGAAAGAAAAAAGTTTAAAAAAGCACTTTTTTACACTTCAACATTTAATATAAATAAACCTTCAGAAACAAGCCATCTTGAAATTAAAGAACCATTTTAGCCCCCCCCCCATGCGTCACAAACAGTTTTTGACTAAACAAATAAAAAAATAAATGGGTACGCGTGATATTAATTAATAGTCGAACAAAATATATTTTCTGAAATACCAAAAATACATATTTGATAGTTAATGAGCAATTTGCCGTAATGCTATGAGTTACGTTCCATACCATTAGCAGAAGTGACCTCTACTTTTCCCCATGTTTTACCAACTCTCACATTGTTTTTTTTTTTTTTCTTTCTTTCTTTCTTTTGAGTGAACGTAATTATGTTTTGAGAGAAGCGGCTACTAAAGACACTATCGTGGATAGTTTTATCCGAGTGTTCCCTCAAACGCATTGTTTAATTTTAACATGGCTAATTGGTTTATACTATAATAATGAATTATTTACACATTTATATAACCGAAGAAAAATACGCCAACTAGCCAAAATACACCATTGCTTGTCCGAAACTAATGTTTATGAATGTTGTTATAAAATGCACGAGAAGGGATAATACTCTCATGTTCAAGTGACCAAAGACGGTCTCGTCCTTGTGTACTGAAGTATCTTTCTACACTCGCCAAATGTGGAAATGGGCATAATAATAAACACGGAATTTTATAAATGATAATTAAATACGAGGGAGACTAAACCATAACAAGACTGTAATGGGAAAAATATCGTAAAACTGAAAACTTGTTCACGTGTTATAACACCCGAAATTACTCGACAGAAGTGTCCTATAAGATATGATTTTACTTGTCACGTGAAGGACGAGCATCTGTACGTTTTTGTTACAGACAAAATCGAGAAAATAACGATATATGTTAATAGATATTTTGTAATAATCAAATATAAAGCAATGTGGAATATTGTAGAGTATTACATTTATCTGTGCATTGAAGAGAATATAAAAGACATTTTTTTCTTTGCTTGTATGAACGCCGCGAACCCACTATTACTCTGATTCGGCCGAGTTCTAAATTCAGGTGAGAGTTATCAAATTCGAGTGCACGTTAGGCAAGGTAAACAGTGCAGTGGTCAACATTTCAACGTTTTGTTATCATTTCAATACTGAAACATAATATTTATTAGAAATTACTTTATGGGGCCACCAAAAAAAGAGAGAGACGCGGAATGGCTCTTTGACTAACTCTTGGCGTTCTAAGAACGCTCTTGAAAACTCAAAAAATCGAGCTCCCTTGATTTGACAACCAATGAAATGTAGTAATTCGAACGAGAGATATCAGTCCCGGATATAGGCAGCTTGGTGTTTTGACAAAGTACGTTCTAGAACCCTTATATTATACACGTCTATTAAACGTGTTCTGGCAAAACATTACGTTAAAATGTCTATTAAATATCATGATCCTAAAAACGAGTGATTTTTGACACTTTGCAAATTCGGCTAAGTGGGCGCGGGCCCGGGGGCCACAAGTAGAGGTCGCTTCGCGCGCGCGCCTCCCCGGCCGGGCCCCGCGAGGCAACGGGCGGCGGGGGGCGGACCACTCACCTCGCCCTCCGCTCGCTTCTTCTCCAGCTCTTTCTGCTTGGCATATTCCTCGGCGATGCGCTGCTCGATAGCCGCCAGCGACTCCCGCGTGAACGGACGGAACAAGCTGCGTTCTTCCTCTGAAAGTGAATCCGAGTCCTCGGACATGGTCCCTGCGGCGGCGGCGGCGGCGGCTGCTGCTGCTGCTGCGGCTGCGGCGGCGGCTGCGGCGGCGGCGGCGGCTGCGGCGGCGGCTGCGTCGGCGCTAACACTGTCGTCGGGTGCCGGCGCGGCGCGGGGCCCGTCGGGGAGCTAGGAGCCGCTGGGCCAGGGCGAGAGCCTGGGCCGGCCGGCGGACGCGGCCCACTGGCGCGGCGGCGGCGGCGGGGGCGGCGGCGGCGGCTGCTGCGTCGGCGGCTGCAGCTGCGGCGGCGGCGACGGCGGCGGCGGCGGCGGCTGCGGCGGCTGCGGCGGGCGGCACGGGAGGGCGACGACGGCACAGGCGGCAGCGAGCGGGCGCGCGCGCGCGGCTCCCCTCTCTCATGTCCGACCTGCGGGCAGAGCGAGGCGGTGAGCGCGGCCCGAGCCACGCGGGTGGAGGGGCATGGACCCCGTGACCACGCCAACGCGCTCAGCCGGTTTGCCATTCGTCACACCAGACGCGATGACGAGGCAAGAAACACAATGGACAGAGAACAAATTTAACATTTCCGTCTAGGCGCAGTTCTTATGAGCAGCTGGTGATTTTATAGAAAAGTAGTGAGAAAAATAGGGAGATCGATCAGTTCCATAGCACCACGTGTGCACAGTCTACTAAGGCGACGATGCGAGAACAAGGGTAGATGAGGCGAAGAGTAAAGGATGCAGGAGAAGGGTAAAGGGTCAGAAGAGCGAGGGGTAAAGGCAGAGAAGAGTACAAGCACAGAGAAGAGAGAGAGAGAAGAGAGAGAGAGAGAGAGAGAGATAGGGCGAGAGGAAAGAGAGGGCAAAGAGGGAGGGAGCAGAAGGGAGGTGAGAGGGAAGAAAGGGGAAGAGGAAGGAGAGGAGGAGAGGAAGGAGAGCGAGAGAGAGAGGGAGGGAAGGAGAGAGAGGGAGGGGAAGGAGAGAGAGGGAGGGGAAGGAGAGAGAGGGAGGGAAGGAGAGAGAGGGAGGGGAAGGAGAGAGAGGAAGTGGAAGGAGAGAGAAATTGATTGTTATTCCGGGCGCGTCAATTTCTGAGTGAGGAGGGGGTTAAGAGGCGCCACTTGCTATCTGTGCGTCTTCGGGCGGAAAGCCGTTGCTGCGAGCACGCACGGACAATCGCACGCTTCGGAACGAACTCGAGAATTGCGGGGCAGAAGTTTTGAATATGCCAGCGCGCGATGCGCCCTAAAAATGTACTACAGCGGCGGTGATTAGGAACAAGCTACAGGATCAACTACATACACTGTCAATTAGTAAAATAAATTAGAAGTCCGGATTTATTATGAGGATTGTCAGTATTTGCAGAATCCCCTGGGCGCGTAAGGAGCGCTGCGCAGGTTAAGCTAGATGATGGGGCTGCCATTTCACAGCTTCCGAGCCAGCGGGATGAAATTTCAAATCACCATCCGTACGCAGACTGCCTTCACCGGGTTAAGAGTTCTGCCTATCCTTTCCGGGCCATCTTTGTCATGGCGGAGATCTTCGTCAACGACTTGTCCTTGCGTTCCTCTCCTGACCTTGGAGTCCTCTTAGTGGTAATAATGCTACTAATTATGATAATAATAATAATAATAATAATAATAATAATAATAATATTGATGAAAAGGAAGAAAATTGTGAAGGAGAACAGGCACGTGTGCCTACTTGAAGTGAAAAAGAAGACGGGGAAGAAGATTAATAACAACGATAATGTCATTGTAAAAAATTATATTGTTAAAAGAAATAAATGAAGAAAAGTATTATAACATACGACCGATAGGGGAGGACAACTCTGAGGAGATGAGAGGGAGGGGGAGAGAGAGGGAGGGGAGAGGGGGAAGAGGAGAAAGAGAGGGAGAGGGAGGAGAGGGAGAGAGAGGGAGGGGAAGGAGAGAGAGGGAGGGGAGGGAGAGAGAGGCTCGACCGATTCACCTGGAGGCCTCTAAAATTGCTTCGCGGGCCCCTCGACTATCAATCTATTACTGATAATAAAGGAAAGTTTAAAATGAAAAAAACAACAACAAAAAACACGTAAACTCAGTTTTAAAGAAATTGAC
The DNA here is from genome assembly GCA_964035755.1 of Teleogryllus oceanicus. NCBI lineage: Eukaryota > Metazoa > Arthropoda > Insecta > Orthoptera > Gryllidae > Teleogryllus > Teleogryllus oceanicus. The sequence continues at coordinate 98,891,774 of CAXIVR010000005.1, read as the reverse complement.
TTACGTTGTACTATTCATTACAACTATTAATATGGGAGATTGATTCGTCCTGTCATATTTGCCTGACGATTTGTTACTTTTGCCTGTCGGATTAACTCCTAGTATATCGACAATATCACGCAATACTCCAAATTTAAACAGAGAGTGGTGGCTCAGTGCATCAACTGATGTCATTGCAGCGCCTCTGACCGGAAGGTCCTAGGTTCGTGTCCCGATGGCGGCAGAATTTTCGACATTAGCTTTTCAGCTAGATCAAATTCAGTCGCTGTCTGCAGAATTCTAGTGGTCGGCTGCTCTGACCGGTAGTTTTCCATGGTTTCTCCGATCAACACCAGGCGAATGCCGAAGCAGTACCTTAACAAACGGGCCACAGAGCGCGCGCGTTCTTTCCTTCATCTTCCTTGTCCTATCCTCACCCCCTTACACACACACTTGCACTAACATGCACTACGCTACCACACACACCGGGAGACCGGTAGGGGACTTAGAACTTGTCCCGGCTGGGGCGGTGCCCCGCTGGTGGGAGATCCTGGTTGGAGAAAACCCCGTTAGCCGCCGGTAGGTCGGCACCGGATCTCACATCCAGCGGGGGAAAGCCATCGCCACCTCCCAAGCAAAAAAACGCACTACACTTACGGGACTACTTGCCCTAGTAGTTGTCACGCCAGGAATCACTAACAATCAATTAATCAATATACCCAAATTTAAATTATTAACACTTCATTAAATCCATAAATTCCAGTAATTTGCTAAAATAAAAAGAAATGGAAAATGAAAGAATGCATATTACATCATAACAACGAATATATTGGGTTGGTGCATATGACCGTCTCCCTCAGTGGGTCTTTTGTTAGCGTGCTTGGTTTCACTGTGCGCTTTCCTTAAAAATGTCCCGTTATCTATTGCTGCGTGACGATGAGAAAGCCAACCCTAAAGTTATGAAGACCAGTGTATACGGTGAAGAGATGTCTTCGTGCTAATCACACGAACCCTTTATCCCACCGAGAAGCTGGATCACCGCTGGTCGGCCAAGGCCCGTAGCGGGTTGTCGAGCCAAAGAACAGGAACAGTATATATCCGTAGCGTCCTTTTCGGCGTGTTTACGTTCCTGTGGCTGTGGGCTACATGTTTGATTGTTATTACTTTCTCGTGTACCTACGTATATACGGAGTAGTATGTGTAGACTAGAGAAAGTTATGTAATGCTGCGGAAAATCGATGTCAAGATTTCAACGGAAATACACGTTTTTGGGTCAGCTGGTACCGAAAAAGTGTTTTTTTCAAAACGTCTGGACGAGGGCTTATGTGAATGTTTAGGAAGCAAGTCACCTTAATTAGGGTCCTAATTACTTATTCCCTGACGGCGCGATTTAGAGGCAAGCAAGGTAATTAACCTATTATTTAAAGTGTTATTAACACATTACACAGGTCGACAATTTAAACTAAATTTAATTGCTTGAGATGAAAGCAGGTGTTGTATATCAGTTTTTTTATCTAAATGCGAATGTTTCGGGGTTTTAGCTATCACATACCATTGTTGAAATAGATGCATTGTCGGCAATACACGTATATTTAATTTCTGGGGCTACAAATGCAAACTTGACGCTTATTTACAGACAATTAACGGATATCGTGTGTTGATACTAAGTGGATTGAATAGTAAAGATAAGTCACAAGTTGAATAAAATAAGATTCGCCAACTAAAAATGCACAGCTGTTGATTTCCTTTTGTGATTTCGGCAAAGCATTTAACAATAGTCTCCAAGCATGGATTGATTCCAAAAGCCTTGATACCCCGCCTTCATAACTTTCAAGTATTGCCAAGCAATGTTTCAAGTATTTTAAGAGTTTCTACACATTATTCTTCTTTGACTCTCTTATATTGGTCTTCTCAACACCAATATCATTTGCGGCGATTTTGAAATTGCAAGATTTCCAGGAAGTGTCTAATGTCTTCTTCAGAACAGTGTATTTACTTGGATGGCATGCATAATACGTGATTTGTGTTTTAGTGTTGCTGTTACCCCTTTTGTTAGTAAAAAATATTTGCTCCCTTAAAAGGAATAGTAGCTTTGGTTATTCTCTCATCAGAAATATTATCTTTGTTTGAGCAATTGTTTAAGTTGAGAGAATCTGGTCATTACTAAGCACTTTTACAATCCCACGCTTACACAGAATATAATGATAAGTCATCTGGAAGTGGTATCTGCTGCTATGCTGTACTCTTATCTCAGGTATCCCAAACAGTCCGTTAGGTAGCACAAAACTTGTGATTCCTGACCGGGAAGTTGTATTCTACTTTACTGATAATGAACAGTGAGTGGTACTCTCGTTAATACCGCACAAGTGCAGTAGACCAAACACTAAGCACTTTAGGAGCATTACAATTATGACATTAAAAAAAAAAGTTTTATCGGCACTCCGTACTTGTGGAATAAGTACTCTTTGGAAAGTAATTATTTTTCATTAGATGCATCTATGCCTTGTAATAAGCGATAACAACAAATGAAAAAATCTTATTGCCTTTTCAAATCCAACTCTAATTGCTACTGAATGTTTTCCGGAAGCATGAAACAATGCATGTTTACAGCTGCCCGTAGCAACGATGGTGGTAACCCTGTTTGTAGAATGAAATATAAGACAATGGAAGACCAAGTGCGAACACATCGTTTGATGTTACATGGACTGAATACCAATGATCTCAACATTATAACTGAATGGACAATTGCAATACTATGGAGGGTTGAAAATCGTGACGATTGTTTTTAGTTAGATTGGCTGTGCGTCTAGCTTTCAGACTTTCTTACAGAGTTAAATATGTCTTGTGTTGTTACCGATGCTTAAAATCGTCTCTATCAACAAAAATTCCAAAGTATTGCGTAGTATTTGGTTGTAAAGGACGTCAACAAAATGGAAATGGGATTCAGTTTCTCAGGCTTGGAAATATTGTGCTGTAAACTTGATGAGAATGCAACATCTTATTTGGTAGCCCTTATTTTACTAATATTCGCTTTGGTTTCTTCTTTATAATGACTATTATTCGCCATAAGTTGAACTAAAGAAATTATTAAAAATACGCGAACCAAGAACACTTCCCTGCCTGAAAGTTAAAAGCGTCTTCAAGAAATGAAGTACTGGATTTTGATACAGTATTGTACGTAAATTGTAATTTTAAAGTATTAAATATTGGTTCCTTTATATTAAATATTGGAACCAATATTTAATACTTTAAAATTACAATTTACGTACAATACTGTATCAAAATCCAGTACTTCATTTCTTCATGCGGCGCTCATTCCTGCTACTTGGTTCGAGATAACGAGTGAAGAATAGACGTTCACCATTATGGTGGACCGTCACGATTTTTCAGTACATAGTATTGTCTCCAGTCTACACTAGCTCACTGTTGAATACAAGGATGGGTTTCGTCGGTGGAGGCGCTACTGTGCGGGCAGCGTAACAGACACAACTAACAGGTTAAACAATTGAAAATGTACACCAAATATAATTATTACATAAGACTCTCTAATTAGTAAGCACATGAATTTAAAAATGTAACAGTTAATTGTGTATTAAATGAAATGGAAATTCACTAAAAATATACTCGTAAAATTATTATGATATGCTTAAACTTAGTTACTTTTATTCGACAGGATTGCTGAAAACTACTCGGCTTCGCTATCGCTCCTCCTCGCAGTTAACCTTCCGGCTGCGTCCTTAAAGACTCGTTTAGAGGACTCGTGACATAAATATCTATTAAAGTAACATATGAAGTTGGAACAGTTTTTAAAGTAAGTTGACGAAAGGTTTTAGCGGGCCTTGCTACCAACATCTCGTGCGTCAATACGATTTTCTGACACACATGTTGATTATTCTGTCTGAGTTTTTTAATTCGTGTGATTTTGGCTTGGTTTGTTGTTATCTTTGCATTTTTTATTATTAATTTATAGTTATTAGCTAATTGTATTAATAGTTGTATAATTAGTCATTAGTGTGGTTATTATACTGCAGTATTTGCAACAGCATTTAATGAGTACTCTTAATATAAAGATTATGAAGAATATACAGTTATTTGAAGTCATTTAATTAGCAGTTGTATTTAATTAGTACTTAATTTTTATTATAGTTGTACTGTTAAATAGTTACTAGTATTTTGTGCAAATTTTATTAATATTTACGGTCAGTTTAATGAACTTACACTGTACAAATGTACCATCATACAAACCTACAAAATTCGTGGCAAAAGGCAATAATTTTTTATATTATTTTATGAAAAGAAGCAGAAGAGGATAAAATGCATTTAAGTTAGATTTGACACTGCGAATTGTGAAGTACCTGCAGGTGGGCGAGTTATTTTAAGTGCACTGTTTTGACTAAAATATTTTTTGTTTGCTACTTCTGTAAAGTTATTACTATTTTATATTATCAGATACAACATAAAACAGTTGCAAAGAAGACAGAAGTCTCATGGGAAAAAGGAGAATAAACTACAATGATGAATTTATGGCAAATGTCTTGATGCAAACCGAAGTAATTCTAAATCAAATCTCTCATTTGTTTCTTGGGTGGATTTGTTGATACGTAGAATATGCTTTTTTTCATTTTCTATTCCTTAACCGTTGTTTTTAACATAGATATACGTAGTGAATCTGCCTTTAACAAACTTATATGCGTAATTCTTTTACGAAAAGTAAAAAAGCAAATCCTTACAGTAAAGAGTACTTAATCTTAAAGTTTCCATTTATGACGGTTAATGTGTAGTATTAAATAACGAAATGCGTCAACGTAACGTGATTCATGATGATTAATCAAATGATTTTGTGTCGAGAATCGACTCTACCGCCGCCCCCGGTGAATCCGGATTTCTAGCGGAGAGATCACACTTTCTCTGGGTCGGAGACAAGGGGCTGAGCGGACCCAGGTGAAACCGGGTACATAAACGAGTCAGAGGGATATATCATACATTTAATTTTATTTGTGATTGATCTTCTAATTTAATGAAATTAGTTAATTATCATAGAGCAATACATTTTTTAAGAAAATAAGAGGCTGCCCATTAAAGTGGATGTTGGAAATTGCAGAATTTTGTGTTAAGTAACTATAAATATTTTACATTGAATTACATAGCAGTATTAGTTAGTGAAATTTTACCCGACTACGAGACCTTTGCTGAATGGCACATTTTCTGTCTGCTTATCTCACGCCCTAAAACATAACTTGCTGCAACGTAGCAAAATGCCAGAGAATATTAAATAACAGATGCCTCTATACTAAGAAATCATTTGTTCTTTACTGTGCGGCGACGGACGTCGGATTGAAATCTGTATCTTCTTATTTTTCAGAATGAGCTCGAAGCGGAATAGGACTATCTAGAGCCTCTTATATGTTTCATGCTTTTCTTTTGTTTATCGTTCTTTGATTATATTGATTAACGTGATTGGAAGTATAGGTAACCCACGTTCAGTGCTGCATTTTTTCCGAAGTCAGTTCTGGTTACCGCGATGAATAGACACACGCTAGACGAGTGTGTTGTGCAACGAGCTATTGTTCGCTTTTTACAGGGAGGAAGGTTAAATGAGGTCTATTTAAGAGAGAGTGCACAATGTGACAATGACATGCTTTCAAAACCTAATGTTTACAAGTGACATACGTTTTGTTGTGGCGATCGTTACGCTGGAAAACATTCGGAGTTGTAAGCTTTTATTTGAGACGACTGAATAGAAGAATAACTCTCTTTGAAATAATTTTCACAAATTATTAAGTGTGCAAACGATAACCAAAACCACCGGACATTTTCGGAAAATCAATGAGAAAAGGGCACCGGAAGTCAGTCAGAAACTATTGGACCGCTATGCTGCCAGAGGAAACACTTTTCTGAGACATATTTACACAATGAATCGTAGATGCATGATTAAATATTGAAACAAATACATATCGGATATGGAATGCAGTTCAAAACATGAATCAGCGCAAGTGAAAGAGAATATTAAGTCCACAAACGAATTCTTCATGATCGTCTTTTGGGATGCCAAAAAATGGGGAAAGAGATTCACGAGTGATTAATTATTCGTGCTACTCGTGTGCTCTTGAGAAAGGTTGAAGACGATTACTGGTCCAAAAGGTGCATGAAACCCATTCGCAGCGTTCGCATTCTCCATGACAAACCAACACCTCATAATGCTCCTGGTTGCCCAAGAAAATTTGAGGAAACGTTGTGGAATAGCGTTGAAATGTCTTTCTTATAGTTTATACTTTACACTACGCAACTACTATCTTCTTGAACTCCTCAAGATCGTCTTCGGTGGCGTGAAGTTTCCCAATGAAGGAATTGAATGAAGAGATCGTGAAGAAATTACTATACTACGAGTCCCAAACCTGAGTTCACGAAATATTGAAACAAGGTAGTAAAAATGAATAAATAATCGTGGAAGCTACATTCAAAAGTAAAGCGAATTTTGATTGTCTATACTTAATTAAACAGTACTGGTCGAAACAACTCCTTTGCATTTGATAAACTTAGCATTAAACAAATGATTGACAAAAATTTATGAAAGGTCAACAGCTATAATGTCTAATCAAAAATCTATTAGTTGGTTATTGAAGATTCTAGACAATAGACATGGTGAGCTGTGTTGTAAGCAGTTTAATGAAGAGAATTTTTCACATTATAGCTAAAGTATTGGAAGTGCTTAATTTGCAATATAATAATCATCACCTTATGTAACCATTTCAAATTATACGACAAAATCTACGATTTGTAATAGTACCAGTTTAAGATTGGTGTAGTTGGGGAAGAGTTACACGCAATTTTGAAACAATACGTTGAATGAATGAATGAATGAATGAATGAATGAATGGAATACTGATAACAACCAAATTAAAGGCGCCAAAATTCAGGTTAAATCTTCAGTTTTACGTAATTTATGGTAGTTAGGACAGTAGGATCGATATGGAGGAGGAGATGGGGCCACACTGTGAATACCCGGGCGGGGTGCCAATGGATCATGCTACAACCCTGAGGGACCTCATGAATACCCTCTTATGCCTCTTACTTTTAATAATAATAATAATAATAATAATAATAATAATAATAATAATAATGAATTAATCCCTCGGCTGACTCGTGGGCGCATGCTAACTTTCCGTGGTGTGACAATGACTTCGATTCCCGGTCGGGGAAATAGAGCTTTTCAATACAGACGTCTCAGTTTCTACAGCTGTGTTACGAAAGAAAAGCTTAGGCAAGCCAAGTATTACTAGATAGGGAGATGGGATACGTCATGCTCGCTACATGCTTCCCTGACCCCAGGGGTCAATTAGAAATAAAAACAGAGCCCAGGCTTGGGAACACCGCTAGCTGGCAAAAGTCAGATTTATCTGTCCCTAAAAAGTCAAATCCATGTATGTCTTATTATAATTAATAATCTACAGAAGCAAAAATACTGCTTCAGAGTGAGTGGAAAATGGGGTTCTGGAGGAGCAAAAATTTGCTGTTAGGAAAAGCACACGTGATTAATGAAGCATCATTCGTTTTTTCCGTGTGTGTCATAAGCCGAGACGTACCGAATAGGAGTATATAGTCGTCGTATCAGGCATGACAATTTGTGGATTAACATATCATATATTTGAATTTTCCAGTCAAATTAGAAACTGCATCGTTGTTCTTTTTTTCAGTCTCCCTAAGTATCTAAGGAAACCATTGACGCCTCTCATATTACTAGAAGCTGCATAGTTTCCCGTCAATTTAAGCGTTATTCGAAATAAATAATCTACATAATACAGTATAATACATAATAATAAAAAAATAATAAACATTTATGGCATGCAAATGGTCTGTTATCCGTTGGACATTTACAACAATAATAGAATTTATATAGAACACTAAACATATGAGAAAGTTGCCGAAGTAAGACAGATATTTTTCGATTTCAAACTCTTAATAAGGAAATAAAATAAAAAACTTAATATTTACCAAAGCAATATACAATATATGTACTGTAATGGGTTCCGCGCCTCTTTGGCGGCGGCGTGCGTCCGTGTCGTCGTGTCCGTACGCCGGCCTAGCCCGAGCCCACCGTTGTGCGGCCACTTGTAATGCTCTCTACAAGCCCGGCACGTTATATTGCTACTTTTAATAGATTGCCCTGCTCTAGCCCTTCTTATGAACAAACAAACAAACACTAGCCTCGCGTTGGGTTGCCACATATAATAACCTTCCCATTCTCCTACTCACAATTGCCCGTCTGCTAGCTTACCTGGCCTTTTGACTCACCTGGGCGTGGTCTGCGGTGCGTCTGTACAGACGCGAGCAAGGTACTGCGCTCACGTGCGTGGATCAGTTCTAGTGCTACGTGAATGATTACGAAAACATATTGATTTTACAAATCATGACCCCAAAGATGGCCATGAAATTTATTCATATTGCCTCCTTTCTCATATTCCCTTTCAATTTACAATATTTAGTGCTGTAATAGCACTGGTGCCTCTGACGGCACACATCAACATAACCCAGCAACAAAGAACAACAACAAATAAATATTCCTTTCCCACAATACACGATACATGGATATATACTCTCTCATTCACACAGATTATTTATAACAACAAAACAAATGCCATTCACACATATAATTAAACCCCAGAATGCATTCTGTCGAGATTCACGTATTAAAATCTATTAATTACATGATTTGGTCTTCGACAGAGCGTTCTTCAATTCGCAAAAAAAAAAAAACAACAAATGTCAAAATACTTTTGCTCACGTATGATGCTGCTTCCGCGACGAATCCCCGTGTCTGGTGTGATTATCCACGCCCAACAGCGCCTCCCGTTGTCGCCACCAGTTCCGGAACACTCGCGTACGCATCACTGTTCACTCAACCTGTCGGAATTCACGCTGCCATCCTTTTTCATAAACCTTTCAAGTTATTAGAAAATCTCTGAATCCCGAATCGAATTCCGCGCCTCTAATTATAAATGCAACGTCGCGCTCCCACCGTTGCAAAATTTCTCATACTGCCACGCTCATTACGTTTGCTCTCGCAAGTCCAACGGGTGTTGCCGAATTTCACAGTGATTCCCGAAAATCCCCCCTTTTTTTTATGAAATTCCTCTTCACGAACTGTTAAACAATGTACATAAAGTATTCCCAGTTACTATTTCGAATTATGTCCATTACTTCCGCACTTTACAAAATTTTCAAACATCGCCTACGCGAACACACGTCCTGCCTTCACCAAGTCCAGGCACGTTCTGGCAAATCTTTTTCAACTTAGCATTGTTATTCTTGCTTCAACACTTTTCCCGATCGCTCGATAACTTACGATCGCGTCACCTTGGTTCTCTCAAAATATTTAATTTCTAACGTTTTCCGAAACACTTTATTTCCGTTTTAGTTTTAATAAAATTCTCCCGGCAATTTCCTAAAATTTGATGTTTTCCTCTTGTTTTCCTTTGGTCAAAATCCTTTTATTTTCCCTATTTTCCGTTTTGAATGTGAAATGGAACGCACTGCAATTGTTCGCTAATCGCTTCTTCTTGCTAAGCTTTGCTTGAATTAATTTATCTGTTTTATTAAAATGTTGATACTTCCCGTCAAGATATTTAAATGGGATAAATTTTGCATGATGCAGCTAATTTTCTTTTGCCCCCCGAAAGTCTGAATTTGATATCTTATCGCGTTCTCTTGCAGTATTCGAAAAACCCTCTTCTTTATAAGCGTTTCATCGCTCCAACAATGGACTCCATTAATATTTTTCCTTAACACAAATATACGAAATACGAAAATTTCAATACCTTCTTATTGCCTGACGCGATTTTACTGGGATAACTTTCAAAATGTTCCTAAATCAAAGCCGGATCTAATGTCTATGGTCCAAACTTGCACAAGTATCGGGTTCGCTTTATTTTCTTCCTCAATCGGTTTTATTTTTTTACTATGGCGTCTTTGCTGTAAATGTTTTCGAACTGTTCATCATCCAAACGCACACCATCGGGGATCGTGTAAATCATTACAGTACTTTAGATATAAATATATTTTATTTATATTGTTTCGGCTAAAGAGAAATGCAAAAAGCAACTAAAAGTGTACAATCGATCCAAATTGGGATACTAGTTTCCTAATTTGAACTCATAGTATCCTAAAGTTGGACCTCGAAAGAAAGGCACGAATGAAGATAAAAAATTGAAAAAAAAACGAGGCTTCGTATTTAAAATAACACCAATAAAATATATCCAGACGAAAAGAAAAAGTTGAATTGTTGAAATCATTGAAAGGAATTACCTGTTCTGAGGAATATATAATGGATAGTTCACAACTTTATTTTATAATTTTCAAACATTCCATTGATAAATATCGTATCTAGAAACACTCATTTTAAAATTTTGAACTGAACTTCCTGTCACATTTAAAGCATTTCAAATTAATGGAAATACTAAATAAGTAATTAATGAAAATACTAATACGTAAATGAATAATTAATTACTGAACTTTTTTAACCTTCTAATATGTTACGAGAAAATTGTAATGATTTCACATGGTGGCTTGTAACAATAGGTTAAGTCTGCAACTTGAGTAGACATCTTGAAGATCAATTTTATTTTAACACACACAGTGTGAATCAACAATAAACATCCCTGACACACTTCTTCTTTTCCTTCACGCATAGCTTCTTCCTTTCCCTCTCTACGTATCGTACAAAACACGCCAGATTCAACATTATTTCTATGATCTTTGTGATCTTATGGAAAGAAACCATATTTTCTTCTTATTCTCTTGAAATCTCTTGCGTTTCTTTCTCGAATGTCCTAGTTTTCATTGGGATGGACTGTTTATTAAAACACTCCTTTCTGATTCTTCCAATAGATGCACATGTATCTCGAACTCTTAAAAGTAAAACTTATCAAACGACCTGAAAAATATTTTAGTTTCATCGTTTCTTGGGTTCATAGATTCATAAAACTGTTCAAACGGCCTGTAAAAACATTTTAGCTTCATTGTTTCTGGTGTTTATAGATACAGTTATCTGAAGGATTATTCATTACCATTTAGCCCCAAATTGCTAGTACTAGGTTCGCTTGTTTTCTACTCCAACTGCGCGAGCATCTGACGGCGCACGATATCATATTCTGCTTACATACTTTCCATTCCATTCTTTTGCTTTCGTTGACGCGAAAGAAAAATATAAAATAATGCTTTCGTGACTCTTAAGATGGACCCATCCAATCAAGGCAGCTTTCTGTAGTCGAATTTCCGTAACTCACCCAAATGTAACAAACAGTTAACGCTGCGCAACTACTTCAAGGGCAAGTCTTACTAGTTTTACTACTCATTTTAAATGTTTAAGAAATATATTTGTTAACTATAGCATTAAAGATGCAATTACTCTCTCTGCAGAACTACGAAAAACAGATAAACTACGAAAACACGAACACTTAATCCTGCTCATTGAAACGACTATTCACTAAAAATTGAGTAATAACCATATTGGAGCATCCGTATATAGTATTTGAGAAATTCGTCCAGTGTGCAGATGTGCGTATGTGTGGTTTCCGTCACTCACGGTTAGACCATTTCCAGTGCATCAATCGAAACACGAGTGTCATTCCACGCGTCTCCGTCTTCTAATAGGGAAATGATAATTTGTTTTCAGATCCGGCCAGAAGATTAAAAGAAATTTCCAACAAATGTTTTTGCGAGATTTGGCGCTGCGTTCTAAGTAAGTATGCCAAGAATTAAACCAACGCCATCTAAGTAGACCTATTTATTAAAGCGCAGTACCCCGTGGTTATTTTCAGTCTAGGGCACTATAATTTTCTTCCATGAGGTTGGCACCCTGTTTGTTTACAAACCAGCCATAAATAATTAAAATACGTTTTGGAATCCAATGCCAGATACTATAAGAACATATTTGTACAAAGCTAGGCATGAAATAAATGAAGTATGAAATACATTTTCAACACATGAACATACTTTTAAAACAGTTTACAGCTTCGGCGACGCCACATTCTCTGATGAAGTTGATTTGACGCCCGGTGTTCCTCAGGGAAGCGTGTTTGGACCACTCGTGTTTCTTACGTATATTAATGATATGTGGACCGAAATTCGAGCAGCAATCAAATTCTTCGCGGATGACTGATTCGTGTTCCAAAAATTAAAGACGAATTTGACATTGATCAGTTGCAAAAATATATTAACAAATTGTTGAAATGGTCTCAGGAAAACGGAATGAAAACAAATCCGAACAATCAAAACAATTCGTTTTACAAAGGGTCTAACACACAAAAAACTAACACACAATGGGTCCAAATAAAATTCTGGATGTAAGAAGTTAATGGTTTTAATATGGGCGTAATAATTGGAAGCGACTTCAGCTACTCTGATCACTTTATACACAAAGCACAAAATACTTCGAAATCTCTTCATTTTGTTAGCCATCTGTAAAGCCATCTGTAAAGGAAAACATAGGCTTACGCATCTTTGGTTTATCCCATAATGGAATTCGGAGTGCGTGCTGGATCCTTGTTGAGAACGCCAGATTAAAGCATTAAGCCGAGTTCAGGAAAAAGCGGCTAAATTCATGAACAGGAGGTGAATGTCAATTGAGAATCATTAGTTACAGGTAGAAAGAGAAAAAGCACACAATAAAATCCAGAAAACAAAGAACGGATATAAGAAAATTGAGCTTTGTAAATAGAACCATTGTTCATTGGCACAATGCACCTGCAGAGGTACTAGTTACTTTCCCAGAAGCACGCAAGTTATTCGATCGAGGATTCTCAGGAGTGTAAGTGAGGATTATTGGGAAGTAGATAACAACAGATTGCAATGACGTATTTCAGTATAAGGGAAGACCAACAACAGAGAGGGCAATCTGCGATGCACATACTCCGTACTGTTACAGTATAAATTATTGGGTAATGAAGGGACACACAGTAAAGTAAATTGCTGGGTACTGAGATGTGAAGGGTGTATTTTACTCATTTTTAATATTTATTTGTTTTAATTTTTTATTTGCATTACATTATATTTATTTTTATATTTGTATGTATTGTTTCTTTTAATTTATACTTTTTTGATAAACTGACACCGAGCAAACGCTTATTTAATTATTATTATTATTATTATTATTTATTATATTAAGCGTAAAAGAATCGATACAAGTAAATAATAAATTTATTGCACGAATTTATAGTCATTATAAATTACACTGAATAAACAGGACATGCAAAAGTTAAAGACTTTATTATAATATACGTATTATTTCTAATAATCATGGTAATATACTTACACCAGTATATACAAAGATGACCAAAGAATAAGGTGGGTTTTACTTTACCATTAAAAATTTACTTAGTAATGGAGAAAATAAAAATATCGGCCGATGATTCTATGGCGTACAACATAGATTTGAATATAGAATATTTTTCCACGAGCGCATAATGATGGCTATTATTCACGAATTGGTGTTCACAGCGCGAGCGACAGAGGTGCGAGTGTCGTAATGTCTAGGAGTGAATAATAGCCATTATGCGCGATTAGAAGACTGTGCTATCTCTACGTCCTTAACATATTCAGAATAGATTTTGAAAGGATTTTGTTTTATGGGAAACTCAAGTATAAGGATTACCTACATCAGAGTGCCTGCGATGTGCTTCTTAACATTGAGTAAATCTTCAAATAACTAGAGGGTTTACACTGCTGAGAAAGTTTTGTAAAGTAAGCCAAGAAAACATTCTCGCTAAAAGAATACACCCTATTACTCTTTCTCCACTTCATAAATATTGTATATGATTTTTCATAATACTGCCTTGATTTTTCTGGCGATAATTGTAGAGTTTTCGAATTTGAAATTTTCTGAATTTCAGATGGAGTACAAATTTCATTGTCGCTGGCTTCAAGATTCATTTTCTGATGAATGATCAATGCGAAAATTAACGAGAAATAAGAGTACAACAATGTTGAGGTTACGTACATGAAACTGCTAAATCTTTCACATGACTACCGCTGTTCAAAAGAAGCATGAATTGCAAAGAAAATGCAATTCTACTCGCGGATTCCAAAAATTCTAGGAATATGATTCTTCGACAGGCCGTGGATTCCGAAATGGAATCCATGGGGTGTGTAATCGATGTCATTCGTCGACTAAATACATAGAAGGAATACGTATATTATTAAATGGTTGTAAAGAAAGGTATTTTACTGAAATATTAAATCAAAACGCTATTTTAAATTTCAAAATAAAAGAGAGCATTTATCGTAATAACAAAAAAAAGGCACATTATTTTCTGAAAAATGAAAAGAACCACACCACATTTAATCAATTCAACAAATTTAAAATTCCTAAGCTTACCTTCTTAATCGATCAAATAACCAAAAATTGTCTCTTTATATCCAATTATATGAGTACTCTTCACTATCGACTCTCCCGAATATTTTAGTGCTTTTACTCTTCCGTAATATTGTCCTCAATTAAATACACCGCCAATACCACATTGCATTTCTTACTTTCGAATTCTCCCCTGAGTTACGTCACTCTGAAATGCTCTATTAATCATTTATGTCCTTTTTCCAGAATGTCCATTTTCTGTCTCTAGTTGTTGATTTCGTTCGTCTTCTGTTCCGGTCCACTGTCCCCATGACATCGAAATCATTGCCATTCTTTGTTTTCATCCCAGTGGGCCGTGCATTCTGGTTGGTATCCTAGTAGGCAATACAGTTTTTCACTTGCAGTTGAAGTTGATTCTTCTTGGATAGTATGTGGAATTTCCAGATAAGTCGTTTGTTGAGATGAATTACTAAATACTTTACACTTTCAATCTGTAAAATTGGTTTATTATTAATATATACGAGGGGGCATTTTTGTCTCCTCAACGTGAAAGTAATATGAGCTGACTTGTTTTTGTTAATTTTTATTTTCCACTTGTCTGTACATTCTTCGATCAATACTATGTGCTTTTGTAGTTGAAGATATTGAAGTATGGATATGGAAGGAGCAATTGAGAAGAATAGATAAGGCAATAGAGAAGGCCATCCTGCCAAACTTTATCGAAAGCTTCAGTGATGTCCAAAAACGCTGCTGAGCAGTATTGTTTTTTATTGGAACGTTTTCTCTATGAACTTGATAATTATATTAATTTGTTCAATAGTAGAATGTTGTTGCCTGAAGCCAAATTGATGACCTGGTATTAGACCACTTTTCAGACAAGGTCTTAATCTGCTTAGAAGCAGTTTTTCGAACAATTTGGACAGAATTGGAAGAATACTTATGGGTGGATACGATGAGGGTTCATGGGGAGGTTTACCTGGTTTTAACAAGCCTTGGATTTGTGTTACTTTCCATTGCGCTGGATAATGTCCGGTACGTAGGATACTGTTGAAGAGACCAGTGATAAATGCTGTTCCTTTGCGAGGCAGTTCTTTTACTAGTGATCCGGTGATGACGTCATAACCAGGAGCCTTCTTGCCAGGCAATTCCTTTTTTAAAACTTTTAATACTTATTTACAGATAAAATATTTTATTGGTAATGTCATTTGTGTAGGTAATTCTAAGTATTCTTGAATTTCGTCCGGCTGATTTAAAGTGTTTGGTGGATGGTTTTGAAAAACGTCAGTAAAGTGTTTTGCAAATACTTCTATCTTTTATTTGGTACTTCTCGCCCATTCGTTGTTATCCTCACAAATTGGTGGTGAAGCTTTACTAGGTCGTTTGGATTTTCTTGTGGCCTTAAATAAAGAATATTCGGAGGCTTGGCTTTCAGATTGGTAATGTAATTTTGAAATCTACTTTCGTTGAAGGTTTTAAATAAACTGGATAATTGCCTGGTAGCTCTATTGTAGTTGGTTCTATTAGCTGGATATCTTGTCCTATGACATATTTTTCTGTTTAATTTTTTCTTGAATTTTTTTCAGAATGTAGGAAGGATAATTATCACAGCTTCTGTTACACTCTCTTCGTGGAGTGGCGTGGCACGCTGCTTTTTGTACTCTTTCAGTTATAATCTCAGTAGCTTCATCGATGTCATCTTCTGATCTCAAGAGCATTCGAATGCTTGTAAAGGTGGATATCCATTTACGGTACATAGTCCAATCTGTATGTTTATTTACTAGTACTAACGGCTAAGGGATCAAAATTATTTTATTGCTAACTGTTATTATGATGGACGAGTGTTCTGAAGACAATTCATGGGAAGCTTCAGTAGTAAATAGTTTAGAGTAAAATAGTATAGAGGGCCTTGCTTTACATAGAGCACGGAAGTGACCCTTTTCTTGAATTCTGATAAAATAATACACTTCAACAGTGTTCAAGAGACGTTTTAAAATCCCCAGATGCCGAAAAAGTGTTCTTTTCAAAACGTCCGTCCGTCCGTCCGTCTGTCTTGTCTGTCTGTCCGCTTGTCCGCCTGTTTGTTCATCCGTCGGCCCATTTGCCCGTCAATCCATCTGTCTGTCCGTCCAGCACCCTCTGGAGAGGGTGCTGGTCCGTCCGAGAACAACACTAGTGCCTACTAGTGTAACTATTCGTAGTATTTCAATTGTATTAACGCTGGACTAGCTCAACCAGTGCGCACTTTGTAAATTACTGTTTAAAAACTGAAAATAACTTCTTATCCCAAGTTCTTTCGCCAGCCTCTTAGCTATATGTTAAAGTTTTACAGGTGGGTCATGACGATCCTATTAACGCGCCAATTTAACTTTACATAGGTTTATATACATTACATTACATATAGGTTACATTACTTATGGTTCTACTCGATTCTGACCGCCCATGCATGCGTACATGCAGGCAGGAGGTACATACAAGAGCCAAATTTACAAAAATATTTATAAAACCAAAAGGATATCATTTTATAGAAATAATGCATATTTCACTGCCCTCACATGTGCTGCATATTCCCCCAACGTATTGCCCGCCTATTGCCCTGCATGTTCCTTGTATAATCTCGGCACTTTGCATGTTACCTAAAACTTCTCCGCAAGTTTCTCACTATTCCCCGAACCCTTACATTGTGACTGCACGCTTAGGTAGGTCTCCCTACATGATTCCCACGTGTTTCGCATATAAACCTCCGCATGTACCTTCGAATGTTTCCCGCCTACTTCAAATGCTTCCCCCATGTTCCCCGTAAGATCCTCCATATTTTACTCCCATGTTTCCCATAAGGTTTCTCACGTGCTCTCCTCATGTTAATATAGAAATTACATTGCAAATTCAGAAAATGAATGTAATATTTTACGAAATACTTATACACGTGACGAAGGCGGATAGTGCATTCGCTCACTTGCCAGTTTACACAGCCAGTTCTGAAAGCTAGAGTGCTTAGAATAACAGAATTCTCTAAAGACTTTTCGCAAAAATGCGAACTCCAGAAAATTTAACTTTTTAAATCATTATTTTAAGTGAAAATAACTTCACAGTGGAACATTGGCTCTCTGACAACCCGTGTTACAGGGTGACGTAACTCATGGCGGGGGACAAGAACGTGGTATTAACTCTCTTCGATCCACCGTTTTTGAGATAGGCACGATGGTAAAATGTGTTGTAGGGGAATATGCGTTACGAGCTGCATTTACGCATGATTTCCCAAATATGCCATAAATTGCGAATTTCTATGTTATCCGTCTTAAATCCCTTTGGTTCAGGTTCGCGGTGTAATTCCGTATTCAGCAGTAATACATATCGGTTTTGTGTCGATGCCAACATAATATACATGGGTTTTAGGCCGATGGTTTCTTACGAGTATAAGTGTCACAAAGCGTCATTTTTCCTTAGACTTTTACATGTAGAGGAAATTCTCCAAACGTCGTAAGAACGACACACTTTTTAGTATATTGTTTTTATTTCTGATTCTTATAGATTAGAGTATTTGATACTTTTATTGGTAAACATTTTCTTCATTGATGTTCTGTAAATGAAAGGGAATCAAATGAGTGTATTTAAGAACACAATGACTTAATACTTTTTTTCATGCATTATTTGGAGGCAGGAATTCAATCCCCAATTACGTTGGATCTAATTTATTATTTTATCTTATCTGTTTATTTACGTGTTTGGAGAGGACAAATGGCTCATTATTATATCCAACATAATAAAGCTTCTTTTTTTGTAGTAGATAAATGCCTCATTATATTCAGTTTAATAAAGGGGACTGACGAAGTGAATATAATATTTTATCACTACATTTCATCAATGCATTAATTTTACAGACATTAAGGTAATAAATATATCAAAATATGTGTAATATTCAATGTTTTATTTTCAACGATAGACTATTTAACTATTTAACATGAGTTTTTAACCCTTGGACATGGTATCTCTTTTCATATTATTTGAAATACTATTACGTTCGATTCCGCGCCATTCCATTATTATTCCTTGTATTATTGGTATTACGCATGTCATATCACACTTTGTATCTCTTCTGTGATACACATATTCAACTGTATTACCTATTTATTTTTTTCAAATGTAAATAAAGCAACACTATGTTTAGTCATGCATGAGATTGACTTTGAGAATCGTAACTGGACATATGATTTCAAAAATTATTTGCACATTGCTAAGGATTTAGTAGCATTTTTATGATTTGAATTCACCTGAAGGAGCGTAATAGATCACTATAAGGGGTGTGCAATCCAAAGACTGTTGTGTTTTGCTGCTAATGTCAATATCAAGAACAAATTCTGATTAAATACGATCTAACGTTTTGTGGGGATTAGTAAATCCTAAATGTTTAATGAAGGGTGATATCCTTAACTTTCGTGGAGGTGTGATAGTTCAACAATTGCATTACGAAAATGCAAAACCCCCAAAAAGCGGACTGTCAAAACACTGCGGCATGCTCTTACGAAATCCCTATTCAACTGAAACTGATTTCAGTTCTACCCAATATCTTCTTCGCAAAAAGTTAGATCGTATGTAATTAGCCTTTGTTCTTGATATGGACATTGACAGCAATACACATCAGTCTTTGGATTAAAAAAGACAACCAGTTTGATCGTTCACATAGCGAGGAAAACAACTGAGAAGCACTTCATACATCGCGATGTCACTATAAAGAAATTGCGGCTTATTTACACAGATTTAACTAAAAAGGCGAATCCCTTGAGAGAAATGAAATAGTCGTGATATGGTAGAACTTCTTGGACAAGGTTGATATAAAATGACAAAGAAAACAACTCTCCAAAATTGTGCAAGTTTTTTATTGAATCCGGCACTGCACGAAAAAACCCTGAGTGGATACGACTGTGACATGTCTGCACCAGAGCGTTTTCTACCAGAGTCATATTTCGCACGCTGTCCTTTGCAAACAAGCAAACAACAGACAGGAGCCCCACCCATAAGAGTTCCCAAACATGCAGTGTTGGGTAGGAAGAGATGGACAAGACTTGACGTTGATTAATCGTTAATTCAGCGTAGAACGAATAAATGCACTTTTCTTTACGTTATTTCTGCAGTTTTTTTTGAAATGTACTACATTTCGCTCTCATTTCCGGACTTTTTCGGGCATGTGCTTTACAAATGCAACTACAGATCGTCGACTTTAACATTTACACTACAATGCAAAATCGATCTTCAGGATCACTCACATGTAAAGAAGCATCTTTTACAGGAAACTTCTGAGAAATATTTTGACGAATTAACATTTAAATTTAACAGGAAATTTTATGAATGTTTGAGCCTTTTTGCATTAAATGTATTACATTTCAAGCTGAAATATGTAGAATATTAAAAAAAAATTGAAAAAATGTATCTCTTTTTAAACTCTTTCCTTTGGCAACAGCTTGTAGTGCTCATACTCCCCCCTCTATGAGAGGAAATTATCTTTTAATACAACTAATTTCCAAATTAAGGAACAGAACAAAAAAAGTAATTCGAGATGTTGTAGTATACGCATTTACTCGGAGTTCATAATTGTGTAATAAACTCAAAATAATGACCTACATAAAATCAAAAACACGAGTGTCACGTAACAAAAATAAACGCGAGCAATGCCAAGGTAGTTTATTACCATAGTTAAGATGGCTGATAATTAAAACAAAAAGTGACAAAGAACCTAATAGAATTAACAGAATACAGTATTAAATTATTTACATATTCGTATTTGCTGATCTTAAAGTTACAGCAAGTTATGAATTTACATACCAGGGATTCACAACCTTTTTCTCTCATTGACTCCTTTAAAGCAAATTGCTTTCTTCATCGACCCCTTTACGTTTTCTCTATTATATATATCACGCATAATCATGACACAAATATTGTAGTATATAAATGCCATAAAGAAAATAATTTCGATCACCAATATTCTCGTAAGTATCTCGATTTTTCAATTATAGAAAACGCTTCCGCTATTGAATGGTTGAGTTTCTAATCTTCATTGAAATGCAATGGTTACAAAATGTTGAGTGTTTTTTAAGAACTGGCCATTTATCCAATGTTTCTTGCGGAGAGTACTTCCTTGCGCGATAAAGTATTATTGTGAATGCATAGTTATAATTTCTTGAGTTTTTTAAACCTCCAAATTCCTAAGTATGAAAGACGAATAAGAAACAAGTGGAGCGAATTTGTATTTTATTACCATACGTTCGTTGCTTTATAACAGAAGCTGTTAATTAAATATACTGATATTTTTTGTAATCAATTGGATCTTGATTATCGTGATAGGTGCCGGGCTTACATTTGGCTATTGGTTCCCAATCGACCTCATAATCATCATTGACCCCCTTCAAAATTCCATGGGTTCCCTGGGGGTTTATCCTGGTCCCGATGGGAAGCCCTGATGAATATAAATAATTGACAGATGGAGCAGTGTCGCAATTTAGAATAATTCACAATTACTGTAGAGAAAATGTAATAGACGATAGTGTATTTGGGGAACTTTTATTAGAAATTTACTTTGAACACATTATATTAACAAAAAATTGGTCACGTAAGAAACACTGTAAGAAAATTCATTTTCCATGAACTCCATCTTTTCTCTTTCGTTTTTGCCACAGTAATGAGAATCGAATGGATGATATTTGAAATTTTTCATTTATTTTTCATTGTCACAGATAACTAACTAATGTATTGGGAATTATCACACGTTTTAAACACACGTACAATAAATGTGATGCATTTAAAAATTGACATTTTTTAAAGAAAGTAAAAAATAGTTTAGAAAAATGGTACATTTTACTTGCAAAAGAATTAAAATTGATCATTAAGTAGAAGGTAAGTAGAGTGAAACATATTGTCTTTATTCGCGAAATAAACTACGCGGTTCATGAACCGCGTGAACCGCGGTTCATGAACCGGTCTCCTGAAAAATACGAAGACTGTGCGAGAGGGATAGCCATCAAGATGAAAGATGTATATCGGCATGTACCAGTTTCCTCTCCGGCAGGTTTATTTCTTTCAGCAGGGCACCACATTCACCAAGCCAAGCTCACGACTGGCCTCGCGAAATGTGTGGTACAGGAGCGTACAGAAATGTGTGTGTGTAAGTGGAGAGTAGGGGGCGTGGGTGAGAGAGGGTGGATGGCGCTCGATTCTTGGTCTGTTTGTTAAGGGACTGTTCTGGCACTCATCTGGCATATATACTACAGAAATTTATCGATCAGAGCAGCTATAATTCTTCTTTGGACGGTAGTTAAATTCGACCCAGCTACGTAGACAGTGTCGAAAACCCGCCACCGGCGAGAGTCGGGAACCTAGAACCTCCCAATGATGCTGCGGAGGCAAGAATGATACCGCCCCATCCTATCGCAGTCAGAGGTTGGGTCGAGCAGTAGCTACTCGGCTGTCCAGGAGACGCCGCGTCCTAGGCACAGGTGCCAACGTTTCGGCCGCCATTCCGCGACCTTCCTCTGCAGCTATTGACTCCCGCCGCGGAAGCCTACGCTTTCGTAGTCGAGCAGCTCTCCCGCGCCGTAGCGAATGAGCCTCGCCATTAATTTCGCGATTTGTGGTAGAGCGGTTTGCGTTCAGTTGCTTGACGCTTCCATTAAACTCCCGCAATCGGCCTCCGCGCATTCCACTTCAATGAGGGGTTCGCGATGCACACGCCATACGCAATGTGGTAGAATATTCAATTACCACGCACACCTTCGGAAATGAGAGATCGCATCCGCTGGAGTCCAATTCCATAATCCGATAGAAACAATATCGTTTACGTCGTTTTGCTACAAAGTGTCGTATTCACTTTGAAGCACGAAATGCCATATTATAATCAAGTGTATTTTGGTATTTTCAGCACGTTGGTACATTTACGAGAATTTCGAAGGTACTAGAAGGCATTACAGTTTCTACGCAAATATAAGTTACGTAATGTAAACAATAAGCGAAAAATGCATGAATATTTGAGGTGAAGTTTATTACTTTACCTTCATCACCTCCTTAGCTGCTCCATTACGTAACTTAGTAATCAGATAGCCTACGTGTCCATCAATGACTGTGTTACAGGTAGAAAACGTCCTGTATATCAATCAGGGCGAGCGAGATGCCATTAGACGCGTCTCTGTGTATTAATGGGGTACTTACCACTTTTTAAGATCTTCCTGAACGTTCTAAGAAAATTTTTGAAAACAAACAAGCAAACAAACAAACAAACGACGGTATTTTTATTAGGAGGTGAATAAGAATCTAAAACACGTTGGCGTGAAGGGTTAAGGCACATATAGAAGTGAACATTGGATTATTCGATTCCTCTCGACGAGACAAAATTGATTGCCACTATTTTAGTCTGATCTTTATAAAAGAGTAAATTCTACCCGGAATAAGTCCAGTCAGAGTACTCACCTGGGAGCGAGCTGGTGCACGAGGACTAGAGCGGGCGCGGCATCGCGGCGGCGTCTGCAACAAAGCGAGAAAATCTACTTAGTTCTCCTCTGAAAGACGCTGGTAAGAGAATTTTTTACTTTCTCGTATACTACTAACGTACTATAGAGAAAGTGTTGTAATTCTGCAGAAAAAGGTGATTTATTGACAGAACAATCTTGTTTTGTGGGTCACTGCTATCGAAACAGTGGATAATTATTGATTTTATATCTAATAAATTAGTTCCTCTTATGTGTTATGTATTCAGAATCCAAGTTATATGGTTTCTTGATATTGAAATTTGGTCAGCCGGCCGCTAGTATTCTCCTCCAGGCAGAGGCTGCATTTGACCTAGCTATCTAGCTTGTGTCAAACGTCTGTTGCCGTTGGGGCTCGAACACTCGGACCTTCCGGTCACAGACTGGAGAGCTGCATAGTCTCCTTTTTTATTATTATTATTTATTATTATTATATCTTTACAGATCATACATAGTTCAGTACATATAACACTTTACGTATGTATTGATGGCTTACATTCTAAATTTCCTAAAATTAAACTAAAAACTAATTCGGGTGAGGAGATCTTTTCCAGACACCTCTAAAAACAATCTATTTCGGCAAATTTAGTTAGGAATGCCTGGTATGGATATCTATTTTTTAATCCGGTTCTATGGGGAGTTTTCCGGAGTCTGAAATTGTCTAGGTGTGGTTGAGGTATGGAGTGATAGAACTTGGTTGAGAGATATGTCATATGGTGTTGTATGGAGTCAATTTGAAATTCTTTGTAGAGCTGTGAGTTTGAGACAAACCAAGGAGCATTTGTGATAGTTCTAAGAAACTGGTTTTGGACTATTTGGAGCTTGTTTAGGTTTGTTCTTGCAGCGGAGATCCAAACTGGAGAGGCGTAAAGGAGGAGTGGTCTAATGATACTTTTATAGATGGATATGACGGTTGGGAGTGGAAGGTGTGAAGATCGATTAATGATGGGGTTTAGTTGGTGTATCTTATTTTTAGCTTGCTGTATTTTTCTATTGATGTGTTGGTTCCAGTTCAGTTTAGTATCCATGTTTAGACCGAGATATTTAACGGTACTATTTGGAGGGAGCCAGTTAATGGGTTCATTATTTATTGTGAGAGGTGCTGGAGGTGTAAAGGGTCTTAAAGTGAATATTTTAATAGCTGTTTTGGTAGGATTCAGTTTTATTTTTAAATATGCTGCCCAACTGTCTAAGAGTTTGAGATACAACTGAAGACATAGTCTCCTGAAGCATTAAACCGCGTCTGGATGGGCCGCGGAGCGCTGAGGGACAGATTGGCCTCCAAGGACGCAGAGGACGTCGCCGCAGGCACAGCGGGTTATTCAGACGCCACTCCGCGTCCGTTTGGAGGTGAAGTTCTGCGAGGCTGCTCCTGCACCGTCATCCTTGCATCACACTCCACGGCCGCCCGCTGGGAGCGACCGCGCCGTAATATCACATTGTACGAAGCAATCGAGACGTAAATTGATCGATTGATCATTTCGTGTTTCCGGGCGCGTCAACTGCTTTGGTCATTAGTCCCGGTAGTGTAGTGCATGTTTTCTCTCTCGGGAGATGGCGGTGATCTTCCCCCGCTGAATGGCGCCGACCTACCGTCGGCTAGTGGGTTTTCCCCTAACCAGCAGCGGGCACCGCCCAGCCGGACAAGCTCTAAGCTCCCGACCGGTCTCCCGGAATATGTGGTAGTGTAGTGCATGTTAGTGTAAGTGTGCGTGTGGGTAAGGAGAGAGGATAGGTCAAGGAAGAGGAAGGACAGATCGCGCGCGGTCCGTGGCCCGTTTGTTAGGGTACTGCCCCGGTATTCACCTGGTGTTGATCGGAGAAACCACGGAAAACTACCGATCAGAGCAGCCGTCCATTAGAATTATCCTCCAGACAGAACTAGCTGAAAAGCTAGTGTCGAAAGCTATCGCTCCCGGTCGTGACGTAAACATGATTGACATTCTTAGCAGCGGCACTAAAACAAATGAAACAATAAATAAATGTGTTTCTCCAGATATAAGATGCTAGTAGTACTGAAAGTTCTGATATTCAGACGTAATATGAGATTTTCCGCACGCGACCTTGGAATCCCGCCGCTACAATCGCAAGACAGACGAGAAGGGGACACTGGAAATGTTGAAGCTAGAAGGATGCTGAGAACCAGTACTGGGGGAGGGGGCGTTTTATTTTCTTGTAATTTAGGATAGATAGATTTCTTCAGGAGAGACTATATTCGACGAAATAGTGCATTGAAAGATCACCCTGTAAAAGTGAAAGTAAAACAAAGTTATAAAATGTGTTGAAGTTTCTAAAAATTATTGGGCTCTAATTCATATACTAGGATTGATGATCCTAATGGCGCGGATAATCAATTCATAATTATTCACTTAAAAATCATCAGTGGTGATGCAGGTAAATCAAGAAAGATTGTTCTAGTTCATACAAAAGTGGAAGAATTTCGAATTATTACGTCTTTCTGTGTAGCCTGCACGAACCCATGTTGAAACAAGGATATCTGGGCTATCGGTTGTCAATACAATTGGTGTACTTGTTTAAGAATGAATGAAGATTTATTACCAAAAGAGTCTGGAAAACATAATGTTATGTTTAAACAATAGGTAGTAAAATATTAGCTCGTAAAATATAAAATGTTCTTAAAAAATTATATTCACATGAAATATGGAAACATAGTTTCTTCTTGGTAAAAGAATTCATTTTTTAAGATGGCCCACTTTACGAATTCTTACCATCCTAGAAAACATTGTACACTGTGATGATGTCTGATGACTACAGAAACTGAGTGGAAACAACACCAGACAAACACACTAAATGAACGCTTCCGCGACCAGAGTCATTATTGTCTCGGTTGTGAGAATGACGCAGCATTGCGCCTCCGGTGCGGCGCAAAAGGGAGACCAAAGGAAAACTAGCAATGCTACAATATCATACTTTATCGTCTGTAAATTGTTCAGAACGGGATTGTAATATTGTACCAGGTGAACCAATGGGAAAAGAAACTCGATTGGGTGTGTTTTATTGGGCAGTGACGGATTGCTTCAGTTGTAGATCGCTTCATTGTCCGACCACATGTCTCACATGTGAGTTTATTCAACTTGCAAAAATATATTTGGCAGATCGGTAGATGTTAATGATAGGTATTAGATATTAGCGTAGGATATGGTGTCTAACGTGATATCCATTACACCACGCCCGTTCGGCAGTTCGGCGTTAGACGTATAAAAATGCATATCTAACTTTTAAAGGCTTGAAAGATTTAATGAAAATTTTATGAAAAACTTCTTTATACTTTTGTGGGAAATTGGCACAAATTGATTCGAAATTACGCGAAAACTACTAATATTTTGAAAGCGACTTCAGATGAAATAAATGACTTAAAGATCCAACAGTGTAGAAAAGATTACAGTGAAAAAGAACTCTCTGGCTTCATTAATGAAGGTGTTGTACACATGAAAAAATCTTTAAAAAAGTTCTGGTCGCTTTCTTGAAGTAATCACGAACATTCGAGGCTATATTTCAAATTTGCAGAGCCTCCAGTTCGTCAGAATTGATTGGAGAGTAATAATTTCGGGGAAAATCCAGTGCCTGGTTTAGGCATTAGTTTGTTCACAGACATACACAAGGACAAATGGACAGACGAACGTTTTTTAATAAAACACTTCTTCGATAACAAACTCCATCAAAATGTGTATTTCTTTAAATTTTGATAATTAAAATTTTGCGGCATTACATAACTTTCCCTGTACTACGTATACGAGAAAGTAAAACATGCGATATTAAAAAAACAGACGTAGCAATTTAATCGAGAAGCGAAAAGCAATTTGCGTTAAGTTACAACCTTGGCTTGGAACCGCCATAGAGTGGGCACGTTGTTAGAGAAAGCAATACCTCGTTCCTGACACTAAAGAAAACCGTAACCAAGATGACGAGCCACCATTCTAAGTAAGAGAATGAACTTGTTTCACTGAATTATAATTCGTCGAAGAACTTTATTTAAGAATGGAAGATCTATAATGAAAAAAAGAAATTAAAACATTTGAAACGCGCATTTGCTAAATGTTATTAGATAGTAGGATATGATTAACATATAAAAGATTTTCGCTGCAAGGTTAAATGTCATAAAATTCTCTCGTCGCGAGGTTAGGTTATGTAAAAGAACTCCAATTGCAAATAATGAAACGTTTCCTATTCACTGGATTATAATAATAAAACGCGTCTACTCGCCGTAGATTGTTACTGATCTGTCCGTCTGAGAACATCGCTAGCGTCTAAATCGTTCAAGGATTTTTCACCAAATATATTCCTATCTCGATCTGGCTGATATCATTGCTTCTTGAGTTTGAAGAGGATATTTCAATTTTTTGAGGTACTTTACTTGACGCTCAAAAGACATTTTAAATTTTTTCTAAAACGTTACTCCAATTTTTTTCTTTATTTTTTCTCTCGGAAGGATTAAAATAAGTTTACAAAAATGGATATTCCAATTTTATTGAAAACCCAATTTTTAAAATTAGATAATATGTACTTCAAAATAAGATCGTAAAATAAATTTATGTAAAATGTTTTGAAAATATAAGTAGTTTTAGCGTGCTTAAGTGAACAAGTAACAGCCTTAAATGTAACGTAAACAAGATTTTCTAACATTTACAAACATTTTTATTTTTTTCGGACTCATCCAATTTTCTTTAAAATTTCAGTTCTCGAAAATTGACAATGTTCAACTTTATTTTCACAACGTCGGAAAGGGTGTTAAACTGATTTGGACGGTTGTCGGAGTTATGTTAAAAGCTTACTATACCTAAGTTCCTGAGTTCGAATCCCAGCTTTCTTTTTTCTTGGAAATACTTCTGAGAGTTCAATGGAATTATAACATTAAGCAATCATTCCAAAGAATACGAATATGTACGTACTGTTGCAGCACGACTGGTTTATTGACGCGTTAAAGTTAATTACGTGCGTGCGGTATATTAAAGTAAAGTTCAAATTGTGTCGCCGCTCTTTGTAAATTCAATGTACTCTCACAATAAGCCTAGAAAACTATTCAAATAAAAAATATTAACATATACGTTGACATGAGCAACACCGAATATCTTAAGCTAGTACATCACATTCTGATTGGTCAAATGATTGCCCTACGATCGACACTGACTGCAATATTTATGATTTCTAACTCATCTAGGCCGAGAACGTCCAGCAAATCTTGATACATGGCAGAGGATAACTTAATAATTGTTGATTGATAATTCAATTGTTTCTGTTCCATACTGTGACATACCGATATGTCACGTTAAAATAAACTAACATTTATTTGTAGACAATATGAGTGGAACATGCATTACGAAATATCACGAGAGCTAGAGCTTAGCAACGACCGTGAATAAACAATGTAGTTTTGTTTTTCTAAATGCATTAAGAGTTCTGGTACCGAAAGTAGAAAATTTGGGATTCGGCGAAGAAGTTTAGACGATCAAAATGTTAGCTACACCAAAATATAACGAACGTATGGATTGGCTGGGTGAGAGAAGGACGGTCAAATGTTATGAAAAAAATGAAGGTAGTTTAATACGAAGTCTTCGAGGGATGAATCATGCAGAAAGATTTCATTCTGCTCTGAAACGCGCTTCTGAACTGATCGTATGTTCGTGAGAGGAACGAGTACAATCGAGATAGAATTGGGTTAACAGTGAAATTTTAAGGACAGTGAATGATATTGCAGATATTTTGATGTGGAAGCAATATTGATGTATAAATTGGAACTTTGCCGGGAGTGGTAATCAAGTTCGGGACTATGTCATAGGACGTAATCGGGACTGATAATTTCGATAGTTGGAGACCAGCTTGGATAGGGGCAGAAGAGGATTTCTTGGGACTTTGGACTACGGCAAGATCGCAAGATATTTCGACTGAGAAGTCTACGAGGGACATCAACGAAGAAAAGATAAGTTAACCGCGGTATAAGTGGTAAATTGATAAGATATCTTGATCAAAGGCCTAAAATTGTAAATTCTCTAAATTGTTTGCTAAAAAGGCAAAAATAAACTTTGTTGAATTTTGTTCTTTAGAAAAGAAAGTGATTTTCATTTAGTCAATCCAAACAGTAATGAACTAGGAATAGAAACATTCTATTTCAGATTCCCAGCTGCGCTGTATAGTCGCGGATCCTATAATCCATTATAGAGGTAATAAGGATTATAATATATCGTGACCCATTGACCCAGCAAGCCGGACTCTAAGATCTTTAGCAGATATAAATGTAGAGAGAGGAAAATTTTGGTATATCTCCATACTGTTTTCAAATGTAGTTTAATATACGGGAAGGGAGAGGCGTGTCCCTCGTGCTCCCGCCAGCGACGCTCGTGGTTTGTCGAATCTGTCTAAAAAGTCGTCAGTTTCGAGTCCTCGGCGGGTATGTATGCATGCATGCCCATTTTTTAGTGCTGTATTGTATTTAGATAGGTCTTGTGTCGAAATAATTTCAAAGTCGAGGTAGTGTAGTGTCGACAACGTGGGTGACTAATCGTAGTGTATGGGTAAACGGAGGAAATAAGTGTGTTAGGAATGATTTAGACAATCCCCC
This sequence comes from Teleogryllus oceanicus, assembly GCA_964035755.1. NCBI lineage: Eukaryota > Metazoa > Arthropoda > Insecta > Orthoptera > Gryllidae > Teleogryllus > Teleogryllus oceanicus. The sequence goes on along the minus strand of CAXIVR010000005.1, from coordinate 98,862,364 downwards.
GAAAAAAAAAGTTTGATTTGTTAATGATAGTTAAAACAAATATGTTGTCTTTTAGGAAATTTATATTACGTTTTTGGCTATAAGAATATTAATTACATCATTTACTAGGAATGATGTAACTTTTGGGAAATGAATGGAAAATACGGAGCGGATTAAACGTATTCTAAAGAGTACGGGATTTATTATTTTAAAAACCTTTGAAGTTGCGACTCAAATGCAATTCGAATGTGACAAATAATTCAATGGGTAAAGGTGTAGTCAAATATTATCTGTCGCGCGAATTAAAATAATTATTATATGTACTAATTATTATTTTACGTATTTCTGTCCGTCCATTCATTGCCCCCGCAGGGAGGGATCACGAAGGCGTAAGTCGTCGTGGCCTCTGGTGGAGTGTCGTAGACGACCACCCGGACCCTGAGTCTCGCGGCGCCGCTCACGTCGTTAGCTTGGAGATGCAGGCAGTGAGAAGGCGATCTCCTGGTAGTCGGGCTCTCCCGGCTACCCACCAGCTGGGCCTATGGCGCGTCGTCCTTTGGGCAAGATTGGGCGAAGGATGCGTTTCGGAGTATTCCAGACCCCACTTTAAAATCTGGCGGAAACTAGATACTACCCGTCAGGTTGCTCAGGTTCCGGCGTTACCCACGTCGATAGCAGGCGTTAAGCAGTGGGGAGACGGGATGGACCTTCGTTCAGGTGGCTCCCAGTTGGGCTCTCTGATTCGTCGTGGCAGTAGCCCGATACTCTAGGCTTATAGGAGGGAACCTGTTCCCGGCGCATGTGAGTGGCGCTTTTAGACTCCAGTTCTGGCCTGGAAAGCTGGGAGCTCTGAGCCAGCAGGGCGGCCATAACCCAGGCATTGTATGGGGAGGTTGCCGCGAGGGCAAACTAGGTTCTGACTGGATCCGGACGCCAGTCCCTCGCGCGTCGTCGGTGGGGGTAGAGGATCAAAGCCAAAAAGGCTAAGGTGCCCACTAGGGGGACTTGTCCCCCTGACGAAGCAAGGAATTGTGGTGTTGTAGACCACAAGGTGGTTTCATATATCATACAGTCCATCCATTGATATTTCAATACCCGTTCTGCACAAGGCGGTTTGGTTGACCGAATCAAACAGGTGATCTTCTCCACGAATTATTTCTCTGAATTGTTTTTCTTCCTACAGATTTCGAAGAGGAAAAAAACATATAGCAATTCAAACAACATATAAAGTAGATTTATCGAGTTAAATTTGTCTTCCACCTATTCTGCAAATACGAAAGAGGAACTGGAGTTATTGCTGCGCCCGTAATTGCGAAAATGCTTTTGAAGCCAAATTCACTTGAATCATATCAAACACTCAAGTTAAACGCAATAAGAAAGCTTCAAGATAATAACATTAAAACAAACAAACAACGGAGAGAAGACAATGCCGTCAGCTAATGCCTATTTCGATTGCGGAGTTGAGGGGAAGTGGGGACACACGTGAAATGCTTGAATAAATGAAAGTTAAGAGACACATAGATCAATTAAAAAAACAAAACAATTAATTACCAATGAGCAAAAGTAAGAAGCAGAGATCCTGAACGCCGCACGTGTGACACCACCATCAATTATTACAATCTCTCTCTCTCTCTCTCTCTCTCTCTCTCTCTCTCTATATATATATATATATATATATATATATATATATATATATATATATAATATTGTAATACTTAATGGTGAAGCCACCCGTGCGGTGTTCAGGATCGCTGCAGAAGGCCATTCAGTGTTTCGGTGGGAGCGGCGCGTAGGGCTGACGGCGCCGGGGGCTACGGCCGGTCGGCGCCGGCTCCGGGTTTCCCCTCATCGCAATTGGCTTCGTGGAAGCGCCGCGCCGCGCGGCGCCATCCGCCCCGCCCCTCCCCTCCCCGCCCCCGCGGCTGTCGCGGCGCCACCGCCGCCGCCCGGCGACACGTCCCCTTTATCTCCGCCGCCCGCGCCGCCCTCGCCCTGCGCGCCGCCTAGCGGATGCGACCGAAGCGCCGCCCGCGGCCGGCGCGCGAGGCTCCTTGGCTCGCCCGCGTGACGGCAGCGCGCTACCGCATTGCCGGCGGCGGCGGCGCGCGACGCACGGCAGCGGCGGCGGCGAGGGCGAAGGGGGCGGGGAAGGGGACGGGGGCGGGGCGGAGCGCGGCGCCGCGTGCCTCGCGCGTGCCGTCGTGCCGGCTGCGTGCGCGCGCGCCTCTTGCCCGCCTGCGGACCTTAGCGCGTCCTGGGGGTCGCTTGGAAATGCGTGGGCCTTCGCTGCGCCCGGCGTGCCCCTCCGGCCCCAGAGAGGGCGAGGACCCCTGGAAGTGTTCGGTCGTTGAAAGAACGAGAGGGCAACTGGCAGGTTTATAGTAACAATTCCATTGCTACAGAGTACACATTATTGCTAACTAATATTAATTAGGATTTAAAAAAACGAGAAAATTTTATCTTTTATCTAAACTTGCATTTGATATGCCAATACAAACGATGAAATGTTTAAAACATTTTATGATACAGCTCTTTGACCTATTTAGGCCTTTACAAAACTGCTACATCTCACGCAAAGCGTCGTTTACAGAAACGGACACGCAGATAATCTCGCGATGCCAGGTACTCAACAGAAACGTCCGGCATTACATTCCTCTTGAATATGAACAAAAACATTTCGTTACACCGGGATATAGTTGAATAGAAGACATTGGAAATACCAAACACGTGATGCAAAGGCGGTAGACCAATACCAGTTCTTCAACAGCATTCTGTGTTATGTTCTCATCTAACAGTTGTTTCAGCAGTACCTCTTGGGATCCAAACTGGTGATGAGCATAAAGTATAGTTTGGGTTTTATGTTACAAAACAGGTACAAAATTCCAGTTATTTTAAGAGTAGGTTCTTTAACATAAAGTAGCCCTCTTGGGGGCCGGTTATCACGTTCATGACAGGTTTGTGACAGGAGAAACGTTTGCCTGGTTAACTCGCCTGAAACTATATTGGTTCGGAATTAGTGGAATAATAATAATAATAATAATAATAATAATAATAATAATAACAATAATTCTATGATGTAATCACGGAATACTCTTGTTCACAAATAAAATAATGAGATTTCTATGAGAGCGACTCTTACTAACTTTTTCTGAAAGTATGGGCTATAAGTAGGAACACTTATAACATTCTCTATGAAACTCGTAAAATATTTTACATCGTCCTAATCTTCTCCTCTGGCGTACATTTCCTGTCTTTTAGAATGAAGGTCAAGAACCAGATTTGACTTTTGAAATAAAATATCACTTTCAATCTGGACCATCCCTCCAACAACTTGTATAGTATTCACTTGAGGGTGATATGAAAAGATGAAACGATAAATCCTTCTCGTTTCTTTAGAAAAATGACTTTCTTTTATAAAGTGCGTCCTTGTGGATAGAAGTTCATCACAGTTCATCACAAGAAATTGATGAAGTGTATGTGTTAGATATAAAACGAATAACAAACGAAAAAACGAACATTAAGAAAAGATTCTTCAGTCATGGAACTAAGAAACATTTGTCGGATTGTATCAGAAATGGCTACCTCAGAATGATTCCTATCATTGCATAAACTATTTCCAAGATCTACCGTACAATGTTCCTGAAATGATTATGGAGTTTTATCGATGGTTGTCCGATATCACTTAAAATATTTTGAGAGTATAAAATCTTTTCCAAAATATTAAAATCCTCGAAAGTATAATATTAGTGCGTTTGTAAAGCAAATAATAAATAATATTAATATAAGTTTATAACTTTGCAACACTACGGTCAGAAAAATGTTTCTGCCCCAACAATCAGTCAAAATGATACGCATGACGTGATAGGTCATATAATTTTAATTTTATACTTCTTTGTTACATTAAGTAACCGAATTATTGACAATAATAATAATAGAGAAACTAAAAAGTTCATCCGTCTACGTAAAATTTTCAAGTGCAAGCGGATAAACCATTAAAATACGTGCTATCGAAAAGTGAAGAAAACGTGCCTCTGAGCGTGCGTGCAAGGGTAGGCGTGCGTGACTGCAAGTGCGTGTGCATGCGTACGTGCGTGCACGATCTTGCACTGACCTCCCCTAGCGCTCTGGTTGTCAAACGGATGCCAATGCAGATTACAGTGGAATGCCTTGATGAAGTTCGGCATGAAATTCATTTCCTGAAGGGAGAGCACCCTCCCGCTGCGAGCCTCTAATCAGTTCTAGAAGCGAAGGGTGGAAGGGATGATCCCGCAACAGAATTTACGTAATTGGGGGTTGTAAAACTCTTCATTCTACTAGTGGGGTACGTAAACACACAACGCCATGTCATGTAGACTAATTTCCATCACTGACCTTACGTACGGAATTGAATGTACCGTAGTACAGTTCTTCTGCATTGTCAAGTGAAGGAAACCAGCATAGTTTAAGTAAAATCTACAAAAAACTATTTTTTAACTGACAGAAGAATAAAGTGTATCAGCCATTCCTTGATGAGATTTATTGAACTGTTTTCGTATTGTACCATCACTAAATTCATGTTGTGAATTAATTGTACATGCTGAATATAAATATATACAAGTTGTCAAGTTTTAATGCAAACAAGCGAATATCTCCTCTCGAGTAAGTTAGGAGATGTTAAAAGATCAAACGATTCGGTAGTGCTATCCACATACGCATGCCAGTTACGTGAAAATAATTCGTTTCAGCTGTTGACTTATTTCCTAATTAAAAAGCTATACTTGTAGACGAAATCGTTCCTGCCGCCAACTCCCCCACATCCGCGGGCCGCCGCCGCTGCCGTCACGCCCCCGGTTGCCCTGGTAGGCTGCTGTTTCGTGCTACGTTACATCGGGCCCTGTTACCAGATACAATGCTATAGCAATGTCTGGGAGGCTTGTCTCTAACTCGCGCTGAACAATTAACGTGTTAACACGAATTGGAAAACGTGGTGTGTTTTGCCTCCGCGTAGTGCAATGCATCCACGTGGTGTCCATTTAGTAGCATTAATTGGCTCACAGTGCTGGTTGGTCTCTTCAGAAGTGGCATCCAATTAATCGAACCTAAAAATTTGATTCTGTTTTGCGATCATAATTTTAAAACCACGGGAGATCAACAAAATAAAAATATTTCAACTGAAACCGAGGGAACGCGTGACATATCAAAACTTTTCCTTGTCTAGGTTTATGAAATGTAAAATTTGGAAATTGTAATTATTTTTATGAAATGAAAAAATCTAGATCTTAAGTATTTCAAAGTCTTCACAAACGACAATACTAAAATGATAAATTTATGAACAGTGATGTAGCAATGGCCAGTGACACCCGAGGCGAGTACGCAAGGCCTCACCCCCACCCAGACCTATAAACCTAACCCACCTGCAAATGATCTTTGTTGTCCGGGTGACGCCGCGTCGAAGACTGGTGCAAAAGGGGCACCATATACTTTAGTTTATACTTTATACAGGTACTTGACTCTGGCTTTAGGAATGTTAAGCTCAGTAAGTGAATATGCCGCCTGGGGAACCTAAGAATCTAGATACCCTTCCAAGCCCTACCAAATATTTTTGTGGCTTGGGAACACCGATTCAACTAATATTCAGATATTACGTATCAGATACAAATAATATGGGAAATTATGTGCTGTTGTAGCATCACTAGTTATTGCTTTTTTTTGGCAAGAATGTCACCATCTGCACCAATCTTAAATAAATTTGGAATGACACTACCAGATCTTCCACCTGGCGTATGTCCAACGCCAGAGTTCAAATGCTTCTAATCTGTACAAGTTAAACGAGAATACCCGCATCCACGCACTCTGGCATTCATCAATTCATCTGGGTAAGAAACACTTTATTCGTTTCATGAATCCTCAGCACGCGATGTTACTGCCGAAATCTCGATCTCGAATTTGTAGACAGGTTCCAATACTTTTTCTCTACTCAATTATTAGCCAAGGAAAATATTAAAAGCTATGATAGTGTTTCTAGAAAAAAGATTACTTGTCGCTTTGAACTCCAGCCTATGGAGGTGGTATTGGACCAATTAAAGGTTTTTTTCCCCAAAAGTTGCAGTGGAAATGGCGAGAACATTACACAACTTCTAGGTATTTAAAATAATTTTAAGACGACAAGAAAAGCAATTCTGATGAGTTCCATCGGAGACCAAATCTCATTTGTTAGAAGAGTGCGATTCTCCGCTATTGCAGGAACTAAACATGTTATTTTTGCTTCGTAGAGACATGTGACTACAATGAAATTGATTCGTTCTCTCTCTAAAAATCGTTACATACTAAACTATGTTACATACATATCGTTACAGACTTACCTTTCAAAGGAAGAGTCTTAGTTAAACAAAAACTTGTTATCGCATGTTGGAACTTTCACCAAGTGGATGAAAAGTACAATATTTGTATTGTAACATTGTATACTTACTTCGTAAATAGTTACTATTAAGAGGTAAGAAAGAAAGATGAGGATAGATTTTCCTAAATGAACATGCGCACGTGCAAGGACAAACTCACGCACGCACGCAAGCACACACTCACGCACGCGCGCGCGAGCACACACACACACACACACACACACACACACACTACTGCCTCACTAAGCGGATCCCATTCCTTCCGCCTTTCAGTTTTAAGGTTTTAAGGAATTTCTTTGCTTAGAAATGATTTCACAATGAAACAGCTGTTACAAACGATTTCAAAAATTTTTAAGTTTAATATAAGTGGGAATTCAACGTGACATCAATGGACGTCTCTATTCTTTAATTACAGGCATCAATCTCTCTCTCAGAGATGTTTTTGACTTCCAACATGAAATCCGATACTCATCATGCAACAATAAATCTCACACAACACATTTTAAAAGAACATTTTGATAGTTACTCATTAAAATAAAACTAAAGAGAAAACAAATGTAACGATGAGACTGTTTATTATTCTCATGTGAGATGTGGAAGAACAAGGGAGTCGTTTTTAGTGCCTCCGACAGTGAATGAATGCATTGCGTCATTGCAGCTTTTGATTACGAACACGTCTGCAAGCGAGGGGGACTGCACCTGCGAGGAGGCGGACTCGTGCGTGCGTATAGCCACCGCACGTGCAGCCGCCCCTCACCCTTGAACGCTCCTTCCTCCCCTTCCCCTCGCGCCCCTGACTCGTCCGATCGGAGAGGAAGCACCAAGCTCCTTGCTCCGATGTGAACGCATGCTTGTCCATTGCACGCATTCGGAAGGAGCTCTGGAAGGGAAAGCAGGGATGTGCTCCTCAGGAAAGGGGGAGAGACCGAAAAGAACAGGAGGGAAAAAAAAAAGAAAAGTGAAGAAGAGAAGAAGAAAAGTACGAGAAGGAAAGAGCGAGAGAAAAGAAGGAGGGAGGGGGGAAGATGAAAGGAAGAAAGAACGAAGATGAGAGAAGAGAGAAGGAAGAGAGGAGAGAAAAGGGGAGAGGAAAAGTGGAGAGGACAAAGAAGAGAAGAAAGAGGAGGAGAGAGAGAAAGAGGGAGGAGAGAGAGAAAGAGAGGAGAGAGAAGAGAGGAGAGAGAGAAAGAGGGAAGAGAGAGAGAAAGAGGAGAGAGAGAGAAAGAGGAGAGAGAGAGAAAGAGGAGGAGAGAGAGAAAGAGGAGGGGGAGAGAAAGAGGGAGGAGAGAGAGAGAAAGAGGAGGAGAGAAGAGGAGAGAGAGAAGAGGAGAGAGAAAGAGGGAGAGAGAGAAAGGGGGAGAGAGAGAGAAAGAGGGAGAGAGAGAAAGAGGAGAGAGAGAGAAAGAGGAGAGAGAGAGAAAGAGGAGAGAGAGAGAAAGAGGGAGAGAGAGAGAGAGGGAGAGAGAGAGAAAGAGGGAGAGAGAGAGAAGAGGGAGAGAGAGAGAAGAGGGAGAGAGAGAAGAAGAGGGAGAGAGAGAAGAAGAGAGAGAGAGAAAGAGGGAGAGAGAGAGAAAGAGGAGAGAGAGAGAAAGAGGGAGAGAGAGAGAAAGAGGGAGAGAGAGAGAAGAGAAGAGGGAGAGAGAGAAAAAAGAAAGGAGGAGAGAGAGAAAGAGGGAGAGAGAGAAAGAGGAGAGAGAGAAAGAGAGGAGAGAGAGAAAGAGGGAGAGAGAGAGAAAGAGGGAGAGGAGGAGAGAGTAAGGTGGAGAGAGACAGTAAAATGGAGAGAGAGCAAGATGAAGAGACTAGGATGAAGAATGAGACAAAGACGAAGAGAGTGAGCAAGGAGGAGAAAGGAATAGAGGGTAGACGGAAAAAGTAAGAGTTAAAAATATACAAGAAAAGGGGGAAAAGAGAACAGAGGAAAAGAGGCACAGAGGAAAAGAGGCACAGAGCAAAAGAGGCACAGGGGAAAAGAGGCACAGAGAAAAAAAGCACAGGGAAAAGAGGCACAGAGGAAAAGAGGCACAGAGGAAAAGAGCACAGAGGAAAAGAGGAAGGGAAAAGAAGGAGAGGAGAGGAAAAAAGTACGAGGAAGGGAAGAACATACGAAAAGAAGAACGGAGGAACAGAGGAACAGATAAGACACAGAAAAGAGGAAGAGGGAAATATGAATAGAGGGAATGAAGAAGAGATAAAAAGAGGAAAGCCTCGCAGAGGGAAAGCCTCGCGGAAGGAAAGCCTGGCAGAGGGAAAGCCTGGCAGAGGGAAAGCCTCGCAGAGGGAAAGCCTCGCAGAGGGAAAGCCTCGCAGAGGAAAAGCCTGCAGAGGAAAAGCTCTGCAGAGGAAAAGCCTCGCAGAGGAAAAGCTCGCAGAGGAAAAGCCTGCAGAGGAAAAGCCTGCAGAGGAAAAGCCTGCAGAGGAAAAGCCTGCAGAGGAAAAGCCTGCAGAGGAGAGAGGAAGCCTGCAGAGGAGAAGAGCCTCGCAGAGGAAAAGCCTGCAGAGGAAAAGCCTGAGGAAAAGCCTGCAGAGGAAAAGCCTGAGAGGAAAAGCCTGCAGAGGAAAGCCTGCAGAGGAAAAGCCTGCAGAGGAAAAGCCTGCAGAGGAAAAGCCTGCAGAGGAAAAGCCTGCAGAGGAAAGCCTCGCAGAGGAAAGCTCGCAGAGGAAAGCTCTGCAGAGGAAAAGCCTGCAGAGGAAAAGCCTGCAGAGGAAAGCCTCGCAGAGGAAAGCCTGCAGAGGAAAGCCTCGCAGAGGGAAAGCCTCGCAGAAGGAAAGCCTGGCAGAGGGAAAGCCTCGCAGAGGGAAAGCCTCGCAGAGGGAAAGCCTCGCAGAGGGAAAGCCTCGCAGAGGGAAAGCCTGCAGAGGAAAGCTCGAGAGGGAAAGTCGGAGAGGGAAGTCGGAGAGGGAAAGTCGAGAGGGAAAGCTCGAGAGGGAAAGTCAGGTCGAGAGGGAAAGTCGGGGAGAGGGAAAGTCGGGGAGAGGGAAAGTCGGGGAGAGGGAAAGTCGGGGAGAGGGAAAGTCGGGGAGAGGGAAAGTCGGGGAGAGGGAAAGTCGGGGGGGGGAAAAGGGAAAAGGAAAAACTGGGAGAGAAAAACACTAGGAGTGGAAAAGGGGTGGGGTGATGAAAAGGGTGAGGGGGGGAAACAGGAAGAAAAAAGAATGCAAAAGAGTAAGAATGTGAAGGAGAAGGACGGGAAAGAGAAAGAATATGAAAGAGTGACAAAGGGCAAGAAAGAAATTGGGTGATAACGATAGGGGAAAGTGATAGACTAAACGAGGTACGAGACGGAAGTCAAAAAAAGGGGTTCGCTGGAGAGATGGAAGTTCGATGTTACGTGAAGAGAGAAAGAACACAGATTAACGGATAAATCGAAGAGGGAGAATATGGAGAGATAGTGAATGATTGATTATTTTTTTCGATCTTCATAACTACTGTCACTAGTCCCGTCAGTGTAGCGAATGTTTTACTTCGGAAAGTGGCGATCTCTTTCTTCTTTTCCAGGTATCTCTCCCCAGCAAGTCACCGTCCCGACCAGGGCTGATCTTCTCTACCGACTATTCTCTCGAGTTCTTCTTCTTCTTCTTCTTCTCCTTCTTCTTCTCCTTCTTCTTCTTCTTCAGGTATATAGGCACGACCTGTTACGCCTCTGTTCCCATCTGGTCACCTCATCTCCTCTTCGGACAGACAGGATTTCTTTCTCCTTGTGAGATATATTTTAGAATTTATTTTCGGCAGGCATTTCTTCTAGCATTCTCTCAATGTGCTGCATCCAGGAATTTCGGTAGTAATTCATTTTCTCTTGAAGTTTACATACACGAAGTTCTTTACGAATTTCTAACTTCCTTTTCTTGTTCATTAGCTCATAACCAGCTACTGATCTCAGAAATCTCATTTCAGCATTTTGTTGTCTTGTGTTATCTTTCTTGGTTATTGTCCAATTTTCACTTCTACATAAACAAGTTGGGATACTGAATACATTATAGAATTTTATTATAATTTCCTTTCTGACTTTCTTGGTAGGACTTCTATGGTAGTGTAGTTAATGTAAGTGCAAATAAGTGTGAGTTAGGGAAGAGGGTAATGCAAAGAAGGGAAAGGAAGGCGTGCGGATGGCCCATTTCTTCGGTACTGATTAGATTCGCTCGTACTGGTCGGAGAACTCACTGAAAATTGTCGATCAATGCGGTCAGCCACCAGAATTATTCTACAGACATTGGTTGAATTTGTATAGTTAGTGTCGATAATTCATCATCGACAAAACACTTGACATTAACCGGCATATGATACTTTGGTTGGACTTTAACTGGAGGTCGTCCATGAAAAATCCTTCACAAAACCGCATGAATGAGAGTCACCCCAATGGAATAGAAAATGAATCCGATAAGTCACCTCATAAAATTTGCCAAATCTTTGATTTCATACGAAATATTTGACATTAACCGGCATATGATACTTTTATAATTAATCTCATCAATCTAATTTTAATATTATATATATATATATAATTATATATATATATATAAATAAATAAATAAATAAATAAATAAATAAATAAATAAAGGTGTGTCACGTAACGTTAGCCCCTCCTGCAGTTTTTGAACAGTTGAAGTTATTGAAATGCAATAAATGCTTGAGGGAATGAGGCTAATAGATACATGTATTCATTTCAATTTTTTGGTTTTATTTAACCAGATATTGAGATAATTTTTTTCAAATGGAACTATACATATTTCTTAGTCTATCGTGGCGAGCATAAAAAGGAGAATCCAATGATATACTTATTGTCATATGTTAGATTAGTATTTTTGACTAATTTTTATTTTTTTATGCTCTGTTTTTCTGCTTAAATTTGTGGGAGCTGGGGAGCGCTGCGTGACCTTGTAGCAGATAGTTATCCATTCAAAATATCCGTTGAACACGAGTGGCAAAAAAATTCACTGCAACTGCACGAGATGCTAATATCTGTGTTTTGTAAACTTCATCTAAATATATTTATCCAAATATGTTTGTGCCTTGATGTGAAAAATACGTAAATAACAATAAAAAGGCCGAATTTAAAATCTAGTCTTGTCAAATCGAATCTAAAATCAGGTCATGGGCCAAGCGACATTATCTTATTGGATGTTTAGTTACTCCAATCATCGACAAAAAGAATGGATATTAGTAAAACTCAAGACATTGAGTAATTTAGATCATGACTAGCCTAATCACAAAGTATTTTATTGAAACTTGGATTTAAGAGCAAAAGAAGGCTGAGTAATTGAAAGGCAATACATCTTTTAACTTCTCTAACGATTATTTATTATATTGATAAAAGAGAATGTTATTTTGAAATAGAAACAAATGAATACTGTACTAATCTTCTAACTAAAAAATACGAATCAGAACTTCAATTTGTTACAATCTCTCAAAAATCTTGGCCATGAAGACAAACAATTACAGGGTGATCAAGGAAGAATCACGTTAATGGAGGAGGATTGGATCTATGAAATTGTCTCTCTTGAATAATCAAACCACCTACACATTGGATCCTTAAGATACAGGATGAGTCATTTCAAATGAAAAGAATCACCATCTCTTCTCTTCAATTAGATTAACATATTACTAACGCCCTTTTTCTGAGAAACCACTTTGTTTGTGCCCAGCGGTATCTTAACGTGTTCTCTTCTTTTATCACGTCCAGAAAGTTGGGCTTGCTGAAGAACAAATCGATTTTTCGGATAGTAACGAAGAAAAACGCGTGAATTGACGGAAGTGGGTGCAAATTGCGACAGTCAGCGTATCTCGCTCGGCCCTGTGATCGCGTTCGATTTTAGCCCCTCAAAGCCTTGACTCGCCAGTCGATCGTCAGAATTACAGTTACGTTCGCTATTCACAAACGATGCTAATGAATTTCTGAATTTACAATACCACTTCGAGTTTTGCAAAAGCGCATAAAGTTGCGGTGACCCACTTAAAAAATTACAAAAGGGGTCTTTTTACGAGAATCTCTGAGTCTCGCGCCAAAACGGTACAGGACTTATTTATTACAAATATTATGAGGATTTTGCTGTTATGTTTCTAATACCTGAAATGAATCACTCTCTAAAAAACAACGGACTTACCAGCTGCTCTGTCCAGTTTTGCCAGCTCTTAGCAGTTTTCTATGATTTCTCCGATCAACACCATGCAAGTGCCGGAGCAGTGCTCTAACAAACGGGCCACGGACTGCGCGCGATCATATTTCCTCAACCTTGACCTATCCTAACACTTTAGTTCGGTACACTTACACTTAAAAGCATTTCATAACCACACATGTAGGGAGACCATACGGGAGCTAATAGTTTGTCTCAGCTAGAGCGGTGTCACGCTGGCAAGAGATACCTACTTGATGGCAGGAGAGAGCAGAATCTTTCCAGCAGAGTGAAAGTTTATAGAATGATTCCATCATTATTTGGCATTACTATCTGTTTTCCTGGAATGTTATTGTCATAACTGAACTATGTCGACGAAACTTCTTCGGAAAAACGTCTGATTTTTAGGAAAATCGCTTTCAGAGGTTTTGTCTGCGTTAATCGACTGAGTTTAACTCAATAGCCGCTGACGTTGCAGCGACTCTGACCTGGAGGTCATTGGCATCGAGTCCCGACGGTGGCAAATTTCCAACACTAGCCTAGACATCTAGGTTGAATTCAGTCTCAGTCTGAAAGAGAATTATGGCGGCTGGGTACTCTTTTTCGTCGTTTCTCCAATCAATGCCTAGTGAATGTCGGAATAGTACCTTAAAAAAGTACGTGATAGTTCCTTCCTCTTCCTCCTTACAGACATACATACACATATACACACTCATCGGGAGAACACCGCCACCTTCCGAGATAAAAACATCCACTGCACTAAGTGACAATTATAGCAGTTGACGTGGACAGAAATATCAATGTATCAATCTATCAATCCTTTGAGTTAGTGAGGTTTTGTAAGACTCAGGCCACCATGTTTATTTTCTCGCCCTCATCTTCGTCAGAAAAAGTATTTTATTCGTGAGTCGAAAAATGGCGCAAATGTAAAAAGATGCTTAAAAGAATAGGGGTGCTTCTCATTTTCGTTGCAATCCCTAATTTTTCAAAAGCTCAGTTTTTATCGGCAGCTTCCTACAACCTCCATATTGCAGACAGGCATTTTTCCTTAATCATATCTGTTGCTGAAAGTCGGATCTCCAAATAACGTCACGTACAATTTTTTGAAAATATGATTATTTTTGGCTTAATTTTGCGAGAAATTTAGGCATTTTTCTGTAGATTTTCTCTTCGTATGAGCCAGAGGATGATGAGAAATTGCGTTACTCCCAATTACGGCGAACTTTATTTTTGAAAATTACAAATAATTAACATTACAAAACTACAATTATGAGCATTTTTGTCTGTAAATCTTATCTTTAAAAATGGTTGTGTACACTTTTTTGAAAAAATTGAGCAGTTTGCGCGCAATTTCTGCTAAAATTGAATGCAAATTATTTCACGCAGAAATGTCTCTAAATTAAAAATAAATGTTCCCCAAGGATTGATCAAGGGACGCTTAAAAGAATGGCACATGTCTTACTTTCGTTGAAGTTTGATTTTTCGAAAATTGCAGAAGTTAGAAATAATGCCGTTGTAACACCATTAGTTTGAATCTTATGTATAATGGGCGTAACTTTGTGAACGGTAAAACGATGTGTTAACTGGCTTTCAGTATACTCCTTTCCTAATTCCCTAATTCGATCAACGTTTTAAACAGACACCTTATAAAAGCCATAAAGTGTCTGTCACACGGTAAGCTGGTATAAGCTCGATCGAAAGTTATTTAGTAAAATTCCCCTTTGACACGGAAGTTCATCCAACTGTGTAATTCGTATTTTGTCCAGATGTACTATCACTAAAAAGGTTAAATATTTTCCGTACTCGGTATGTCTGTAGGTAATTCAATAAAAATCTGCACATTCAACGCCACTTATATTTATACAGATACCTACAGACTCAGATATCTGCATGTGGTGTTGGAACACTTCAGCTGGATACTTAAAAGGGAGAACAAGCATCTTCTCCTATATTTTCAGTAGTACAGATGAGTATTGCGGCTCTCACTTGCAAAAACCCTTACGAATGAGGTCTCAAAAGAAAGATAATTTCATTCATTTCATAATTTCGTTTTTTGAAAACAATAGCGCAATATTTATATCAAATGCAACCCGCAACACTCGAGCAGTATTGTTATATAATGGTTGGGGCCGAACGTCTCAAAGAATTTGTAACTTTATGTGAAATTAAACTAATTACTGGATATTCTAGGCGATGAAATCGCACGGGCATACCTTTCTGTTAGATAATAAAGTCAAATAATATTGCAAAGAGTAGGGTTGTACTTTCCCGAACCTGAATTTTTTTATGGACAACTGTACGTAGCTTTCTCAGAAGTAAAAAGCTTTTCTAATATTTTAAGATTATTAAGGAACACGAAAATCTGTCAAGGAATATTTTATATTCACTTCAAATGTTGTTTTCAAGAAAGTATTTTGAATTGTCCCAACAACATGTCTATAATACTGAATAAAGATTTATTGAAAATTTGTTTCAAACATCAATTGGATTGTTTTTGTATTTGATATTCTGTGAGTACTTCGGAATTTAGCTTTCGACAATTTTTAAACAAATAAACCCGTTTCTTTAACAAATTTCCTTCTTAATATGGAAACAGAAGGATAGGGAAGAGGGCGGGGAAGGGGGCAACAATGCTTGGACGAGGCGCAACACACAACATTCCGCGCAGTTTAGTACAAAAACGAATGAAGGAAAAAATGTTAAAATTTAGAACTCGTTTTAATTATAGTAAAGTGAATTTTTGTGGGATGAATGATCTTCGAGGTTAGCCTCGTGACGTCCTTCACTTGGATTTCCAGGGGCCTTACTCGTAGGGCGCTGATACAAAGAGGTAACGTGTACCTTCTACATTGAAAACAAGAAGCATGAAGAAGCGTGTAATAATAAGTTTCATTAAAATTATTTGCCAGATAATATTAATTTTTCTTAGTTTTTTTTCTTCAAACGAGTACACAGTGTCTATATTGTCTTCCCACACGTAGAGATCTGTGGGCAGACCGAGAAGCAGACAGATGGACGAACAGAAGGTAAAATAAAATCACCTTGAAGTACGGTTGGCAAAGAAGCAAAATTTTAATCACATATTTAGCACAAAAGTGGCTCATGAAGTCACTGAAGTGTGTCTGTTCGGAAGGTCATAGGGTTTGTGCCCCATTTTTGACGTAGCTAGGTCGAGTTCAGCTGCTGCCAGGAGAAGAATTCTTGTGGCCGGCTGCTCTGATCGGTTCCGAGGTTTCTCCGATCAACATCAAGCGAATGTCGAAGAGCTATCCTAACAAATGGGGAACGACACTTCTGAAGGTGATTCACAACAATGCTGCTGTCTGAAGGAATTTCATCCCTTGGTTGTTGTCGTCAGGAACCAGGATTACAGGTCGTGTGTTTTCTCTGATGAAGGCGATCATAGCGATGCACTGTTTACACTTCACGTCCAACACGTTTCGCAATATCCCGATGCAACTATTTTTCTTCATGTAGCCCCACTTCATGTCCCCCTCAAATTCACTGCCAACTAACAGAAAAGAACGAGGCTTATCTCTGTCGTTGTGCAAAGTTTTTTTGGTTCTTTAAGGTCGTATCAACATCTAGATCATTAACAATCACTATTGAAGTTAACGTTATGGTAACTGTGAAGATTGATTAACAGATTTCTTGCGTTTCGTTGAGCTTAAGTTGCTATTAAGTCCCGTAAACATAATGAAAGTTAATTTCAATAGGTAGCGGTGTTCCTCCCTTGCTGTTTCGAGAGATCAGGTGGCAAT
Organism: Teleogryllus oceanicus; assembly: GCA_964035755.1. Classification (NCBI taxonomy): domain Eukaryota; kingdom Metazoa; phylum Arthropoda; class Insecta; order Orthoptera; family Gryllidae; genus Teleogryllus; species Teleogryllus oceanicus. The sequence continues at coordinate 98,846,136 of CAXIVR010000005.1, read as the reverse complement.
GTAGACTTGCGAGCTTTCCACTTGCAGGTATCACTTCCAGTGGAGAATAGCCCTAGTCACGTCAGCTTCTAAGCTCCCGGCATGTGGGGTATTATATTGCACGTATACGTATGTGCGTGTAAAGGGAGAGGAGAGAAGATGAAGGAAAGATCGCGCGCGGGCCGTGGCTCGTTTGTTAGTGCTCTGCACGACATTTGCCTGGTATCCATGGGAAAACGGTGAAAACAGAAGGACGGACAAACCGACGAAAGGACAGATGGATGGGCGGAAGGACAGACGAACAGGCAGGCGGAGGTCAGACAGACGAGAAGACAGATGAACGAGCAGACAGATGAACGGGCAGACAGACGAACGGGCAGACAGACGAACGGGCAGACAGACGAACGGGCAGACAGACGAACGGGCAGACAGACGAACAGGCGACAGACGAACGGAGACAGACGAACGGGCAGACAGACGAACGGCAGACAACGACGAACGGGCAGACAGACGAACGGGCAGACAGACGAACGGGCAGACAGACGAACGGGCAGACAGCAGACGACGAACAGGCGCAGACGACGGGACGAACGGGCGACAGACGAACGGCAGACGACGACGGGCAGACAGACGAACGGGCAGACAGACGAACGGGCAGACAGACGAACGGCAGACAGACGAACGAGACAGACGAACGGAGACAGACGAACGGCGCGACGACAGAGCGAACGGGCAGACAGACGAACGGGCAGACAGACGAACGGGCAGACAGACGAACGGCAGACAGACGGAGACAGCGAACGGACAGACAACGAGGCAGGACAGACACGCGACAGAGCAGGACAGGCGACGGACAGACAGACGGACAGGCAGAAGGACAGGACGGACGACAGGCAGGAGACAGGCGGACGAGACAGGCAACGGACAGGCGGACGGAGCAGGCGAGGACGGACGAAGCGGACGACGAGGCGGACGGACAGGCAGGACGGACGAGGCGGACGGACAGGCGGACGGACAGGCGGACGGACAGGCGGACGGACAGGCGGACGGACAGGCGGACGAACCGACGGACAGGCGGACGGACAGGCGGACGGACAGGCGGACGACAGGCGGACGACAGCGGACGACAGACGGACGGACAGACGGACGGACAGACGGACGGACAGACGGACGGACAGACGACGGACAGACGGACGGACAGACGGACGGACAGACGGACGGACAGACGGACGGACAGACGGACGGACAGACGGACGGACAGACGACGACAGACGACGGACAGACGGACGGACAGACGACGGACGGACAGACGACGGACAGACGGACGGACAGACGGACGGACAGACGGACGGACAGACGACGACGGACAGACGGACGGACAGACGGACGACGACAGACGGACGGACAGACGGACGGACAGACGGACGGACAGACGGACGGACAGACGGACGGACAGGCGGACGGTCTCACGGAGAAATCCTGAAGTTAAATTCCAGGGAATCGAATACAAGTCCTCGTATGTTTCTATTTAGAAGTTCACAGTCTCCTAGAAATAGTATGGCAGATGTACTCAAGTCAACCTGACACTAATACTGAAATTTAATTTGAGTGTTTTATTGATTCAACGACATACTTTTTTATATTACATCGCTTTTGTCCAGGTCGACATTCAATGCCCTCTAGTTAAAGTTCCTCTCACCAATAATTTTTAAATGGCTGAAAATAATAAAATACGGCTTTCACAAAGTAGTGGTTGCAGGATAAGTAATTGGAAGTGCAGCAATTCTTCGTCATTCACGCATTAATAATTCTGCGTAGAAGTGCGCGAACAATTTATTTAAACGCGATGAGTTCGGTATTATTGCATTACGCTCGAGCGCGCTGTGACGATGGAGGTCGGGAAACTGGTATCATGCCACGAAAGATGCAGACGCTCTCACCTTTTTGGATGGCCAGAAATGACATCTACCGACGCATTAAAACCTGGTAATTTAATCAGTACAGCACCTTGTTTGCTTTCATAGCATTCAGTGCAGTAATTGTCCTCTCCAACACCCACTCCTCGCTAGAGTTTCTGCTACCTTGTGTTCGTTTGAGTGCACGTTTATAGTATCATGAAATTGATTAACGAAGAGAAAAATATATATTAATCTTATTTAGAATGAATGTGATAGGAATGGTAGGCAAGCTGACAAAATGGATTGTGAGAGACCAGTCATTGATTGCCTGGCGTTTACAGAGTATTTATTTATCAGTATCATTTAATTTAAAGCTCCGCCCACCAGACTTCGCTTTGTCGCTCCGAATTCAGGATGGAGTTTTGCTTTTGTCGGTCACTCGAAAGTGTGAGAGTAAAAATTGAGTAATCTCCGCAATTAAAACGTTTTTAGGTCACACACGCTTGGCGCGGAATAGTGAGAGTGTAAATGGTATCTGCGCTCAGTGTAATAACGCATTCACATATCATGTGAGTCCGGAATGCTATTGATGTAATGACATGACTGAGAAGTGATATCGAAGAAGACGAGAATATGGTGTCACCACTGAAGATGGTGTCTAGATTCATCATGAAGATTGGCCCAAAACCATATTCCGTGTTTGTTTGTTTTGTTTGGTTAGTGATTTTCGGTGCGTCAACAGCTTAGATAATTAGTCCAGTAAGTGTAGCGCATGTTGATTCTCGGGAGATGGTGATCTTTCCCCGCTGGATGGAGAGATCCGGCGCCGACCTACCGTCGGCTAGCGCAGTTCCCTCCAACCAGGACTCTCCCAACCGCGGGGCTCCGCCCCAGCCGGTACAAGCTTTAATCTCCCGACCGGTATCCCGAAATGTGTGGTAGTGTAGTGCATGTTACTGTAAGTGTGTGTGAAGGAAGAGGATAGGACAAGGAAGAGCAAGGATAGATCGCGCGTGATCTGTGGCCACTTTAGCAGGGTACTGCTCCGGCATTTGGCTGGTGTTGATCGGAGAAACCACGGGAAACTTCCGATCAGAGCAGCCGGCCGCTAGAATTCTTCTCCAGACAGCGACTGAATTCGACCTAGCTGAAAGGCTAGTGTCGAAAATCCTGCCGCCGTCAGGACTCCAACCTAGGACCTCCCCGTCAGAGGGGCTGCAGTGACATCAGTTGATGCACTGACCCCGGTCCGTATTCCTGGGTTCTGGTGTGGGTCAGTCGGAAGAAGAGCGCAAGAACGGGTCAATCATAAATGCCTGATCGATTGGTGGTACCGGTAGCGTCAACAACTATGAGCATAATCCCGTAAGTGTAGTCCTTCTTAAATCTCCGAAGGCGATGGTGTTCCTCCCGCGCTGGAACCTGGGAACCAACGCCGACCTACGCGTCAGCTTGCTGCTTTTCTTCCTCTAGACATCTCCCCTAGTGAGGCCTCACTACCACAAGGGAGGCCTCATTACTTTAAGCTTCTGACTACTCTCCTTACATTTGTGGTAGTAGTAGTGAATGCAAATGTGTTTAAAAACTAGGAGAGGTTAGGACAATGAAGATTAAGGAAACGGTGCTCGTAATCCGTGACTGTTTGTAAGAGTACTGCTTCAGAACCCGCCTGGTATTGATAAGAGAAACCACAGAAAATTACTGATAAGAGCAGTATACCTCTAGAATTCTCATACACACAGTAGTTCAATACGAGCTAGCTGTTTCGAGTGGAGAAAATCCTGTCGCCGTCGGGACTCGAACCCTAAGACCTCTCGATCAGAAGCGCTACAGAGACAACTGTAATGCGCCTCTGATACATCTCAACCGATTCATGATGTAAGACAGGCACATGAGTTACAGGAGTTACAGGCTCGAGTTACTTGTCCAATTCACAAGCCCGACGCTGCTGCAAGCATGGGCAGTTTTCCATGACTCCACTCTCATTTCACCTCCCAATTCAGAAAGCAGTGTACACACGTTACAAGCTGCAGCAGAGAATATAAGAACACAGGGCGCTTGAAATATCACAAAGAAAGGTTGCTTCATGCAAAAATATGTTTGCCGAATGTTTTCTAGCCACGAATTGAGATTTGAATTATTTATTATATACTACATTACATAATATGTTATTTCTAACATGTTAATTTTCTTTTTAATGTCATCTTTCATTATCATTTTTGCCAAGTGATAGGATCGGTCCTCTGCTAAAACATCTGTATTTATATCACCGTTACGGACGAACACCTCTTAACAATCTTTGTCCCTAACCTGAACGGAAGAAGTTATTTCTATTACTCCCCTCTTAATATTACGCGAAGGCAAAATCTAGATCCTTTCGATTCAAAATATTCAATTTCACTCACAAGTAGAAATATTACTGATGTATTTCGTTTTTATGGACAATTTATTTGTTTTAATAGAGGAAGTGGCATTTAATAATGCTAAATATTGGCATGAGCCAGATATTTAGTGTACAACCCTAACTTTTGAATCACGAGACATTTGCTCTGGACGTAGGTTCCGCTAACTCTAGTGAGCTAGTTACTTGCTCACAATGTTGACATGCCTGATGTAAGGCTTATTTCCCTAGGTACAAATCGGAAGTTCCTCATAGTGTTCGGTACGTAAATATATTGTCGGTTTTTCAGGGACCGCGTTTTTATCCCGCATGGCAGAAAGTGATTGAGATACTCCAGTTTGATTCGATATCTACAGCGTGTTCATCAGAACCTTTCGAAACCGGCGCTGTTTTAATGGATTTCGTTTTAGAGGCAACAGGATTACTGGTGATGTGTCCGCGTGCAGGAGGAAGCATCCAAGTTGTGACTCATGGAAGCGCCTTATTTCGCCCTGTTTTCGATTGGGGAACTCTGTCGTTTATATACTAGTGCTCCCATAAAAAGTCAACATTATGTATTCCTCCACTTCAGCATTCGCACTTCTTCAATCTATGTTTAATGGGAGGTGGCCGTAGCCACCCCCGTCGCGTATTTTCGTCTGAAAATGCTCGCTCCTAACAACTGAAAAGCCATATAGCTGAGCGTTGTATAATAAGCTCACTCTGTAAAATAAATAAATTAAAAAATAATATATACTGGTGAAAATCGCATTGTACAAGAATAGTGATTTGTACAGATAACGTATACGGGATAAAATTTGGACCATTTTATTAAACACACTTTATAACGTCATATTGGTTATTTGAAACAACTAAAAGTCCGATCCAAAGATGGATTTCTCCTGTTCATCTTCACTTTCGATGACTTGTGAGGAAATATTTGATAATTTAGTAGTACATACAAACTCTTCTTCTTCGACTGCTTCGATAATCACGTCGAAGACAATGTGTGACTTAGCGATGAAAATAACTCAAAAACATAAAAAAATGGACTTTGTGAGTGTCACTTGCAGGACCGACGCGGTGAATGTCCACGGCGCTGCCGGTGTTTACAGAGAGATTACTGTAGAAGGGGACCCCTTCGACAGCGAGTACGTGGCTAGTGCTGGCAACAAAACAGATTATGTCTATACGTTCACTCTGTCAATGTGTTCGTTTGCAGATATTTCATTTGTAAATTGCTTCGATACTACGTCTTACAACGCCAACGTCCGAAATGACGTTCTATTGTTTCGAGTCCTGTCAAAATGATCCTTCTTAGAGTAACTTCTCTATAAAATGAAGAAAGGGGGCGGGGCAGAATGGAATGCAGAAGTTGTGATGCACTCGCATCCGGGCACGTGCCAAGACCGCTTTGAGTCTGCGGGGGCGGGGGTGCTTGTGCTTGTGAGCGCGGTCTGTCGGAAAGAAGGAAACCTCACCCACTTCCAACTCGCCCTGACAAAAATCACGCTTTGCGTTGAAATGTTGATTTCGTTTCATCACAAATCCTCCTGAATAGGATCAATAACATAGTATTCTACTAGCGATATTTTAACATATTAAACTCTTTAATCATATATTCATGTTAAAACCTTTTTATTTGTGCGTTGTAAGTACAAAGAATATTTTCACATAATACAATTGCTTAACTCGTCCATCCTCCACGACAATTCATGAAACATTATCGATAAGTTAAAAATTTATTAGCTTAAACTAATTAGCTTAAAAATAAACAATAAAAAATGACAAAAAATATATGGTCTTGGAGTTATTTTGGGTTGCAGCTGTATACCAACCATAACACACGATGAATATTAATTGAACTCCCGAAGAATTGTTCTAACGAGATCTTTCTTACGTCGCATTCTTGTTATTCTTTAGTTGCATTATCAAATATGCATTGTTATAAATAATATAACTTGAATTTGAATTTCTAGCTAGGAAGAACAACTAAACGTTGACGGAAATGCTAATTAATGCACTTTATATCATTTATTTGCTTTTCATTTTTGGCAGGCGGGCGGACAGACGGGCGATCAGACGATTTTTTAAACATTTAACGTACATAGATCATACATTTCACTTCGGTGTGGACACTATTTTCCTTTCGTTCACTACGTATGCAGCGTCCTCTTATTGCATTTAATTTTCTCTCCTAACGGGTTTATCAGATGTTAAACTAAAAATTAAAGCTGAAAAATTCTCAGTACATAAATATAAATAAAAATATTACCACATACAATTTCCCTTCATGAACACTTACTTTGTGAATTTTTCTTACATAATTCAGTCTTTAGAGGATGCGATTGGAGACTGCACTCCAGTATCTTTAAACGTTATCAAAACAACTCTACAGACACAAACGGAAATATCAGACAGGCATCGAGTAATATGCATTGCTGACTTTCCCAGGAATGAGAGAGCAAAAGGTGGTTCTGGTAAACGGATAACGTGCCAGTTCTAGGTGGTGCTACGTGCATGTATATAGCATCATAAATATAAATGCTAGATTTCATTACAACTTCTATTGAATTTGAACCTTATTGGTTAGTTGTTTGAGATAAATGGTCATTGGTAAGATAATATATCATTCCATGTGCTTCTGTTGACAACACTAGAAGAAAGTGAATATCGGTATGATATTAAACGTCATTAGGCCGATATACACCAACCAAGTCTGTTTTTTGTGTTATCGGCCGTGTGTCGTACTGTCGTGACCGCCCGCACGCATTTGAAGGAGCCGCCGCCGAGTGACGTCAGCGGGGCGTTACCGCCCCTGGCGGGAGAGGAAGGCGAACGGTGGGAGCCGGCTTGGACTGTCCGCGCGCGGCCGTCACGCCCGAGCAAGCGGGTAGGGACTCGCCACCACCCCTACTCCGCAGCTAGTTGGCGGGCCGCTAGCCCTAGCGGGCTATAAGAGGGCTCCGACCCGATGCCAGGACAGATAGCGAGCGAAGGTGTTAGTGATTGATCCTGGTGGAGGTGGAGTGACTTGGTGAGCGAAGAGTGAGATCAGAGACGACGACCTGTGCAACGAAAGTGGAACTCTCTAGAGGATATTTGACGACTCGGCTGATTTGGGGACTTCTTCTGGACAACGATAACACGGCTTCGCTTTTGGTACATTCTACTGGTGATACGGAACTTCAGGAATTGTACTTTGTCTTGAATAAAAATCGTTTTATGAATTCTTGCCTTTTGATTGTATACTACACGTTCAATACTTTTCGTAATTCTATCTTCTTATAAGAAAAATAATATAAATAAAAAATGTTCTTGCCTTTGCTTACGTAGAAATGCAACGACCCCTTCTATATCGATTCAGACGAGAGTCCAAGACAAACTACAATATTGGTCTTGGCGAGACATTTCGATTCGGTTGTTTAATACGTGGTGGCTTTGTTAAACACCATTAAAAAGATAAATTTTCCACAAAATTTGAGATGGATATTCCAGAAGATCTTGTGGAAACGGCGAATAGTGCTAATTTCGATTTGTTACCAACAAAAACTAAATTACGGTATGAGAAAGAATTAGAAGATTTCAAATAGTGGCGTCAATGCAAAAATGTAAATGAGGCCAATAAAACAGTAATGCTGATGTATGCTAAAGAAAAATGTGAGAGATATTCTTCCACATCGTTGTGGACAAAATTCTCAATGTTAAAATTATGTTTATTAGTTAACGAAAACGTTGACATATGAAGGTTAGTATTCCACATTTTTCATTTTTATGTTTCAGTTAAGAAAGTTTATTTAGTAAATGACATGTGATTTGATCTTATAGATTATAATCTTATAGATTTGGAAAACTACGTATTTTTGAGAAGAAAATCCTTATTTTTAACTCACTTTTCCCATGTCTCATTATAATAAATATTAATACTGAATGAACAGTTACTGTTATTACTAATTTCTAAACAGTCATAGGAATTTTGAAGTGCCAAAAACTAATATTGTTTTACGTTGTTTGTCATTTGTCTTAAGAATTGAATAAATATTTTGAAGCTTACACGATTGCTTAACGTCCGACGGTCACTAAGATTACCTTTTCATTCCTCTATTGGGTTTCGTTAGAAGATGTACGAAGATGAGTTTCTTCCGGACGTCATAAAAGCCCGGTTCACTGATAATCTTGTGTTTCCGCAATAACTTACTTAACTTAAATAATAATACTTTTGTGACGATTGATCGTTTTAAATGTTGGTGTATCATTTTCACTATTCATATTATTTCATTTATTCTTGCTTAATTTGTCAATATTCAGAAGTATGCCATACACAACTGTTGAAAGTAATATTTTTGACCTCACTTTACACATTTTCTATCAATTTTTAAAACAACGTAATATATGCAGTCTACGAACGGTTTGTGTTTTAGATTTTGTAGAGATGTTGATAACAAACAAATAATTATAAATACGCATATTTATTCATACTTTCACTTCAATGGAATAATGGTATTTCGAAAAACTTTTTACTTCATCAGTCCTTCAGCAGTTCTATCAGTATTTGGTCGCGTGTCAATCTTCATTCTGCTATTTCAAGAATCTCCATAGTTATTTTTAAAATCATAGCTTTGAGAAATATTAAAGCCTTCCAATTTTAGGTTCCTAGAAAAAAGGATCCTCAATTTCTAGAAAAACTTATTAAAGAGTTTCTTGGAAACCGACATCGCTCAGAAGAAGCACTAGCATACCCGAAGTAAGTACATTTTTAGTCCCGCGCTTGACGATATTCTCCATTACTAATTTTGTTGGAATACACTGACAGCTGCTTCACGACTTAAACGTTGATAATATCCCTCAGAAAAAAAATTGAAAAAAAACTGAACAGGTCTACATCTTGAATTCCGGTATTCCTGAATGTTTGCGAGAGATTCTTTCTAACTTTTCCCCTGTAAAATAACGTTATTAATTAGAAACGCAATTATATATCATACGCAAAACGTTATTATATTAATTAGAAACGCAATACGAAAATAGAAAAAAATAGTGCTACAAAATCACATACTTTCTGGCATTATTTGCAACGGCTCCGGAATATTGTACTGTATTCAAATCGGAATATTGTACTGTACTCAATTCAACATCAAAAGCGTTTTCAACCAGCAAAAAACTTTTATTCCCCACGCCGACACTGGAACTTAGGTCCATTGAGCAAACTCGCCATACACTTTACCGCTAAAGCACGCAGTATCTTTGACGTACTCACTTGGGTCGATGCTCAGAAAGCTAATTTTCTCTCCTTTTATTTCCAACATGCAATAATCGAAAATTAAGAGAGTTAGATTTTTCGGTGTCAAGACCCCCACAAAACATACGAGAAAGTAATTCAACGGTATACCGGAGCAAGATTTATCAATGTCTTTGTTTCCAGGGCTCGTTATTAAATGTTTGTCTGTCGAAAATTCTCCGTTTTCAGCGCACGATTTCAGTTCCTCTTCTTATGAATTAAGGGCGAAAACTAAAATACTTGAGCTGAATATATTAAAGTACCCTATGCTTATGGCTGATAAAAGAAAAAATTAAAATCAATAAGTTATTCCGAATGTTTCCGGAAGTCATTGACACCGAATTCGGACAAAATGTGAAATACAAATTAATGGAAAGTACATACTTTACAACAAACATTTTATAAATCGGTAAATTTTAAGCAGGGCTACAACACTGTCTACTTATTTCTGCGTAACGTCATCCAGTGCTTCTCATAATAGTTCTCAACTTACTGACACGAACTTTTTCTGTATCATGTAGATATTTAAATAATTGTTTTCAAAATGAAATAAAGATGTATGTCTACAAAGAATATAAAAGACAAATATTTTCGAATGTATAAAAAATTCATGGATATCTGGAAATAAATACCCGACCGTTTAGGTGGCAAAAAGATCGATTAGCATGCACATAAGAACTTTTTTCAGGTGGAAGTTCTGAGGGAGTAGCGTGGTTGTGTTTTTGTTGGAAATTTCAACTTACTATGTTTAATTCATATTCTTTTATAACAAAGTTGGAAATGAACAACAAGAGAAGAGAATGAAGTTATGAAGTGTGTTCAAATGATTGTAAAAGAAAATAAATAACAATAAGGATTTTAGAAATGAATGGAGATGTATTAGTGAAAAATAAATACGCTGACATCACACAAAAAGCTCAATTTAAATGTTAACGGATCACTGAAGCTGATTCATTTCATAGAGAACAATGGCAAAGGAAATTAAGTTTATTATTTGTATTAATAAACAACATAACTTTGGTAGGTTAACAGGTCAATATTACTATTTTGAGAGTGAAATATCACTTTCTCAGAGAATGCGTGGACAAAGAAAAATTTGTTTTTAAGGTTGCGAGAAACAATCGCGGAGAGGCGATCGACGGGAGCACTAACGGGTGATTGAACGGACGGAGAGACGACCGTCCGAAGAACGAACGGGGAGATAGTCGACTGACGGTTGGACTGACGGACGGGGTGATGGACGGATTAACGGACGGACGGACGGACGGGGGATCAGCAATGGACGAACAGACGAGCTTCGAGTGGACACACGGAGCGGTAGACGATTAAAAGACGCACTGACGGATAAACGATCTACCAAGAGGAGAGGAGAGAGAAGAAAGAGAGAGAAGACAGAGAGAGACAGAGAGACAGAGAGACAGAGAGAGATAGACGGAGATAGACAGAGAGAGACAGACGGAGAAGACAGAGAGAGAGACAGAGAGAGAGACAGAGAGAGACAGAGAGACAGACAGAGAGACAGAGACAGAGAGAGATAGACAGAGAGAGACAGAGACAGACAGAGAGCAGACAGAGAGAGACAGAGACAGAGAGAGACAGACAGACAGACAAACTCATGGACAGAGGGCCAGTCTGGCAGATGGAGAGGCAGGTATTAAAATAAACATTTTCGGTTATCAGGGCTCTCTTAAACGTATCAAAATTGCTTTTTGTAGCATTGCGTAGCGTTTATAAGTAACAATGTTTACGAGTAAGTAAAAGGTTATAACTTTCGCAGTAAATGTGAAGGTGTTCCTTTGTGAGGACTCGGGAGAAAGTGCTGCCTTTACGTTACTTAATATGATCGGAAAATATCACCTGCTGCTGCCTTATTGAACACGAAGAATATACAATATATGTAATATCATGGTAAGAGAGAGCTCAATTACTACAAAAGTAAGACTTTCATCGTCGTAATTTTGTCATCTACGCACATGATCGTAGTACATTTTACATACTCACACAATCTGGTAATCTCTTTCTACCTGTTCAGAAATTTTAAGAATATATGGCACCCATATAGAAGCAACTGCTGATATGCCTGCGTAAACTAACATTTTTGACCTCTTTGGGAATTCTTGTATGAAAATGAGAAAAAAAGAAGAAAAAACGCTAAAAGAAAACTGGAATTCTCAGTAAATTATAAACAAAAATATCCCAACCAATGTTTCGACCCTTGCGCAACAGGCACAAATTAACGAACTTGTGGAACAACCTTTGTCAACTCCACGAAGCAGCAAAATTCCTTGAATGAAACGAAAACGCACGTCCCTTCGTTCATCCCAATGAGTCCCCTCCAACAAACACCGCGGGGAGTAACCCGTGTCCGCGCGATGCGTCATACGAGGGCCGCTTCTTGCGAGGAGGTTATCAAGGCGCCGCCACCAAGGCGCTTCAGCCGAGTGTCTGAAATGGGGCGCGAGCGATGTAGGGCGCGAGCCTAGTGGCACAATTTGCCCCCGGAGCAGCAACAGCAGCACCGCTACCAGCAGCAGCACCACCAGCAGCAGGGTGCCGCGCCGCGCCGCACGAGCCGGAGCTCCTGGCCACCGCCGCCGCCCCCCAGCGGGCCTGCGTCCCGGGACGGCGGCCCCGCCCCCGCCCGCCGCAGCCTTCACTGCCCCGCTCCGCCGCCGCCGCCGCCGCTGCTCCGCCCCTGGGACGCCAGAGGGAAAAGCAGAGCCGCGAGCCAGTGGAGGCTTCCGACGAGGACGCGGCGCGACCCGCACCGAGAGCTGGTCACTGGTCGCTTAGGTTATCTGCCAAAGAGGACTCGAGAGATCTGGGCTTCGACAACGCGTGCGTTAAGCGCCACTCGTAAAGCCTTCGTCACACAATTACATCCAGTATTACATCCACACACACATACAGTCACATGATATAGTCACACACACAGTTACACATACACACACACATTCAGTCACACTCACTCACACATACACGCTCGCATAGAGACACGCTCGCATAGAGACACGCTCGCATAGAGACACGCTCGAATAGAGACACGCTCGCATAGAGACACGCTCGCATAGAGACACGCTCGCATAGAGACACGCTCGCATAGAGACACGCTCCATAGAGACACGCTCGCATAGAGACACGCTCGCATAGAGACACGCTCGCATAGAGACACGCTCGCATAGAGACACGCTCGCATAGAGACAGTCTTTCACATAGGGAACATACATCCAGACAAATTCAATACGCATTTACTCTCGCATATACACACACACAAACATACATACATACATACATACATACATTGACCGCTTCCGTACGATCTCCGTTTGCCACAATTCCTAGAAACTCAACATACGTGAGCGTGATGCCAGCGGTCTCTTTCGCACAGTTTCTTAGAGGTTCAACTGTAACGTGAATTCAAAGGAAATGCCATTGCGTCAGAGGCTAAATAAATTCGTTATTACAGCCATTCTAGTAATAAGAACGTTACATAACAAGATAAGCACATAGCAAGCAAGAATAACATGCGAATATATGCGCGCAATGTTTACATTTCAACGTAAGCGAGAACATCTCACGCAACGAAACATTCTCACAACCTCACTCACAGGACTTATTTCATTAGTTTTCGCCACCGATAAGGATGTTATTCAGGTCTTGAAACTTAATAGTTACGAGTAGTTCAGATTCTCATAGTATTTTATTTACAGAAGGTCTCCAAAGAGACGAGACGTAAATGTAACTTAACCCAACAAACCGGTTCTCATGGTCCACAGTTTATCATAATATCGCGACGCTAGCAAAGAGCCCCTTTTTCTGATCTCAATGAGCAACAGAAGCAATATGAGCAAATAGCAAGCGCGAAGACGACCAAGGCGAGAAAGGGCCAACGAACGCGTGGCGAAAGGGCGACTCATCAGTTGCTCGCCAGGGGACGCGACGGTTCTGTAGCCGCGATAGTAGACGAGGAGACAGGCTGTCCACATCCTGGTCATTATTACAAATTTTTACAAATGGGAGAAGCTGTATTTATTTACTAAAATGAGAGGAAATCTGAAACATTTGGCTTGCCGCAAAATGTTTAAACACGGCAGATGTTCAATATGAAGATGTGCTTTTTGGAAATAACTCTCCAGAATTCAAGCACAAACTGCAAATGTTTAAAAACTAAAACCGCATTCCTGTGTTGCGTTATTATCTATTTTTTTCTTCCTGGGGCTTTTTCCAGCTTCAGGGGTTGCCGATATGGCAATTCGCGCCGAGTACCTACTATGCCCCTCCTGGGGACACATATTAACCTATACACTAGACACACATGCAGGATCCTCGGTCTGTGGTCAGCAGACTCACAAGGCCGTCTGGGACAACACACATACATGAAAGGCAAGGGACAAACAAACATGCCCACGGCGGGACCGGAACCCACGACCCTTGGGATCCAGGCGCTGCGTCGGTTCGCGCTCTAGCTCCCTCGGCCATCCAGGTCGCCTGTTGGGTTATTGCCTAATCTGAAGTTAAAAATATAAAATCTAGCAAGTTTGTCGCGGAATTAACTTCATCGGGAAGGCAGCATGATTGAGGATCAATTGTATTGAAACACCGTAAGTCGTTTGTATTTGTGTTACTTCTCTTCATCTTTCGATACCCACAGACGTGCCCCAACCGGTTGAGACTTGCTTCTTCAGGTGCCCTTCCACGGTCACACGCGTGACTGGCCTCGCACCACGGCCCTCCCTTGCATCGAGCCAGTGTGGCTGGCTAATCAGTGTCAATCAATTTACAAAGTTGAACAAGCCTACCTTATGAGCCCATCGTGCTTAGTCTTGCTTTAAAGAAAAGGCGCAAGGCTACACTAACTAGATGGCAAAGATACTGCGGTCTGTAACTTCACACGACGCTCATTGGTCTTCATCCCCACTCAAGCAACTTACCGAGAAAGAAAAAATAATCAAGAATAGAAAAGGATTGAATATCCAGGGTGTTAACATACGCTGTGCTAAATGTTATGTTCAGACAATAAACGAAGAATACAAGTCAAAAACAGTTTATCCACCACATGTTTACAACAATGAAAACTCACACTTTGAGTCAGCTTACCAGTAGCAGTGTCCGACGTACTAAATACTTTAACACGACGCCGCTTCCCCAGAACGACATACTGTCGACCCGTGACTTTATGTTGGAAATAGATCTATGCTCCCTCAAGCACTCGTCTCCCAGTCACCTTAACTGACCCCACTCTATTCCCGTACATGCCGAAAGTTCCTTTTATCCAACCGGCATTTGAGGCATCCTTTTATACTCGTAGCGACGTCGCGTCCGTGACTCGCCACGCGCCTCTGGCCCCAGGATCTGCCTTGACCAAGGCGGTGAGCCCCGAAAGCGCGCTCTGCCCAGCAATTGAAACTCTCCCAACACACATGTAACATTAAAGTGCACACCACATCACAACACAACCGGTAGCGGTAGCTCAGTGCATCAACTGATGTCACTGCAGCGCTTCTGACCGCGAGGTCCTAGGTTCGAGTCCTGGCGGCGGCAGGATTTTCGACTCTAGCTTTTCAGCTAAGTCGAATTCAGTCGCTGTCTAGAGAAGAATTCTAGCGGCCGGCTGCTCTGATCGGTAGTTTTCCGTGGTTTCTCCTATCAATACCAGGCGAATGCCGGAGCAGTACCCTACCAAACGGGCTACGGACCGCGCGCGATCTTTCCTTCCTTTTCCTTGTCCTATCCTCTCCCCTTACACACTCACACTAACATGCACTACACTACCACATATTTCGGGAGACCGGTCGGGAGTTCAGAGCTTGTCCCGGCTGGGGCGGTGCCCCGCTGGTGGGAGAGTCCTGGTTAGGGGGAACCCACTAGCCGACGGTAGGTCGGCGCCGGATCTCGCCATCCAGCGGGGGAAGTTCACCGCCATCTCCCGAGAAAAAAACATGCTCTACACTAACGGGAATAATGACCGAAGCAGTTCACGCGCCCGGAAACGCGAAAAAATCAATCAAACACAACCTCTCCAGCATTTGCGAGGTTCGAACCTACAGCTAGGATGTAATGCGCACCCGGGCGCAAATGCCGAAAGGCAGGGGTTTTCAAAGTGCGTCGCGGCCTTACAGTATGGGCGCCGCGAAAATTCATTGGATTTACTTGTTCGTTTGTGGATTTTGTACGGTCATACTATACGATATTTGTAATGCATATGATTTATTTCACTAATTAATTGTGTATTAATTCAACCAGGCAAGTCCATTATCAATATTCAATTATTTCACTTACTCATTTGGGTTGAATATTTAGTAGGCCTATAGGAACCCTTATATTTGAAACTTATTGTTACCGGGGGAGCTGGTGGAAGTTTCGTTTAGGTGAAGGCAGCTGTGGACGAAAAAAGTTTGAAAAACCCTGCCCTAAGGCCTTGCGCCACTCAAGCCGGCGATGGATGGAAGAAAGAGGGTTGAAAGGTGGCACATGATGTTTTAGAGAGCTCCATCATGCAATTACTCTCAATCGATCCCATGTCCCAGGGAGGATTAGAAACCACGACCCTTCTAAACGAGACTAACCATCAAGTTGCGTCCGCCTAAACAAACTCGGATATCTAGATGGGCCGTTGAAAGAATGTGTTTTTCCTCCTTCCGGAGGCTGATGATGACACTGTCATTCAATCTTGATTGAGTTTAAATATTAAAGTCACCTTGTTGTTTTGGTAACGTCCGTTGCTTTAACCTTAGCACTACTTACGGGTCGGGAACAGTTGGCAGCTTGCTTCGTTACTACATGCCACAAACGCACGCTGTAAAAGAGGACAAGGTTATCTAATAACTGGCTCAGACGAATATTTTTGGCAAATTAATGTTAAATTATTTGATTAACTTCGCCCATTTAGGTTATGCTATTTTATTGAGCCAATGCAGGCTTTTTCACCCAATCCTTTACTTTCATTCGCATCACAGAACAGGAAATGCGCTAATTGAAAGTGAGTTCTGTATCAGGCTGCTCAAATGCACGAATTCGGTCCTGACTGCCCGTGGTGGACTGCTGCAGTGGCCCGTGTGCCGGTTTCGTTTCACTAGACTAGAGCCAACTAGCGTCCTCTCCCTCCCCCCCCCCTCGGGCTGATTCACAACGGTTTACCCGCAGGGAAGCGCTGGACCAGGTCACACCACGTGGGACGCTCTCTGGGACTCTGATCTAAATGATTATAATTAAGATGTAAAATGATATAAATAGATATGATTTCACAAATGTTAACAATCATCTCCCGCGTTTAAAAAATGTATTTCTTTTCATTTTCGTAAAATATTTTCCCAATTTTCTCAAGAGGATTGTGTATGTTCTTTATCTGCTTCTTCGTGCTTTCTCTTTTCATCCCATTTAGTTCATGAAACTAAAAACTAAAAAAATACCAATTATGAATTATGACCATTTTTTTGTAAAACTATAATTATTTTTATCAACTAAACTTTATGAACTCTTTTAATAATACTTATTCCTTAACCTTTCGATTATTAAGCTTGTAATATCTACACTTCAATCACCAACAATTAACTTCGAACACATTTTTCTCAATACTTCACTTTTCGATTGTGCCAGTATTGCAAACCCATTAGCGAAAGCCATTAGCTCTGAATAGCGGATCGCGTAAAAAATCTCAAATGAACATTAGTGGTTTTGGAGCTTACAAGTGAAGCTTGAGCTTCTCACGTGGATGCGAGACTATACACATGTCCAAGATGAGCCAATTCAGTCCCTCTGTTCTCTTCCGTCCTCCGTCCTCCCTCAGCGAAAGGCGACTTCCCTACTCGGCGGGGACTAGAACCGCCTGAAAATGCCTGGCAAAAATAACAAGAGCCTACATCTCAAGGCCACTTCGACTACTAGTCAAAGAGACAGGCGTTGAAAGATCTTTCTTCTCCTTTTCTCCTTTTTTTTTAACATTCACTAATCATTTATTTAGACAATTTAGGATCTTATGATAAAAAAAATCCCTTTAAAATTGCTTTTTAAAGATTAAACGCCTTTCACACTGCCATGTCACCTTCCCTATTACGTCATCTATTAGCTTGTGTATTTCTCTAAGAGGAAAATCTGAAAGTATAAAGTGAAACAATGAATACCCACTAAATATTTCTTGCTTGAGAAAAACTATCTTCGTAAACATTTCCTGACAGGAGTTTATTTAAGTGTGCCGATTATAAAACACGAAGAATGGAAATTAAATGACAGAAAAGACGAGGGAATGTGCGATATATCAAAAACATTTCATTCTCATAATGTCGCTAGTTGTTACTGAAAAACGACTATTTTTTATATATTTTTGTTGCAAAAATGCATGATATCATTTAAAGATCTAAATTTGAAAGATAAATTACAATGAGAAAGAAACCTTTGACTTTAATATTAGAAGGATGATTGTTTGAAGATGATTTGAAGTTTTGCAGTGTTCCAAATTTCAGAGGTTTATTGAAATAGGAACCAGCCCATATTTACAAATGAACTCTTCTCTATTCGAGAAAAAAAATTCAATAAAAAATTATACAGATATTCGTGACACGTGCACCCGCCATTCATCAGTTCATCCATCCAGATAGACATCTCGATTTTTGAAGACAAAATTGTATGTAACTAATCGTCTCCTACACCAATCTTTACTGCCTATGGAACAACACCAATAGACCTTAATATTGTGGCGTTTGCGCGAATTTATGGCTTCAAAGATTTTACAACAAACTTCAAGGTCGTGTAGTTGTGATTCCAATAATTTTCCTCCCTTTAATATTTCTATAGGGGAAGAAAGTAAAAACCGGTTACAAAATTACCTGTTAGAATAACATCAACATATATAAAATCAAATTAAAAAAAAAAAAAATTATAAAATTTAAGAAAAATTATTCAAACGAGCTTTAATAATTATAGTGCTGAGATAAACGATACGTCTAGTCGTAATACCTAGTGCATAAAACGGACACTGAAAAAACTTTATTTAGATCGATGACCTCATATTCATCTAATGAGTTTTTTTTGTGTTTTGCAATAGTTGATTTCCTATAATATTAATTTTTGATTAATTATGTCCTTTCAACTTTCTGTGTTTTAGTTATTCTATTCAGATTAGAAATACTGTGTTGCCTTTTAGTGTTTATCTAGGGCCAAGTATGCGCGCGAAGTGTTCTTGAGATTTATATCGATTTCTTTTGCCTAGTGGGGCCTCTTGGCGTATATCGAGTATTGTTTTAAGGCTTCTTGTTTTTAACTATATGAAGCAACTCTTATAGTTATTCCGTCATTGAAGGCTCAAGTGACAAAAGAAAGAAACATCTTCGACGGAATTCAAAAGTTATTGTATCACAAACCTAACTATCAGTAGGCGAATACACTATACACAAACACCTGGTCCATGCCCATGCAGAAGCATGTGATGTGTACAGCGAATTTCAAAAGAAACAAAAATTAGGGAAATTCCAATCTACCGAATAAAATTAGAAAAAAGCTTTCACTGAGTCAAAATTAAATCACTATCACTGATGCTGAACACACAGAATAATTTTAGAATTGTACAACACCGGTTAGTATCCCAAAGCCACAATAATTCGCAAGAAAATGAAAGAAATGTTATCGTTAAAGTAAGCAAAATGTCATTCATCAGAAAAATAAAAGACATTTCATTTCCGTACAATAATATAGCAAGATGCTATGTTAACTTACGATTGCAAAATTACTGCCACAGAAGTTCCGGAGAGTGCTGAACTGAGGAAAGTCCGTCACCTTGCCGGTTACTTGCATAACGTTCCAAGCACTTTTGACAAAGAACGTGGAGTAATTGTCCTTGAACCCAGTCGGTCATACATCAAGGTCAAGTCTTAAGTCTTTCTTTTGCCCTTCTGATCAGCACCGTTGGCATCTGGGGTTCCACAAGGCCCCCATCCAGGGACCCGCACCGACTCGAGCTGCTTAACCTCCATGACCACGGAACTTGGTTAAGAAGTTCGGCTACAGGCTAACAATAACGATAACAATTGCGTATTGACATTCATACGCCTGTTCCTGTCTCTCCTACAATACCTCAATAAAGGTCCACCACAAGAAACGTTACCCAATCTCAAGTAAAAAGGAATACAATGTATCAGAGGGCACTCCTAGAGGCGTAACCGCTTTATGCTCTCAGAGTTTTCCTCGTAGGTAGATCTACGATAACTTTTACACGGAATGAAGGGAAAAGTGAATACCGAGAAGCGCGGAGGGAGGCAAAGGTGGCGCCGACGCAAGCACATGACGCGTCGCGTCGCGTCGCGTTGCGTTGCCTCCTGTCGTCTCGTCATCCTGCCTGTGCTGTCCGAGCCAACGCCCCGCGCGTCAAGTCCCTTGAGGGCCCCGCTGCTCGCCACGCGGCCAGGCCCGGCCCAGCCCAGCTCAGCTCAGTGACGAACAGCGGGCGTCGCATGGAGGCACTCTGGCACTCCTCGGTGTTTAATGCCCCCTCCCCCATTCACACTTTCGTTTCCGCTTGTTCAATGAACTCGAGCATAGGATTCTGGCGCGGTTGTTTTCGCCCCGAAAAACGTCATTTCCTGCATTAGCCACAGGCGGCAGAGAGACATTGTTTCGTCCACTATTATTTTTATAAAAACTCATTTTACTTGTCTTTTTACTTTTTCGTGTATGTAAAAAAGAGAATGTTATGTAATGCTGAAAAATAAAGCTGGGTCGAGATTTTCACGATCAGAACGTTTTGGAGAATCCCCATTCCGTAAAAGTAGCTTTTTCATAGACGTTCGTCAGCGAAAAACTTAAAAAAATCAGATGTCTGTTTTTTCGAATACCACGCACTTCATTTAAAGTAAAAAACAACAAATGGATGATTAAGTAGTTCATTGGTACAAAATATATGATAGTGCAATATTATGAAAGTAGGGTCTACGTAGCTGTTAAAAATTTGAAAAGTGTGTACTTTTTGGCACATCTAGTTCACGTTTTACGTTTGTTTCACTCTTTCAAAAGTCAAACTTTTTTCATTTTTATTTTTAAATTTATCTTCTGTTGCAATGAAGTATGGTTTTGTTTAATTTTCAAATAAAAACGCACGTCTGTGGTCCTTTGAGATATCTACAATTATTATAAGTAACTTCATGATCAATAGCTTTCATGTAAAAAATCTTACAAAGAATATTACATTATTATTGATTTGTCATATAAATGTCCGTTATTTTTTAAATATGATACTTAAAAATGCAATTATTACGTTTAATTAATTTCATAAATATCTAAGAACTCTCATTTTCTGAGCCTAAAATAAAGAGTAAACGGAGAAACTAGCGTACTAATTCAAACAATTTTAATTCCGGTCCACATTCTTTTGCAACTGTGACATCTGTAATTACAAGCCTTTGATGCGTAAAAAAATATGTCTTCTCCAGCAGAATTCTCAATGTAACAAAAACGACAAAATATTTCGTAAAACTCGACACAGAAGGGAGAAGAGTGCAGACGCCGCCGCGCCGTCTGCCAGCAGCCATCGATGCCACCCAGCTCCACCAAGCGGCGTAGTCATCGTTGCAGGACCAAATACAAGTAATGGCAGCATTTTCAACTATATTTGTTCATTATTTTCTACAAAAATAAAGTGTGTACTATTCCGATGTAAAAAATTTTTAGGACAATTTCAAATACCAAGCTTGCAACACCGTTTTAGAAAAATGCTCAAAATGATCAACAAAAATTTCTATCACTACTAAATATTATTTTACTTAAAAATTACCACGAACATAATTACGTAACCATTCATTTATTTTAAATTATGGTTATGCCAATCTGATGTGAAGCCAACACAACCACTTAAGACAGTTACTTAAAATCACCTACTCAGAAGAGGGTAATTATGATTACGACTTTACTACTAAATTACTGAAAATATACTTATTTACCATGAATATTGCATAATTAGCTTTTTTCATAACACTGATGAGTCATAAAGAACTTGCAAACTATATCCTCAAACTTTTTTGGACAGTTTTTCATGTTTTGGTGTAGTAGTTTTCATGTTTTTCTAGAAAGCAATAATCAAGCCAACGTGGACTTACGGCTTAGAACTAGGAGGTATAGTCGGCACGTCAAACCTAGGTATCCTGAGAACAACCCAAAAAACTTGAGATATTTATGCAACGCGCTATGGTTTGTAACCAAAAATAAATTGTACAAAGATTTGAACATTTCAACTATGAGACTCAGAGACTATCACCGAGCGAAGTAAGAGGCATCAGACGAGGCTGAGCTACCACCCGAATCAACAATTAGTGAACATGTTGAACAACAGTGAACATGTGTATAGACTAAAGCGTGAGCGTATTCTAGATTTACCCTTCAGATTCTCTTAATTATTTACATCTTGAATACCCATTTACTAATGTTCCAAGAGAACAGATTGTAAATTCTCAGTATAGAAGATAAAAACGTTTTTGTTTTGTAGGATTGATCTCTAGTAACCATAATTGTTTTTATTTAAATATAATGTTATTTATTGGGAAACAATTAACTTTCGAAGTAATTAATGCAAAAAATATATAATTAAGAAATCTAACATTACGTTCGTTTGAAATGCAGTGATGGCTGTGATAGCCTAACGCAGCTCGAATGCCGAGGTTGGGGATGGTACAAGCTGATGAGATCGGTTGCGTTCACTAGCTTTCACCCAGGCAACGGCGAGAGAGAGGAGAAAAGTTGGCAGAGCCTCCTTTGAAAATGGCCGCAATGAGAGGGATGCTTTTCAGTTGATTGAACTCTGAGCTTATTAACCCGCTCTCAATCCCTCTTCTGATGTTTAACACCAAAAGACGATCAGTTAATGAGAGTTTTTTCCAACCAACAGTCACACGAAGAAAACTGGGTAGGAGCGCTGAGTAATTCTCACAATGGAAGCATCCGTGGAACAAAATAATATCAACCACGTTACCTTAGATTCTGTATAACAAGCATTGTTAAAAACTATTACATGAACACATTTTTGACATCGGCAGAATGAAAAATGCACATCAGGTGATTAGTCTTCCAAGAGGGATTGTGAGGTAAGTTTTGAAAGTTGCTGATTTTCGAATATGATGCACGGGATGAAGAAATAAGGCTTCATTTTATATTTTTGTCGAACAAGCTTTTCAAACGGGTTGTTCTAATGTTTCACACTAAAAAATAAAATGTGTTCGGGTAAACTCAATTTCAAAGTTATATGTATCCAACATTAAAAATTCACATTTGTACGCTTTCTATTCCATTCCACAAGAACAAAACTACTTTTAAATCAAATTCATGAAATTTTGCCTAAAAAAGAAATATTGTTGAAAAATATATTTCCCTTTAAAAAGAAATCGATACATCATATTGTGACATACCAATATGTGGGACCTTGTATTGTGTCACATTTATTGTAAGCAGGGTGAATTGTAAGGATAGACGTTTGTAAATACAGCGGCATAGCAACGGTAGACGAGTTGTCTTCAAGGTCAACAAACTTCATTGCTTTGAACCACGGGGCGCGGCTAGTTGACAAAGTAAACTGTTTGGGGATTGGCCGAGAAAGCAATGACAGCCTGGGGCGCGGCTAGTAAAATTTGTAAGTAATTTAGGAATTGGCTAGGAATGGAATTTTTTATAACAAGAAACAGTAGAAAGATGGACCGTGTTTTGAAGGGCTGAAAGAGGAATATGGAGGCATTCCGACATATGCCGTGGTGCTGTGCGGATCGTGTGTAGACAATTGATTTTGGGAGTTTGCAAATTGTGAACATCTACTTTGGAGCGTATGGTTGTCGGACTTAGAATATTGATGTAATGTGCGGAAATTGGAACTTGGAAATATTTCGAGTGCAGCAGCTAGAATTGTGAACTTAGGTGAATTTGTCGGCAACAGGACTGGGAGTATTTGATGCATATAATAGTTTGCTGAACTTTAATATTTTAAGTATACGCGTAGAAAGAACTGGGAACTTTTAAAAGGAGAATTAATTAAGTCTTATCAACTTATGAGGCGGTGAGGATCAGTGAATTGAGTACATTTGTGCCAGAATGGAAGAAAAGAAGATGGTATTTTGACCTGGAGCCATCGACACCGGGAAAGATTGAAAATGGTTCTCCGCGGCGACATCGGTCGAGAGCGCGCGAAGACGGGTACTGCAATATAAGGTTTGAGACTGGTCATGACCAAAAGTTTCGAATTGTTACCAACGAACATTGAATAAACTTACAAGTTTCTGTGAATATAAAATATTATTTTAATTTAGCCAATTCCAGCAAATGAGTTGCTAGAAATGTATATTTGCTTTTCAGATTCCTCGGCACTCTGTACAGATGGCGATCGAATAACGGCTATTAGTAGGCAATAGCGATTATTTCTTATAAGCCCATCGACCCAGTTAGCCGAATATTAATTTAATGGAAATAGCAGTTCAAGATTAATTTTAATAATTGGATTAACGTAATCTTTTCCTGACGCCCAGACTCTTATATAAATTTGGAACGGGTTACGTTGAATTTATATTTAATAATATTAGAAGGGCAGAGGAAATATTACATTTAAAAATCAAATCAGACAGTTTGTTTCAATATTATTTCGAAAAATCATATTTGTTAGATGATAAACTAGGTACCCCAAAAGCTGTCCAATTATTTTCTCAAGAGAAATATATATTAGGCAAATAAAATTGAAAATTTGATATATTATTCTTTATTGTACTTAACTAACGAATTCAACTAGAACGACCCGAGATCAGAGAACGAAAGAGGGGCACCGAGCGACGGGAAAGCAAAGTATTTGGCATAAAATGAATCAAAATTATAAGTTGCAGATACAAGGGTTAAGTTTGGTAATATCCGTTTTCTCGGTGTTTAATCGATTTCTCTGCGTGGGATACGATAAAAGAAAAGTGGTCCAAATTTTTAGTAAACATTCGCTAGTAAAATTAGAAAAACACTCAGCCAATGATATTTCGAATTCGTATATAGAGTATCCTCGGGAACTTTCCTTGTTGGCTGAGCCTCAGCTGAGCCCAGAATTTCTGACCCTAGGTGTAGAAAGTATTGAAATGCAGTGTCAGTGATAGGACTGAATGAACAGTTAATTTATGTACATCAGGGCTATTTAAAAGAAAGACTTTGGTCCAAAATGCCATCGGTGGCCCGCTGCAATCTCTCGCATGCCACTCGTCTTTCACTACACTAGCAGACCGCACGGAGCACGTTTCCTCCCGTGGATCTCAAACAGCGAACCACACCAGTGGCCCGCAACAAACGCTGAGCGAGGACGCGCCCAACTGGCCGCCTTCTCGAGCTGCCCTCATGGAAATAAAGCAAATCAAAATTGATCGTTGTGTGAATGAAACAAATTAGTCCCATGAATCATGACAAAGACAGTCAAGAATAAACATTCATTAGTACCATGTAAAATTCATTTATATCAAATTCGATCTGACCGGGAGGTCCTAGGTTCGAGTCCTGACGGCGGCAGGATTTTCGACACTAGATTTTCAGCTAGGTCGAATTCAGTCGCTGTCTGGAGGACAATTCTAGCGGCCGGCTACTCTGATCGGTAGTTTTCCGTGGTTTCTCCGATCAACACCAGGCGAATGCCGGAGCAGTACCCTAACAAACGGGCCACGGACATCGCGCGATCTGTCCTGCCTCTTCCTTGTCCTATCCTCTTCTCTTACACACACACTGACACTAACATGCACTACACTACCACATATTCCGGGAGATCGGTCGGGAGCTTAGAGCTTGTCCCGGCTGGGGCGGTTGCCCGCTGGTGCGAGAGTCTTGGTTAGGGAAGATCACCGCCATCTCCCGAGAAAAAAACCATGCACTACACTAACGGGACTAATGACCGAAGCATTTGACGCGCCCGGAAACACGAAAAAATCAACCAATCAAATTCGACAGGCCGATGAACATACTTGTACCTTTAGATTTTAGCTAGCATTAAGTTAGTTTTAGTAATTTAAGTAAGCGTCCTCCCTCTACTTATGCTGCAAAGGCAGTAACGTAAATCTGTACGATCCAAAATTAATTACTACAGGGTAAGGGAATCGACTGATGTCACTGCAGTGGTTCTGACCGGAGGATCGGAGGGTTCGAGACCCGGTGATGGAAGTGTTTTCAACACAAGCTAGATAACAATGTCGAATTGAACCGCTGTCTGGAGGAGAAGCCGAGCCGGCTGCTCTGCTCGGTTGTTTCCTTTGGTTTCTCCGATAAATACCAGGCGATTGCTGACCAGTTCCCAAACGAATGGACTATGGACCGGCTGCCATCTTTCCTTCCTCTTTCTTGTACTATCCTTCCTCCTTATTTACTCGCACTTGTACTTGTACTTGCACTTGCATGCCATACTGTCCGGAGACAAGTCGGGACCTTAAGAGCATGCCTCGACTGGGGTTGTGCCCTGCTGGTGGGAGATACCTGGATGGAGAAAACCCCTCGAGCCGACGTGTAAGTTGGCTCCGTATCTCACCATCCAACAGGGAATGAACACCGCCACCTCCCGTGATAAAAACATACACTACTCTTGTAGAACAAATTATTATAGCAGTTGACGCGCCCGGAAACAATCAATCGCTCAGCGAAGGAATTAATAAATTCCCGCTTCCCCGGGGCTACCGTGGGGAGCAGCAAACGAAAAAGAAAACTGCTGTACAGGTTTCGTCCGATGACCCCGAAACTTCGGTCGCCCGCCGTGTCCTCTCCCCCGCCCCCGCTCTCGTCAAGCGGCGGAAGCTCTCGGCGTTTCGGGCGAATTGCAAGTGCGTCAGCGCGCGACGCGGCACGGGGCGACGCACGTCGCTCGGCGGGCGAGGGCGAGGGGGCGGCGCAGGCGTGGCCGGGGCGTGGCCGCACGCGACCGCGCCCCGCCCGTTAGCCGCCCCTCGCGCCCCGGGCGGTCCCTTCGCCCCGCCCCGCCCCCCCCCCCCCCCCCCCTCGAATTCGCAAAGAGCTGCGCGGCGCGCGAGCCTGCCTTCGTTCACGAAATAAGCGTTTCGACACGTTAGCCTTCAGTGGGATGGGGCTGGCGGGAACTATTGCGACCTAGACCTATCCGTCAGTAAAAGGAGATCAAGCTTATTGCTGTACGGGGCTCCATCGACCAGTAGACGAAATGATAGACTGGCAGCTCCTCTGTAGGTTATCAGCCATATTCAATCACCTATGTGATGTTCCCCTCTTCCTCAGCGGCGGTTGCCGATTATGGTGCAAGAATGTACGGGCGCCCCGCCCTGCTAGGAGAGACGATAGGGAAGATAAGATTGCGTGCGGTATCGGAATTCGCTTGGAAGTGTTATGAAAACCATTACGGATTCGGTGGTATAACGGTCAGCGTACCGGACTGTGGTACCCGCGTTTGCGGGTTCAAACCCGATCGAAGCCGTGGATTTTTAATGGGGAAAAATCCCTCTCTTTCCTTCGGATGGGAAGTACAGCCGGCTGTCCCATGTAGTAGATTTACTGCATGTAAAAGATCCTCAACCCTAAAAGAAGCCTCTGAGCAAAATTGAGATCCGCCAAGTTTCGTCTCCCAAGATAATACCTCCTTTCTCCGCTAGGTGGTGAAAGGAGCGTAACGAAATTTGCGTGGTTAGACGGAAGAGCGGGCCTGATGGCCCGAGTCTCGCCACGTAAAATAAGGCCTGAACTAAACTAAACCATCACAGCAGTTGACCAACGCACAAATACGTGGTCGCCAAGCCCGAGATCACCTTGACACCGGGGCTCTCTATTGTCATAACCTTAGCGCTCGCCGTTACCAGTGTTGGCTGTGACTTGGTCAGTGAATATAATATTGAAGAGCGGTTTCTCTCGAGGGTACATTATTTCTACCTCTTCGTTTGAATTCTCCACCCTGATGTTCATGAATAACTATTTGCTGTTTCTTTCTTAGTACCGCCAGGTATAATTCTGAGTATTCTGGTTTCGCGCTATGTTTGTTCAGACAGCACAGCAGCTGACTCAGAGGAAATCCTAGTACTACTATCCCACGTCAAAGAAATAGGCTGGCGTACTTTACATTGCAGGGAAACCTGCTGGCCGTCACTAAGTAAAGTTCAACATGTGTAAATAATTGGATGTCTCAATATTTGATGAAGATACGAGCCAAGTGCTCTTAAATCTTAATTGCAAAAGAATAATTACCAAAACGTATCCTATTGAAATATCATCAGGTTCAAAATGCAGTGTAAGAGATTATACATATTTCCATAAACATTCAAACAACGGGTTTCCGGTTTCAAATTACTAGCTAGGCTAAGAAAACATACAACAACAAAAATTAAACAAAAAATCTATCATATATAGTAAAATTTGTTACTCAATGGATCGGGAAGAACAAGCACTTCACTTCACTTTGTGATAAAGTTTCCGAAACCTTTCCCTGAAAATGAGCTCAATATATAGCATTTTCAGAAAAGTTGTGAAACTATTTTTTAATAAAATACTATCACACTCAATATAAATACGAGTATTACGTGAAAATAAAATCAACCATTGGGTCAATGGATATGCACTGAAAATATGTTCTAGAACATTTTCTGTAGTATTAATTAATTTTGAGAAAATTGTTTATTAAAGCGCGATGTTGATATATTTCAATGAGAAAGTTATTTGCATGGTTTCAATGGGTACCAATAATGCCTAAGATATATGGATTCAATGCTACGAAGATCATTTAAGTCCGCGTATGAATAAAAAGGTCAGTTTTAATAGTTGATTTTATAAACTTATCATGTTGCATAACCGAAACATTTTTACAAATACGTAGTGCGGTCTCACGCTTCGGCCTCGCGAGGTAGGCGTGAGAGCTCTAGAAGGTGGACTCTAAGGCTCTGGGAACCCTCTTAATGAATGTTTTAAGATGTGTAAGTAGCTTGGAGGTATTTCGAGACTCTCCTGAATTACATTTATACTGTAAATCTTTTATAATTTATTGGCCTGACAGGCAACTGTGAGTGATATGTTAGCGTAGTTGAGGAAGTGGATGGATTTCTACACCCAGAAAAATGGTATGTGCATCGAGTGATTATTTCGTGTTTCCGTGCCCGTTCACTTCTATGACAATTATTCCTGTAAGTGCAATGTGAGTTTTTACCACTGAAGGTGGCGGTGTTATCCCCGGCTGGATCCGGCGCCGACCTACAGGGCGTGCTGCAGGGGTTCTACTTCTAAGCTCCCGTCTGGTCTTCCGACATGTGTGGGAGCGTAGTGCTTGTAAATGTGTGGGTGCAAGTAAGGAGTGAGGATAGGACAAGGAGCAGGAAGGAATGATCGCGCATGGATCAGGGTCGGTTTAATAGGGTACTGCTCCGGCATTTACTGCTGTTAATCGGAGAAACAGCACAAAACTACCGATCGAAACAGCCGGCCACTAGAATTCTTCTCCAGACAGCGACTGAATTCGAATTACCGTGCACTGAGATGGGGCCAAAGGATAGCATGTTTAAATATGTAAAAGTGGAAGGCCGAGATACGTCCTTGCGACGTACGGGAAGCGAGAAGGGGCTCTTTACTGGGCATGTCCCACAGGAGTGGTAGAAACCGCGAGTGGCTGTGGTAGGTCATTTAGGCGCCGATTGACAGCTGCTGGGAGGAGAGTGGGTGCACCGAAAATCTAGCTTAGACTGAAGGGAATAAGAAAGTAACTGTTCCGAGAGTGTCTGTGACATTCTGTAGCACTTCTAGTTATCAAATGTTTCTAAAAACGCTCGTTGCAATTTTATTCATAATTTAATAAAGTATTGTAAAACAGGAGAATATTAATTTTGAAGCTCAAGAAAGGGTTTGCAGATTCCACTTCTCTCTCAAATGTCACAAAATTTTGAATTTTTACTTTTTTGACGTTAAATAAGAGAATAAATATCTATTCAGATGAGATGCAGAAGATGTAGCTTCTTTCTAACACGTATTTATTTCGTCAAAAATTTTGTTGGTATATTCGTGCCCGTCATCAGCGAACGCATGTGACGGTTGGGGTTAAGTACATGAATTCTCAGACACTTGTTCTCCAGTCGTCCGAAATAAATACAACTTACGACAAAATTCCGATGAACACCAGGGTAATGCCGAAGCAGTAGCCTAACTAAGGGGCTATGGACCGCGCACGATTTTTCTTCCTTCTTCCTTGTTATATCCTATCCTTTAGCTTGTCCCGGCTCACGGTGAGCTAGAATCCCAAAAAGCTGGCCATAATAAAAATAGTTGTTCAATTTGTGCCAAAGTTAGCATGTAAAGACTATCGAAGTTCGTGATTAAGAATATAATATCAAAAAGTGAAAAAACAACAAAATGACGGATCCATGATGGCGGGAAAATATTGATAAAAAGACATATTATTCAAATAAAATTATTTTTGGGGAATTTAACGAGGTTGATAATAAGATTATGAGTTCAAAAATTTAAAAGACCAAAACGGCGGATTCAGTAAGGCAGAAAAAAATTGATAAATGTATTTTTATTAATACTCAAGTCAATAGTAAGGGATTGTTGTAGTTAACAGTTAAAATAACTCAAGAAATGGGAAGCTCGAAAAAAGGACTAAATAGAGGTAGAAGACGGTATAAATTTCAAAAAATATTTTTATTTCAATTGCAATTATTCATTTAGTAAATTGTTTGTAACTACAATTAGAAGTTGTCGTTTCCTTCTTTTTCATCTACCTTATTATGTTCTTTTTCTTCTGCATCATCATCTTCAGAGACTGTTCGGGACTAGTGACAGCAGTTGACGTGCTGTGGAACACACTAATCGATCAATCGAACTCTGTTCACAGGGGGTTAGGCCTTCAGTTACACAAAGAACTAAATACATCATCCCGTTCATTACCAAGATCTCCAGAAAATTCTACTCATGCATCAACCAAAACGACCACCTATCCCATTTCAACCTCGCTCAAATCCCAGATTCCCGTACTAGAATCAAAAATAGGTTCCCAATTCAAGCTTTCTTAAACATGCAGTCAGAGTTTGTTAATAAGTAAGGCGCTTCAGGAGCTCCCTTATCCTAAGTAGTTAGTTTTAGGATTAAGTTAATTTTTAAGGTTAATTTAAGCCACCAAAATACATATGTAAAAGTACTATAGTACTGATCGATGTAAATTCAAGACAAATAAAAAGAAAATGAAATGAAAAAGGGGTTAGGCCTCTTCGCGACGGTGTTCAGCGGCAACTGCAGCACAAGGCGCCGCTCTCCCGCTGCCTAGCGTCGCTTGGGCGCATCTCGCACTCCTCCAAGACAGCCCTTCAATAAACTCGCCCGATTCAACGCCTTTTCCATAAACGTCTTCGCGTCAGTGTTCTCCGCAAATGGATGAGGGAGACGCAATGCAGTTATTAACGTCGTTAGGCTGAAATAGAGCAAATAACGGCCGCGGTGTTAGTTTCTAAACCGAGGATATATCAGATAACCTACCGTGTTCGTTATTTCTGTTATCGGACGTGTTTTGTTCAGTACTGTTCGTAATACCACCATGTTTAAAAATATCTTTACTTTGAGTAGGTGTACTTAAAAAAAATATTATTGTCGGAAAAGTTGTCACTTGAGCAGGTAAATTACAGATATGTACAAAAAGTATCTTTTTTCAGAAATGCCTTCTATAAGCATAAATGTTCTCGACTATAATCTTGGTAATAAATCTAAGTAATTAATTTAAAGTTTTATATTTCGTTAACTGAAGGAAGGTTGATTTTCGATTTAATTGACATTTCCTTGACGTTACGGTGGTTTGAATATGTATGTGTATAATGAATTAATGCGAATACATACGCATTTATTTCTATACTGAAGGTAATGAACAAAGGGAAGAGTGCAAGTTTTGGTTATAAATACAAGTTATTAATGTTACGTAATTGCTTAAAGAAGGTATATTTAGTTCTCTTTGTGCATTAGAAATAAACGACGAAGCCATCTTCCGAAACCATCTTCTCACTGTGCATTAGAAAGAAACCATGAAACATGAAGAGTCCTCAAAAGTTTGTTTTGTACTCTCATATAATCTTTTGCTAGAACTTATTCATTTCGGTTTTTATATTAGAGTATCCTCGTATGGTTTCGGAGTTGTCGAAAACAATTAATACTCAAACAATTTTGTTACAGCAATGTACACGCTAATCAATCAAAACTTCACGAAGTAAGTGGGTTGTTATATTAAAAGCCTATAAATAAAAAATAGATCGAGATTATTCAAAGTAAAAGAAAAACTTGGAAATTGAAGTAGACCCATTTCTCTTTTCGTAACAAGAGAAACTACAGTGAAGTGCATAACGGTGTGGGATGAGAGACACTGAAGTGGGGCTCAGGATCCTACGCCAACGCTGCAGTGATCCGAGAAGGCAGTAGTCGGAGCACGAGTCTGGCAACGGGCCAAGAGAGAAAAAGAGGAGGGAGAGAAAGGGAGTGCAAGAGAGAGGGATAGGGGGAGAGAGAGAGGACGAGAGGTAGAGAAAACAGGAGGAAAAAAGGACGCGAGGGAGGGCGAGAGCAAGGAAGGAGGAAGTGAGTGAATGAAGGAGGGAAGACTGCCAGCAGAGGGAGGCAGAGGGCGGAGAGAGATCGAAAAGAGAGAGCAGGAAGATGAACGGCTAAAGCGAAGGGCAATACATTGACGCGGAAGGGCGTGAGATGGGCTGAGAACGTGATGAATCCATGAGGGGGAAGTGTGGAGTGGTGTGTGTGTGTGTAAGTTTGTGGTTTGTGTCGTGTGTGTGTGTGTGTGTGTGTGTGTGTGTGTGTGTGGTGTGTGTGTAGGGTGTGTGTGTGTAGGTAGACGTTGATTGCGCTACCGGGTGAGCCTGGTACGCTATTGTGAGATCGTTTAAAGGTCAATGAACCCTAGTTCATTGAAACTGCATTTTTCCAACCATCCATTAACACGACATACGAAGCACATCTAATGTGCTCCGTAGAATTGACAACATCCATCATGTGCAATTCTTGCTTCGAAAATTTGTACTTTCTTGTAGCCTTAGTGCAGAGAAAGCTGTAAAATGATGCAAAAGATCGATATAGAGATTTTGATAGAAATCATCATTTGGGAACAGATACCGATATTTTAAACGTCAAAAACAATAGTATCTCCATCAGTAACAAGATTTCCAGTAAAATAATATTTTCCGACTAATGTGACTAAACGAGCGTCCCTGCGAATTTAAAACCGATCTTTTAACTTTTCGAGGCATTTTACATGAATCCCCGAGGATATTTGCTTTAAGTTTCCAGAACGTCTCGATTTTTTCTTTAACATCTTGTGCGAGCAGAGAAAAGTATGCTTACAAAAATATCGGGGATCCTATTTTTAATAAATCCTCTGAAATATGAAAATTGTGACGATTTAAAATTGTTTGACCTCCTTTTAAAAATACATTTTTGTAGATGGAGATTTTTATGACGGAAGTATTTTCTTTAAAATTATATTTCCAATTAACTACAGTTTTTTCCACAATATGAGTAGTTTTTAATTACTTTGAGTGACAAGTAAAAAATATAAATTACCAAGAGGTCCTCTTTTCATTAAAATTAATTTCTAAAATTTAAAATGTTCTTTTTTTAAACCAATATTGAAATGAGAGATTTTTTATTGATGAAATCTATTATACACTATTAGATCATTAAACAATTTACGGTACAATTTTTCCAACATACAGTAGTTGGGTTCAAATCCTTATCGAAGCATGTTGGTTTTTATTTGTTAAACCTTTTGTAAGAATTGAGACCAATGCATTGACAGGAGGCCATTGTTTTAGAACTTTGAATTTTCAGAACACTAACGAGAGACCTATGCAATTATTTTCGAGCATCTCTTTCTTCAATCGGCTGGAAGTATTTCAAGTGATGCCTAAAGTGCTTGTAGGATTAAGGTTGCAGTATTACTTACAAAATAGTAAATACAAATAGTACGAAAAAAATGAATGTGCTATTGCAGTGCAGTTGTTTGTTTTGAATTCAAGACAATTGTATATACCCGCTTCGTAATGAACAGCTGGAACACTAAACTCATCCATTTGTCGACAGTGTTGTGACATCTGTAAATGACAATTTTTTGCCAAAATTTACCTTAAGGGGAGGAAGGAATAAAAGCGTGGTTTACAAATGGTTTTCCGGTGCATTTCAGAAAGTGAGGCTCGAATGGGATTTCGTGTTAGGAACTCCTTGTTATTGGATGGGGATTGAGAATGTGACATCAAATGTTCCCCCTTGGATCGCCATCAGTGAAGGTGTTCATTTTGTTTTCCACTTAAATTATGAGTAAATTCAGCCAACACATAAAGTATTCTAAATTAGTGTTTTACTGCACCAATGTTGAAAAGGAATCCTTCAAAGAAATAAGGTAATTGAAGAATCAAAACATTATAGCTTATGAAGGGCACAACACTTGGAGTTCACATCTCTTACAACCCTTTGATTTCGATATTCACTGCTTTGCGTGTAAGGATACACCGACCAGAAAATAATTACAGGAGGTTTCTTTCATATCCGCATTGTTCAAAAGGGGTGCTTCTATTTCACGTAGCATCTAATTTTATCAATAGTCCTAAACAGCTTACTCATTTCAAATTATAATGCTTGAATACCGAATTATCTTCCCAACTATCAAACAATTTGTGTCGAGACAATACCTCTCATATCTTCTCTGTTCCTCAACTCTTCAATATTTCCTCGTCGATGTTTTTTAGCGGAACAAATTCTATTGGGAAAAAGAGGATGGTAGAGCGAGACGCAAAGATATTTCGAGTTCCAAATGTTTGAACGAGAAGGAGCATACCTCTCTGCAAGTGCAGGAATCATTTTGTAGTTCACAACGCGAAGCCCAATTGAGCGGAATAACGAACACCGCAAATAACAGAAAATAATCTAAGCAAAATTTGTCAAAGAAAACGGTAAAAAGGCCTAGGGAAAGTTGACATCGCTAGCGAGAAAAGTAGCTCAATTCTTCGAATGTTATGGCGTCTATTAAGATGTTTTCCAGCGAGGCAGCGGACTCCGTCAGCTGCCTTGTTGCTGAATAGCCGCATGTGTGAGGAAGGCTGCGTACAAAGCACGGGGAGGGCGGGGAGGGGGCGGGGAGGGTCCGGGGACGGGCCCGCCGGGTTGGGCCCCCCCGGGCCGCCGCCGCTGACGTCCCGGGGGACCCCATCGAGCGCCGGGTGCCGTACGAGCGGCGCCACCCGCCCCCCGCCTCACTCCGTCCCGCATCCGCCCCGTCCCGGCCCACCCCCCCCCGGCCGCTCCGGCCCCTCCCGCCGGCGCGGCGCCCATTAACTCGAGGTCATTCATGGCCCCGCCCCCGCCCGCCCCCGCTCCACCCCGCGCACCCCATCCTCCTCCCCAGGTTTCGCCCGGTGCACCGCAGGGTTCTCTTCGAAAGAGAAAACGCATGCGAGAGGCACGGTTGGGTGGGGCATGACCGACCGAGACCGGGCCGAACGAGGTGGGACGGAGCTGGGCGGGGCGGGAGCGGGACGGAACAGGGCGGGTGGGATTGGGAGGATCGGGGCGGGGCGGAACGGGGCGGGGCAGAGCGAGGCGGGGCGGGACGGGCGAGAAGGGGTCCAAGCGGGGAGAAGCAGGACGGGGCGGGATGGGGCAGAGCAGGGCGAAGCGGGGCAGAGCAGGGCAGAGCGGGGCGGGGTGAGACCAAGCGAAGAAGGCGAGAAGGGACAGCGCTTCACCTTCCTCTCGCAGCCTCTGGCAGCGGAGGTGCCGCTCACTTCCCGGAGCTTTGGGAGCTGCAGCCAGGGGTCCCGCGGCGGCTTCTCTCGGGAGGGGCCTGGGAAGCGTTCGTCCCTCCGACGCCTCTCCTCCCTACGCACTAAGTGCACACGCCTCCCTCCAAGCACCCGGCGCGATGTGGGAGGCGCTCGATCTCCACTCCGGCACCAATCTGAAAAGTTGGTAGCTCCGAGCCGGCGGGGTGGCCCTATTGAAGAGACGTACCTGGGAACGTTGCGTTCCGGCGTAATTAGATGCCAGTCTCACGGTGCATTAGTGCAACCCGAGGGAGGGGAGGATAAGTCAGGAAGGTATGTGCTCACTTTGAGTCAAATATCCTTTGGTGTGAAACTAATTTGTGATCGGTGAAGGCTCTCGGCTGTCCGGGTGACTCTCGGACTCGTCAAGGGCAGTGATGTCGACGTTTCGACCATCGAGGCTGGAGTGCCTGAAGAAGACCACGACGTGATGGTCGAAAAGTCGGTATCACTGCCTTTGACGAGGCGTCACCCGGACAGCCAAGAGCCTTCACATGACTGGTCACTGAAGCCTAATATTGCACTTGAGGAGTAATCGGAAGACTCGTCGCTCGTGGGCACGAATTATAACAGGAATGCCTCCGGATTCAATGAGCCTCTAGTCAAAATTGTTCAGACTAGTAACCGGGCGAACATTCCGAGTTCCGAAAACTCTCGTTTCAAATCTTATGTTTCACATTGGGACCCAGCTTCCAACGGACAGGTGAACTGTGCGTTACCTTGTATAGCTCACGTATTGTGTGGAAGGGGCTAATACTAACCGTTTAACAAACAAGAATATTTAGACGACTGCAATTAAATGGCACCGAATTTAAACAGTCAATTTAATTTTCATTGATTTTGAAATGCTTCACTTCGCTCATAACACAGGCTACGTAGTGAGGAACTCAGAGGAACCGAACCTCCAAAGTGCAATAGGGAGCCCTCGCATGACTAAATTTGAGGATGACGGTATGAGAAACCGGATTCTGACGGCCTCACGCATTTTAAGGGCCTAGTAGGTATGCTTATTCTTTAATCACAATGGACCAGTGTAAAGTGTGTTGGGCTTGCATCTGCGCTAGCGTTTAAACTGTGAAATTCTGTTTTCCAAGTGTTTGACGCCATTATCAGGAATAATTTGATGCCCCATTTACGCAATGTTCGGTAGATGGCATCTTGTAAATTGTGTAAAACAATTAAAATCTGATGACAAAATCTGAAAGCAACTCACTCTCTTAGTTGAACACTTTAGGTTCCATGAAAAGTTTCTGAATTAAAGAGGTGCCCAAGTCATGAGGAATCTAGTAATCTGTAGTATACCATCAACATTCCATTTAGATGTCGGATACAGAAAAAAATGAAGGATTGAAAAAATTGAGGCGTTAGATTGTGTTAAAAATATGAATCTTTTTTTCTTACTGATCGGAGTTTGTGAGTTCCTTAATACCAATTCCTTACACGGTGCCAGCTAAGGCTGCTCCACACATTCGGCATTCGCCGAGTAGCCAGCTACTGCTCGCCCAATTCCCAACAGCTATGCTCGGCGAATGTTCGCTCCCTTTGATGTGTCCAAAAGATCGACACGCGTTGGGTAGAGCGAGCGTCGAATGTTCGTCACTCGGCATACAGCGAGCAACCCATCCACACTACTAGGGATTTGGCGAGCGGTTGCTCACTACTCGCCGAATAACGAATGTGTGGAGCCACCTTTAGCTACGGCTCGGTTGACGTAGCCGCCCTGGCCCTCGCCGTCCTCGCCGCTAGTGCTTTACAAGGATGAAGAAAACAAGAGTTACTCTAAATTCAACGATGAGCGACATCTTTTACCATTGCCTTGGTAGATATCTTTGGGAAGTTTTATTTCAGGGAGATAAAAAGAGAACGTTACTACAAACAATAATGCATTTCTCTTTCCAATAATATCTGTATTATCAACATTAATGAAATTTTGTTGAGTCTATCAAAAATCATAAGTAAACACTCCACCAATGTTCTTGGTCAATTAAAGGAACGTTTACCCACTGACTAATCAACATGTGTCATCAGATGATTGCATCTTAGGTGGCTTTACGAGAGTTTCCGTAGATGGAAGATTGTAACGTTAATTATACGATAGATGCCGCTATGGGTCTCATTAGTTTGCAACGGCAGTACACACAAAAAATGGACTCCATAATTTTCGCAAAATTACATTTACTCACTATAAAAAGATACTATTTTACTACCAAATTATGCGTACAAATATAAGTTCTCACTTGCACATAAAGAAAGATAGCGAACAGCTTATGCAGCAATGAGTGCTAGCGTCGCATTCCGACGATACGTAGCATGAGAGAACAAATAAAATATAAGTTATAAATATTTTATATAATTACAAAAAAAGAAATAGATGCAGAGATGCAATCGGACATCAGATTATGTATTTGCTCGAGATTCACTCCATACGGCTTTCAATTGACAGAACAGAAACATGTACAAAAATAGATGACTAATAACTTTCAAACAAAAGTGAATATAAAAAGAATGATGAAGGTTTGAGAAGAAAAAATGTATCCTTATCATCGTTTCACACATGGTAGAGACATACCACCCATTCATATTATTTTATGAAATAAGGTAAGAAGTGTGATTTCATAAAAGAACTAAGTAGTTTTCGAAGGTAAGTAAAATGACTTTGTAACCGATGAACACAAATACAAAAAGACGAATATCGAAAACGATTATTAGGGGAGAACCTTTAAAGTTCAAAAAATTGCATTTTTGAATTTTTTTGCGTGTGTAAAATAAAGGTTTCTCTCTACTTTGGTAAACGAAATTTTGAATTATCTTAATCCGTTCTTGAGATATGTTTATAAATATTGAAGCATGTCACTCCGCTTACCACTTTAAATTCAGATCGGCTACGCTCATTCCAATACGTTTCTTAATAAAATGTTCTCATATTTAAGTTTCGCGCTGTTCTTCCGAATTCAAATTCCGCGCACGAGGAGTTTGTAATGTTTATAAATTTATGTATTCTCTGACAAATCAGGGATTATTCGATTGTTTTGTTTATCATTTCAAACACTGGTGAGTGAATTAAGTGGATAGTTTCTATTTGTTGTTTTCTTATATATAGATACGTTGAGATTACTAGAACATAATTGAAATGGCAAAGAGCATTGCAATGGCAAAGCGCGGATCTGAGAAGTCAGTATTTCGTGACAACTGGCACACAAACAAACTAATGTTTCTAAGAGTACACCTGGAAGTGCTTCATTGAAAAAATTGAGAATACTACCAGTTCCGGCATTTATGTTAACATTATATTTAATTTCAATATTTTATTTAGAGAATTAGAAAAGTGTCTAGTGTGTGTGGATTAACTGTAAACATATGTGTAAATAAATTGGTAAGTATAGGTTGCTAAACATTAATTTAAATAATTTTAAATTTTGAAATTAAGTTAATAAATGAAATTTTTTCGCACTTTAATTTGCTCTGTTTAATTTGGTTTTAAAACAATTTTTTTAAAAAAATGAATAATTAACAAACAATATTTTTTTAGTGAGACTTACCAACAATTAAATGTAAAAATAAAGTTGTAATTCAACAATTGAAGAAAGTTATTAGATTAACCCTTTCCAGCGGCAAAGTGTATAATATAATTTTTAAAATTTTTTCTATAATTCTTTCAGTAATTTTTAATAAACAGTTGTGCATTATAATGAACAATCAATCAATATTAAACAAAAAATATAGTTTCATAAAAATTGATAGATTCCAAGATCAAAAATGTTAGATTTTATTGAAAATACAGTAGGCGAAGGTATACCTCCCCCTTAAAAGATGTATACGTTCCTTTATGGTACTCTACGATCTAGCATAAGGGAAAATTGCATCCCAAATTGCATATTTAAGAAGCACCAACCACCAAACTGCGTAGTTTCTTTTCTAGCAAACAACCTAATGGATAAATGTAACTTCATCTATCTTAACACACACGACAGAAGTAAGATCTGTTGTCATTTCACAGACAATTAAGGTTGGTGTAGGAGGCGAGGAGTAATTTAGTCAAAAATAGGGGAAAATTGTAATAATTGATACATCGGTCAAAAGTTCTGTACCTATGACTATTGGGTAAGGTGTTATACCAGTCCCTTTGTCCTGAGTCTAGCCACACACTTTCTCTTATCCTTAGTCCTACTACAAAGCGTAGTAGAAAAGCGAAAACTTCATTTTTACCTAACGTAACGAGGATCGGTTTTCGGCCATCTAGCAGCTTGCACTGTCCCCATCTCTAACTCATTTACTAAACTAGTGTGATTTACTTGGGGGCAACATGGGGATGATATGCTAAATTCACGATTAAAGATTAGTTTTGTGAGTGGAGGGTGGGATCACTCCATTCTCATCCGCCCTGGGAGCCACTGATTATTGCTTCGCCACAGTTTATGAATACTGTACTATATTACTGACATTTTTGAAACCTTTGAAATAATTAATCACTAAATTGTTACATTTCCTCTAAATCTTTACAATAACCAAATTCTCGCTTTCACAATAATACGTCGAGGAAAAGTATCGGAATGCCACGCACCACCTCGTTGATCTTGGTTTGGATGTGGAACGTGGTCAGCCTCTAGGGCGAAGACGATGGAAGACCGGTTTTGCTCGATTCTCTAGAGATTAACATGGGCGAATGCAGACCAGTAAAAACAGGAGCTTTCTTTAAATGTAATGGATATATTACTATTCTGAATGCATAAAAATGAATATGTCTAGTACATAGTGCTACTACTAGTCACATACATAATAAGTTGAATGTGGCGTCGTCGAAGTTTAAACTGTTTTAAAAATATTTCCATGTGTTGGAAATTTCTACTGGGCAAGTTCTAAATAAAAATAATCTTTAAACATACAGTTGTCTGATTCTGTCAATCTCAGGTGCAGCACGTGAAAAACAAGTATTAAGAATTAAAATTAAATACTAAAAATGTGTCAACTCTTCTCGTCGAATGTTCTTTCGGGTCACTACACACACCAGAAAGTGGTGTTGAAGAATCTAATCTGAACGCTCCCGGAAGAGTTGATCTGACGTGTACATCATTTCATCGTATTATCAGATGCCATATTAAAGAAAATTGATTTATTTGCAAGCTCCAATTTTACAATATATCGTTCCATTCTTACAGACTTATAATACAATTTTGAGGTTGAAATTTTCCTTCAAAAGGGGATTATTTCATTAGCACTATTCTAAAGGATACACATAACAAAAATATTCCATAGAACGATAGTTATGCCTGGGTATGCACAACTTACGATAAACCCTTTCCTTCGGAGTGATCCAATTTGTGCACCGCGTACTGTAAACAGCGGCATCCGGGCGATACAAGTTCTAGCAATAAATTTTTAGAGACTTTACTTAGA
Organism: Teleogryllus oceanicus; assembly: GCA_964035755.1. Taxonomy (NCBI): domain Eukaryota; kingdom Metazoa; phylum Arthropoda; class Insecta; order Orthoptera; family Gryllidae; genus Teleogryllus; species Teleogryllus oceanicus. The sequence goes on along the minus strand of CAXIVR010000005.1, from coordinate 98,805,441 downwards.
AATTTCTGGATGGATAAAAAATCATTAGTTCTCCACCAGGAAACCAAGACGTGTTGAATGACCCTTCCTATGTCTCTATTGGGAACAAAAAGGGGCCTAACAGTGAGCGAGGAACGGACACACGGACGGAGGTAGGCTACTCGAATGTTATATACATGAATATTTTACACTCGAAAGCTATACACTTGAATACTATACACTCGAACATTACGTGTATTACAATAGTCACACTGGTCAAAATGGGTCTGAGTCAAACAAGAAAAGAACAAGTGTTGAAATGAAAATGAATTATTATTTGCCATAAAATCAATCTGCGTGTTCTTCATCGATCTATTTTCGAGTTTGATATTTTCAATACTCACATTCCCACTGAATGTCCCGTCAAAATCAAACCGTCTCGTGTAGAAATGAATCGAGTATTTTAAATACTGACCCTATGCTTCCACACGTATATTTTACTTAGTATTAATCATAGAACTTACGTCACTGACTGTTCATAAAACAAGATACCTCTTTATACGATTCTGGTGAAAGTACAAACTTTAAAAAGACTTCTCTCTATATAATTTTGGTAATAGTAAACAATTAAAACAGGGCTACAAAACCCCTTAAGAATGAGAAATATCGCTTTCGGATCGTTATTAATCAAATATTTCATAAAAATAAGTCATTCATTGGTGCGTAAGTCTAATGTAACTTTCATATCTCACATAATCTTTTAGAGGTATTTATTTTACATTGTTTTATAGAGGAAATTAGAAAATGTTTAAATGACAATTCCAGGCAGACCCCAGAGACGTTCCGTAAACCACGGACTACAGTTCGAGCTTGATTCTTCCTTCCTCAATTTGTTTTAGGAATGCCATTTTAGGGTCAGGTGTTTGCCCACCATCCGATATCATTTGATCCCTCATGAAGCAGAAAAACTCCGTCACTCCTGCGAGTACGCGGACATTGGACTAGCCTCAAGTTAGACTGCATCTCAATCGAAAATACTCGTAATATATATTTTTGTATTAGTGATTACAATGTGTCGCCCAAAATTCTTTAATTTAGAAAAATAATTACCGCTATTTTTTACTTGTTTATTTATTAATTGTGGACGAATTATACGCCAGACGTCCTTCGAAAATATGTCAATAATACGAATGTAACAGTGTATAAAAGCAAGAGTTCTTGATACCTCGCATACGCTTAGAAAGCCTGATCTCAAAAAAATGTATACAAAACGAACTAAAGCATAGTACAGGTGTAACACAAGGAGAGGCCAGAAAAGAACGCTACGTTTTGCAGGTCAATCAAAAATTGACTGATTCTTTTCGTGTTTCAGGGCGCGTCAACTGCTCCGGTCATTAGTTCCGTTAGTGTAGTGCATGTTCTTTTCTCGGGAGATGTCGATCTTCCCCCGCTGGATGGCGAGATCCGGCGCTGACCTACCGTGGGCTAGCGGGGTTTCCCCCTAACCAGGACTCTCCCACCAGCAGGGTACCGCCCCAGCCGGGACAAGCTCTAAGCTCCCGACCGGTCTCTCGGGATATGTGGTAGTGTAGTGCATGTTAGTCCGTGAAGTGTTAGTGCGCGCGATCCGTGGTCCGTTTGGTAGGGTACAGCTCCGGCATGCGCCTGGTGTTGATCGGAGAAACCACGGAAAACTACCGATCAGAGCAGCCGGCCACTAGAATTCTCCTCCAGACAGCGACTGAATTCGACCTAGCTGAAAAGCTAGTGTCGAAACTCCTGCCGCCGTGGGGAGTGTAACCTAGGACCTCCCGGTCAGAGGCGCTGCAGTGACATCAGTTGATGCACTGAGCTACCGCTCCGGGTACGTTTCGCAGGAAATATCGCAAATCATTTGCAGTTAAAGGAAGTCATCGCGTTCAGCACGAGCGATTGGTTCCGCACGCGCCTAAACGTCCGCCCCGCCCCGCCCCGCACGAGCTTCTCCTGGAGCGTCGACGCGCGCTGCGGCGCGGCGTAGTTGGCGGCGAGAGGTTCCGGGCGGCGCGCGCTTGATGGCGCGCCGGGGGCTCGTAGCAAGTTGCGCGGGCATTAGGCGCCTTTACGCAGATTTTGAATTATGCACCCGCGACGGGGACGGGGCGCTCGGGGCCGCTTACGGCGCCTTCCTCGCCCCGCCCCCTCCGCCCCGCCCCGCCTTCGCCGGCCCCTCCTCCCCGCATGCGACGGCCCCAAATCGCCCTTCGGGGACGGCGGCGGCGGAGGCGGCGACCGCACTCGCCACGTCAACGGAGCGGCCCGCAAATTCAACCAGCCGCTGCTGGGCGGAAGAAGATCGACCTTGTCTCGCACGAATGGTTGAATTTTCTCTTTTATTAATACTATCATTGATTGTATTTTGATGTTAACTCATCTTTTCACTTGTGAGTCGGATATTGTTAACTTCTGTACAAATTATGACCACGAACCGTCCAACTCAGAAATATAATTTTATTAGTTAATTTTTGCTACTATTGTTAGTTATTACTTTCCCGCCTACTTTGTACGTACACAGCAAAGAGAAATCAATACAATTCTGAAGCGGAAAGTAGTAATGTTTCGTCAGAAAAATGTATTGTGAGACTCTGATATCGTGGATAAATCTTGCTTCTATATGTAGTAAATTACGTTCTCAAACAAGTTGTAAATTCGTAATCTACGTTTGTGGGTCCTTGATAAAAAAAATTGGTTTACGGCAAAACGACTTTCTGTCCGCCCTTCTGGGATCAAACACTAAAAAGGCCACTACAGTTTCGGAGATTTTCTCCAAAATTGATATTCCCTGATCGATTGGACATACTGGAGACCTTGCAAATTTGAAACGTATATTGTTATTTTCAGGAGTATTTTTCATTTAACATTAACATTTGCAAAATTTTCTCAAAAATTGTTCAAAATTTTTTGAATAATTTTTTCTCCGATAGAGAACGGTTAAAAATGACGTAGGTTTAATATTTAGTATACTAACCGCAGTATCTGCTTGCGCCCGTTCGTGCCTTACGGTTAAACCCTTCCAGTCCAGAGTGTGGGGAAAGCAACGCGTCATTCGTGTGTGCCTCGGTGTGACAGTGCGGAATTCGCCATTGCTTTCACGTCCTTCTAATACAATTAAAAAACTCAAATTAATAGATGTGAAATCTTTTAGAAAACCTTTCACTTGTTTACCACCCTAAGGTAGACACCACCCTATGGTAGTCAAAAAATATTGGTAATTTTTGCACTTCATGTTCTCGTTCTTTTAATCCTATTTTACGTTTCGTTTACTCTGGTTGTATTTTGATGTCCTTCAGTTTCAAGCTTGTAAATGTTTTATACATTTTCAATTTAAAAATTCCATGCTGGCGTTATTTCATGAAAACTTTAATTTTAACAGATAATGCCGACATTATTTGACGTGGTTCTTTCAAGAATGCTCGTTACAATTCGTCATATAATAAAATCACATTATCTCAACAAAAAGTAAATTGTTTTCATGTTTTACACCACTGATTTTGAAATTTGGAATTCTTAGGTCATGAAAAAAAATTAAATTCTAAAAAGTGCAAAGTTCAATCCTTAGAGAAATAGAATAACGGGGCATGATACGACTACATTTTATTGCGCCTCTCACAAAATGAGGGACTTAGAAAGGCACACTGTGACTAAGTAGAAGAATGAGCTCAAAACAACGCTTAGTTGAAAATAAGGAAAACTTCATTCTGCGAAGAGGATGATGGACGGCGAGTGTTCAGAAATGGGCTTGATTATGAACTCGCCAAAAGCAAGAGACCAGAGGCAAGGAGAAACCTGCGTGTGACCAGATTCAAGGAGAAATCTGTGAAAAAAAGTCAGGATAACATGAAGATAAAATGGTATTGAAAAAACTATAGATTTTACACACGTTCAATGATCTTCGCGGTTGTACTTACATACACCGTGCAACAATGCGTATCCGGAATCCAGTGGAAGAGAAAAGGATCTCGACGTCATTTCTTCAAGTGAACAACACCTGATTGTACACCATAACTTTGATATAGATAGAGCGTCAAATGAGGTAGGTTTACCGCTTTGGATACGTGGCTTAGGCTCCTTGGTTGAATTTTCTTCTGGAGCGATTCATGGTTGGCAATTTTTGAGAATTGATTTCCTAATGTAAAACTTCCTAAATTTCATCTTAGCTCTGTTGCATTTATTTTTAATCTATATTTTCGGTCCGATATTAATCAAAAATAAATTCAAAGTGATGATTACGGTCCGAATGAGAAAAAGACGGAGATTTTTTTGATCTCATTAAGAAACGATGGCACCGCGCACAAATTAAAATGCATGATAATAAACTACATACGGTTTTAAAATAGATAACTCAGTACTGATATTCTTATGCGAGGCAACGGAACAAGTAAATTAATTATACATTTAAACATACAAGGAAAATGGACTACTTTTAACAGGTCTCGCGCTTCATCGCAGCCACAAATGACACCGAAGCACATGGCGAGGCACACTCGGAGTCATGAGGGTAATCGTGAGAACACTTGAAAACGCGTTCCTGGAAGCGAGAACAAACACAATTCTAGTTCAAGGTCAACCCGAAGACCACGTCCTGGACCATTTAGCAACTCATTCTTTCAAATTTGTGAAACGTAATTTTTTTTAGCCTCTGGGCTGTGGAATTAGGGTTAATCCGCGCTGCTACAGTGTACCGGAAATGTTGGATGTGGACGAATGAACGACTGTTGCATTGTTGAGTAAAACTCGGACTGTGGTAAATATAAATGTTGTATTGTGTAGGATCCCAACATGAACCGAATATTTACAAAATCCTAGTGCTTATAACGATATCAAAGAAAATAATGTTTTAAGATAGACAGGAATGCAACAACCCCTTAGTAACCAACTCTTTTTTTATACTTAAAATATTATTATATAAAAGGTGGGAATACTTGCTGAAAGTGCGGTCAAGTGAAGCTATTTCTAACAGAATTTTTATTATCATGAAGATATATTAGTCTGGACAATGTGAATTTCGAATGAGCAAACACTCTACCCTTCCCGCGGGCTCATTCTCATTAATTAGGCGCTCTCACCACAGTAATCTGAGCGCGCCACCTAGTCCGCCGTTCGATTCGGCCGACGGTTGTCGGTACATCAAAGTGAGCGTGAAGCGATATTAGACATACAGGATATCTCCGAATAAATGTTACAACTTTTAGAACATGTAGGCGACTCAAAGGCGATCTCCTTTCCTCAATGGACATGTGGTTGGAAACCTCATTTAACGAAGTTACACATGTGATATGTGTCCTTGTTTCGAAGGCACCCCGCCTTGCATTGGTGTTCGGCGGGTCACGTTCTGACGTAATCATAGAGATTTCGTGGACCCGACTAACACTATGGAAGGATAGCAAAGAGAGGGAAATATAGGATGCGTATCTATCTTACATGAAATTTCCCAACACAAGTTCATTCGAAAAAGTTATTTTCTTGGACCACTCTAAATCCTCTCGGACTTCGTAAAACAATTTCTTATACATCCCTTATAAAACTGGACGCAATCATGGACCTTTTTTCAGCCGTTCGAAAGCCGCCATGTTGTGGCAATACAGTTTCTCTCAAAGGTTTATAATTCCGTATGTCAATAAAATCTATAACCCTATGTTTACAATTCAGAGCAATTGAGAAAACTGTAATATAAAGAGGAAATAATTTTAATGATTTAAAACAATTGATTTCAAGCAGTTTCAAATGCTTTTATTTTTCATTTAATGTCAAGAACAATACTGGTCACTGTCAGTATTTGATATACAAGGGCGATAAAAGCTATATTTATATATTGAGAAGCAAGGCAAGGGACCATCTCTGCAGTACCACTGTGAATGAAGAGGAACTCGATGAAAACCTGATTGAGACGGAGATCGGTTTAACTAAACATTAATTACAATTCATTTTAGATGTGCATTAAATTGAACAGATGTATGAAGCACTGAAATGAACATCACTTGGTTACCTTGCTAACCACATACAACACTGATGGCGAGCGAATCTCTCGTGACATAAAATTGTGACGAGTGCAATATATTGGGTTCACTAGCGCCAGTGCTAGTAAATAAGCCGTTGCTAGTCTACTTCAATATGCCTACGAGCGAACACGGTGTGAATTAGCACTCTCTATCGCTGCTCACGACCCCCGATCAGTTCGATGAGCACCGATTTTAACCTTGTATAAGCGAACGAACGTTTGAGGGAAGGGTGGGGGTTCGCTTGTTCGCAGCTCACATTCAAATGTAGTATGTAATTGTAGAGAAACACAGTCAACACTTCGAAAACGTCGTCACTACTATACAGTAGTACTCGATAATAACGTGATTTTTCAAATACACTTTCCATTCGAGTTCTATGAAATAAAACGAAAATTCAAACAACAGTTTTTTACAGTTTTCGAACACTAGCAGAAGAGGTCAGATAATCAGAGAAAGGGTCAGCAAATTAGACAATCTCAATCTCTAGTATTAGTACAGTGCTTACTATAAACTAATAGCATTTCTTTGATTGAAGTAATGGAACCTGATGTGACAGCTCAAAAATAATTTAAATAATCCTAATATTTTTAGTTCATACTCTCATTGTATTATTTATCTCCTCTTATTAGATATCATCAGCTCGTTTTATAGTGATACTATCTTATGTGGAGCATCTGGCAGGTGTTTTAATGTTAAAAATTTGTATTTGTGCTTTGAATGTTCGTAATAACGATAAAGTTGAAGCATATTACAATTTTCTGGCTCAATCACTTTAATGCAAAGAAAGTTTCATGTAAGATTGGTGATGGAAATACTTTATAGTATTTTCTTCTATTATTGCAAAATCAGGATTAACTATCTCGAATTGAATGATTTAACACATAACGATTCGAGAACATCCAGGAAAGAGAGTACAGTAATTCACAGCATTTCATCAAAATAATATAGGTGCATTGAAACAACCAAAAACACTAGAATCGTTCCAGAATATCCTAGAAGAAGCCGACTAATAATTGTGCCACTCGATTTGTCTATTGGAGAGGAATCGAATGAGGTATTGATGTCTTAGAAAGGGGACTTAAGTCACGCAAAACTGGTTTTTGTTGCTTAAAAAATAAAAAAATACCCTTTTAGATACATTTCCTAGAATTTTCTTCAAAAAATACACAAGCAATGACCAGTTCCCTATCAGGAGACCGAGACGCCCCGAATAACATCTCATTTGTCTCGATAGTGGAGCGGAAGTGGTCTAACCGTGAGTGACTGCAAACTAAGCATTGCAACGTAATTAATCACGAATCATCGATCTCTTATATGTTTCGTTCGATTGTATATATTAAAATTTCAATGCCGAGACAATCAGCGGGCGTGATAACGATAAACTGCGTTTTTCAGCTTCAAATATTAGCTGAAAATACAATCCCCCGATAAGGCGGAAATCTTATATGAAGCTGATAAGAAACAAGAGTCTATATTTTCATGATGGTTATCAATAAAATTGAATCCTATCTTGACTTAGTGCGATCTTACCCCTATTGCATGGTAATAGTTATTGAATCAACCTCAAAATCCAAGGCTGTTTATGTGATATGTAGGTTATGTAAGTTTAAGTTTTAGAATTTTTTTCTAATAAAATAGGCAAAGATAAAGCAAAATAATAAAATATTGAACAGAAGTGAATAAGACATGGAATTAACACCGCCAGAAGCACAATAAAAACGAATGGGAATATAGTCCAATTTCAAATAATGGTAGAAAACATAGTGTATTAAAATCTACTTAACGAAGTTTACGTCTTTTTTTGTGTCGTAATATACTTCACAATCGTGGAAAAGGGCGACAAAATGCAAGTGATAATCAACAGAATCCAGGGCAATCAACAGAATCCAGGGCAATCAACAATCCAGGGCAATCAACAGAATCCAGGGCCTGTATGAACTGACCACCAAGTGTGACCATCTCTTACTCTTACTTAAGACCTTAAATTTAAACTGATGAACTAACTTCAACTGATGAACTTTAACTCTTGAATAACTCCAAAAAGTAAAGAGAGGTCGATTATCACTTTCTATCAATAAACATATAATGGACAACTTTATATAACGACGTTACACATGAGATATTTGCTGCTGCTTGGTAGGCAAGTTATATTGCATTGCAGTTCGGCATATCTTTGACAGTATCAGAATATTTAATACCTGTCAGAGAAAACCCCACTGCAACATGGGCTGCTTACCAATGGATGGCAAATGATTCATGTGCAAGTTTGTTTTATGAGATTTCCTCCACATCCTAATTGGCAAATGTTAACATCTTAGACCACCTGCGCACGCTAGAAGTTTGAAATATTTATTTTGAAACATCCTATAAGTGGGATTCTATTGATCTTTTCTATGTATAATTTCTAAATGGTTGGCAAACTTGTTCCCCTTTTAGCTAAGCCATGAATTAATTTGTGACACCTTTATTCATACATGTAAGAAACGATGCATTTAAATTATATAAAACTGCTTTCGCGAATACATTTTGCGGGTGAGAGGGCCAAAGGATACACTAGAAGCGCATCCAATCTCAAATTCCCTTCCGCAAATCTGGATTTGTGACTGCAGACTACCCTTCGCATCGACTGTTGCTATGAAATTCCCCAACCACGTATTCTCCCACGACAGAGGAAGCAGGCTACAAGAGTCTAAACGGAATCATTTGTAATACTTTTCTGAAGTCTTAATATTGTATTATTTCACTATTACTTACAAGCATGCTATTTTGTTAAATAGCGAGTTAATCAATCAAACAGTAAGACAATCAGTTTCCGAGTCAAGAACTTTATTAGTGAGTCTTTATTTATTTCTTTATCCTCACACAGCAACAGGGTGTGCTATGAAATAGACAATTGGCACCTTAGTAGAGGGAAAAGCAGAGGTAACCAGAGTACTAACCGTAACTCAAATTCTGAACAGACTGATCGGGATTCGATCAGCTAAACGGGCTGAGATGTCTACGAAAGAACCGCTGCCGTTGCAGCGTTTCTGATCGAGTGGTCCTAGTATACAAGTTTCTTCGATCACTTCCAGCCGTTTGCCGGACAATTTTATTAACAAACGGGTCACAAACCGCGCGATATCTTCTGTTCCTCATTCTTGCTCCTTCCTCTCCCTTACATACACTTACAAGCAGAACAAACCACACATGTCCGGAGAAGGACGTGGCCGAATCTCACGTTTCAGAGGAGGAACTCCAAAACTTTCCACCTATAACATGCACTACACTCACGGCACTACTGGCCGTAGTAGCTGACGCGCCCGTAGGCACGAAATACTCCGTGGGTGGAACCGCCAAAGCGAGGGCGGCTTTCGAGCGGCGCCGCGCGCCTAATTCATTTGCATGGGGTGCGTGGGCGCCGGGAAAGGCGGCCTCGGCGGTGGATCATTTTGCGGGCAGGTGCTCGGACCCGGGCCGGCGCGGCGCCAGCGGCCCTGACCGGAGGCAGGCCAGGCGGCGCGGCCGCCAATTGGCGGAATGGCGCTTAATCCTCTTAACGACTCCGGGGCGAAACTCGACCGCCACAATTAGCGCCCCGCCCCCTCCGCAGCCGCCGGCCCCTGCGCACCGCCGCCGCGCCGCCGCCTCGTTGCCTTCGTCTCATTTCCTCCAATGGACGGGCCGACAAGCAAACTGGAAAAAAATGGTATCAAAATGATAGCCCGGCAACTGGATTGGCGCGGTTCGCGGTATTCACAGCGCGTGAACGAGGAGAAAGGAAAGATTTTGCGTTGGAGATTAATTTACAAAAGCACGGCGAAACGGGACATTTTCAATGCCTCGCGTTTCTTTTCAACGTCAATTTTTAGGTGTATTCATAAGCTCTTATAATGATCTTCATAATCAATACTTAGTCCTTATATACTTTCAGTATTTATCGATTTTTCCTACGCCAGCTTCGTCGTTTTTTTTCTATTGCTTTCGGCCTTTCTATTGCTCTGACTGACAAACATTTTCGTTGATAGTATGGTTGTAAATTATTGTTATTTAACTAATTTACAGCAAGACTTAACCCAATGTTGTCGAATAGTTTTTTCCTCTCTATGCCGTTCTCTACCATGCGGAAGAAGAGGCAGGGCAGAGTGTTTGAATGTACACACAAACATATACTACATTATTCATCATTCACACGGAAAGCTTCTCGCTAAATAATGTTAGAAGGCTTCTTATTGAGTCAGAAGTTTAAAAAAGTTTTTATTAAGTTGAAAATTACTGCGTATCTCGACGGGGACTGCGACTTACTGCTAAAGTACGCCTTACGTTTAAAGTACTACTTGCTGCAGAAGTACGCACGAAATTTAAGTAAAAAGACAAGTCTACTAAATCATCGATCTAATATTTCAAAACGTAATGAAAAACGCGTAGGTAAGTACTACATTTGATAAAAGTAGGAATATTTTTCGTGTAATGCTACAAAATTTGTTAGAAATCAGAGTTAGTTAAGCCCAAAAGTACCCTATAGCTATGAGAACTAGAGGTGTTAAAACAGCACGTACTTTCTGGCCGGTATTGTCGCGCAAAATTACGCGAAAAGTACTCAAAATGTATCATATTGAATTAATGTTTCTGCTATACAGTCTTGTTACACTCTCTGTCATCGGAATTTTGCTATTATAATTTGCTTATACAAAAAATAACCAAATCTAATAATTCTCTGCTCTTTAATTGTGATGATACGTTGATAGCATAGAATCAATAAATGTTTCTCAACATGAGGACCGCTTTATATTGTGATAGTCAATCAATATATTATGTAACACATTTAATAGCCAACTGATACATCATATTTTACTTATGAGTATAATTATGAAATATGACTGATATCACGACAAAGTTATGTAGTAATTTCTATAGAGCCACTGCAGTTATTTAAAACAGGGGCGCACCCACGGGGGCGGGGGCTCAACTGGACTCCTGGGGCCCAGAAGCGAATGATACGAACTAAAACATTTAGCCGTTACTAAATCTCTTTACTAACGAAAGTCATTAGTTAAATAAATCAATTCTATGTTATAAATATTAACATAAATCAAATTATATTTTCAATTTGGCATGAACTAATTTTTTATCAATGAAATGAAGTAAAAAAGTCTTTATAGTAAAAAATCAACCCTGTACCTATAGCCCCCCGACAAAACATTGGGAAAAATCTTTGTTACAAACGTTACTGAGTGTGCAATCATCATATTGCTTATCACGATTTTATATCGTCTGTCCGTAACAGGTAACGTTTAAATGTCAGCCTCTTATCGCTTAAATCGTTTTATTTTCTTTTAATGGTAAAAAATGTAGGAAGCATAGACTAATGTTTGAAATTATGTCTTATATAGTTTTGTGAAATTCTTAATAAAACATAAAGGAATTTTAAGTAAATTACAAAAATAATTGGAGAGTAATACTTGAATGTTAATAAAATACATGTATTTTCAAACCTTCAGATTATAATTTACAGAGATTGGAATAGTAATTTGGGAACAATCGCATTTAACATATTTTCTGCACTCTCCCGTATGATTGCAGTATTAGAAAGATTTTTCACTCTTCGAAGTAAAAAAAGTAAATAAATATTTGAAGTAATGAAATACATCATCAATACATATATATGAACAATATTACACTTATTTGAAAAATGACATATTCATAACGAAAAGTGAAAATAGTCTTTTATTGGCGTATCAGAATACGTGCACTCTTTTAATCGATTATTTATCAGTTATTTTAGTGTGTAGTGTAACCCTTGTGTATTTCTATTGTATAAAAGAAAATGTGGCTGAGAATTTAAGATGAGTGTCAGTTGTTGAAATTACAGCATGAGCTGCAACTCGAAAGAAGATTAACTGGTAGAAGAGGAGAATGGGAAGGAAGGCCTGCGGAGTGAGTGATGAGGCGGTGAGGGTGGGAGAAGTCAGTGAGGGAAGTGAGAGGAAAGCGTGGTGAGAGGGGGAAGGGGAAGGGGAGAGTGAGGAGATGTTCCTGTCTGGTGCGTGGCCGTGGAACGCGACCACGTCTCGTGAGAAGTTAGATCATTATGTATTTACCTCCTAACAGCATCTTCTATCCATTTGGAGGAGGGGGACAATTGCCCGAAGAAATAAGAATCGTTACTAGCCCTTCCACCCAAGGAGGATCCCCAGGAATAAATTGAAGTAGCCCACGACCAAAGGATTAGATTTAAGTCACATTCGTTTATGAATAATGTTCAGAATGTATACTGTGTTTTTAATTTTAAATTAACGACAATGTGAATTAACTGAAGGGACTTATCAAGAAAAAAGAGGTGGAATGTGGCAGAATGGGACGGATTGGGACGGTGGAGGGCGGGGGGGACTGTAGAGGACCATGTGCAACCGTCGGAATGGTGAGGGCGGTGAGGGATGGCGGCGGAGGAGAGCGTTAGTGGAGTTGGGAACGTGGGGAAGGACGTGGTGTCTTTTTGAATTCTTGGCTTGATTATGTAAAGAATTTCTTGGATAGCTGATGATACGTTAACCTTCACTCAAGCCAATAGAGTTTGTAAAAGTAATCTAAAATATCAATGAGTGTAAGTATTAATAAAACATTATCATATGACTCTCTCTGGCTAATCTAAAAAACTGTTCAGTCAATCTCCATTAAACTCTTACGAAAGAGTAGAGTATTTTCTTAGGCGGAATATGCAACATTCCCAGCTTTTATCGTGTGTGCCAATAAAAAGTAAAGCAGCGACGTTTGGCTGCAACTCGAATCTTCTGGACGGCGCAACCGACAATATTTCCTGTGTTACAGGTTGGGGCGGAATGTACGATCTTATCATATTACTTTGGGGATGGGTAACAATGTGGGAAACACATCCCGGGGGGCCGGTTGGGGGGTGAGAGTCTTGGAGGGATGGTTGGGCGTGGAGGGGGGGGGATGGGCGGAGTGAGGTGGAGTGGATTGGAGTTGGGTTTGGGGTGGAATGGACAGCAGTTTGGGGTGGAGTTGAGTTGAGTTGAGTTGGATACAGTAGAATGGAGTGAAGTGGTATGGGATGAGATGGGGTGATATGGGATACGTGAACAATATTTGAATTTTTCACTCAAAATCGAAACTGTTTCATTATTTTTGAATTTTCCAGAGTTGTTGGTTGCCTAACGAAACTATAGAAATATCTCATTTGGCCAGAGGCTGCATAGTATTCTTCCAATTTTTTCGCACCTCTAAAATTTGTAATACAGATGGAATTGCAATGGTGTCGCCTATACGAAATAGGAAGCTAACGTATACAGAACACTACTTAATAGTATGCATTGAGGACACTACTTAACTCTATGACACTACTTAATATTCAAGTTGACGTAGGTGGCAAAAATAATTTTTGTATATCAAGAGGACACGTATCTATGTGTAAGCTGTGTGGCGAACTGAATGTCTCAGGAGTTAAGTGGCAGAACAAATAGTCGGGTTCCAGGACAGTGAATGCGTTTCACGGTTAGGGTAGTAATTTGTCTGAAATCAAACATTGTTTGCATGTATTTTATGTAATTCATAATTTAATGTAAATTATGTATAATATAATTTACATTAAACAATAATCTAGAAATAAAATAATTGACATTTTATACTCAGCAAGTATGTGTTTGTATCCTCCAGAGACAATGTGATGACTATCAGCTATTTGTATGTCGTATGGAATGCTGAGACTGACTCAAGTAGAGTTAGCAACTTACACACGTGTCAATCTCAGTATTCCGTGACATACAAGATGGCGCCAAATTAAGAACTACTACAAGTTTAATCCATGTTACTTGGAGCCACTGAAGATGGGATGAATTAGTCCCAAAACACGTGTATGGCTGTGTTTTATTAAAATTTATATTGTAATATAATACTTTGTGGTTGATACCTCGGCAATTGTTTATTTATAATCATGGATTACCACAATATCTCTGCAGACACCACAGGACATTTTTGGACGGTATAGATTTGAAGTATATTAATGATTTGATGACCTAATTTTGCGACATTATCAAGATTTCCTTGTAACATCCATTAAATTTTCAATTTGTTAGAAACCCACTTTCTCAAAAAAGTGTTCAACTTGTCAAGTAATATTTTCTTCATAGCATGATTTGTGTAAAATATCTTCAAATCTGCTTATTTCCTTCCATAACTACAAAGTTCAAGTAAGAAATTAACTTTCGATCATTACTCGTTTTTGTGGTGGAACACTAATACCCTGAGACCATATTTATTGATGTTACTTGCAGAACTTGGCTCTGATGCTTTCTCGTCATAGTTTTAGAATTATGCATTGAAATCTGTGTTATGCCTCATTTAATGAGGATTTTTAAAACACATAACCTAAAACGGAACTTTCTTTAAACTTTGAATCATATTCAAACTTTTTCGTGTAAGTTTATTTTGTAGTTAAAAAGGCATTCCACTTTTCTCAATTGTACAAAACCCTGTCTAATTGTAAGCAGAGCCGAGGTAGTTGTACCTGCCGTACTCTACTTAAATCACTTTTCAAAATACGTACGTTTTTACTTCTACTGATTAGGTGTGCTATTGAAATAACTAATTACAATTATCTCCCAAACGATCTAGCACTTAATAAACAATTTTCGAAACTGTTACGATTATCCATTTACCAGGAATTTGGCTAATGCCCGGCAATTTCTGCACCCCACCTCGACCCGTGACGGCCTTGGCCCAACATAACGGATGGTTCGAGCGCTGCGTGCGCTTTGAGCTGGCGCCTAGCAGATGATAGTGGGGGGCGTGGGCGGGGGCGGGGCGGGATTTGGCTAATGCCCGGCGCCGTTGCGCTGCCTGGCGTAGAGACCCGGCGGGCGCGTGAGGCCGCGTTCGCTGAGCCGCGGGGCCTCGGGCGCGGGGCGGCGCGGGCGACGCAGGGCGCGCGGGCGGCAGGCACCGCAACCGCCGCCCGGGCCAAGGCCGGCCCTGCCCCACCCCGCCCCGCCCCGCCCCGCGTCGCCCCGCGCCCGCCATTCCTTTATGGGGCCGCGGCCCCGCCTTTATGGGGCCTAGCGCCGAGGTAAAAGCGCCCCCGCCCCCCAGGCGCCGGGCCTCCGACAGAGCACCTCCACGACCCCCCCCTCCTCGCATCCACTCACCTGCCTGGGCCACCGGCCGCCTGCAGATGCACACGTTCAAGTGCAAGTACAAGCTGTACACGTTCGGCCAACCGTACAGGTATTTTGCGCACAAAAAGGGAGTGTGATGCGTTTCCAGCTACTTACAACTGAGAGAGCATTAGTCTACAACATCCGATTGATCTGGAATATAATACAGGAATTCATGTCTTACACATACAAATTATCACCTAGTACTACAAAGGCAGCATATATCTACAAGAGTGATTGTAATCTTGGCATTTGCCGCTACTCTTTCCTGAGAATTCAGACGACGTCGACTCCATTTTGAAAAATTTCCGATTCATAATGTTCTCAAATTCGTTTATCTTTTTCAGAATTTGAACCGACGTAGAAGACATGCTATTTAACTACGAAAGCACTTTAGCTACGAAAACATTCGCTATCAAGCGAGTGCTATCGTTGTTTGATTTTTCAAAAACCGGAAATGAAAACACATTGTTCCCACATGCAAATGTGAATCATTTCTGAATGTAGCTCGTCCTTGTAGCATGGTGCGCCCGAGAGTGTTCGCTGTCACAATACTCCAAATTTAGAAAATAAAATATTAAACAACTTGGCGGAACATTTAGATAACCTTGCCTATTTTAAAGATAGTGCCGGAGTAATGAGACTTAATTGAGCCTAAATCAAACTCAAAACTAATAATTGTTGTTGGCCGGATTTCAAGAAAATTATTCTGTTTTTTATACTGCTTAGCTAGCAGTTATTCTTTAATGACATGCAATCAACACGCTTTTGACGTACGCGTCTCCACCTCTGTAAATTCCTTCTAATGAGAAGGGAACTCGATCCCAATGAAACATTTAAGTTCGTACAGTGAAATCTCTTCAAACTGGGTAACATTGATTTATTGGGAATACGACCGATTTAGAGACGCGTTCAAGACAGACGGGCAATGTATAATGTAACATTTTGTTCCGGGAAAAGATATCCGATTTAGAGAGGTGTTTAATATTTAGGAGTTCAATCAAATTTATAGTTTCCACTCTACAATGAAATAAAATTGTTTAAAAATTATGCTACTAACAGGTAGCTAGTTGTGTGTGGCACGTTAAAGATCGTAAAAAGTAATTACATTCAAACTTTATTTTTTGCACTAATTGATTTTGATTCATTATTATTTGCACAGGTGAATGAATTGAATAATCTCTATTTAGATTTAATGACTTTCTCAAACTTACCATCTTGTCGCATTCATGAATGTTATTCTCCTCAGAATAGTAAAAAACGTATTCATGGAATATGACGTATTTCAGGAGAACCTTTGAGGATGTCGGCCTTTGAGAAACGCCGATGCAGAAAATGCGAGCACTGACACGAAGTGGATATTTCTGCAACGCTTTTCCCTCAACTCGGGTACTCATTTAGCAGCTTTACCATCCAGAAGCGTATGTCATGCTACCCTGAATTACAAACACTAACACAACACACACTTTCTTCCTCCCTCCCTTTCTTTCTTTTTTTCTTTGTTTCTCTCTCTTGGTCAGTCAGTCACTCACACTCACACCACACACACACACACACACACTGAGCAGAATTGTAGAACGAGTCTCAACGCGAGAATAAATTTGTTGTCATAGTCTTCAGCCTCAATTTTCAAATTAGTTCAAACGAACACGCCATTTTCCAAGTATCAGGTAGAATGTTCTGCATATCGAAATATTAATATTATACAAAACGATTGATCATGATTATGTAAAATTAAACAGCTTCCTCGAAATTCCCTAAATTTCTTACAGACATGTCATTCAGGGCAGGAGTTTTGTTGTCAAAAATCATAGTCTAGTCTTGGTGCTTGTCATACCTCAATCCATGGAAAATATGAAGGAATGTTTTCGGAAAAGTCAGTTTTACAATTGAAGCGTCTTACGATTCACTAATTTTCATTTTTATTCATTATATGTATTAATATCCTAAAGGAAGACGAATTTCCCGGAATTCAAATCCACAATCGTCACAGAAACACATTGATTTAGCATTGAAATATACGCAATTACCCCGTAGATGTGCATTAAACAGATTTAAGAAGAAGAAAATGTTGAATTTGGTAGAAAATACCGCTACGAAATCAGCAGGTGCTCATGCAATATGCTATGTACGTAATGTTGTTCTTGAATTATCCACCAGACATATCTAATATATCTGTTAATAAACGCTTATCAATTGTAGAATTTTTAACCACACACAGGGCCGGGTCTGCTTGATATACTCCACTGTTGAGAGTATGGCTGTTCGAAGTGAGGTTCGTGTAAAAAGCTGTTTACCTTTTATGATGCAATGATTTATCAGTGCGGTATAGATCGGCTGCGATATTTCCACTGCAACACTGATACCTCTTCACATCGAAGAATGGGAGGACCTAAGGTTTGAGTCCCGATGACGGCGTATTTTCGATACTAGCTAGATAACTAGGCGCAATTCAGCTGCTGTCTGGAGGAGAATTGTACTAGCCGACTGCTCTGATCGGCAGTTTTCCGTGGTTTCTTTGATGAACACCAGGCGAATGCCGGGGCAGTTACTTAACAAACGGGCCCCTGAGAGTGCACGATCATTTCTTCCTCTTCTTACTTACTCATACTTACATGCACTACACTACCACCCACTTTCGGGGGACCAGTCGGAAGCTTGTCCTAGTTGGGGCAGTGCCCCGCCGGGAGGAGAATCCTGGAAGGGGAAACCCCCTGCAGGTTGGCGTCGGGCCTCCCCTCCGGTGGGGGAAGAAGACCGAAACCTCCAGATAAAATATTAATACACTAACGGAACTAATAACCATAGCAGCTGACGTCCACGGACATATTCATTCAACCATAAATCAATCAATTAATCAATCTAATTAATCAATTTTTCTTCTATAAAATTTTTGGGAGTACATTAATTTAGTCTGTATATTTTCCTACTTAACGATATTTTATTTACTTTTTTAAAATAAAAGTTCCTTTATGTAATCGCATGAGAAGTTCATTATTGTGACGCCATATATTATAATGAAAACTTGGAATGACAAATGACAACACTTAAAAATTAATCATAGAAGAATAATTATATAAAATTTGTGTGTGAGAAAGCCAACTTTGTGGTCGTAGTGCATGCTTCAATGCTTGGATGTTGATGTGACATACTAGGTGGGAGAGCATTTTTCTATAGGTGGTATTAATTTCGTTGAATTCCAAACATTTCTGTATTTTATGAATTGAGTAAAGATATCGATAAAAGTAAACTTGGATATTTACGTGAACTTATGTAACACTTGCAATGAAGATTATGCTTTTTCAATAGGCTCTAATAAAATTTTTACTCACATACTCAGCATGCCCACCATCTCATGCCGATTTTCAGGTCACTTACCTGGAAAAGAAAAAAAGATTCATGAGTACCAAATGAAGTTTTACTTTAGGAACTAATATGTAAAGTCCATTTAATTTAACATGGCTGTAAAATTAATAAGTGCAACACACATAAACAAAAAATTTACCAAATTTAATAATCACTTAAATGAAATATCACCGAAACATTCTTAGAATACAACATTAAGTCACAATAAAATGTTAGTTACGAATTTAAAAAGGAATTATTTGTGATGATTATTCAAACAAATTATAAGCAGATATTGAACCATTGTACTACTATCCCTTTTCTCAAAGTTCAAGATAAAAACTAATGTTGTAATAAGAACCTATTTTGCACAAAATGATAAACGGTGAATACGATCATTAGAACGTTTTTGTCAGTTTAGAATAAATTTTGATCATATGATTACAGTATTTTTTATTAATTTATATCGACACATTAAGTATAGAATTGTAGATCTATATTTAATTTAATGACATGACAATAAACTGTTGATACTCAAAAAGCAGGTACTTCCTCGCCAACATTTTGACGCAAATTTATGGGGAAAATTCTCAAATGTTTGAAAAATTGTAATTCTGTATTTTAAAAATTACCGTATTTCAAAATACATCTTTAAGAAGCAAATTTTATTAAGGGAAAATCTATCTTTATTATTTTAGTTGTAGGAATATCGCGAACAATTTTGAACTTTTGAAATTTTCGAAAAATTAGGGTTTTTATCGAACATGAGTCATTTACCATTTCCTTAAACGTCCTTTACACTATCAAACAATAGAATTTAATAAAAAACAATGAAACCATTTTTTTGAAAAAATTTAAAATGCCCCAGGGGCTTAATGAAAAGAACCCTCCTAAGTTAAAATATGTTTCAAATTCAAGGGACCGCGATATCAGCCAGATCGATTTAAAATATTAATTATGGAGAAAATCGGTTGCACGATTTAGCCGCTAGCATTAACGGACGGGCGGACGGACGGACAGACGGTCCGATAGACAGACAGACGGTCCGATAGACAGTAGAGACGGTCCGATAGACAGAGACGGTCCGATAGACAGTAGAGACGGTCCGATAGACAGTAGAGACGGTCCGATAGACAGACAGTGAGACGGTCCGATAGACAGACAGTAGAGACGGTCCGATAGACAGACAGTGAGAGACGGTCCGATAGACGAGACAGACGGTCGATAGACAGACAGACGGTCCGATAGGGCAGACAGACGGTCCGATAGACAGACAGACGGTCCGATAGACAGACAGACGGTCCGATAGACAGACAGACGGTCCGATAGACAGACAGACGGTCCGATAGACAGACAGACGGTCCGATAGACAGACAGACGGTCCGATAGACAGACAGACGGTCCGATAGACAGACACACGGTCCGATAGACAGACACGCGAGTCCGATGAGACAGACGACGGTCCGATAGGACAGACTAGACGGTCCGATAGACAGACGAGACGGTCCGATAGACGAGACAGACGGACACCGGACGTTCGGGCAGACGTTCGGGCAGACGTTCGGGCAGACGTCGGGCAGACGTTCGGGCAGACGGTCGGTGCAGACGTTCGGAGCGGAGACGTTCGGGCAGACGTTCGGGCAGACGTTCGGGCAGACGTTCGGGCAGACGTTCGGGCAGACGGACGGGCAGACGGACGGGCAGACGGACGGGCAGACGGACGGGCAGACGGACGGGCAGACGGACGGGCAGACGGACGGGCAGACGGACGGGCAGACGGACGGGCAGACGGACGGGCAGACGGACGGCAGACGGACGGGCAGACGGACGGGCAGACGGACGGGCAGACGGACGGGCAGACGGACGGGCAGACGGACGGGCAGACGGACGGGCAGACGACGGCAGACGGACGGGCAGACGGACGGGCAGACGGACGGGCAGACGGACGGGCAGACGGACGGGCAGACGGACGGGCAGACGGACGGCAGAGGACGGGCAGACGGACGGGCAGACGGACGGGCAGACGGACGGGCAGACGGACGGGCAGACGGACGGGCAGACGGACGGGCAGACGGACGGGCAGACGGACGGGCAGACGGACGGGCAGACGGACGGGCAGACGGACGGGCAGACGGACGGGCAGACGGACGGGTAGACGGACGGGCAGACGGACGGGCAGACGGACGGGCAGACGGACGGGCAGACGGACGGGCAGACGGACGGGCAGACGGACGGGCAGACGGACGGGCAGACGGACGGGCAGACGGACGGGCAGACGGACGGGCAGACGACGGAGACGGACGGGCAGACGGACGGGCAGACGGACGGGCAGACGGACGGGCAGACGGACGGGCAGACGGTCAGTACAACGTTTTGCCGTCATTCGATATTTCGGCACCAAATACCCACGAAACATGGATTCTAGCTTCACCACGTGGTAGAGGATTTTTTTCTAAATTAAGCAACTAGATTTATCCATTTTTCGTTACCAGAGTACTAAGTGTAATAAGGGTAATAAGTGTTTTTCTGCTGTGAAATTGGCCGTATTTTCGTGAAGCATAATGTAACTCCCTACTCCGTAGCGAGAAAGTAAAAAAGTGGTACAAATAGTTCCTGGAATCTTAGAAGTAGCAATTCAATTTTCATTTTGAACAATGTATTTGGAATACAGTAATTAAAGAATATTAACTATCTTGGGATGAGTACATGTCGGATTAGTTGTTTACTTCATAAATAAACTATTTGCGCTAGTTTTAAATTTACCTGAATAAATGTTTAACATTCCTTCATATCATCTTCAATTTTATTCACATTATCTCTTCAGTTTTTACATATTTTTTCATCCCTGCTTACTGGTCAAGTAAGAGATTGTCGGAGTTGCACAAAACTCTCACCCGGTACGTGCCGCTTTTAAATCAAAGAGCCCTTGTTTTTTGTCAGTTGTGAGCATAATTTTCACTGACTTGAATTTCTGTTTATAACTACAATACTATTTTGTTATTTACTTTTTTAAGTTTCGTTTCACATTTCAATTATTCTGTTTACGCAACCTTAGCTTGAAGGCTTAGTTAAACGGCATGACATGAAGAAATTCCAATGAAATCTGAAGTGAATTTTCATAATTATTGTCATCAAACAGTAATGGTTTCTCTATGTGTTTTGTATTTTAACGTTATTAAGACATAATTTATAAGATTTTACCTGCTATTCACTAATTCTCTACTATCGACTCATCTTCACTAATTAGCTAATTATTTAGACCGACGACTTCATCGGCGCAATCTTCTATTTCTACATTACATTCACATAGCACTCTTCTACAGGACTCGTTGCAAAAGGTCGTAATTCTATTGTTTTGTATCATCATCTTCATCACCTAATCACAAGATTTATTTACACTGTTGCAAATAATTTGTTTTAGTCCTCGGTGATATTTTCCCTCTTAAAACTTCTTCAAATTTACTTCTTGGAAAGTTAAGACGTAGAACATTTCACATTACACTTTGCCTCCCTTTATCTTATTATTTCTAGTATTTTTATTTTTAGAATTTTGTTTAAGACGAAATCATTGCTTTGCTATGGTATCCACAAGTAAATGCGTTCAATATAAAGCATTTCAAGATTTATTTCTATAGCTTCGAGAAATATAAACCAATGATTCTGAGAAGCTGATGTGGGAACACGGCTATCACGCCCTACAATTTAAATGCAACTTGATTCGTCTAATTATTACGAGCCAATTTCGGTTTCAAATCAAATACATTTTCATGTGCAATCATTTTGTTGTGTTGATAACTCTGGGTGACATGGAGATGAGCATTTAAACATTAAATGCCCATTTCCCCCTTGTTCTTCAATAAACATTCACAGATTGATACAAATGCATTCAGAATCTCACATTCCAACTTTACCTCAGCATTTGATTCAGTCTTCGTGTACAACATTGTGTTTTATAGAACTTTGAAAGTACTATGCTGCTACTTGTAAAATAAGGCGCAATACTGTAGGTTACGTGCTTAAATAATGTCGAATATGGCGCAGAGAGATGAATATTGAAACGGTGAATAATGAGCGAGAAGAAGGAGTGAGGGGAAGAACGAGACGAGGGAAACTGGCTTACATCGTGCAACGAAGCGCGATTGCGTTTGTTCAGCGCAGTTTCCGCCCGGATCGAGCGGTGCTTCCAGCGCGATGCCCGGAGGCGAATGCCTGGAGGAGGCGGGGACCTCCGCCCCCGGCCGCCGGAAGCGCGGAGTGCGGTGGGCGGGGCCGCGGAGGGGGGCGGAGCCGACGGGAGCGGCGGCCACCGTTGGGGGGGGGGGAGAGAGACGCCTCATTTGGATTTCCTGGTAAATCCCTCTTGCCGCAGTTCACTCTCCAAGGCATGCGGGGAAAACTTAAATAAGGTTTTCATGAAAATGAGAATGGCCCATTCATTCATAATTGAGTTATTTATAAATAAATATAATTCTCCCTTCATTCTTATATGATGACGATCTCAGCCGGAGGGTTGGTGGGGCCTTCAGAAAGGGAAAAGAGAGGCTTGCGTTTTTTTGTCTTCCCTGCTTCTCGGCTGAAATCTGAATGGTGGGTGGCTACCCATCGTCTTCTGTTGGATACATGATTATATATTCTTGCAAATTATCTTATCTTTTGTTTCCTAGTATTTATTTTACCATTTGTATTTAGTTGTATGGTATTAATGGTATCTTATTGGTTAAAATGCCTTAAAGTGAAATCCAATAGTATTGTCAGCACTGTTATTCTAGTATATCCAACCTTGATATCCACATAAAATAGTGGAGACTAAGCAATAGGAAAATTATTCGTTGTCGTATGGTTTTGTCGTGCAATTATGAAATGAGTGATAATAATTTCAATTATCAAGTTGGCATTTGCATTCGCTCTTCACGCCACAGTCCCAAAGTAAACTCATCCATTTCGTACGCACCTAGAGGCGATGACCCTCGTGGGGAGGTTTTATCCCCAGCCAGCAGCCCCACTCAAGTCGCTGTTACTACCTTTTCGTAATACTGTACTGAAATATCTACCTAACGGAACTAGAAGATTGAAAGACTATTCTTAACGGCCGGCGTCCGTTTAAGATTTTACAGTCCGCTGGCCTTAAAGAACAATCGAAACTAATGATTTATAGCGAGAAATGGAGTATGTGTACACTTATTCCAAAAAACGCTGCTTTTTATTTGTAATTTTTCTTATATGAAGGTGGTTTTATGAAACGTATTGAACGATGCAAGGGAGAAAACAAAAATAACGCATTTATTTACTTGTTGATTTTCAGGGTAATGACGTGATATCAATAACCACGACACACTAAATGTATATGCCTTTCCCTGTACATGTGTACACGGCTTTCCCAGAAGAAAACACCTCCGCCCTTGATTCCGGGAGCGTTGCCCGTGCTGATGTCCGCTTCATCAGAGCATTTGCGCGCGGCGGGGGCGTTGCTGTACGGCGCGGTGCGGTGCAGTGTGTGTGTGTGTGTGGGGGGGGGAGAGACGTGCGCCTGTAGCGACCGCAGCTGCTGCGGAAATGCGCCGTTGGCACGACGCCCGCCCCGCCCCGCCCCCACCGCTCCTTCGCCCCGCCCACGACACCACCGCCCTCCAGCGCTCGCACTCGTGTTTCTCGCCCGCCGGAAACGCACCATCAGGAACTGCGCTGCGGACCATTTGCTCGCCGCCGGTCTCACCCGTTCACACCCCGCCTGCTTTTTTATGTAACTTATGGTTTCGCAGCGGGTACATATTTGCTCTGAAATCATCTCGTACAAAATTCACCGTTTATGCCACTTTTGTCCTTCAACGTTGACTTGTTTTAAATCATTCAGAAAATGCTTGAAATTTTTTTTAAATACTAAGATCATGTAATACAATCATTCAGAATAATTTTTCCATGAACCCGTCCATACCCCGTGTATCGGAAGGATCACCTCACGTACTTTCTGGCACAAGGGAGGATACCTAACGTCACTTTTGCTTCTCCTCTCAAGCTGATCCCCGCCCTTTTGTTTCTTCGTGTCTATCGGTTCGTGGGGAGAAGGGAGGTGGCGGGATGATCGATTCGGATGTCGAGGCAGGGTGGGCCCAACGTTGGGAGCCGAGGAGGGGGTGAATCGGAGGCGCGGCCTGAGAAACGGTAATCACGATGCTCAGGAATTGTGAAACGCTGTACTTCACAAACGAGATCCAAAACATCGACGCTTACGAAAAAATACCTTCTTTACCCATTTTTATAGAAGAGTTTTCATTAAATAGATAACACTCTTAAGTAAAGAAAATAAAAGATATTTTATTTTTTGAAAATAGTTTTTGGCATTGATAAACGTAAATACTAAAAAATAAAGGGATGTATTTAAATTGTATGGAAGAATAAATCATTTACGTTTTATCTCATGTAAAGTAATAGTTTAGAGACACGAAGTATTGTTTATTCACGGTTGAAATGCTGAATGAATTCTAACCAAACTGGAATTATTGATGATTCAGAAATGCCATAACCTTAGTACAAGAAAATGCGAGAACGATGAACTTATTCAACATTCTTAAAAACCTCAATGTCGTAATTATTTTACCAATTTGGATTAACAATAACTATAGCTTAATGCGTAAGGATCTGAGAGTAAATCAGATTCGCGTTCGATTCCCGGTGGGGGGGGTGACTAATGCTTCGAATAATTTGAAGTATCCACAAAATGTGTACATTTTGAGACTGCAAATTCATGATTATGTGCGTGTAGTGAGAAATTGAGCTCAATATAATGAATCTCGCGAATGCACAGAAACCACATTCGGATCTTGTCAGAAGCAATAACATTATCAAAAATTAAATAGAATTGTGATTGTAAACAATACAGTCCCTCTCAACCACCTTACACAATAATAAATGGAAGTGGTGAAATTGGACTATCAGCAAATCACGCATTTTTGGAAAGTAATTTTACAATTCCATGCTTCAATATTTTCCCGTGGAAATATAATTTTCTAACCTCGAGAATTTTGTGTGTGACTTACTTAACATGTATTCCACACGTCCATAAGGACCGAGGACCTCATCCGTTACATCATAAGGACCAAGGACATTTTAAGGGGATATGTGTTGTAGGGTAACAGGTTTGATTTCTTTCAGTAATCCGTAAAACCTGAAAAGGAAAGTTAGCGTTCAACCTCATCCACATAAGCCGCCAAACAGTCGAGAGGATTTCATTGACACGAATATTTACAACGTTCAGGTGGCTCAACTTTCGGCATTCGCCGAGTCCCGATTCTATTGCTCGCTATCCAATATCTATTGCTCGCCCAACCCCGAGCAGTTGATGTGCTCGGCAAATGTTTGCTTCCTTTGTTGTGCCCCAAAGACTGGTATGCGGTTGGTCGAACGAGCACCGAATGTTCGTTGCTTGGTAAGGATAAAACAACCCATCCACACTACTCGGGGTTGAGCGATCAGTCGCTCACAACTCGTCGAATACCGAATGTGTGGAGGCGCCTTTACTGGTGAAATATAAGTGTATCCAAGAAGTGAGGCTAACTGCCCGAAAGTATACTTTCCACATCACTAGAAATTAATATTTCGAAAATTAATCACAAGGTATAATTTCTCTTGATCTACCTAGTAATTCTTGAAGGGTAGACTCGTCATTTATCACTTTTCATCGATGCGCAAATGCCTCACTAAATGTACGGATATACTCGTAACACACAGAGTGTTTTGTAAAATCGTTCTTATTGGTTGTACTGGAACAACGATTCTCAGAAACCGAATCAGTAATCGGCCTGATATTATGTTCCATAAAGAAAACTTTTCGATATTATTGATGTGTGAATTCTGAACACTTCAAATCTGAGCCTTAAATACACGGAAAAGAAGACATAGAATGTGGGTCTCTCAGAATCTATCAAACAACAACGGAGTGCAGACAACAAGTATCATTTCTATTATATTGAATACTGGTACCATCCGAAAGATGATGCATTAAAGTCTTAAGGAATTGGATCTTCCTGAAAACCCATGAAACCTGGTACAGAAGACTACCATTAGCTCAACGATTAGAAATGATATCAATTAACACAAATAAATTCAAATTATATATATAATTTGTACTGCAATTAATATGTATAATTTATGTATGCGCCATAGTGTGAGATAGACTACAAGATAGAAAAAGGAGAGACATAATAAAGAGGAAAAGTTTCAATAGATATTTTGACCTCCCTGATGAAAATTCTGGCTACCCAATGGATGGGGAGGAATAAATGCATAGATGTTTGAGCTTCCTTAGGAATTTCTTCGATCCGTCTGCTGCAGCTGGTGGTATGCATGAGATCTAATACACAAGTTTGTGAAATAACACAGTTTATCGGTGGTTGAATCACAAATTCCTCGTGAAGCATTCAGCACTTTGTCTCTCTTCTGTTGAAAGCACGCAATTTGGGACGTAAAACATGGTTGGAAATGTAGTTTGTGGTAGGTTTCTGCAAGGTTCTCCCATTTCAACAATTTTTTTTTCAATTTTCGTTTAATTATTCATCAATTCATACTTTCCTAATAATCTTCAAATAATTATTTATTCTATAATCTACTAAAATATCATTTTGTATACATTGCTTTTCAACAATATCATCAGTGGATCGTGTTAATATTTTGTAGTACATTATACTCGTGTATTAAAAGGGAGTGCCAAAGAATATTACACTTCTTTCCATATTATGAATATTCATTCCTAATGTTGCAATTTTATTGTGTAACTTTCAAAACATCGGTGTCTTAATGCTGGCATTTAGATTATTTAAAAGAATTTGACAAATGCTACGCTGTACCGGAATACGTATTAGAAATAATCCACGCGTAGTGGATCGACTATTGATTGATTATATTGTAACTACAATATGGAAATGATGATTCAAACAAAATGTCATTCAAACGTCAGATAAGCTGTAAAAATAAAAAAGGGCAACATTTCAACGCTACATTTTAACTATTTGGGCTGTGATATCACATACGATTACAGTGATGATATAAAAACAAAATTACAACGTTTCCAACATACTTGTGAAACAATAAACAAATATCTTCGCAATAAGACTAAAAAAAGACACTGTTAAAATTTTATAAAGTAATGGCAGTACCACAACTGCTTTACGGGTGTGAATAATGGACATTAAGAAAACAAGATAAAATGAAGATACAAGCCTCGGAAATGAAATTCCTCCGGAGAGTAAAACGCTGCACCCTCATGGACAAAATAAAAAACGAAGATATAAGAAAGGAACTTAATATATTTTCTATCAATGAAAAAGTAAATGAATACTGATCACGGTGGGTACAGCACTTAGGAAGAATGTCTCACGAAAGGATCCCCCGACAAGCCTTTATGTACAGACCACGAGGAAGAAGGGACATTGGCGTCCACAAAACAGGATGCATGTGTAATGAAGCTCGAACATGGAATTCTCCTAATCCGTGAAGTGAAGAAGAAGAAGATTTCAACGCTGAACTTATTACGCGTATGGAGCTTGCTTTGACAATATCCCAGATCGAGGTAACTTTTTAATGTTAATTCCCAACAAATCATGATAATATAATTCATGATATATTTTCAACAAATCTTGTTTATGAACACTATCCTTTCTACATAACACTTGTTACGCTAAAAAAAGACGCATCCTCGCAGGATGCGTCTAAGGCGAAAAATATAGAATTTTTGGATTATCCAGGCGCATTCACATTTCGTGTTTTGTTGCAACACACGTTTCCATGTACAGTGGCATAGATAGGTTCTCGGAATTCCGGTGAAGAAGCTTCAAATAAGGCCTCTAACTGCGATTAACTAACGCGAAATCAAAGATATTTATTTATAATGTATATAGACTAGGCACTCATTACAATCTACATTAGATTAGTCCATAGAGTTCCTCATTCTTGGGCCCATATTCTGGAAATGAATTCGTAAGTTTCGTCCGTAAACTACCTAAAGAAGAACAGGCAAAAACTCGGATCGAATGTATAATGTGAAATACAAACAACACACGTTGCCCATATATTCCTTCTATAGTGTTGACACCGCGTGGAGTACAAACGAAAATTTTACGAATTACTTTTCGAATACGATCCCTGGTCGCGCGGTAGATGTTGTGTCACAAGCTCAGCTGATTGCGATGGGCGCAAATATACAGAAGAAGCGGGGTTACCCCCTAGCTCGAACACTGCCCTCTAGCATCTCGCTTACTGTTGTTTCTGCTCTTTCTTGAAATAAGTTTCCCGCATTACATTGCAGAGAGTCTAAGGAATAATATTTTTTAAATACTCTCTTTACAAGTAGTTTGTTTCGTAATTGTTTTTACCACAAGATATCTTAAATATATTGTTGAACAGACCGAGCACCTTTATTGGGTGTTTGCAAGGACCCTTTTTCGAAGCCCCTGACATCGGGGGCCCGGGCGCGATGCACCTTCCTGCCCATGAGTTCCTGCACGCTGTCTTCCTACCCAAGAGTTACGTTTCTTACGTCGTAATCTCTAAATAGAAATTAATTTCATTTCATAGTTACTCATTCTGAGTGGTTCGTTATTCTTAGGCACTGGGATGCCCGGGTAAACCAAAATGTGCAGAATCTTGAAATGTGAAGTTAATTGACTAGCTAATTGCAATTTTGTGCAATAATGTTTAGGTCTAAGTTATTCTATTTGTTAATTAACTGCTTGTCAATTTTAAAATGTTTCCATTCGAACATTGTTGGGCCTATATGATACTACGCGCAATTCAGAACCTATCACAGTCCGAGATTGTAGTTAGGTTCCAATGTGGAGCAATTTTCACTTTTGAAAGAAATATTGACGAATTGCTGAAAGTGTAATAAAACACATTTGTGAATTTGTCAGAGCTTCTAATTTCTTTGTTTAAATTATGAATAATTAATTAAGGAATCTTGCCTTTCGATAGCGACTTATTCTTCGTTTTCCTACAATTTATGTCCCAAATGTCATAATTGCCACATGTGCCCTCATCCGCAAAAACTGCCCTTTAAAATCAAAATTAGTTATATCTTAAATCGTGTCAAATAATACAGCATTCTGTACATAGAAAAATAAGAACTTGGGTTAGTTCTTAGTAATTGATACAAATTTACACTTATCTTCCAAAAGTATCCAAATACGAGTTATTCCCAGTCTGGGATAGAATATGGTTTAAAAAACAAAATTCTGGTCGTAAAGAAAATCTTCATGGAAAATAATAATACATATATGTTAGGCTTGATTAGCATGGAAAATGAATAATGTGAGGATAAGTAGAGGCGACACATTATTTGCCAACTGGAATCATAAAAGAAATATGTAGAATTTGTCACCTGTACATGCAAATGCTTGAAGAAATCCATAGATCCCCGCCCCCGTAAACGTACTCCGCCAAATCTTCATTAAAACGATCTACATAAATATATGTATACATACATACATATACACAACACCAGGCAAATGCCGCAGCAGTACCCTAACAAACGGGCCACGGACCGCGCGCGATCTGTCCTTCCTCTTCCTTGAACTATCATCATCCCTTACCCACACTAACATGCACTACACTGCCACACATGTTGAGAGACCGGTCAGGATAATAGAACTTGTCCCGGCAGGGATGGTGCCATGTTGACACCAACTACACACAAATATTGATGCAACAGTAACACAAAATTTAAAAAAATTTAAAAAACAAGTATTTGTATTCAGAAGATAAAATCCCGGAAAATTTGGCGAAGTAACGCATGCGCTTATTTTTATGTAATTATTAGACTGTACACTATCATTTTATTACTATTATTTTATGATGCGTACAAAATGATACCATTTACTGGCTTTTTTCACTCTTTCATTGAGCACATAGTTTAAATTTTATGTAGTCTAATGTAATTTTACCAAGGAATCATCTCCTTTCTCTCGAACCTATGAAGCTCATATTGTGAACCCTGAATGCTTTCCTTTCTATTTAAATATTTCAAACTCAGTATCACAATTTCATTTCTTCACTCAATACCTAACTCATAAAATAATCAGTGAAATACTGTTCTTAACTAGCAGAATATAGAACTAAAGCAAATATACACAAATATCGATGTAACAGTAACAGAAAATTTGCACAGCGTTCTAAAATAAATTAAATTAAAAAATCTACAAAGTAACTAATATATTACAACTTGAAAAGCATGCAATCAATTATTTTTCAAGTCTAGCGAAAACCAGAAAAAGGCGAATGTTCAGGCACTTTGATGTATGTTGACTTAACGACACTGCTGGGAACGATTCTAGCGCGAACTGGCGAAAAGAAAATGCGCAGGTACTTTCACGTGCTTTGAATTAAAAACTCCGTTGAAGAACCATTGCATATAGTCACCAATGTCGAAATTTTATTAGCACACTCAAAACTCCCATCCAGGCATCCGTCAGCTATTCCTCATATCGAACACTCGTCCACCAGCCACGCGTGTGTGCAGGCGGCGTGCGAGCGTGGTGCGCGGGCGCGGGCGCGGGAGAGGGGAGGGGGCGGGGTGGGGGGGGGGCGGGGGCGAAAGCGCAGTGCGGCGCACGCGCCCTCCCAGCGCATCCGCCCCGGGCGAGGGATCCGGCGCGCCTGGCCTCGGGCTTCTGCTCACAACTCAGGCCTCAGGGTTCAGGCATGCTCTTCACGCTTCGGCCTCAGGCCTCTGACTTCAGACTTTGGCCTTACGCTCCAAGCCCCAGGCATCAGGAATACACCTTTCGCATCAAGCCTTAGGATTTAAGCCTCAGCCTTCGGCCTTGTGCGTCAACCTTAACCAAGGCTGCAGGTCTCAGGCTGCAGGTCTCAGGTATCGGCCTTACGCCTCAGGCTTCAGGTTTTAGCCTTAGTCCTCAAGACTTAAGATTTAGGCTCCTGCGACACGCACACGTGCGGCTTCTTGTGGGTCGACGCCTTTTAGCACACGCGTCTACCTTTCACACACTTATTGCCCTTCACTTATTACATAAAGTGGAATGTTCAAAGCAAATTGCATCTTACAGACACCTGTAAAATACACACAATAAACTATCAGAAGCAACGATTTCATCGTCTAATTGTTACAATTGACTGTGCAGGCGACGCCGTTTAAAAAGGTTGGAGCGTCATTTTGAGATCTTTCGAGACCTTCTTAGGTGATGTAATTCGCTCAAATGATTCGCACCTATATATAAGCGGTGTCCCCTGGACAATTGAGAGGATCAAAACAAATTATTGTTTTTAGGAGTTATCTCAACTATCGGTTAACTATAAGGCAGTGTTTTATTAAGCTACTGTTTCAATACACGATGTAGTGTGTGAGCGTAGAATTGGCTAAACTTAAGAGTTATTGTGTGATATGGGGAAGGGATTAAAAAACTCGTAGTTTCGAATGTACGATTCGCACAGCAAAAAGATAGCATACGAACAATAGAAAATAAATATGTATAATACGCATTAAACACGGTCTGAAACACATAGCGACTATGAAGCTTTTGGTTCAATTGAATATTCTTTACTTAAAAGTAGGCACACTATATTTTTAGTATTTACAGTGGTCTCGGTAGAAAACTGTTAAAAATAATCCGTGTTGTAACTGTTCAAAATAAATACTCATCAATAAAATTGAAATATGTCAGAAGAGCGTATGAATTCGATATAACTCTAAAGAAGCACGTGTCACTTGAAAAGGGAAAGGCTGGTTTTATTAGCGTGGAAGCCTGTCCGAAAAACGAGACTTTGAGTGCATGTGTAACCATGCGGGTTTGTGTGGACGCGGTTTGTGTGTGAGAGAGTGCGCGCGGGTGAGTGTGTGTTTATGACCTCAATTTTACACAGTAGTGCCGGGTGCCTGCCTGGGTCAGAAGCCGGAAAACCATCAGTCCCTTGCAAATCGAGAGGAAGACACGTGCGGCTTTGCATTTAGACACCTTTGAAGTCCAGTGCTGTAGCAAGAAAAAAGAATGACGATGAGCTTCTTTTACGAGGCCAGCTAAGGAGACATACCATAATATTTACAAAAGTCGGGCGACGAAGAGTTGGTCCTGAACGCCACGCAATCCTTTGCTGTGTTGTGCGGCGTCTAGTGGTGGGGCGCAGTGGTGCAAGTGGGTTAACAGTGAGGAGCACGTGCTGGCGTCGGGGGGGGGGGCCGGGGGGCCCCCGGGATGGAGGAAACGCAACCGTCCGAGGCATTGTGGCGGGAGGGCGCCGCGGGAGGGAGGGCGTCGCGGTGCCGGCGCCGGGCATCGATCCCGCGCCGAGGCGCCGACGCGGCGCGACGCAGCGGCGGGGGCGGTGGGAACGGAGGCGGTAGCGTGAGCGGCGGCGGAGGCAGTGGTGGCAGCAGCGGTGGCAACGACGGCAGCAGCGAAGACGGAAGCGGCAGCAGCGGCGGTGACAGCGGCGGAGGCGGGAGCGGCGGTGAAATCAGCAGCGGCAATGGTAGTGATTGGTGATGTGGTGGCGGCGGCGGCGAAGGCGGCAGCGGTGTTGGCAACGGAGCGGAGGCAAGCAGCGCGGAGCGGCGGCGGGAGGGGGGGACGGGTGATGTCAGTGACGGCGATGTCAATGGTGGCGGCGGGTGCATCAGCCGCCTGGGTGGCAGCGGCGCCTGGACTAAAGGTCCGTCAGCGTTGAACTCCATCGGTTCCCGTTCCCTCAGTGCAACGTCCCTTTCTTAATCATTCCTTCCTGCCCAGATGAGCCATCAGCCACTAGACCTTTCGCCTCGAGTGACTGAAAGCGGAGACGCTTCTCGCGGCCAGGCTCTTCAGCCACACGCAGGGCAGACAGGCGCAGCTGAGGATGAGCACTCGCACATAAAAGGGGAAAGCTCTCGTCAGACGCGATTATCTCCTAGACAGCGGCTATTCCCATCGTATAGACATCTTAAGGTTACAAGACGGTTGCAGTGTAACAGTTGTCTCAACAGAGTTTTAAAAAAATAAATTAAATAACTTGTTTTACACAGAAGCTATTAACATAAATTAAAAACGACTAGAGATTTTAACATTGAACTAATTATTCTGAGAAGTTTCTTTAATTATTTGCTAATAGTTATAAAATACAACTTAAATAATTTGAGTTTAATTGTTATAAATTTTATAACATAATGCATAACCCTCAATAAATATTATTAGCCCTCGTTATTAATTAATGTCTAACCAAACACTAGGTTTCGTAACAGACACGAACGGTAATGAAGTCCTTAAAACCCTATCCGCTGAATTAATTTACTGAACCCCTACTTACTATCTGCCTTTTGCCGTCAAAAACGCAACCAATGTCTGCGAAAAGTCAAAAAAAACGTGACGTAAATTAAAAGTTTAGAACTTTGAGCTTCATATTCAATCTCGCTATTCAACACACATTTTCGTTTTTAAATGAACAATGGAAATGAAACTAAATCGGAAATTCTTTAATTCAACTATTTTGAGTTAATGAAATTACATTATATAAATTTATTTTAATACAAAAATATTTATAAAATCCTTGCAGAACATTTTATAAATACAAAACCGAATAGGAGAAGAATTGTATAAGAGAGGGTAAAAAATAATATATCCGTAATGGGTATAATGCTGTAATTATAGCACTATTGCTTCTAAAAAGTTTCAAGGATTACATTAGATAACGTACTATATTTTGAGAAAACAATATTGTATACATCATGAATAAATGATTTCCTTTCTTTTTTTCTGAAAATTATGAAGTTTCAAAATATTGTTTATGAAACCATTGGATTGAAAAGAGAAGAATACCATTCAGATCATCCGCATGGTGCGAATGCTTGCGCTATTTGGTAGAGCGGCGATGGGGGAGTGCGAGAGGGCGAAGCGAAAGTGGGCGTGTTCGCGGGGAGAGGAGAATGCACCTTCGGCCCCGACCGAACGCCTCTCCCGGCCCTGACGGCTCCGCCAGCTGTCTCTCCGGGGGATGCAAACAGCGCCACTCGAGACACCGCTCGCTTCCTCGGGCAGCTGTTTCAACAACCACGCTCTGTTTACTTATCGATTTTATCGACTCCTTGAACCACTTTAAATATAACTAGTTTTAAGTCATTTAAATTATTAAAGTGTAATCGATTTTGGAGAGCAGAACTTGGTAGTTGCATCATTACATTTCAAAATCATTTAAAAATAGTAAAAGTATAGCACCACTACGTATTCTACCTGAACATTACCCCCCCCCCAAAAAAAACATTACCTATTCTTAACCACCATTTACCCTTCATAAGCATACGTAATATCACAGCACTTTGAGTGATATTTAGTGTCATTATTCCACGAATGAACATATTACATGGCTCGAATGAACAATTGAAATAACAGGATTTACGAAAAAGAGAAATATTACCCAAAACTGCTATCGGATCTTGTGAAACTTTCATTGAGCTCTGAATTACCACTTCCACCTGGAATATATATATTTCCATGTATTGGAATTCCATGGAAGTATTTGAAATGGAAGAATATATATATTTCCATGTATTGGAATTCCATGGAAGTATTTGAAATGGAAGAGGTAGAAGATGAATAGCGGAATTCGTCAATTTCTAATGGACCGAACATACGTTCATACTCATTAAAGCATTTTTCCTGTATAATTTTTAGGTTTTGGTTTTAACCTTCAACAAAGTTTTTTTTCGTTTATTTTAAGTTGCATCAACAGCAGAGGTTATTAGCGACTCCATTAGTTACATAATTATTAAAATGCTTATTTGACTTTTACATGAATTATGATCTTACATGTAGGGATGCATTTTGGAACCTTTTTATTACATTCGTAAAAGCAACAATTAATGGATACAACAGTATTTAGAAATATTATTCCAAAGGTATATTACAGAGATACGGAATCGAATAGATATGTACATAAAGGCAAAAAACACATAACAACATATAAAGATTAAATTAAATCTAGAATGTCTTTTTTTTTACAGAAGTTGACTGAATTGAATCTAAAATTGGTTTCTTGCAGGCATATTATATCCGGATTAATATTGTTGCACAATAATTGTTGATTTTTTAGGCGACAGTTATATCCATTAAGATTCCATTGAACAATTTTCATATTTTTGGTTCCAATTCATTGGTAAATATTTAATAAATTTATTGAGTGATAAAAATTTGACAAAGATTATTATGTGCTTCCATGCTACCAGTCTCAGACAAGTCTGAATCAGGTAACTGTTTCAGTAGCTTCTTAATAAGTTTAATAAATCTACCTTTGAGGTTTCTGTCTGTTAATACCTTCTAAGGTTCCTTGAGCATATTAATAATTGCTGGAATGTCATTAGAATAATCTTTAACTAAAGCAATGGAATCAGCTGACCCCACAGTAATTACCAGTAATAATTGAAATTGTTTGTATGTTATGAGAAAAGAACTTTGATTGTTGTCAATGAGAGCTTTTGTCGGACTGAGCATATCTTCAATACTTTTTCCAGGATTGTTGCCTTGTTGGTCTGATTCAACTATGTTTATGTTTTTCTTCTTTTTCTTTTTTGGTTGTTTCAAGTTGTTTTCTTGATTTTTGTTATCAGCATTAGAGTGAGTTGTTTCAGATAAGGAAGTAGATTCAGTTGGTAAGCTTCTTTTATGAGGAGGGATGCTCATAGGGTTGGTTGAAGGGGGGAGCATGGGTAATTTCTGAATTTGATCTGTATAGTTTGTATCTTGTTCAAGGGAGGCTTAGGGGAGGGTGATGAATCTGATGAACAGCTTATCTTGTTCAAAGGAGGAAAGCTATCACAATCCATACTAGAAGTTTGTACTATTGAATCGTCTAAGGAGCAAATTTCTTTTGAAGTGCTATCATTACCTTCTGAGTCATTATTTATAATTGGACTTGAACAGTCCTCTTTGTTTGGACATTGACTAGCAAATTGATTCAGTGGTGAGTGTAGTTGACATCATAATTGAATGATTGAAGTTGTCATTGTCAACAATATTATAATTATAATATTGCTGAATGACAACCTTCAATCATTCCAATTGACTAGCAATATTACCTCTAGATCTTCATTTAAAGCAAGTGATGTTATTAGTAGAAAAATATAATCTATAAGAGATGTCTTGATATTGGATTAACATAGATGGAGGTAATTTATTAATTTCATCAGGATGAATGAACACCTGACTTCTAAAACTCAAAATATGAGACAAATTAGGATCAGTCATACCAGTTCTTATGAAAGTAATATTGGATGATGTTTGAACATTAAGTTGGTTGAGAGCTTTTTTGATGTCTTCATGTGGGATCACAGGGCAAACATAGGATCTTATAACTCTAATGTGTTTACTAAGCAAGGGTCTGGCACTTACTTCAATATATATTCATTAATAGTGAGAGACTTGTGTTTATCTGTAATATAATCAGCAAGTTTCTTTAAGCTTAAGAATACACATATCCCGCTGTTGGCGATAAGTGACACAAAACGAATATCACTTCTTTGTATAATGTTAGTTTACTCACATAGTCCTTGAGTGTTAACCCTTCATGAAACCTCGATGACGATTGCTTAGACCTTGGTCGGGAAGACATCAGTAGTAGCAGCTCCAGCGTAAGATTTCGTTTGTGCGTTATGAGCAGTTGAGGTTAAGTTGATGTTGTTGTTTACGGTGGTCATGGTTTCGGCTAGTGCCGCCCGCAAAGGCAGCAGACACACGAAGACAGTTTTATGAAATTTCACTTAATATGATACTTGATATGTAAATTATATAGTATTTCTTCATTTCATTTGTGCGCTCAATTTCTCTTTTTTTCTTCACAAAATTCTTCACATTGCTTCCACACACTTTCTGTTCTTTTGCTGTTTTTCGGCACTTGGCAAATAATAGATTTTATTTCAGAGATTGGAACTAAACCAAAACGATTTGTTTTAATATTATATTGATGCTCACAAGCTATTACGGACTTAAAACAATTGCTATCGATAACAACAAAAAGGTAAACAAAATGATTACAACGAAGTGCAAAGTTGGTAATCATACAGCGATAGACATCTGGGATGGGTTTAATTAGAACATATTATTACTTAGCTTTGGTTACTTACGACAGGGGCAGACATGAGTGAAATAGTCACCCTAATTTTTCATAAAAATAGGCAAAGAGAGTATACGACCAACCGAGAAAACGGAAGGACATGAAAAATCATCTCTCCTCGCCATCGCTCAGAAACAAGTGGTGCTATAGAATGGCACAGCACCTTGCACACGATGAAAACCTGGTCAAGAACAGCAATGATAGGAGAACGGATCAATAGATAATGCTTATTGAGTGCACTCAAGGGACTTTTTCGTAAAAGGCGAATAATATATAAATAACATCTTTAAAAGGTCTTCATGAAATCAACGGAAACTTGTCAAAGATTGCCAGTTAATTTATTCTTTCATATTCAAAAAATATTTTGTTTGGTTTTAGTTTGTCAGAACTAAAGTTTTAAGAAGGAAATTGTGCTATGCTTCAAAAATTGATGTCGATGTTTTGACGGGAATACACTATTTGTGAAGTACCAGACTGAAAAATTGTTTTTCTCACTACCTCCATCAGGTTTCTTTGTTGCATGTGAATAATACTACCGCCTAAACCGTACACAGGATTTTCACCTAAATGAATATTACTCAATGGATGTGACTGAACGTGAAGACCCCGAAATTGAAACATATATTTTAATTTTGGAAGATACTTTTCATGAAGTGCCGTGGACATTTTCGAAATTTTATCGAAAATGGTTCCAATTTTTAAAATATTTGGTATGGATATAGAAAAGAGCACTTATAAACATGAGGCCCAAGTTACATTTCCATTAAAACTTCTGATATTTCGAAAATTGCAAAAGTTTCAAACTTTTTTCATTAACATTCTTACAACTCTATTATTGAAGATAGATATTACTTAATGAAATCTTTTCTTCAAAACGAGATCTTTCATGTACTACCTTTTTTCAGTGTACGAAGTTTTCCCGTAATTCCGAAAACACGTGAAAAATAGGTAAACAAGATTTTCTTAAAAACAGAAGTAGTATAGTAGGTTATAGGTAGCAATATTTTTGCATTGCATAAACGTTACAATTCATTATAGAAAATGTGAGATGTAGTACTTATTGATATTCTGATGATTATTTCATTTTAAACAACAAAAAATTTATTTTCATTATGAATAATAAATTTTAAATTACATCAATTTATAAAATTAAATACACATTTTTGTTGTCTTTGTATTATTGTATTAATTATTATTTCATACTCTGGTTAGTTTATTTACAATCTTAATTTTTGTCTCTTTTTTGATGAAAAGTCCGACGGCCTTGACTGTGTCTTCGCTCGCAGATTCTTGCTCTACTCCGTCGAGACGAGAATAGGGCTAGCGCCAACGGGTCGGCAGGAATGACGCATCCCTTGCTTCTGGAACATTGCACGTGGAGATACAGATCGCGCCAGTGCTCCGCCAGGCGGCGAGATAGTCGAGCGGCGGCTGCACGCAGAGCCCGACGCTCCCCCATCGCCCCACATTACGAAGGCCAGGCCCGCGCAGGAGACCGCCCGCCCCCGGGATCAAGAAGGCTCGTGCACATGAACGACCGCCAGCTGGTCACGTGGCCGACGCAAAGCTTACATCCAGTCCTTGGGGTGTAATGACGCTCCATTCTCACGAACGCAGTAGAAACTAGGAGCGAGACTAGAGAACAAGCGAAAAAATGTCTGTGGAGAAATCCCAACATGTTTTGAAAACCCGGTCACATTTTCTTGGAAATCACATGAGATTTAGCCTCTTAGGAAGAGGGAAGAGGGAGCGAGGAGGAAAGAAAGAGAGCGAAGAGAAGGAAAGAGAGCGAAGAGGAAGAAAGAGCGAAGAGGAAGAAAGAGAGCAAGAGGAAGAAAGAGAGCGAAGAGGAAAGAGAGGCAGAGGAAGAAAAGAGCAAGAGGAAGAAAGAGAGCGAAGAGGAAGAGGGAAGAAGAGATCGATGAGGGAAAAGAGAGGCGATAGTTTGATAAAGCAAAGGAGAAGTAGAGATTTCGTATTTCAAAATTATATTAATGATTACGTTAAGTTTTTAGACGACAATATGAGAGACATTTCATGATAATGAGAAAACACATGTCTGTATATTTTTCCGCCTTGAGTAAATTCAACCTGCATTTTTAGTCTCTCGGTTTACTACGTAGTAGAAGAGAAAGTATTGTAATCGTGCGTCGGAAATCGGCGATTTTTTGACAGAAAAACTCTTATTTCCGAGCTTCCTATGTAGCAAATTTATAATTTTCTATAATTACTCAAGCATTGTTTTCTCTAACATGTTGTGTAGACCAATCCATGTTTTGTGGGTTTGTGATCCCGAAAAATCGAAAACGGGAGAACGTCTATCCCTTTATGGTCAACGCTAGCGTCTAAACGTTTCAGACGATTTCTTCGAATTCGATATTCCGCCATCGATCCGACCGAATACCCCGCGAGATTGAAACTGATATTTTGATTTTTGGACTCACTTTACACCAAGCTATTACAACATTTTGAAATATTCTCAAACATCGCTTTGAATTCTCTCCTATATTATTTCAGTAGTATAGATGAACCTTGCGGTTCACACGCAACCAATATTTACGAATCATGTGTCTACGAATTTTACGGAAACTTGGTGAATTGAACTGTAACT
The DNA here is from genome assembly GCA_964035755.1 of Teleogryllus oceanicus. Classification (NCBI taxonomy): domain Eukaryota; kingdom Metazoa; phylum Arthropoda; class Insecta; order Orthoptera; family Gryllidae; genus Teleogryllus; species Teleogryllus oceanicus. The sequence continues at coordinate 98,765,263 of CAXIVR010000005.1, read as the reverse complement.
TTAAAAAATTTGAAGGATTTGTTGAAAAAACGCACCTAAATATTCACTTCAAATGCAACCTGCAATATCGGCAGCTTTCCTGAAATATATATGGCTAAATAACTCCAAAATTAAGCATTGCAGGGCTTTAAAATCTGGTATTTTGATGCCAAAAGCATCAAAGACACGTTACTCACACCGTAGTCTACAGGTCTTCTTGGACATTGTACTATATGTTTGTTGGTTTGGCGTTTCTCAAAAATTCATTCCATTGCAGAAGTGTAAAAGAAGGGTTGTACTTGACCGATCTTGTTTTTCCCATGGAAAACTTTTCGTAGATTTCTCAAGAGTAAAAAGCTTTTCTAATATTTTTGTGTCTGTCAAGAAAAGTGAAAAGCAAATTCTCAAGGAAGACTATATTTATATTATTATATTTATTATAAAATGTATTATACATTTATATAATGTATTGTACTATATTATTTAAAAATTTTTACTATATTATTTTAAATGTTTTTAAGAAAGTATTTGAATTGTTCCAAGAACATCTGCATATAATACTGAATAAACCTTTATTGAAAATGTTTCTAATATCAATTGCATTGTATTTTATTTTTATTTGACATTCTGTAGGTACATTCGAAGTTTTACATTTAAAATATTTATACATTTTTTAAACAAATTAACAGGTTTCGTTAGCGTATTTCCCCCTAGCATGGAAATGGAAGGATTTTTATTTATTTATTTTTTAAATTTATTTTACGTCAAAAAACAGTTAAAACTGCGTATGACGTGCTATGGGAAAAGTGAATTTGTGTCACATTTTCAAAATTCTGTGATCCCTACTCTAAGTCATATACTACTTAAATTTTGAATTTTGAAAGGGAGAAAAAAAACTCCCATGTAATAAAATATATTTTCATGGATAAATAAGCAATAAATTTTGAATTTTGAAAGGGAGAAAAACAATCAAAAAATTCATTAATCAAATCTATTTTCAAAGATAAATAAGCAATAAATTTTGGCTCTTATTACTTCCTGCCGACATGGAAACGATAGGAAGAGGTTTGTGTGGTTTAACGTGGGAAAGTTCTCACACGGGTTCGCTAGTACTTTTATGAAACTTTGTGCAACTGTAGCACAAAGGTCGCTTAAAAATAGGGCAGATCCCATTTTCGTCAAAAAATATAATTTTTCGAAAATTGGAAAAGTTGAAATTTTTCGGAGTCTTTCTACAACTGCAATATTAAAGGAAATTTTTTTTAAAAAAAATTAAAACGAAATCTTAAAATAAATTATATTTTCATTTTTGGAAAATCTGAGTAGTTTTTGCATAGTTTGACGTGAAATATAGGCAATTTTTAAACAAATATTTTCTCCGGCTCATTTTTTTACTTTAATTTTTACTTTGAATATTATTTCCTTTTATTTTTAATCGGCTTCAACTTTTTCTCTAAACCTTTTGCTTAGATAGATAAAATGGAGCAGGTCTAATATTCGTTGAACTTTCTCAAACTTCGAAAATTTCAAAAGATAGAAATAACGTGAGAAAGTATGGACTCTTGTAACACCACTAGTTATATCAAGTTGTGCTCTCTGCAAAAACTGTTTCAAAACCTAATGATTGTGACTTGTTACATTTTTACATCTTTTACTTTGTTCATTTATATATGTTTATTTGAGTTACACTTGCATATATTAATTCTTAACGAAGTGAAATATCTATGAGAAAGGGGAACCAGAAAGAGTATAAAATACTTTTTATAGATTACCGGAGATTGCGCTTGTTTTGTCTGCAATAAGTAGCTCGAACACCGTTCAGTTTTATTCGAATAGCATACAGAGCTCCAAAATTATTTGTGGACCGACAATTGCTGTCGTTTATCTTCCAGAATGTCCAAATCAGAAATATCCGGATACCTTCATATAAGTTTCATGTTCCGATAAACTAAATGTCGTTAAATGAAAGAAGTTTATAATTTGGAGTTAGTAAAAAATGCTTTTCAAATAAATAAATAAATAAACACGTAATAAGTAGTTCTATGATATATGTGATAAACTATTTATTGAAATTAATTAAGTTTATTACTGATATATGACTTATAAAATATAAAATTTCATTCTTTATTCTCTCTTTTCCTTGCTCGTTATTCTTAAGGTCTGTGAACTTGTAATGAAAATGTGACAATTGTATGCTGACTACTATAATTCGAATCAACATTCGAATCAACATGTTTTTTAATGTAATGTTTTCTTACCCAGTTAAACGCATACTGCAAAAGCAAACAAATATTAAATACCAAAATATCTGTCAAAAGTGTTCAGAAGTTCAAAAAACCCTGTTTATTTGCAATTTATTTCACTTAAATACATTTAATTGTAAATGGGGAAAGTAGATAAATTTTAAAATTGGCAGGTCATAGTAAGGATTTGTGGAAAAGTTAGTAAAGTTCATGATGCATTGTCATAAAGCCTCGTGTGTCAAAAACAATGTGTTGTAGAAGTTGAGCTCTCATAGTAATGCCCTGACCGAATTCTACCCTAACGACGAGCGAAGAGTGGTTTCCGTGTGTATCATTTACTTTATATTCCCACATGATTTATTTGACTCGATTAGAAAACAATAGATTATGAACCCTTGTAAACCAATAGCTCGGAGACTCTTTCATTACACAGATAATTCGGATCCAGTTGTTAGGCGCTCTAGTCTGAAACGTTTTGAAACTACCAAGTTTCATTTAAAGGAAAAATTCACAAAATTTGTTCTCCTTCAACTCAACCATTATATTTGGAAATCAACCTAAATGAACCAAGGTTGCATAAACAGGACTGCTGTTTATACAGAATCAGTACTTATTTATTCCTTCTTTCCTCTTTGTCCTCAAAATTTGCCAACCTACGCTCTGACTAGTAGAGCTCACTTATTACGAGAGCTTCGCATGCGACACAGGTTGAACACATGGTCTCTGATAGCGGACGAAACATTTGGATTTCTTTCTCGCTGGTGTTTCCGTCAAGAGGAACCCTGTGACGATTCGCACCTGTTTCACAAACATTATTGTCGCGATGGACGAGGAGGCGACTACGAGAGCTGCATGCGTGGTATGGCGGTGTGGGACACAACCGCGTCCCTTGTGGACAAGCAAAGGAACAGAGCAAATAAACCTCGCATGAGCATTCTATAGTCTCCCGTTTGCCAGTGAGAACTGCAATGGGATGTCAAGTTTAAACACGCGAAGGGGGATACAGAAGACTCATACCTCAGGGTTTCTACCGGTTTTCAATCTCCCACCTACCCTCACACGCGCACACACCCGTACACCAACGACGCATATACACGCAATTCTGGAATTAGTGTATATTTAAGTCAAACATTCGTACGAAAAATTATAATTAAATAGCTGGTGTATTAGATCTTTGTATGGATGGGTTTGGTTATATCAAAAAATTTTTAATGTTCAAAAAATTATGCCATACCGTATCAGACGAAACCCTTAAAATGAATAAATACTCCCTAAATACATGTACTTATCATTTCCGCATTTATGAATTTACAATTGATCTGATAAAACTCACTTCAAAGAAGGTGCTCCGTCGTGCATCAGACAACGCGGATTGTATGAAAAACGGTCACCAATGTTTTCGAGGCCCGACATTGGGCTGGAACGTCAATTGCAATCCTCCGCTGGGAAGAGAGGAATGCAGTGCAGAGAGTCCGCGCGAGTCTGCAGCCGGCGAAGATGGGCCTCGGCTCCCCTACCCCTCCCCACCCCCTCCCACACACAGTTGCAGGCGCACCAAGATTAAAAAACACTTCCTATTTTCAGAAGGAACACGGATTAGGCGGTCTGGAAGAACTTGTAATGCTATGAGAAGACTCCAAGAGACGTGCGCCATGTTTTAATAAAAGAAACATGCAAAATATTTTAAATAAAAAGCAGTTTCCTTTCAAGCCAATTTGGGAAATAGGAAGAAAGTTGCTTAAGAAGAGACGGAAGCGGCGAGAAGTGGGACTTCTGCATAGTTGTTGGTTGGCGGAGGGCAGTAAATGAAATCCACCAAATATAGCATTTGCCAACGTTTTAGGAGCAGGTTTGTTTTCAATTTTTTTTCACTAAAGCGGGTTTGTTGGGATACGCCGAACATTCATTTCTGAGATATCATAAGAAGATATAGATAGTTTTGTAGAAAGTGTCTCTGTTTATGAAATTAATGATAAATAGTAATTGTGATCCGATATGATCATAATGATCTTTGCAATATTTTCTTTGCATTTTATTTTATTTTTTGAGCCAATTAATCGCATTAAAGATAACATTATTTTACTAATTTAGTAAAGTAAATATTCAGAAGGGTAATTTAGTCACTTCTTCTAAAATTATATTTAAAATGGTAGGCACCTTATACTTCGGTAAATACATCAGAATTATACTTAAAGTGTTATGTTTCCTTGATTTGGGCAAGGGAAACGATGTGATAAATGACCCAAAATATATTTGAAATGTATTATGAGGGGTTTATTATTTTTGCATTTGGGGAAGAGGAAGAAGTGGTCTGGTGGAAAGTCTGAGGGCGCCAGCAGAGGAGTTGTAGAAGGACACCGGGTAAGGAAAGAAATTCACAAAATATTTGAAATATAATAATCTCGAGGTTACGATTCGTCGTTTTCGGGATGAGGAGGGAAGGAATGCGTCTTGTGGGGAGGGGGCGTCCCGCGGGGTGGTTGGTGCGGGCGCTGCGGTCGGGGCTGAGCCGGGGAGGCGACCCGAGCGGCGCGGGCCGCACGCGCACGCGGTGCCCATCACGTGCGCGCGGCCGCGACCCGCGGGCGGGCCGAGGTGGGCGGGGCGGCGGAGCGGGAACGGCAAGCCGGGGTCGCGTGGGGCGCGGGCCAATGGCGCGGCGCGGCGCCCGATCAATGAGGCGATGGCGTGCGCCGCGCCGCCGCCCCCGTTCCCAGAAGCAGCAGCAGCGCCGGCGGCGGCGGCGCCGGGCGTCTGCGGGCGCGCGGTCGATGCGCCGCCCATCGCCCGCCGCCGCTGCCAGGCACTCGGCCAGGTGCCCCGCCCCCCCCTCTCATTCATTCGGGAAATCCCCTGCTCGCGCGGGCGATTGGGCGGCGCACGCCGCTGCGGCTGCGTCGCTCGAGGGGCCGGGGGCGGCGGGGCGGGGGAGGGGGCGTCTTCGCTCATCGGCACTCGGCCAGGTGCCCCGCCCCCTCCCGCGACGGCCCCGAGACCGCCGGGCCGGAGAGCCCCCGAGGGCCGCCGGCGGCCGCAAGGGGGTGACAAAGCTGAGACTATTTGGGATTGTGCACGAGACCGATGGAATTCGGCGGTTGATGACGCGATACAATGGTCGCAGTGGGTCTGGACGTATCTTCTCAAGAAATATTGGCTCTGAAACGTCATTAAACATCACATTTTTATCAGAAAGGCGTCGAGGAATTTCATTTTGGTCATCTCTCCATGAACAATTAAAATATTCCTTCTTCCCTTTTCCTTGTTGAAAATTCAGTAACAGAAACTTAACATCGTCTCCGTACCAATCCCTATAGTCATTGCCGTCATGAAATATCTGTACGAAGTTTTAACCATTAAAATAAACACGTCATTCGTTTCTTGATAAAGAAAATGTGAAATTGTAAATTATGATATACATGATATTCTGGAATGCATTATGCTTTGTGTTTTGCTTCGACATAACGTAACATAACGTCATATGAGAAAGGCACAAAGATACATATCAAAAGTAGTGTTGTCTATGGGACATTCCTCAAACGTCTTTACATTCTTTACGCCCGGCTACTCATAATTTTTACGTTGTCTGTTTTTTTTACGCATATGTTTAGTTACGAATACATAAATACAAATATTTGATTGTATTATTCCATTTATTCTCACACTGAATGTACCGATTGTATTTTCTTACTCATGTTTACGACACAGTTGACGTCATACAACAGCAACAATTCAAGGAAGAAGACCCCTGCTTAGCAAACCTTAACTTAAACTTTCCAAACCTTAAACCTGCCTAAACATAAATTATTGGTATTCAGTTGTTTCATGTACGTTGCTGAATGTTTGTATATAAATACTGCACTATAAATATACGTTAATAAATTCTTGTTATATTCGAGAAAATTATTTTTGTTAAAATATCTAGTTTATTGCTGTATTAAACGAGACGATTTCATTTGTTGTTTTTGAGCAGAAGTCGTGCTTCTTTTGTGTGGTTTTCTTCAGTAGAACCATTTTTGCTGCTGCAGGTCACTAGTAAGTAAAGAAACGCAAGAAGATTTATTGAAATTAGAGGATTAATTGAGTGCTCAATGTACTACAACAAGTATACTTAGTATTAAATAAGTATAAAACAGCAATTGATATTAGTTTGTTCTGTAATACGAATATAGATATTATATGCCAGGATCCCACCTGAATGGATGAGAGCTATGCAATCATAAAGATAATATTCTCCGGAACTGTAAGCAAATAGCCAAGTGGGAGCGTGGACCAATCATTAAAATGTGAATACATGAAACGACTCACTATCCGCATTTTTTGACGTTCCATATTTTTGAACAAACATTAGTTCATTCACGTTGTCTTTCAGATAAATAGTTTTATATCAAAAATCTAGATTGTTTTCGTTATAAGTGAAAACTGAAGTTGTGATATAAAATAGTTTCTTTTATTTTTTTAATTCAGAGATACGGACGTGAATATAAAGTAATCCAGATCTATCAAAAACGTGACGCTAATGTCGCCGCCCGGGGAACAAGAGCTATCCTCTTAGTTTTGCGAAGACTAGTCTCCAACAGTTTTCCCAATATTTCAGACATAAAAAACTTTCTTCTTGTTTTGTATTATGAATTACCGGATGCTACATGCGAGAGAATTCATGTTTTCAGTCAACAAAGGCATTGTCCTCTTTCTGGTGGTTTCGTTTGCAGGATATTCAGAAAAAACTCTTTCAGCTTGTGCGCTGGAACACTTAGCAAACGCTCCTCCAATCGTGAAAGAGATCTCTGTTTCAGAGCAGCTCAGCGTGCCCCCGCGAGGAGGGGGTAGAGAGCATAAGGGGAAGGAGTAACCCGCGGGATACCTCTGGTATTTTGCTGTATACGACGCCCAGAATACAACTCGTTGGAAAGGTCTATTATAATATCACTAGACGGGTCATGAAATTAAGAAAATTATCAAAACGTAAGGCAACGTATTGTTAAAAAATGATTGGTTATTTTATTACAAAATTACCTACAATTTGCGAACCATAAATGTTAACATCATACGCAAATCAAAGACTAGATTCACATTTTTAAATTCCTGAGCTATAGTTCCAGCAGACCAGTACAAGCTACTTCATAAGTTCTGAATATTTATCGTAAAAGATGAGATTTGCAAAACACAGTAATCGATAATACGGAGTTGTAGAATGCAATTGTGGAGGGTTAGGATTCCTACTTTGAAGGGCCGTATGTAATGTGAGTGCATGCATGCGTTCCTGTGCACACGCGTGTGTTAGCGTGTGTTAGCGTGTGCGTGCTTGCACGCAATATGTGATACGCATATCTTGTTAGATCTAGGATCTTTAACTTAATGGTAAATCCGTCGAAGGGGAGCGTGTTGATTTTTTTACGGCATTTCATAAGAAAATATACGAAAAAATACTAAATAACTTAAAAAGTCTTGAAATTAATTCGTTATTAATATTATTTTGTGAGTTTTTCTTCATTCCAAACTATTATGCGTCATCTACTTTATTTGACACTAAGTTGCTGCTTGTGGAATAAGTGCACCAGCGTTTGGAGCACTCATAAATATTGTTTGTCGCGGTTATAATCTACTTTAACTTCAATTTAGTATATTTTCAGGTTATATATATATTAGTCAAAAACTGGATGTGACGTATGGGGGGAGAAAATCATCTGCGCACGCTTTCCTGAGTTTCAGAATCCCTTCCCAACTATTTAACTATTATAGTTGAGAGATGAAATAATAATAATAATAATAATAATAATAATAATAATAATAATAAATGTTAAAAAGCGAGAAAACTAGATATTTATTAATTTTTTTAGTTTCAAAAACTAGATATTTTCGTTGCCGAATTATAGAAAACATATTTGTAACGGTAAACGAACGGATTTGATTTTTCTCTATTGCTAACAAATAGAAACTCACCCTAAGCTCTACTACCACTATAAGCAAAAGGAAAGTTCAACAAAACGTGCGCATAGTGAAGCTACATTTACGTTCAGAAGCAAATCAAGGGGCCATCTCAGCATTTGCTCAATGGATCAGGGAAACTGGACAAAAGCCCGATCGAGATGGGGGTCATTGACCCGGAAGCTGAAGTACATTACTTGTTACAGGCATTTTTTTAACATTATACAATGCAAATGTATACTAATTCATTGTACTATATCATTGTTTTGTTAAAGTAAACATTATTTTTCTTTTGACGATCAGTATAATCTCTCATTGTATAGAAACAGCTTTAAGATTTTACTTTCAACTTAAATTTGTGTACCAATTTTAATTGTTTAATTTCATCTGGCAATGCGTTATAAAGTAACGTACATGTATTGTATGTGGATATCTTGCAGTGAGCTGTTGATACTGACACTTGATGAACATGATTTCTACGTCGAGTGATGAAACTATAAATATCAATATTACATGAAAATAAGTTCCCACCCTTAAGTAAGTCGGTTTTGACAAATACTACAGATTCGTAAATAAATAGGCAAGGCAATTGTAAGATTCCAAGCTCTATGAAAAGAGGCTTGCAGGAATCACGTGGATGGCATTTTTTCATTATTCGGATAATTTTCTTTTGCAATCTAAATGCCTGGGAACTAAAGAATGAGCTTCCCCAGAATATTATGCCATATCTCAGGCAGGAATGTACATTTGCAAAATACACGCAACAAGCTGCATGAAGGCTGACCGAATTAAAAAGAATTCTTAATGCATAACATAATGAGCTTAATTTAGTGTTTAATTCTGTTATATGTACATTCCATTTCAGGTTTGATTGAATTGAGAAACCTAGAAAGTTTGTTACCTTAACATCAGCTACTTACATACTGTTTATTTTCAATGGAGCATACGATTGCCGATTTGAAACGCAAAATTACATTGAGACAGTTTTTCCTTCATTAACTATTAATTTGTTATTACAAAACCAATTTGAAACTTCTGAAATTGTACTATTTATTGTTTCTTTTGCGAAGAACATTCGTGTCATCGGCAAACAGAACTGTTCTTCCATTTTTAATAGATGAAGGCATATCGTTTACGTACAACTTAAATGTTATTGGTTAATTGCGAGTAGAGTTCAATGTGTTTACGTTAATAGATCTAAGCTGCAAACTAATAAATACAATTAGATTACTATACATTACCTCTTCAAGTGCCACATAAGAAAGATATCTTTCCCTTTTAATTTTTCTTAATTTTTAGAATTCCTGAAAGCTGTACCAAAGTATTGATTTTATATAGAAACTAGTGACATTAACATCTCGTAACTTTTCATATTATTTGTAACTGCTATAATATATTACAACACTACATGAACCTGCAAAAGTGTTTCCAACCAGCATTTGTTTCTGCCTATGTCTATATCAGGTTCTTGAAGTTAACACGTCATTCACGGTATCCCTCACCATCAGCCTCATATCTGAACTCAACCTTGCCAACGTTAAAAACACTTGAAACATTTCATTTACACTTTTCAACAATTCAGATATTTTCATTAAGAAAAGATTTCATTGATGAAAAATCTCTCTCATAAATACTGTAGTTCTTCATATTTTTTTTGTTGCAATTTTCGAAACTACAGAGAGTTTACCGAAAATGAAAACTGTTGAGTTTTAAGCGTTATTTGCTTTATCGGAAGAAAACACCGAAGAAAAAATTGAGAGCCGTTTCTGAGAAACAATTTTTTTATCAATTGCATCAACTTTAAGTAAATATTACACAAAAACTACTCTTTTCCCTTTGAAACTTCCCTTTGAAAAAAGGGAAAGAAAAAGAAAAAAGGGAAAGAAGGAGAAAGGGGAGGCGGGGTCTTTTGTAATTGGTACGCTAAGGCACCCTCGCAATAAGACCTAGGTTGCTCAGACACCAGAAACGGCTTGCAACTTACTGATCAATAGTGGAAGCAGGCGAGTTTTTCTGGCCTCTGGGTATGGACCCCTGTAGCCTCAAATGGGACAATTTTGATACTTCGCTTCGATGGTCTTCTCAATTCTATCTGTGGATTGTGATATTTCATTATTTTTTCGATCTTTTCCTGGTCATCTCTGAAATCTGCAGCGGTCCACGTACAATATTGAGATAATTTTTATATTAGTTTCGACCACCCGGTTCCTATTTGTGCTATGTTTCCACTATTGATCAGTAACTTGTAAACCATTTCTGATTCCAGAAGAATACTTTGTAATTTATCGGTATTATTTTCATTAATATTACTATTATTATTACAATTATTTTCTATTCCGAAATATTTAGAAAAATATAAGTATTAAAGGAACTTTCAATATAATATTTTGTAACGATAATACTTATTCATTTTATAGAATTCAGACTGAAATTTTAACACGGTGTACACAAAAATGTTTCCTTGTCCTTCAGAAGTCAAAAAGTAAAAACTGCACGGAAAGAGAATATTGTGAAGATGCTTCCGAAATGGCAGGCATATGTTGGGGTACCCGAGATCCTACGTAGTCGTGTCTAACGACGCGGACCAATAAGGACTTTCCTTCCCACCAGCACTGCTCTAACCGCCACCGTCACCATCTCGTGACAGCTGTTGTTTTTCTAGCTTCCTGACAGTATATAATTGAATTCATGGATAGCTGTAACAGAACAAGACATTCTGTAATCTACCGCGTGCGCCTTGTTAACTACAATAAATGAATAAAAATGCGCCATGACTTAAACTAAAATTTCGAGGAGGCAGCACTTCCTTTGAAGTTCCCCAAACGTTTCATGTACCAGAGACGTTCATGAAGGCAGAACTCAGAGCCGCAGGACATCGCAAGCGCTCCCCCTAGGCAGGTGGGGGCGTCTTGCTTCAAAGCATTCGGCTTCCTCTTCATTGACGAAGTGGGAGCGTATTACGTACGATATTTGTAGTTGCCAACAGCACGGCCTTCTGTATGGCTCTGGCACTAGACGTGGCACCAGACGTGCTAATTAAACTTCTCCGTCATAATACCTCAGCCATCAGTAACAACATTGTTGTTCGTAATAACAACTGACATATCGTCTTCTTGAAACCTGTAAATGTCCTGTTCAATTGAAAATGGTTGACATTTTCGTTTCATTTCTGAAATTGTTGACAGAAGTTCATGATCTAATGGGATCAGATTATCTATTATAACATTCCTACGACCCCTTTTATCGAACTCGGCAAGATCAGGGTTGTTATTGTACTATCTGTATTACAGCATCCTGCTTTTTTGCTTTTTCGCTTTTTGCCTTTTTCACTTCAAGTATCCTTTTCTGTAGATATTTGTAGTGAGGCATATCTTCTCTTACTAGGTTCCATCTCCTGTTAAGAGCTTGGTGGATAATTTTGGCTACATTTTTATGTCGTTATAAACGATCTGTTTCTGCAAACACAGAACACCTACTGCATTTGTGTTGAATAGATTCGATGACCTTCTTACGTAGACGAGTCTTGTTATTGATGATCTCTATCATGGTAATTTGAAGTGGCAATCATTGGCTTTGAACGGACAACAAAAGTCCTTCCTCACCATAAAACCTAACGGTTTCGACCCATTATGTCAATTTCTGAATATCAATGTGGTGTCTTCAAAGCGCTTCGCTGTAATAAAACTACCGCACAGCTTCATTCATATCAACTGTGCAATACAGTCCCGAGGTTTTATAAAACGTACTTTGAACTACATTTTCAAGCAGCTTCAGAGGTGTCTAGGGCTGATCATCAGCACCCATGGCCACCATAGTTTCTTTGATAATGAAATATCTATTTTTCTAGCAAGAGGAATAAGTATAATTGGTTGATTGGTTGTTAGTGATTCCGGGCGCGTAAACAGCTTAGGTCATTAGTCCCGTAAGTGTAGTGCATTTTTTCTCGGGAGGTGGCGGTGATCTTCCCCGTCTGGTTGGCGAGATCCGGCGACGACTTACCATCAGATAGCGGGATATCCCCCAATAAGGTATCTACCACCAGCGGAGCACCGCCCCAGCCGGGCAAGCTATAAGCTTCCGCCCAGTCTCCCGGAATATGTGGTAGTGTAGTGCATGTTAGTGTAAGTGTGTGTGTGTAAGGGGAGAGGATAGGACAAAGAAGAGGAAACATCGCGCGTGGCCCGTGGCCCGTTTGTTAGGGTACTGCTCTGGCATTCCCCGGGTGTTGCTCGGAGAAACCATGGAAAACTACCGATCAGACCAGCCGGTAGCTAGAATTCTCCTCCAGACAGCGTTTGAATTCGACCTAGCTGAAAAGCTAGTGTCGAAAATCCTGCCACGGCCGGGATTGGAACCTTCCCGGTCAGAGGGACTGCAATGACATCAGTTGATGCCCTGAGCCATCTCTCCCGATAATAATAAGTATTTTTAATTCAGCCACATAATAATAATAATAATAATAATAATAATAATAATAATAATAATAATAATAATAATAATATTTTTTTCTATGTTTTGATATCCAACTGACCATCTTTAATAGAATATTTGATTTTAGAGTTGCTAATCCACTTCATCAGTGGGGTAACTAGGTTCTTGGAGGCTACGCCGCGGAAGTTAAAACTTGAGCCTTGATATTGTGATTATAAATTGTGAAATCAGGTGCATTTTGTTTTATAAATTAGATTGTACTACTTTTTACTACATTTTTATTAGATTTTACTACTTTTACAATTTTACTTCTTAACGAGGGACTAATCATTCTTCCATTTATCTCAGTAAGATTCCCATAGCTGGATCCTTATTATGATGATACATTCGTAAAAATTGTCGTTATATAAATAAAAAATATTCTTGGAGAAGAAGTGGTAACAGCGCTAAACGAACGTACCATGTGAATTACGAACAACGCAAATTGCTATTATATTTGTTTCGCACTGACGGGCAGTATGCGTAGGAGAAGTTGCTCATCTGACTACCAAATGAGTAGTCATACAGACAACGCGGCGGGCTCGCTTCCAATCCCCCCTACCTCTGCCATCATTCAACCACTGTCCCGTCAAAATTTTTCTTATTAGTGATTTTTTTCTAAACAATCCTCACAAATGCAATCGCAGAATAAATCAGTAATAACCCTAAGTAAATATTTAGTTGCGTGTAATTTGTTGTCCAATTTTTTACCACGGACACCTATGTTTTTGAACACTATTCGGGGCGGCGAAGTTTCTCATTCGCTTCTCCTGACTTGAGTGGAAGGTGATGCCTCTATTGCACCAGGCTAGCTACATTTTAATTTTTTTTCTGATTGGCCTGCAGTTCCACAGCATCCGAATTCGAAACATTTACGGTACATTGAATAATATTGACATTGTTTAGAAATCATGATTGATAGATGAATAAATGAAGTACATTGACACGTTATGTAAATTCAAAAAATATGTTTGTGAATTAAATGTCTGAAGAAAAATCAGGTACATGACGGTTAGGGAGAATCGAAGAACTGACGTGGTAGTTTCCACTTTAGTCTGTTGTGGTAAAGATTTTGTTTTCGGCTTTTCAGCTATATTTCTAAGGGAATCCGTGACATTTTGGAATAGAAGCGAGAAGACAGGAGAGGAAAATGGACGTAGATTGGGGTAATGTCGAGTTTATTAAGTAACTGCTTAAATAGTTCGGAGGAAATGTTTTTGAACGATCTGCATTTTTGTTATTTCATTTGCTGGCCGAGGTCCAGAGAGGAGAAGCGTAGTATAATATTGGACGTATCATTGATTTGTATAGGTGAGTCGCAACATGATGTCGCAAGGATGACGTCTTTTTGAGTGTGGGATGGTGAGATTTAATTGATCGATTGTACTGTGTCCAGAGTTACCCGTTCAAAAACATTTTATTTCAAAGCGAGTCTTCTGTCAAATAGAATACCGAGGTATTTGACTGGCTTGATTTTTGGGAGACAAGTAATACTTTGTCCTTGATACTTGAGAGTATGAGGATTATTCGGTCTGTGAAGCGTGAAGATTTTGTCTTGGCTTTTTGCTGCATTTATTTGGATTTGCTATTTCTTGGATCAGTCAGAGAACTGGGAGAGGTGTTGTTGCAGGTCTTCTTGTGCGGTGACAATAACACGGTTTGAGGAATATAGTAGAGCGGTATTATCAGAGCACAGTGCAATGGAGGTACGTGGGGAGGATGGGATATTGGCTGTATAGAGGTTAAATAGTGTGGGAGACAGAACAGATCCTTTGGGCACTCTTTCTTTTATGAAAAAAGATAATGAAAGAGCTCCAGGAAGGCAGACTGAAAAAGAGCTATGTCAAAGGAAGCTTTTGATAATATGAGTAAGATAATGGGAGCTTCTGATGTGAATAAGTTGTATGATAGTCCTCCAGTTCTTGGACGACGTCGAAAGATTTAGCTACATAGAAGAAGATTGCTTCTGTATGTTTATTTTCCCGAAGTATCTCGATATCTTCGGTTATCTTAATATTTGGTGGTATGTGGCGTGGCTGAAAAAAATGTGGCTGGCAAATTGTTCGTTCCTACTACAATAGTTTGCAGGTTTCTTACCGTCATGCAATACTTACATAAAACTGCATACACTTGACATACATTTTATAAATATTTGGAAATTATTGTGTACGACTGTAATTTAAAAAATGCCTTTTAAATGATTATAGATTCAATTCGGACTTTATAGTCTTCATAGATAGTAGCTTGATAGATACGAAAATGTATATCTCAATTATTCAAACGGGAAATAAAAAGTCAATGGATGGAGAACGTTTGCGTCTTCTTGTGTGATAAGCCCCCTTCAACAGTGTTTATGACGTTGAAAACGATTCAAAACTGAGTGAGGAATGTGAAGTGACTTATACTTCAGCAAATATTGCGGCAGGTTGTGTTCTAGGAAACTACTGGTAGAGTTAACGAGGAAATGACGTAAAGTGCAATTGTTAAAATGGATGCGCCGTTTGGGTCTCAAGTAACAATTTGTCCTTCCAAATCCCTCATTAACGCCATACACTAATTTGGGGGCGAGGGAGTCAACGACAGACCCTACTTTTTACTTTCTCGCCCAAAAACACGGTGACTTTTCGGCAGAAATCTCTGGTCCTTAGTAATAAACAAGTGGATAAATTCAGTTGCTAAATATAGAAAAAATTCCTCAACACGTGGTGTAGCCAGAATCCATATTTTGTGGGTCCTTGATACCGAATAATCGACCTGGAGCGGTATCTCAGTGCATCAACTGGTGCCACTGCAGCGCCTCTGACCGGGAGGTCCTAGGTTCGAGTCCTCACGGCGGGAGGATTTTCGACACTAGCTTTTCAGCTAGGTCGAATTTAGTCGCTGTCTGGAGGAGAATTCTAACGGCCGGCTGCTCTGATCGGTAGTTTTCCGTGGTTTCTCCGATCATCACCAGGCGAATGCCGGAGCAGTACCCTACCAAACGGGCCACGGACCGCGCGCGATCTGTCCTTCCTCTTCCTTGTCCTATCATCTCCCCTTACACACACTTACACTAACATGCACTACACGACCACATATTCCGGGAGATCGGTCGGGGGTTTAGAGTATGTTCCGGCTGGGGCGGTGCCTCGCTGGTGGGAGAGTCCTGGTTAGGGGGAAACTCCACTAGCCGACGGTAAGTCATCGCCGGATCTCACCAACCAGCGGGGGAAGATCACCGCCAGCGCCCGGAAACACGAAAAAATCAATCAATCAACCGAATAATCGATTGATACCAAAACGTCTGTCTGTTCGTCTGTTCTTTCAACGGTAGCGCCTAAACCGTTCAGCCAATTTTCTCGTAAATTGATATTCCAGATCGATTTGAATGAAATCGAGACTTTTGGAGTTTGAAAAGG
Source organism: Teleogryllus oceanicus (assembly GCA_964035755.1). NCBI lineage: Eukaryota > Metazoa > Arthropoda > Insecta > Orthoptera > Gryllidae > Teleogryllus > Teleogryllus oceanicus. The sequence goes on along the minus strand of CAXIVR010000005.1, from coordinate 98,749,248 downwards.
ATATTTTGATTTTTAAGAGTTCATTAAATGAAGTGAGCATTTAGGCTTTTAAGCGTCGGTCCGAGTTGTACAACACGGCGCTTTTATAGCCTAGTGGTATGAGTGACCGCAATTTAAGTCTGAGAATCTGAGTTCGGATCTCGAAGTGGAATTTCTTTTTGGGATGGTTGAAAACACTTTTGCTTGTTTATGTGATAGTAAAATTCAGCGCAGTAGTTAGAAATAATGCATGAAAGTATATGATTTCGTTGCACTACTAGTTTTCTCTGTATTTTTTTGGTTAGGTGTTACTGTTCCATTGTTTAGGGTATTTCTTATTAGGACTTTTCTTAATTCGTCTTTCAACGCCAAAACGAGTTTTACAAAACAATTCGAAACTGTCGCCATATGGAAAAGCTTCATGGAAAATCCGACTTTTTCTAATAGCCAGATTAGACCATAAACACAAGAAATTATTATTTGACTAACTTTGGAAGTAGACCATAGTTGCATTTGTAGAAAAGTAGTAAATTTTAAATTATTTATTCAATATATGGTCGTCTGCGTCCTCACGAAAGAGAGTTCAGGGGCGCAAAATATGAAAATGCGTATGATTAACATTTTTATGTGCTGTAAAATGTAAATAATTGATGTAAAAGCGTAATTGTGTATCTTTTTTATTGTCTCTTATTGTAACTTTCTGATGTCACTAATACCTTTATCGTTGATGCGACTAAAAATAAATAACGTTTTAAAAAATGGATGCTTTATCCGTAGCTGAAGATCTAAAAATACTTTCATAGAAACTTGCAGAAAATGATTGTAATACATTGTCAAATACGTGTAGCTTCTTTTCCTCCTGCGAGTGGAACTACACCATGCGGTGTCTCTCGCACCCAAACTTCCATTTTCTTCTATCTTGCCAATCATCAACTTCGATGTGATGACCTCTCATGACCTGTCTGTCGCACACCATCATACCATGTGAGTCTTGGCCTCTTCTTCTAAGATGCATTCTTCTAAAATGTCCGTACCATTTTAACCCTCTCCCTCCTATTGTATCCATTATATCCGAAATTACACTCATTTGTTGCATTATATCTTCATTCCTGGTTCTTTCCATTAACGTTACACTACAACTGCGTCTCCAAAACTTCATTTCCGTAGCCTTTAATTTTTCTCCTTTTTTTAGATCTCCCACAACTCAGCACCACAATTGCTTTATAAATTCTAATTTTCACTTTATTAGAAATATTTGTATTCAATATTATTGGATACAATTGCCCAATAGCAGATTTTCTTCGCCGAATGCAATGTTTAATTTCCTCTTCATTGTCCCCTTGGTCTATTAAAATTGTTCCTAAATACTTATATGTCTGACAACACTTAAGAACCGAGGCATCTTGCATTACTAAATATTTTACTGTCCCTCCTACCACCACGTACTCCATCTTCTTGAAATTGATTTTCAAGCCCCATTTGCCATATTCCTCATTTAATATTCTTAACATATAATGTGCATCGTCTTCATTCTCTGAGAATATCACTTGGTCATCTGTAAATTTAGTAAATATGCCATATCGTCATTTAATTTTATTCCCATCCTTTCACATTTTATCTTTCAATTTTTTAGAGGTTCTCCTAGATGAATTTTGAACAGGGATGGTGCCCTTGTCTTAGCCTTTTTCTTATGTATATTTCTTTTGATATGTTCTTATCTAATTTGACATAGCGATATTGATCGTATATAATTTTCTAATGGCCTTAATATGTATGCTATTAGTATGTTGGTTTTCCATGGTCATCCACAATTTTGAAACGGAGACACTGCCGTGCGCCTTTTACAAGTCAATAAAGACTAGATGTGTCTCAAGGTTATGCGCCAGCCGCTTATCTGTAACTTGTCGAACGGTAAATATATTATCTATGCAGGATCTACCTGCTCGAAAGCCACTATGTTATTCCATTTCCGTTGTTAATATTTTACCAAGGGAACTCAGGACGGTTATACCACGGTAATTTGAGCATTCCTCCTTATCTCCTTTTTTGAATATATTGGAGATGTAACCCACTTTAAATACTCCAGGCATCCCACGACCCTGGAGCCACGCATTAAATAATTCTGAAAGCTGTTCGAACAATATCGATGGAGCTGATTTTATTAGTTCTGTATTTATCCCACCGGGTCCGGGAGCTTTACCACATTCTCAACTTCAATTGGTGATATATTTTCTACCTGATTGTGAGATGTATCCTTCGGTTGATATAAAGTGTTGTATTCTACACAGTGTTTCTGTAGAAGTTCTTCATAATACTTTACCCATCTGTCTAGGTTTATAAGCTGCAAATGTCCATATCTCATTTCACTTGTTCTCAGTTGTTTCAACACTTTCCCCGTTTTTTCATCCTTTTTAGCTTCTATAATTTCCTTTTTTACCTCTCTATATATTCATGTAAAAGGTTTTCTGTCTTCTAGATCATGGGTCGTCAACCACTTTTGATAGGCGTTTTTCTTCTCCCGTATCCTTTCAGCAAATTTGTCACTCCACCAATACGTCCTAGTCCTGTGCTGCTTCTTTTCAATTTTCCCATACTTTCGTATGCCGCTTCGTGTATGTATTTTGTTATATCTCTGAAAATTGCTTTTGAAGAGGGGTCATCCACATTTTGCAACTTCCCATTGAGCCTTAACTTATATAAGAACAGTATTGATGGATCTTCTAGTAACGTCTTTTTTATTTAATATCTATGACTTTTCTTCTAGTCTCCCTCTTTTATAAAAAAATAAAAAATAAAAAATGTGTAGCATTATTTTTTAAATATATAAAATATTCCTTCAATAATATTGCAATTTATTATGGGGTCCGACGTTGACCTCGCGTTGGAGTTTTCCTGGTACAGGAATCGTATTTGGTATACCACTGTGAATCGGCACTCACTTTTGATTATTTCAGTTTGAAATGCGAATACCCTTGATGGTTCAACAACTTCCTCTTTGGACACTTGCATAAAATACGTGTGAATATATATGAGGACAAAAAATGCATTCAACCACGAAAAGAGCCCCGAACGAGGAATACCAACTGAGAAATGCAAGCGGAGATAACACAAATAAACAGCTGTGATCACGCTTAGACCCAATGATATTGATTCATCACTCAACAACTGCAAGCGTATTGATCTCAGGGAGGAAAAACGCCAGCCTTGGATGTCGACAAAACATATCTTTTTCAAGATTACAGGTGCTGACCACTTTACTAGATTTAAGTAACGGTACATATAACATCAATGATGCAAATCTAACAAATTGTGAATTGCAAAATCATTCAGTAGAAATCCACGGCATTTGTTTTGCCATCCTTTGTAAATTAATAATAGTAATGGTGTGTTGTTTGTGATAATATTAAATTGCTAACGTGTAAAAAAAGTTGCATCTTTCAAACTTGGAAACTTTATCCATGTAAACAGCAGATAAGCTTTCATAAAAATGTGTGTTAAACACGATTTTTTGTAAGAACAGGGGCTGAATTTCACAGCGATAAGTCTTTTGAAATTTCTTTGAATTAATCTCGTGCCTGACATTATAAATGCAATGTATCTTTCTTTTCGATGAACGTAACGTTTTGCTGAACATCAACTACCATAGTCAAAATATTATCAGGCGGATTACCTAAATTCAATGTATGTCCCTTAGTAAATATCATTTTATGAGTTTTATGTAGCTACTATTATTCATTGTTAATGTAATACGGAAAGCTTATTATACTCATTTAAACATTTTAAAATTTAAAGAAATCCTTCCCATTTTTATTTCGTATGCATTTGAAATATCGGACGCAGGAGCACTGACAAGCCATATGGTAAGATACTATATTATAACGTATGAATAATTAAAGATCATTCATATCTGAAAGACCATGTTTGTAAGTTTGTAGATGGAACTAATGTGCTGAATAGCCAAAGCTGAATGAGAATATTGGCAAAACTAAAATAATACAAAGTTATATATACTACAGAAAACTATAACCTAGCGCCCAACTTAATTTACTTCGGCATGGTCTGGATTTGCTTGGGGATGGATTGGAGAATAGCATAGATTCTCTTCAGAGACCAATCTCCGGCAGGCAGCGCGAAGAATCTAATTGATGATCTAATGATATTAGAGACTGGGAAGACTTTCAATTAAAAAGATCATTCGACGACACCAGGTCCAAAATGATCGTGTTAGTTTGTATTACCGAAACAAGCCACTTCCCTCCAGGAAAAAGGATTATCTAAATAAAAACAACCCAAAGATTTCTCATCACAAATTCAACTAAAACAACCTCATTTTCCCAACATCATATATTTTAAATTATTTTACCACTGACACTTTATTTTAATTCTATAGGCAAGGGAAATGTCAGCTGGAGTTTTTCGAAAACAGCGTTTTCAACGCTTAGAAATTAACGACATAGTACAAACGAATTTAGTCCTAATTCTGCAAAACTGCTTCATTACTCATAACATAGGCCTGTGAATTCGGTTCAATGAATACAGCACAATTTATATCGGAACGTCAAAATCGTGTCATGGAGCTCACTGCCCTGCCGCGATTTTAAGGTAGGGTCTGTATTGCGAGGGTGGGGGTGGCGCAAGGGGCGTGGGATGAAGGGTCACGAGAGAGGGGCGTGGCGGAAGGGTCGAGGGAGGCATCAGCGGCGAACGGCGCGCCACTTGGCCGCTCGCCATAGGCTCAGGGCCGGGCCCGGCGCTGGCCGCCCGCACTGCGGCCTCGGCCGGCGGCGGCGGCGGCGGCGGCGAGAGCGTCGCCCTGCCGTGCGGCCCGCGCTATCGACGCGACGGCGACGGCCGCGGTGGCGGTGCGTGAGGGCAGAGGCGGCGGCGGCGGCGGCGGCGGCGGCGGCGGCGGCGGCGGCGGCGGCGGCGGCGGCGGCGGCGGCGGCGGCGGCGGCGGCGGCGGCGGCGGCGGCGGCGGCGGCGGCGGCGGCGGCGGCGGCGGCGGCGGCGGCGGCGGCGGCGGCGGCGCGGCGGCGGCGGCGGCGGCGGCGGGGCGGCGGCGGCGGCGGCGGCGGCGGCGGCGGCGGCGGCGGCGGCGGCGGCGGCGGCGGCGGCGGCGGCGGCGGCGGCGGCGGCGGCGGCGGCGGCGGCGGCGGCGGCGGCGGCGGCGGCGGCGGCGGCGGCGGCGGCGGCAGCAGCAGCAGCAGCAGCGCCGACGCCACTGCCACTGCCACTGCCACCGCCGCCGCCGCCGCCGCCGCCGCCAGGCCTGAAACAGCCCGCGAGCGGATCGAACTGTGGACCGCCGCCGCCACTGCCACCGCCGCCGCCGCCGTCGTCGTCGTCGCCGCGCGCCGGCGCCTTCTGCGGTGCGTGCCAGGCGCGCGCTTATCAAGAGCATCTGGACATACTTTTCACATAACAAACGTAGGCCAATGCGACATTATGCCCCAACTGTTCAACGTGCGCCGCATTGACAGACATGCCGCAAGCAGTAGACGCAACTTGAGCCGCAAGATATTATTGATTTTGCATATTGTAAATACAAATTTTTGAACTCTCCTTTGATTTATTTCTCACTCGAAGAGTTTCGTTTACAAAACTTGTAACATTTTTGGGAGTACTCAACTTTTTTCCTTACGTGTCGATTCTCATCTTCGTATTTCGTTGGTCTGCTCGATTACAATGCAGGTGCGGCGCTGCATGGATTCAGTTATCGAAAGCAAACCGCGAAGAAACGAGACACGCCGCGGCCTTACACCCGCGTTTGCACGAAACCACAAAAAACTTTATCCAAGAGAATTCAAATCTGATTGTTCAAACTCCATACTCTTGCAAGGACGCAGTGTTAAAAGCACAAATTACAAAACTATTTATGCAATGCAACAGATGCAAAAAATCTGAAGTACGATAAAAGTTTCACTATGCGGGTGTAAGAAAATTCGTTGTATCTTATGAAAATTACACAAGGAATTTTGAAATTAATTTCGAAAAATGCTTAAGAAGTCATTAATTAATGAAATTATAACAAAATTTTCGAACACATAAACCGGGAGCGGTAGCTCAGTGCATCAACTGATGTCACTGTAGCGCCTCTGACCGGGAGGTCCTAGGTTCGAGTCCTGACGGCGGTAGGATTTTTGACATTAACTTTTCAGTTGCTGTCTGGAGGAGAATTCTAGCGGCCGACTGCTCTCGTCCGTAGTTTCCCGTAGTTTCTCCGACCAACACCAGGCGAATGACGGAGCAGTACCCTAACAAATGGACCACGAACCACGAGCAATCTTTCCTTCCTCTTCTTTGTTCTATTCTCTCCCCTTACATACACACTTACACTAACATGCACTACACTACCACATATTCTGGTAGACCAGTCGGGAGCTTAGAGCTTGTCCCGGCTGGGGCGGTGCCCCGCTGGTGGGAGAGTCCTGGTTAGGAGAAACCCCGCGAGCCTACGGTAGGTCGTCGCCGGATCTCGCCATCCAGCGGGGAAAGATCGCCGCCATCTCCCCAGAAAAAAACATACACTACACTTCCGAAACTAGTGACCTAAGTTGTTGACGCGCTCGGAATCACTAACAACCCACCAACAAACCAACCCGAACACATAAAAGTATAGACATTGAAGGCAACTGAGAAGCAAGGGAAATTATTTAAATAGGCGAGAAATTGAAAAAAAAATCATCCTATGAATGAAATATGAGGAAGTAATTTTATTGACAATTTAATTGGTTATAATACTGTTTAATACTTACAAACATGCATATTGTCGTTTGAAATGAATCGTTATTACGACACCTTAATGTCATAAAATTAGATTATGATTACATGACAAATCATTTAATTATATGGGAGTGAGTGAAAAAAGTTAGTCAAACAAAAACGTCGAATTTCTTATCAATATTAACATCATAAGCGAAAGTTTCACAAAGCATATTATTTAAAATGAAATACTTTTTAATGTTAATTTACAAATGAAATTGACGAAAGAAAGCCTTGGCGCGTGGTCGTCCAGGGTGAAATTGATTGGGTATAAGCCTATATAGCGAAATTGTCATCCCTGTCCTAGTAAGGCCGGTCCTGCCCTGCAGCTCGTTGCCCAAAACTGCTGTGCTCCGTTCCACCCGCCCAGCTTCGCACCTCCTCATGCTTCCCTGCGTCTCTTGCTCCGTCCCGGGCCAGATCGATCGGGTAATATTCGTTTTGAAAAAAAATAGTCCTACCAATAGTTTAGGGGCTAATGTTGTACACGGACGAACATTTTGTTGTAAAGCAATTTTTCGGAAACAAGGTGCCACTAATCATGAAATCTGACTACACAAGGTGTTAGAAAAAGTAATTTACTACATATTAGACCAAGATTTATCCACTTGTTCTGTATCAGGGCCCCACAATAAGTTTTTTCTGTATAAATTTCGCTCTATTTTGCCGCAGCATTACATAACTTTCTCTAAGCAACGTGTATCCGTCCTATTCATTTTCCCGTACGTACACGAGAAATTAAAAATGTTAGTGACTTGCCTCATCGTTTCCGAAATATTTGAAAAGAACCGAGATAGTGCACACTTAAAGTTTGCTTTAAATAGTTGGAAAGGGAGATGGAATAGTTTTTAGGGAATTTCATGAAGTCGGTAACTTTTATTTTGAGAGTGAAGTGCACTAAACTTCGTTAATATCGAAGTACAAATGTAGATTTGTATAAAAATGAACAGAAGTGAAACGTTCTTCTTTTACAATAGAATAATAATTTCAAAAAGTAATCTAAATTATGCCTGACAAAATATTTCACCTTTCCGTGAAATATCCTCCAAAATCGGTTTGCTTTTTTAATCGTTACTTGCGTAATAACGTTCCAAGCCTTTTTGGGGTTGATAACGGAGTATTTTTCCTTGAATATTGTCATACGGCAAGTAAGTCGTATGTCACTGGCTTTTAACCCAATCAGCCAGAACCAAGCGCCATAATAATCTGGGGTTCCCAGTCTCGGTTTAGCCGATCCTGAGATTAGCTCAGCTAATAAATCAGAGAGAAAATTAAAAAAAAAACAATTCAATATGTTTTTGTGCCACGTACATAATCATATGAAGTTATTAAATGCAGCTGTTTAGAAATAACATACACTCGTGTTTTATTTATTCGCATATTGATGCTGTGCAGAGCAGAGAAAACACCTGGATAGTTAGTATAATCGTCTGCAAAGGAACAACTGCTAAAGAGTGTTGCGACCCACCGTTTCAAAATCGTTCCTCCGTACTCCAAAGGTTCATACGAAATCTATAGCTACCTGCTATGCCGCTTGACGGCAGCAGCGCTCCGCGGCTTGCGTTGTTGGTCTACGGCTACTCCAGCGGGCGCCCCTGGAAACTGCGTGTCTGGAACCCGTAGTACACGAGCGCGCAGCGGGTTGCCTATCGTGCGCCTGGTGCTCTGCGCATTAGCCTTACTCCTTGTTTACATTTTTGCACACTACTTAAGTAGCAGAAAGAAGGCATTATAATATTGTAGGAGAAAAGGCGATTTTTCGATATAAAAACTACTTTTGAGTGTCCCTGATACCGAAAAAATTGATAATTCTTGGTCCTGTATTAGACGAGACCGAGTGGCTCACAAGTAAGCAAAACAGCGGCTTCTCGTTTGATTCTTAATTATGACTCTTTAGCATAAGTGAAAATGCAGGTTGACACCAAATGTTGTGGTGATGCAATTTAAGAAGGCAGATAATAACCGTGAAGACACTTTTGTCTCTCTAAACACTGATCTCATAGTTTTGCTTTTGGTTTTAATATCCTTACAAACTTTTTTACGGCCGGCCTGGTTAGCGGAGGTCGCTTAAGCTGAAGTGTTGAAGCCTTGGATTGACGGTTGATGCATTCGAATCCCGCTCCGAGCGTAGATGTTTGTATGTGTCCGTACGCGTGGTCCGCTGCCATTAGTCCAAAGTTATAAAACCAATGTTAAATTGCAATGGTCGCTATATGACCAGCAATTGAAAAGCGATCTAAAGTACATTAAAAAACTTTTTTATATCTCCTGCTATTTTGTGTATTGTTTGGAAATGTAAAGTGGAAAGTTTTCAGGATATATTAAAAAGGCAATCTCAAGAAAATATTTTGGAAAAGTGCTCCGCGGGTCCTCCACGAATTTTGATGAAATTTTGTAGGCCATGTTCTACAGATGACACTTTTTGAAGTTATAGCTATAAAGCTATAAAGTTAATCATTGTTACAACCGTTTTTTAAATTCAGTAGTTTGTTTTATCTTCGTTGGATAGTACAACTATTACATTTTTGGAACTTTGAGAAACATTTCCTTTCCCTTTATTTACTAAAAAATGAAACTGAGTTTTCTTGAACATTATTTGCTCTATTCACTGGAACTAATAAAAATCTTCATTTATTAATAGACTGTGGGTAAACTGCAGCAAATGTGCGGAATATTGATTTGATTAAGCGTCTAGAACATTTTTAAAACATCAGAGGGGTTTCACTCAAAGTACCCGCAAAGGTTAAAATATTTGAAAATTTCCAGAATGGCACGACTCTCTATTCTACTCCTGACTACCAAGTTTCTGCTCAAAAGCTTCAATCCATACAGATATTCCGAATTTAGTACGCAATTGTTTGTATCCCCTCTTTACCTGAGCCAACTTCAAACATCTCTGGAAAAGCACTAATGGATTTTAATTGTGACGCACACGCGCGTGTGTGTGTGAGTGAGTGTGAAGTTAATCTCAACTAATCATAAAGACGGGTTTTACGACCGAGAATTCTAGATCGTGTTAAAGAGATTGCAATCCAAAAATATGGGTTTGCTGCATAAAAATGTTTGAACTACTGGAGTAATTACTTCCAAATTTTAAAGCAAGAATACTTTGGAGCAGCTGAGAAAGAAGATACGTTGGTTCGCGACCACGATAGTTATCCCTATTTTGATTTCACCACGTTACATTACTGGCGGGATTTTTGGTGAGTGAAAACGGGTGCTAGATGCCGCTGAGCAAGGCAAGCGAGGTCGACCGGGACCGCGCAGGGCGGAGTGGGTGTAGCAAAAAACAATCGTGTTTCGAAAAAAAAATGTATTTCACTACTCATGGAAAATGAATAGTTCAAATCCCACTCTAAAACGTTTTCGATTATGAGTTAAAACATTTATGATCTAGTAATAGTATGTTAAATCAACATTTAATCAATAATTTTGTGAACATATTACAGATTTTGATTTGTTGTTATGGATCCAGATACGAGAATATGCGCTTTGAAAATGTTTTATAATAATTTAGACGAGAATTTATAGACATTGGAAAACCGTTTAGTTACAAGTGACGATAATGTTTTGTGACCACTTCGTAACTGTTCATGCACTCTTTCCGCAATGAAAACAAACTACAACTTTTGCGAAAAGGTGTTGTTTTCATTGCGTAAAATACCATGAATACATATTGAAACAGAAGCAGTGTCTGGAAGGTTTTGCATATTCATGCCCAGCAATGACCTCGTCTATAGGGAATGGGTAAATTTGTTTTGTGGAAATGACCAGAAAATATGGGCTTGGAACATCATTGCTGCCTTAAGGTTACCGTTCCTGTTATCCCAGAGCTTCACATGTACCCAATTTCCTGCAGTAAGAACTCTGTGAGTAGGTAAAAGACTTGTTTAGATGAAAAAAAATTAAATTTATATGTTATAAATTAATGGTATTAAATAGTTACTATTTACAAAAGTTTGAATATTGTAGCGTATTTTACATCTCTTAGTTGACGTAAAAAGTAAACAGTAAATCTAAAGGGTATATAGCGAAGTCAGCAACAGCGGGCGAGCCTTTTGCTAAAAGAACGAGTCTTCTCTGGATTGATGGGGGTTCATAAGACGAGGGATCAGCACGGCAGTCAGTGAGCGACATTATGACGACTACTTATTGGAGTTAAACTGCCTATTGCTTAGTCGAACTGTGCCTGATTATATTGACCTGTAGGAGTGTTTGAACAGTGCTCAAATTGGGATAGGACAACTGTGATACAGACTTGGTATTTTCATCTATGTAAAAGGAAGATTTGCTGGAACCTGGTTCGAATTTGATTTTGGTTATTGTAAGATGTTGACAAATAAACTGTTGTTATCTGTAACTTCTGTTTATTTCAGAACATAACACAAAACCTACAAGAATATTTGATGACAATGTTACTCATTAGATTATAATGAGTATAGGCATGGTTTTAACGTTTAAATTGGCGTATTATGACATATCACTTGCTAGAATAGTATTTACTCTTAATACCTACATATGTGGAGGCAAAAAAAGGAAATATAACAAACTATGTCCCTAAAGCCTCAGCATATCTACGAAAATTGATTATCTTCGTACTTGTAGATATTCTGACGTCATGGAGCGTTGCACGGTCAAATTCACAGTGGCATCGCATTTTATTTCCAAAGCCACATCGTCCCAAGAAGTTTAAGAAGCGACTTTTTTGCCACATCTCCTCTGTCATTATTCATCGGAAAGACATTGCAAAGGGCTGTTGCGTGGCGATAACATGCCAACAAGAGAGCAACTACTTTCAAGAGTGTGATAATCTTCGACATTTATATTCAATTGAAACTTATTTAATTGGATAAAAGTTGATTAATAATAAAAAGATACATTAATAATTAAAGGTTATTTTTATTCAAAAAATTGAATTGGTTTTCTAAATAAAACAGTATAATAAATAATAATACATTACAACACCCAATTAACAATACCCGTCTTGTACAGATTTCTGTGTTATTCAGGTTTGTAATAAAAACAATCAATTCCGAAAACGCGATCGTTCAAAGATGGAATAGGTTGTATAATTAGTTTATCTCACTTAAAATCTTGATATTACGTGCAACTACATTTGTTCGTTTTCGTCAATTAGTCTGATTTTCTCACCAAGAGCGAAGGTTTTCAATTTGCCGTCTGACATCATAAACACTTAATAGAATACCTACAACTCGTCGAACTGAACGACAGTAAACGTTTAGAACTACTAAATCCATTACAAGAACTGTGGAAGGATCGCTCTTCGCATCTCTCTTTCCTTGTCACAGGCTTGTGACGATCATTGCTATTACAAATAAACAGTGGCTATCGCACGAGTAGTGTGGGCACTACGATGTTCAGACGAAGGTAGCTGACAGTGCGAATGAGCACAGCTTTGAGTGTGCCTTGGTGCGATATCTCAACACTCACAAGTCAATGTTTAATTTTAAAACCATATTTGTTTTACGTCGTATCTAGAGTTTTAATACAGACGCACTAAAAACTCCTTTCCGTTTCCATGTTAGGCAAGTTTCTGGCTTATCCATTGTACTTTGCATTGGAATATGGACCGTTCTGAGATGTTGCTCGAATGCTGATAGAGCACTCTGTGAAGGCAGGTTTTCGCCTTATCCAGGTTCCGCCTTAGACACGTTTTAGTGCAATTATTTATGAGATAATACATAAAGACAAAAATAAATGTCCTTCAAACAAAACGTCGTGTTATACAAAAGAAAAAAAGACAATTGTGACAGTAAAAAATAATTGAAGTCATTGAGTTCATTAGATATAGTACCTTGTAGAGAAAAGTACTTCAGGGTAAAGTACTTTTCTTCCTTCTTTACAATATATCTTGAAACAGTTTGATAATAACTTGAACTCGTTTTCGAAGTACTAGGTGTTGTAACTTAATTTCAATCTTCTATCAATCTCAGTATAATAATAAATTGCCGAAAAGCAAACAAATAGATTAAAAATTTTAAGGCAGAGGGGAATAAAATCTTAACGGATATATACCTGGTAAACCATAGTCGGCCAAAAATATTTTTAGACTTGTGTTGAGAGGAAGAGGTCATTAAAATTGTACTTTCCGGATGTTTGAAGTAAGGAATTTTTTATCAAAGACATCCGGCTACAAGGTGTGTACATGCTATTTTCACAAAAGAAAGGTAGATTGAAGATAGTCCCAAGGTTTAACTTTGAATGCACGTAATTCAATGTTACCTGAATGTGTACCTGGCAAAAAATATTGTTATACGTAGTTGTAAATGTCTGGCACATCTTTAACACCATTTCAGAGCAAGTGATGAGAAAAATGACTACAGATTCAACAAATATTAATTTAAATCTTAACTCATTCTTAAATGTTAAACGAAAATTGTCTCAGCATAATATAATCCTAGTCAAATGAATTTGATCAAGCTCTAAGAACACCAAGTTTGTGTTCCCATTTAAATATTTCCACAGGATGATACAACTTTCAGAGATCCAATTCGGAAAGATTTTCTTCGTAAAATCCGAATTATTTGTGAATATTTCTAACTGGAAGTAATATATTTTTGTAAGCCATGACGGCTTACACAGGCAAAACGTAGAATTCATTTTCTCTAGAATCATTCCTCTTGTAGTTTGAACACAGTGACAAAGTGAGTCCAAAGCGCAGCATAGCAATCAGCAAATGCACTTGTTAACCGTATGGGCTACTGGACGATTTTGCTACTCTGCATACGGTGGACAAACATTTGATAAGTAAGAGAAACGTCAGTAATAATCTTATAGAAGCAATTGTTGGATTTACAATTTATATAAACATATATCGAGTAATATTTCCTGTCAGCATAACATAATTTATTATATATTTTCTACTGTAAACTTTGCTACCCTTGCTGCACTCAAATATATTGAAGAACAAGATGACGATATATATTTTATTCACTGATTCATTGAGTATCCTAAATTGTCTAAGTAATCTAACACAACAATGCAGAAATTAGAAATGACATTTTTTCAGTATTTACATTGATTTGTTCTGTAATAAAATAGAGACAATTTTTTCAAGGACTCCATCTCATACAGGAATCCAAGGTAATATCCTGGTAGAATCAGATGCTAAGCAAGCAATCAAACCCCCTCTTCACGATTGGTATAATTTTCCTAGTCACCGCCACCAAATCAGAAGAGATATTTTTGATAATGACGCTCCTTCACTTCAAACATGAAAAGAAGAATCTACTCTTGCAAGACTTTGAATAGGACATAGCCGTCTTACCCACTCATATCTGTTTAAGAAATAATATCGCCCATCTTGTAACATCCCAATAACTATTCAACATATCTTAATAGATTGCCAGTATATTCATATTCCACACATTCAATTTCAAATTATCTTTCCAAATTACTGTCTGAAATATCTCACATACTAGCTGAATGTGGCCTCGCCGACGCTGTAAATTGTTTGAAACGTATTTTCATGTGTTGAAAATTTATTTCATACTTCATTATTCCATGCCTAGCATTGTTCAAATATGTTCCTATAGCATCTGGCATTGGACCAATGAGTCGTAGCAGCTATTAATGTTATACTTCTGCTCAAAATTCCAACACCCAATGGCCTTGTAAATTATCACCATACGGAATATGAACTGGTAATATTGCAATTTCAAAGTTACAATGTCCGTAAAATATTCGCAGGTATGAATAATGCGAATAGTTGGAATTTAGCACAGCTAAATTTTTATGTTTTGTTTTCTAACATGAACATTCATGATCACCTGTAAGCTGTTCTTCTGCGTTATTCTCTATTCCGGAAAATTCAAACGCAAAAGCTTCTACAACTACATTGTATTCCCTGAGTTGTTTAACGCATCCATATTTTTCTGCACTAATTTTTAATGTATTTTCTAGTATTATACTTACATTTCTGTTTTCTTCTTATTTCCTTCACATTCTTCAAATTCAATTTCCAAGGCAATTTGCAAATTTATTATAAAAGATATCCACGAAATACTTCGAATCTTACAAATTCACATCAATTTCTGACGCGCGATATTCATTTCATATTGCTGGTTTGTAAACAATGTGGATGGCAACCTCATGGAAGAATATTAAATGCTGTGGACAGAAAATAACCACAGGGTACTGCGATTTAATCAATATCTACAGATATATTTAGGAGGTATGGGTTTAATTATCTATATACCCACCAAGGTTGCTCGAAAATGCACGTTTTGGAAATTTCTTTAGTCTTCCGGCCGAATCTCAAAACAAATTATCAGTTCCGCATCAGTAATTCATCGAATGTCACTTCATGTCACGATTAGTGCACGGGAAATGGTCTAGCCGTGAGTGACGGAACCGCACATCCGAATATCCAAGAGATACTCAAATACTGTATAGGGATGTTATGTCTTCAAATTTCTAAAGAATATAAAATTATTCGATGCTTTGCTAAGAATTGTGTAAATAGTTGCTCATGCAATCAAAAAACTAAAGCTTATTAAAAAAAGTATGTGCTGTGAATTTACTCCGTAATTCTCAGTCTGGCAATATTAACCCTGTAGCACATGCGGAAGTAAAAAATATTCGAGTACGCGCAGTTATTCCTCAGGTGCATTATTTGTATTTTAACTTATCGTGCTTCACTAACTGACTATTGGGTGTGTCAGGCAAGAGGAGCGCCTAACGAAAACAAATAGGGCTGAAGAACCACGAATGCCTCTTATTTCCTTTTATTAAAAGTCCTCCCCCGTACAGGAACAGAATTTATTTATCCATTGTACAGAAATAACTTAATTAAAAGTAATGAATGTTGTGTTTCAAATAAACAAAATTCGGGGCCTCAATTAAATCCGTGCCTGAGGAAATTTGCCGCTGATCCCCCCTCCCTCTTTGTGGACGCGCTCTCATTCACATTTAATAGGTTTATTGACATCGAAATTTTACAACTTTATTAAACTACAATTTTTAACCATTAATAAGAACATGATATGTGCCAGAAAACTGAATCAGTTGTTAATTATATTACAAGGTTAATTCATCAGAATTCTTCGCCGCGATTGGCTTATCACTGATTTGGTGATATTATTGAACTTATTGGTGCAAATAGTATCTCAGAAATCTCAAGAAAGAAAAAAATTCGAGCCTTTTTGAGAAAATTTCAAAAATATCGCAAGGACGTCAGTAACATACTTATAAAATTGTTAAAAGATTTTTCTTCAAAATTGCAGATTTTGAGTCGAGCCAGGTCAATCACATAAAGTCAATTTTCGAAAAAATCCTATGAATAGCTTAGGCGCTACTGTTCTTCACACATGTACGAACAGACAAACGCACGGGTGTTTTGAAAATTTTCTTTTTCTGTATCATGAGTCACAAAACGTGTATTTCCGTTGCATTCTCGAAATCGATTTTCCACAGCATTATATAACTTTCTCTAAATTACGTATATTACTCCGTACGTACAACAGAAAGTAATAAAGACGGGGCTTAGACGTAGGTACGCCGCTAGCTGGCAAAAGTCGGATTAATCCAACTCTAAAATTCAAACTACTTCTATACATAAGTAAATATCAACCTAAGAGTGAACTCATGAAGTAAACAAGGACTAAATTTACAACACATTGACACACTTACTTCATTTATGGGTGTTGCAGAAAACTCAGCAAACGTGAAACTACTGTTTGATTGATTAATTGACAGATGTTTCTGGGACGTTAACTGCAATACTTATTAATTCCATTAGTGCAGTAAATCATTCATGCCCGAAGGTAGTGTTCCTTTCTCGTTGTACGGTGAAATCCGACGTCGAACTGCACGTCGGTTTGGAGGTTTTCCAATTCCTAGTATCGTCGCCGGTGCGACATCGTCCCACTCTGGACACGCTCTAAGCTTCGGAAGGGTCTCCGTTATCTGTGATAGTGCAGTACTTTTAAGTACACGTTTGTGTGAATAAGGGGTGAGGACAAGACAAGCAAGAGGAAGCAAAGATCGGGCGTGATCTGGGCTGTCCGGGTGACTCCGCGTCGAAGGCTGGGGTGCCGACGTTTCGACCGACATATCGCGGTCCTCTTCAGGGCTGTACTGCCAGGTCGGGCGTGGTCCGTAGCCCGTTTTGTAGCTCCGGTATTTGTATTGTCGAGATCAAGAAAAAAACCCACAGAAGTTGTTAAGGCATGGCTCCGACATTCACCTTGTAGAGATCGAAAAAAACTCAGAAAAATACCTATCACAGCCGCTGGCTGCTAGAATTCTTCTTCATACAGCAGCCGAATTCGACGAAGTTATCTATCTAATGTCGAAAATTTGCTTCCGTCGGGACCCGAACCCTAAGAATGCCAGTCACATTAGCTGCAGCGACAGCGGGAATGGTCAGAACTAAACTCAGCCAGCGTTATTTTAGATATGCGAGCTTCTTTCACTACCCTTTAAATTGTCTTCTTTTAGATAAGGGTGGTCACTATACCCGGTGATTCTCATCTGACTCCAATCCCTGATCCGAAGATTAAGTGCCAGGAAAAAGTGAACAATATATCTTACCAAGAACCGGAGAATACATTTAGTTTCCATGTAGTTAGGAAGCGTCCAGTTTACCAACATTTTCAAGGGTCTCCGTATATTTTCGGACATCATGCGTCTGATTCAAACTTGTGTTTCTAACTTTCTGAGGCGTTAAAATATTTTTTAACTTAAACTGCGGAACAATTTGATAAAATATTATGCAAACATGCAACGTAGAAAAGTATGAAGCAAGATTACGTCAATCGATAGAGAGAGAGAATGAAAGTGCAGCGATGAAAAAAAAAATTAAGTGTCAAATGTCTTTATACATTTTTTATTAATTCCTTCTTGCAAAGGGCGAGGTTCAAGTAGATGTTTTCATTACGATATACACTGAGGTGGTAAAAGTCATGAGAAAGTAATATACAAATAGACTGATGAGAGTAGTATCGCGTACAAAAGGTATAGAAAGCATTTATTTGTACTCGAGTGTGAAAATATTTCTGTCGTGATTATGACCGCAGGAGGCAAATTAACAGACTTTGAACCTGGAATGTTAGTTCGAGCTAGACGCATGGGACATTTCATTTTGGCAATCGTTAGGAAATTCAATATTCCGAGATCCTCAGTGTCAAGAGTGTGGCGAGAATATCAAACGTAATCTCTTATCTCGGCCAACGCAGGGGCCGACGGCCTTCACTTAATGACCCATAGCAGCCGCCTGTGTGTAGTTTCCAGTGTTAACAGACAATCAAATAACCGGAGAAATGAATGTGGGCCGTAAGACGAACGTGTCCGTTAGGATAGTGCAGCGAAATTTGTCTTTAATGGATTATGGCAACGGAAGACCCCCTCGCGTGCCTTTACTATCAGCATGGAACGGTCTTTAGCGCCTCTCCTGGGCTCGTAGCCATATCGATCGGACCCTAGACGACTGGAAATCCGTGGCTTGATCAGATAAGTCCCAGTTTCAGTTGGAAAGATCTGACGGTAGGGTCCAAATGTGTCGCAGAATCAATGCACCCAAGTTGTCAACAATGTGCATGGTGCCAGCAAGCTAGTGGGAGTTGAACAATGGTGTGCGCTATTTTTAGATTGAATGGACTGAGTACTTTGGTCAAACTGAACCAATCATTGACTGGAAGTAACATTGATCAGCTACTCAGAGACCATTTGCAGCCATTCTTGAACTTAATGTTCTCAAACGACAGTGGAAATTTTATGGATGACAATGTACCATGTCATCGGGCCACAATTGTTCGCTATTGATTTGAAGAACCTTCTGGGCGATTCGAACGAATGATTTGGTCACCCAGATCGCCCAGCATGAATCCTATCGCACATTTATGTCACATAATCGAGAGGTCTGATAGTGCACAAAATCCTGCGTCAGAAACACATTCAGAATTATGGACAGCAAAAGATGTAGCAAAGCTCAATATTTCTGCCGGAGACTTCCAACAACTTGCTGAGTTCATGCCATGTCGAATTTCTGCTCTTCGCCAGGAGGTCCTACACGATATTAGTAGGTATCCACGGAAGGCTAAATTGGCTGATGTCACTACCAGAGATATCAGGTCCAGTACGAGGTAAATAAAATGCGGTATAAGACGAAACTACTCTTAGTTATTAACCCGAGATCTATCAAAGAGCGTGTCTGTCTGTCCGTGCGTCCGACCGTTCATCTACCGGCTTAGGTGACATTAAGTGATGTCGCTGCTGTACCTCTAACACGGAAATCCTAGGGTTCGAGTCCCGAAGGGGGCAGGATTTGCGACATAAGCTAGATCGAATTCAGCCGCTCTCTGGATGGGAATTCTAGCTGCTCTGATCGGTAGTTTTCCGAGGTTTCTCCGATCAACATCAGTCAAATGCAGGAGAAGTACCCTAACAAACGGGCTACGGACCGAGGACGTCTTATCCACCACCCTATACACTTACTTTTGCATGCACTAGAATACCACACGTCGGGAGACTAGTCGGGAGCTTTGACCTTGTTCCAGCTAGGTTGGTACCCCGTTGCAGGGAAATACCTGGTTGGAGAAAACCCCGCAAGTTGACGGATAGGTCGGCGCCGGATCTCCCCATCTAGGGAAAACGTTCACAGCCACCTCTCGCGATAAAAAAAACATGCCCTACGCTCACGTGACTAATGGCCTTGGTAGTAGACGAGCCCGGAATCAATCAATCAATCAAGAAAGCTATCACTGTCCGTCCGCCAGGCCGTCAGTGATAGTCCGTCTGCGGTGAACTTCTGCAAAAACTTTTTTCAATGCTTCTGTGTTTTTTCTTCAAAATTTGTATTTGCCCATCGTCGTTTTTGAAACTCTCAAAAGTTCAACGTTTTTACGGACCCTCCTACAACTCTAATAATTAAGCTATATATTTTTCCTTAATAAAATTTGCAATTCAAAGGCGGAACTTGAAATAAAGTCATTAAATTTTCTCGAAAATATGTGTGGTTTTAGCGTATTTTTTCGTGAAATATAGGCAATTTTTAAACAACTTTTTTTCAAAAACGGCTTCAAACTTTTCTTTATTTTTTTCCTCATGTAGAGGAATGGACGCTTAAAAATGACAAAATTGGCATTTTCGGCAAACTCTCTCAGTTTTCAATAAATGCAAAGCAAGACTTTGAAATAATATTACCGAAAACTATCAAAATTTTAGAAAATTGGAAAAGCAATTATTCAACTTTTCTCACAGCATCGGGAAGGTTGAGTTTAGCTGGGGGGGGGGGTAATACGAATAACATGCACACTCTAAGAATTTGAGTTCGAATCCCAGCGCGGATAGGTTTTTTACTGGTTGGAAACACGTTTGCAAGTTAATGTAATATTACAATACTCGAAGCTATCACAAACAATGCAATAAAGGGCGTTAGCATATGAGTGCTGCAAGGCGTTCCATTTGCTCGCTCAAACTCGCTCGAGCGTTTCATCTTCGAGTGCCCTAGATTCGAGTGTTCTGGGCTCGGGGGCTGATCCACAGGTCAGGTCAGTAGCCTTAATGGCTTGACGTTTCACCTCTTGAGGAAGGAATAGGGCACATCTCACGCACGATAGCTTTGCAGAACTACTTAAGAAATGTGCATGAGCAATATACCTATTGCAAACGATTGAACGACTTTTGAACTCCCTTTTACAACTACATAATTTAAGAGAGATTTTTTAAATAAAATAATAGATCATGTTAATATGTGTCAATATATGTCAATTAATGTGTAATATGGAGTGATATCGTAATACTTAAAAAATAAGATAAAAAATATTTTCTCAAAACCTTATGGATTTCTTCATCAAATTTCAATCATCTCTTTAAGCTGTGGTCAGCAAAACCATGCTAATTACCTGAAATTAATATGTTCTCATGTACAGATGCACATAAAG
Source organism: Teleogryllus oceanicus (assembly GCA_964035755.1). NCBI lineage: Eukaryota > Metazoa > Arthropoda > Insecta > Orthoptera > Gryllidae > Teleogryllus > Teleogryllus oceanicus. The sequence goes on along the minus strand of CAXIVR010000005.1, from coordinate 98,728,603 downwards.
TAATATCCAACTTGATGCAACACGAGATTTACTTCAAAATATTTTTCCTAACTAAGTAAGTGGATTTTCGTTGGATCGTTCCGCTTATAGCACACACAGCTTCGGTCATAATTTTGAATCGTCATAATTTACGTAATACTATAATTAACTCATTTATTTAACACATAACCTGGCTGAAAATTTTCATTCATCGAAAGTTTTTGATCGCGTAAATTAATAAATGAACTATCAAAAATTGTTATACATCCACCACCTGTCAAACACAAAATTTTTGAAATTAAAAAAATTTTTATAAAAATTAAATTAAAAATTCTAAAAATGCCAAAAAAACTTTGTACTCGAAGTCTCTGAAGATAAGACCAATTACTGGGTGGTAACTGGTCTTAGAAAGATACACATCCCATACTACTGGGAAAAGTAAATATTTTCGACTAATGTTTTTCGGCTAATGTGACTCCGACAACTGACTTTCTTCCGTTAGTCTCTCTATCCTTGGACGACCTCCCAACTTCTAACGGTGAGTGAGAGGAAGATTGTAATCTCCCACCTTAAGGTCTAAATAGTCTCGTGAGGTAAGGCAGAGCTTTACCACTTGCAGCCCCAATCAAACATTTTCAGAATAGCACCAACAGATTGCTCCTGACATGTGTCTCCTGTCACGTTAGAGTTTAAAAGTCTCTTGTATTCTTGAGACATGAGTGACACATTCACAGTTTCATTTTTCATTCTGGCTACAATCAAACACGATTTTCGACTCAGCTACCCTGAATACGGGTTGAAACACTGAGATCTGAACCTCAAATTTTTAACCGAATATTTTCTCTATAATATTTAAGCAGAATTAAAGAAAATGAAACACGTTAAAAGTTTGATGAATCCTAAATTCAGGAGTTTTAAAATTATCTAAGTGTTTTCTAATACTTACAATCGCAATTATTCTTAGAGTAGACTAATATCTGAAAACAAATAAATGACCATCGTAAACGAGATGATAAATCGAGATCTGCTTAGAAACCTGTCATTCATTATTTACCTTATTTTAGTAACGAGGTAAAAATAACCGCACAGGAAACGAAAACGAAATCGTGTGTAAAATGTCCATCTGAAGGTAGATGCCAATTTAAATTCGCCTACAAATGACTTCAGAAGTTGGGATGTAGAACAGACATTACCTGATAACAAGAGCTAAGGAAGGAAGTTCCAAAACGGATGTTTTTAAATAAATATGTCATTTCCTGTTCTAATTTAGAATTCATATTAAGCATGTCAGTTCGATACCAGATAATCCGTTCTAAAATTAAAAATCCTCCTCTTTTAAAGACGAAAAAAAGCCATTGACTAGAGAAGGTTTTTTCTGTCCGGGACGTGCCCAAGAGCAACCTCAAGCGACTACGAAATCGTCTCTTTCCTGGAATCCGGAGACGGACAGGGGCGCGGAGTGGAGGCCTCAGCAGCTGAGCGGACTTTTCCGGGGCGCTCCGCGGGTGGGCGGGCGACGTCCTGCGGCGCGGGGGCGGCGCGGGGGCGGCGCGGGGGCGGCGCGGGGCGGCGCGGGGCGGCGCGGGGCGGCGCGGGGGCGGCCGGGGGCGGCGCGGGGCGGCGCGGGGCGGCGCGGGGGCGGCGCGGGGGCGGCGCGGGGCGTTCGATGCGGGACAGCGACAGAGGCAGAGCGCCTATTGATCGCCGCCGCCGCCGCCCTGGGCGCGCGCGCGGGCGGTGCTGGCGGCGCAGCGGCCACCGTCCACGTGTTGCTCGGCGCGGCGCGGTGCGGCGCGGCCAGCCACGGGGGCTACGCAAGCGGTCGCCTATCTCCCCAGCATCGCCCATCTTAAGCCCCTGGATAATCAACTCGGATGTGTGTTTGTAAACAAGCTGATGAAACCGCTTATCATGTTTTATTGGAAGGTGCAACATATGATGTCTTCAGAACGAACTTTAATACGAAAACTACACTCCTCGAAAAACACCACGAAATGTATCTTCTAAAATTTTAAAAAATTTTGTCGACCAACTTCATCACAAAGAAAGTTATTATAAATTAAATCGTTAATCATTGTTTCGTTTAATGTTTTATTCACTTATTCAATTACTCGTTTATTCAATTTATTCTTCATCAAATACAGGTTTTATATATGTTCTGTTTTGTGTTAATTATCACGAATAAAATTGTTATTTTATACTTTTAATACATGTCTATTTGTTCAAATTATTTGTTTCGTATATTCTATAAAGTATAAAATGAAATTTCTGAGAAACGCTCCATCATAGGTGCAGCAAAACTAATATTTCATAGAAATAAAAATAACAAAAATCCGTCCGGATAGTTGGAAAACGATTCCTTTTTTATTTGTAACATAAACATATAATTCTAGTTTGTAGAGCGCTATGTTATGCATTACAAAGTTGTAGTTGTTTTTTTTTGTCCGGCATTGCAATGCTTTGCAGCATGGTTTTAATTACAGCAGACAGAATTAAGTATTGAAAACTCGAATTTTGTGTTGCAAGGCGAAGCGGTCACATGCGGCTACTCGAGCGGTCGCCTATCCCCCAGCTTCGCCCATCTTGACAGTCGCATACCACCCCCTTCGGCACCCGGTGAACGCCAATGGCAGACCCCACAATAAAATGCAATGCAAAACAATTGAAGGAAAACGTATGTAGTTGAATTTTACTTGCATATACCAATATATTACAATCATATTTGGCAAGTTTGTTAAAATATTTTCAGTTTCTCACGAATGGCATAGGTATTTTGAACATTTTCGGCACACTTAGTCCTTTCCTGGAATACGCAAATGGCAGTCCTTATTTTGAAGAATTAGTCCAACATTAACTAAGTTGCACTGAATGTACAACTGTTATATGTACTGACAGGCCCTAAAAATGATTGCAATATTTACGGACAGGCCTGGTTGTACGAAAGCATCGGAGTTTTCTCCACGCAATTGTACTTGGCGCCACGTTTCCAATTGTTTTGTAAACGTAGATGTTTCAAATTGTTTGAGAAGCTTTGAAAGACAAAAGTGTCATTTAGGGTAAAGAACTAAAAAGAAAAAAGTCCTAATCGATAAAACAGTAAGTCCTTAGCTAATTAAAGATGGAGGAAAAACCTTTGCAGGGTTTCGCGTCCCCCCACCGATTGGTATAACACTGCTAAACAACTAACAATAGGTTCAGATAACTTGAAAACGTTTTCTATGCTATTTGAAACAGAAACATTATCATTCATTTTATTTTAGCATGTTGCAAGAAAGAAGGTACATCCCGTATCACAATGGTTTAAGCGCGGTTTTGATTACGGTAGGCAGAGTTAAGTATTGAAAACCCTTATTTATTGTTGCAAATATTGAAATTAGACGTTTCACAAATACTCATTTTAAGAATAAATTTAGAACATCCTTCATAATTCGCAAAACATTATAATATTAATAAACTACTGTACAAATCGTTGGCTTGTTTCGTTGGGTGTCAAGCATGAAGAGCACCGAGTTGCTTTCTCACTTCTTCGTCTGTGTCTGGGTCTCTTTCCCTTCTCCGCCCTTCGTGACTTTCCTTATTTCGTCTTTTTCTCCCCTGCGCGATTTTCTTTTCCCCGTCGCCGAGCTTCTCCACCTTTCATTCCCCCGTCCCCCTCCCAACGCGGTCTTGTCTTTCTTTCCGTCTTCAATTCTGAAATTTCCAGGCGTTTCAATGTTCAATTTTACCATTCGACACTATATCCCTCGTTCTTCGGTATTTGAGTTATCTACCCTACATCGCCGCGCGCAAGTATTTTTTTAACAAACAGATGAAGCAAACGGGTAAATAGTTAGGCGCAGTGAATTTAGTAGGAGTTACGCGTGGGAAGTTAGTCATTAGCAGCTGTATCTAACCTTGGTGTAAAATGCAAAGGGGATTTTACGTCGGCTATAATGAAGTATTGTGCGAATCGCGTGAGCCAAAGGCTGGGATTTCGCCGTCGACCGGCTTAGATGGTTCTGGGCATCAGCTGATGTCACTGCAGTGCCTTTGAGCGGGAGGTCCTAGGATTCGAGTCCCGACGATGGCAGAAGTTTCGACACTAGCTACATAACTGTCACGAATGCAGCCTCTGTATGGAGGACAATTCTGACGGCTGGCTGTTCTGATCGGTTGTTTTCCGTGGTTTTTCCAATTAATACTAGGTGAATGCCCTAGCAGTACCCTATCAAACGAGCCACGGAACGTGCGCGACCTTTCCTTCCTCTCCCTTGTTCTATCCTCGCCCCCTTACTTACAAACACACATACACTACACGATCAAACATTTCGGTAGCTTAGAACATGTCCTGGCTGGAACGGTGCCTTACTATCGGGAGATTCCTGGTTGAGGAAAATCCTGCAAGCTGAGGAGTAGGTGGGCGCCCGACCTCACCATCCAGCAGGGAAGGATCATCACACCACCTCCTCGCGTGGTAAAACACGGACTACATTTACGGGACCAATGAATACAGCAGTTCACGCGCTCAGAAACATGAAATAATATATCAGTCAATCCCCATCGTCATGGAAATGCATGGTGTCAAATTGGCGATTCTTTTACTAAGCTCATTTAATCCAAGTATCTTAACACGTCAAACTTCTTAAATAACAACCCATTACACAGCATTTCCTCACATGTTTCATTCAACATTTGAATCCCGTTTAACTAAGCATTAATATAACGCCAGTACTTTTAAATTTTTTAATTTGAATTGCCCGAATGAATCAGCAAGTGTTAAAAATACTATTTGATGGTATGGATGAGGAATGATGGGAAGATCATTGATTAAATTATGTTTAATCATCATCTACTCTTATTCCCCAAAAATTATAAAATTTCAGAAATCAGCTTTAATCACCTCAATTTTGCAGGTTGGTTTAAATGTTTGCACTTTGATTTCAATGTCATTCCGCCTACACAATGCAAAGGAGTAAATAGCAAATAATTCCCTTCCCTTCCCTTCCCTTCCCAAAAAACGCTCTTCCTTAGGTTCTTTAGTTCCAAAGCATCATCTTTATTATTTACTATCTTCGTTATGTTATTCATCAGGAGGAAAGTCAAGAATCATATCAAGGATTTATTAAATGCATTGTAGGCCAATATTATATAACATCAATAATTATATCAAGACATGCAGAAGTTTCTCACGAATTCTATTTACTTAGGTAGTACAATAATTATTAACTGATGATTAATTATGCCAGCCTCTTAAATGAAATGCACATTTATTCAAAGCAATTCTAACTTGATTTGTTTGAGCATGCAAATAAACACCATAATGAAGATAATCCCTTCATAAAGTCTTTTATTGCAAAAGTAATTCGAAATAACTATCACGTTCATTTGCACATACTACGGGTAAACTATCAAAATTACAATTTAATTTATTATTCCTAAATTGATTGCCGCAAGAGAACAACCAACAGTTTCGGATAAATTTTCAGTAGTGCGAAAGACTTTCGTTGCCCAGATTACCTCAGTATGTCCAGCTCTATGCTAAATGTACGAGTATTCATAGTAATGTATCGGCAAGAATCCTTGAAATTTCAATAAAGTACATAAAACTCTTTTTATACATTAGTCTCTGGTGTGGTTTACCGAATACTGCCTCTGAAAGCTTGTAAGATTCTTGTTTCTAGCATAATAAGAGTTGCTAAATTAGTTTATCTACGTCGTAATAAGTCATCCATTATGCTTCAGTTGTTAGAAATAATTCCTTATTATTTGTTTATATACTTTTTTTAAAGTATCTCAGTATGTAGGATATGCATTTGAGGTAGTATGTTTAAGAAAGTAAACATAAATGAATACATCTCAGCTTCTCATCTTCTATGAAGTTCTACGTTAAATAGGAATTAAAGTTCACTAGTAAGTGGCAAGTTTCTGTGAGACTACAAATGAAACACAATTTTGAATACATTTTATTATTGAGTGTCCGCCTTGATTGCCGTATATTTTTGATAATACTTTTACTAGGAGAGTGTGGTATTCTTGGCAAGTATTTTAGGATTACTTTTTTAAATAGAACTTTCCAAGTTCATTATACAAAAATGAACCTACTACAATTATTGCTTGTCTTCCCAATCCTTGGGTTTACGAATTTGCATGAAAAAGAATCTATATAAATACTTTTTTTAAATTTTTGTATGCTTTATTTCAAAATTAAGTTAAACTATCATCAACGTGAAGAACCAAATCTGAACTATTCATGTTATGACGGATATGCAGTACAGTAATTCCGTCTTTTTCCACTATTGGCGCCTTGAAACCTAAAAAACACCTGTTTTCAAGAATTCCTACAGAATATTCTAGAAGACTACGGCTAAAAATAGTGGCGATCAATCCGTCTCGTCGAGAGGAATCGAATAAGCTATTGATCGTTTCTGTAGATGCCTTAAATCTATAAAAACGCGTTTTAAATGCTTAAAACATTCCAAAATAAGTTTTTTCGAATTCTCTTAGAAGTTTTTGGGATCTGGGAATAAATGTTAGTTCCGCACCAGTAGGTGGAAGTGCGTTCATTGAACGTTGGGCCATAGATTCTACCAGAAGTCAACAGAAGACACGGACGGTCATCCGAAGACGACGGTCTGACACAAGGACGGTCACACCGATTGTATGCAAGACATATTCGTTTTTTACATTTAAAAACTGTTCCAAATTTCATGCTTCAATCAGTACAAAATCCATCTAAGCTAACTCATTCACATCTGTTAAATATGTGAATCATGCAGCAAACAACTGTCAATTGTCTATATCATTCACTCATGTACAAAACATATCCATGAACGCCAATCAATCCTACAGCTCTCTAAAATTTTATATAAATTAATTTAATTTTATAACCGTGTTTTTCAGGAAAAAAATATTAAAATTATGTAAAATATATATTTAAATCCTGTATTAATTATAGTATATCATGTATAGTTGCGGTCGCTAATAATCTTGTTGTTGATGCGACTTCAAATAAAATAAAATAATAAAATCCATCTGTTTGCTTGAGCTTTAAGTATGTTATGTTGGCAGCGATCATTTATCTCTTCACGTACCTTACAGTAAATCAGATTCTAGATTAATTGTAAGTTGCATAAATACTCATTTTAAGTCAATGTTTTCTGGAAAGTTGTTCTACACTTCATTATTTTCTACTGTATTTCATTTATTATCAACTTTATTACATTAAAAGGAAAAACATGTAGAATTTTAGTTCTTAATAAACTTTTATTTGTTATCTTGATTTTTGTGTAATTCATTTCATTTACTAAATTCCAGATAAAACCGACTTCAGGAGTAAGAATTAAAACCAATATCTAGAAAATTATTAGAAGTTCTGGAATTTAGTATCAGTTCTAGATACCTACATCTTACCTTTTTATTAAACACATTCTTTTAACTTCTATCTATTGAGTCTTCCTTTTTATGTGCGTACTAATTTAGCATTAGGTTGTACAGTACCAGACAAGAGTAATGCTAATACGACCAAAATTTAAAGTATTTCGGGAATGTAATCACTTCATCTTCATAATAGCTGGCACTCGTATCCTTATAAAATTCAGGTAAAAAATAATCTCCATACCTCTTCAGATTTAACATATAATGACTATTATTAACTATTATCATCAACATCATTGGACTTAACGTCATTGTATGATCGACGTCCTTCAATTCTATCACTGCCCCTCGACACCGTGATGAAAATACATCAGCCTTCAACTCCATCATGTCCTTGAGACCCATGAGACCCATGTACCCACACAGTCGCCTGTGGCTCACGAGACTACAGCTACTCTTGGAACAGAGAAGGGTTGAGGAGGAAAAGTGGCGGACGGAGAGGTGGCGCAGAGGTGGGCCGAACAGCGCATTCATTCCCTGACCGAAAGCGGACCAAACGCCTTACCCACTCCTAACTAGGACAGGGGAGACCATCATTGACAACAATATTGTTATTCGCCCTTGCCCCAGAGAATAATACTCTTATATGTCAAACATTCGCCGACAGAAATAGTCACCTAACGATATTTTATGTTAATTTGTTTTGCTACCGGTTACCCGCAGAAGTGTCTCGAGATGTTTACTTCAGGAGCCTCAAAATGAAACGCAATCAAGTTATCACTTGAAGCATACCCCGGCCCTCGCTTTCACTACGGCAGTTGCTTGATGAGGATCTACTCTCCCCTTAACCTATTTTCCGAAACAGATGCGGATGCAAATGAGGTCGACTGGAAAGACGTGACGTCAACATGGGTCTCGGCCGTAACCCTTCATCCAATGCCGGTTAGCTTTGCGATGTCACAATATGTGGACACAAAATTTCATTCCAAATTACCACCAGTAATTATGTCATAGTCATAAACAAATTCATATAGATAATTGTTTCTGATTTCTGTTTGTTTCATAAGATAACTGAATATTATAAGTATGTCTTCTGTAATCAATAATTGTAATCTAACGTATGCCAAATTTCTACGTCTTTTTTATGTTATTATTATTTAGAAACCTGTTTACAACACAAGGCAGTTTGTATAATATATCGCAAGAAGCTCATTATAAAGTACATCATCATGTATTAATAAAAATGATTTTAAAACGTTCTGTTTTATAGCTAAAAAATACCAGTAAATGCCCGCACAACTCTGAAGTAGAACGCAGACGTAAGCTTCCGATATCAGAGTCGGTGGAATGGCTCTCTGAGAAACTCAGCGTTCTAGACATTTCGATCGGATGAATTTTTTTGGGGAGGCAAAATACATTTCGTTCGGAAAGCATTTTGCTCTGAGGAATGTCGCAGTTTGACAATTGCAACGTCGGCAACTAGGCCGAGAACGCGCAGACTCCCCGACAGCCAAGAACCACACATTTAAGCTGTGTTACTTCACTGTTGAGAATTAACCTAACCATTAAGATACAAAACAAAGGTTATAACGAGATAACTTGCAAACCATGTTGCAATGAGATTTCTGGCAATCGTAATGAAATATAATACCTCGTGATCAAAATTATATTTTATAGATCAATACCCATTTTTATGAATCCACAAAACACCAAAAGTGTGTTAGAGCTGAGCACTATTTAATATAAAGATAAATATTTCACTCAACATTTATTCATTCCTAGAGACGCTCGTTTTACGTACTTTGTGTTGCAACTTCATCTACAAGCGACGCCCACCGCCCTCCTCTCTGCCCACCCTTCGGCACGTCGAGTACGTCTTGGCGTCGTCAGCGTCGCGCCTTTCGCTTCGCCTTCTCTCGAGGAAGCGGCGTGCCGGTCGATCGCTGGAGGCGGAGGCGGAGACGGCGGCCTCGGGATCGATCCCAGGTGACATTTAGCGTGGGCGAGGGCGGGAGCCTGGGGCGGAGCGAGGCGGGGCGCGGGCAGGGCGGGGGCGGGGTGGTGGCGGGGGCGGGGCGGGGCGCCGCAGCGGCGCCGTGGCCCACTGCCCCGGCGGCGGCGGCGGCGGCGGCGGCGGCGGCGGCGGCGGCGGCGGCGGCGGCGGCGGCGGCGGCGGCGGCGGCGGCGGCGGCGGCGGCGGCGGCGGCGGCGGCGGCGGCGCGGCGCCGCGCTCCCCACGCTGCCTGCATACGCATGCGGCGCTTACACAACGCGCGGCGGCCGCCGGACGCCCATTCACCCGCACTTCCCACGAGACGGGCATCACCATTTCCTTTTCGTTCAAACGTACGAACAGTTTCATATCCTCTCAGTTCGCATACCATGTATGGAGAGCGGAACGGACTCACATGACAAGGGAGAAACGGAGTAATTCAGTGTTCGAACGTACGAAGCAAGCCAGAGGGGGGAAGGGGGAAAAGGAGTGTCGGGAACACCGCGAGATATCGAGGATCGAAGGAGCTCCGCGGAGAGCTCCAGGAGACACTAGCGTGCCGAAAGCGTGGGGAGAGTGGAGAAACTGGGATAAGTCGAAAAGCACCTGGATACGTCGAGAAAGGCTAGACAGGTCCGGAACGTCCAGATGCCGTGGGAGAGTGCGAGAAGGCAGCTGGAGGCGCGAGGATCGGCCGGCGCGGCGGCCCGGGGGTGCCCGGAGAGCAGCGAGGGACGGCGAGGCGGGTGCGAGCGGGCGAGGCGGGCGCGGGCGGGCGAGGCGGGCGCGGCGGGCGAGGCGGGCGAGGCGGGCGAGGCGGGCGAGGCGGGCGAGGCGGGCGAGGCCGGCGGGCGAGGCGGGCGGGCGCGGGCGGGCGGGCGCGGGCGGGCGGGCGAGGCGGGCGCGGGCGGACGAGGCGGGCGCGGGCGGGCGAGGCGGGCGCGGCGGGCGAGGCCCTCAGCAGGCATCCGCCCTCTTCCTCTGGAGAATGGCATTCGCACCCCAGGCGCGCAAAGGCGGATCGATGCTCGCGCTGCGCCGATTCTGCCTCGGCGCTCCGCCTTACGTAAGGCACTCGGCGCGCCCGCTCGCCCTCATCAGGCATCCGCCCTCTTCCTCTGGAGAATGGCATTCGCACCCCAGGCGCGCAAAGCCGCCGCCCCCCTTCCCGCCCCCCGCATTCTTCTCCCCGGCGCGGATTACTTCCACCTTCACCGTACAGAGTGACGTCTCCAGCGTTAGGCCGTCGGCCCCATCCGCGAATCTCAAAAATTATCTTACGACACATCGAACTGAATAAATTTCAAGAACATCGTTAAAATTGTAAATTCTATATTATATCATGGAACTCTTTGAATTAATAATAATTCTTGTATTGTTAATTACCCAATGTGTGCATTAAAAAACTTGTACTAACTCCTATACTAGTCATTGACGTCAAGAGATAAACAAATTACACATTGTCGTTTGATTCTTCGTAACAAAACTATTATATTTTTATCGTTCGCAACATTCTCGCGTCTGAAATAAGGATAAAGTGAACTTAATCTCTCTAGAAGTTTATCGATGACAAAGGAAGTTAATTGCAAGAAATGCTAATATCAATGAAATAATACGTTTTGTATTGATCTCTTTCAGGTGGTAGCAAGATTGCATTTATGCTAATATTTCTTCAATATCTTTGGTTTATTGTCGATTTGAAACTTCACCACAATTAGGAGACACGTATGATCTCCATCAATAAAATTCTTTCAAATTTCAGAAATATTCCTCGTCCAAACTTAGTGTTTATAAAATATACCCCTACGAAGGGCAATGTTAGAGTTTTCGTGCAAAAGTGGAACACGCTAAATTGAAAACTGACCTGTATTGCAATTCCATTCTCTGTAGATAAATGGTCTACGTGCTAAAAAGTTGCAATTTCGCCACTAATTCAAACGATGATGAGAAATGTAGAGCAGTCTAGTTGTCAATATGTGAAGATAAAAACTCATTTCAAAATATAGATTTTTTGCATAAAAAAGTGTTGGCTGAAACTTGTACAACACGACGAGAATTCACATTTCAGGACCTTCTCAGTCTGTTCAAATATTGAAACTGAGATTTATGAAACGTTCGTACATGGAAACTTAAACATGCAACTTCAACCATATCGCACTAACACCAATATAAGACTACATTTACACGATGTAACAATTATTACGTATTTAATTAAGAAACCATTTATTAATTATTATGCGAGTTATGGTTTTACAAAGCGAAAAAGATATTTTTTAATTCTACTTCACGAATAGTTAACTTTCAAATCTCAGCTTTTTCAAGTTAACTTTTAAATCTCAGCTTCAGCAGGTCGAAAGCAGAAGCCAGCCGTTTTCTCAGAACAACAATGCAATTCATTTGAAATACGAGTTCCTCCAGGCAAGGAGATCACATTTTCAAACCAAGGTTTAAGGTACTTATATTATTGGACATTTTTAAAAAGTATTAATTCAAATTATATGACGCCGAATAGTACACACCTATTACTTTTATATGTAAAGTAAAATTATAAAACAACGCGATGCAAAAAGCGAATAATGATAATAATATCTTTGCTTCTAAGAGTTCTTTATGACAGAATGCCCTTGTGCCCCAACACTGTTAAAATGATAGTGTCGTTGTTCACTGGTAGATGATATTGAAAACTGATGTTTCTCTCACAACGAAGCTAAAGATGAGGTGCTTATTTTGCCAGTTGTTATAAAAATTAAAATTAATGCGGCATTTATTATGCACGCAGAGATTGAATAAAAGCTAAAGTTACAATAAGAAACTATTCAATCTGACTCAAGTATCAAAAACAAAGTAATCTAAGACCAAGAAATCAATGGAATATGATTGTGCTGAGTTTCTACGAAGCCTTTCGACGACGATGGTGTTGAGCCCGAAGCCGGGAATGAGGATACGATTATTCTGATGGCTACAGCGAGGTCGAAAGAAAGAGACACTTCTGAAGAAAGGCGAAGGAAAGGAGTGAGAGAAAAGATATAAGGAGAGAAAAGACAAGATGGAAGGAGAGGGAAATGATAGGAGTAATGGTTAACGCGAAGGCAATTTTGACTCTCAAGAATGACGATGGTCGCGAAGGGGAGAAGACGATGGAGGGGCAGAGTGATGGCGAGTGTGATGACAACTGCGAGCGCGTCAGAAAGGATGAAGTCACTGGCGAGGTCGAGAGAAAAAAAGAGGACTAGGGAAAGAGTGACATAGAGAAAGTTGGCCATAACTAGTGCGACGAGAAGGATGCTATCGGAGCGAGGGCGACGAGGGGATGGCGAGGCCTGCATTACGGCCTCGCTCGCTCCTCCTCTTCGTTCTGAGACAGACATGTCAAACCGCGCCCGCACGAGCTACTTGCCCGCCGGGGAAGCCCGGCGCTCGTGCGAGCACAGCAACTTCCCCTGACTCCGCTCGCATTTCCCCTCCAAATTCAGAAAGGGGAGAACATGAGAAAGCTCATGTGGGTCGAGGAGGAGAATAATGGCTGGATTCGAAAACATGTTTGCCATATTTGTTCTAGCAAACAACCGAAATTTGAATGGTGCTTATATTATTTATTATTTACTATTTACTATTATTATTATTATTATTATTATTATTATTATTATTATTATTATTTTATGTTTGCTTTCTTTTTAAATTCTGCCGTGTACAAACAATTTTTTGCAAAGTGGCAGGAATATGTTTGAATGGCGAGTAGTATCCTTGTTTTCGCTTTGTGTTGTTTTGTTAAATCATTAAGTCATTTAATATAGCTACTCATTAATGCTTACTCATGCTTACTCATTCTTACTGACAGCTCTTTTAACAGATAATATTTGTTTTACCTCCTAACCTCAACGTGGGAAGTTAAAGCAATTACGGCACTCTTAAGAAAACACTATTAGAAAATCAAGATTTTTCGATGAGAAATGTTTAATTTTACCCTGAATTGACATTTTGAAATCTTTCAGTTGTATTATTACATTTAGTTAGATCATTTCTTCCCATTAATAGGGGAAATGGGAATTAATATAGCTAAAATTGAGGCAATTTCTCTCAACTTCTACAGAAGACTGTTGTGGACCAGGTATCCACGATGTACCGCCAATCTGGATGAATTTGTCCACTCCTTTATTTTTAAATCTCGCGCCAGTTCCTCTGGACGCAGTGCCCGCGAACTCTAGTAAGCCAGTTACTTTCACCGCGATCTTGATATGCTATTTCTAAGATATTCCCGCATTATGTAATTAGATTGTCTTTGATTAGCTCGTCTATTGTGTTTGAAACCTTTAAACTTCAACGGTGGGGTTTTCATCGTCAGACGCGAGATGGGCCCGTGCCGAAGCTGAAGGGAGGAGGGCAATCCTGGGCCCATCCACGCCCCTTTCCCCCTCTAAGGAGCGAAGTAATCAGCACCGCTGAAGATGAGAAGCATTGTACTTTTTCTTGTCCGCTTCCTTTGTCCAAAGCACTAAGTAATATTTGTGCGGTTGACGATCCGCAGGGCATTAAAACGTAATTGGTAAGCTCCTGCGGCTAATATAAAACAGAAGAAAGAGTTGTATTATACACCGAGGTTTCATTTTTAGTGAATTGTTACTCTTCAACTTGACTTTTTGAAATAAGTTTTAAAAAGTTAAAAGATTAGGTTACAGTTGCCCAAGAAAAATAGAAAAATAGTACTTTGCTTCACTAATGAATAGGGAACTTTCTACGGTAATACATTTTTTAATCATAAAGATCGTGAAAATACAATGATAAATAGTCGAGTAATAAAAGGAACATCAAATTTCAATACAAGTGAAAGATCTTAATTTTATAACACATCTAGAAAATAAAAGGGTAAAATAAAAATCAAATTGTACCAATTCCATATGATGTAACTAGCCATTTAAAATTGTTTCCAAATTATAGCAAACATCTACATTAAATATCAACTCCTAAAATGAGCAATTTTCTTAATAAAAAATATAGTTCTTCAACACTGTAATACATCTAAAACATTGAAGCATTTCTTGCTTCTGAAGTGAATGAAACCTAATTCTGATGTAATTAATTGAGTGTTCCTATTCATGATAACAATAAACCAAGACGTCTCTACACATATTAGGCATACATCAAGACTAGAATTTTACTTATTCCACTGACCCTTTTCAATTTTCCTTCCCAACGGAAATTGTGTTCATTTTCAGTATTTTTGAGATTGGAAGATCAGAGAGTTCGTATGTCTGCACAAGAATTGCTCAATGATTTACTGAAACACCATTACAGTCATAACTAACAACGCACCGTTCAAAACATTGCGGGAGCAAGGGCCACTTGGGCTCTTCTCAAACCATCAAAGTTGTTAAACTTCGGAAAAATGGTATAAATGTTTAATCACAATATTTTTTCTTTTTAATTTCGCAAGAGTTATACTTGAAAGATCTATATTTATTTTCGCTCGTACGCATGATTAATATTATTTTGCTCATCGATAATTTTTCCTTATATATTTCCATGATGACCATTAGTACTGAAGTAACTAAAATTAAAAAGCAGCTCAAAGCAACTATTTATTTTGAACCAAACAAATCAAATTAATAATTTTCTTGGGAAAATATAATAAACTGTGTTTAAGGACTTTTGGCACACGGCGGTACATTATTTCTTAGGCGTAACATAACTTCTCGATTATTACCCCTAAAACACTACATCAAATTTGTAACAAATGACACAGACAAAGTAATGATAACGACGAAATGAACATTTACCAACATTTAAACTATAAATATTCCTACGCAAACGAAATGACTGGGCATAGGGCAAGAATAGAGGCAATAGTAGAGACGAAAGAGGTTATAGAAAGGCAGCTGTTTGGGTAATTAGGGCCAAAGTGTTACAACGTCATCAGAGAGAGGGATAATGACGCTGGAGGGGAGCAAGAGATAGAAGAAGAGGCAAGGAAGGAAAAAAACAAGGGGTTAAGGGTTAGGGACGAAGAGACGAGAGCACGGAAGTGAAGAGGCGAGAGCACGGGAACTAAGAAGCGAGATAGAGGCAGAGCACGGGAGTGAAGAGGCGAGAGCAAGGAGTGAAGAGGCGAGAGCAAAGGAGTGAAGAGGAGAGAGCAAGGGAGTGAAGAGGCGAGAGCAAGGGAGTGAAGAGGCGAGAGCAAAGGAGGCAGAAGGGTGAAGAGGCGAGAGAGGCGGAAGGAAAAGGCAGAGCAGGGAGTGAAGAGGCGAGAGCAAGGGAGTGAAGAGGAGAGAGCAAGGGAGTGAAGAGGCGAGAGCAAGGGAGTGAAGAGGAGACAGCAAGGGAGTGAAGAGGGGGAGAGCACGGAAGTGAAGAGGGAGAGACGGGAGTGAAGAGGGGGAGAGGGGTCTCCGGGCGAAGCAGTGTGGCGGGGCTGCGCTGGGCGCCGCCTCAAGGGCGCGCGTGCGGGCGGCGAGGGCCGCCACCGCAGCAGCGGCCCGCGCGCACCATGGCCTGCGCGCTCACGCCGGGCGCGGCGCACTACTTCATGCTACTTGGAGGCCGCGCGCGGGGGCCGAGGCGGGGGAGGCATGGACAATTAGGACGGTGGAGTGCGTGCAGCGATCAGGAGGAGTTCATAATGAAACTTCAATGGCTGGTAGGACAAATTGCCAACAACCCAACTAACACAACTATTCATTCTACTCAGAGAAATACAATAAAACAACAAAGATGCAATCATTCAAAATTGTCTGCAATCCATACTGATGTAATTTGAAACTTGATGTAATCTGTCCATTAATAATATTTATTGTACTTAATGCTGGGCACTGTAGTGGTACAATTAATATTACTTGTGAATAGATTTCGAAAGTTTTATATACTAGAAAAATAACTGAATCAGTTTATATAAACACACATCGACTTGGCCGTAAAATAGTCGGAACAGATAAATAATTACATCCTATTATTTCTTGACGTATTCATATTAGACAGCGAGTTACGTGAGGTTTGTAGTATAATTAATAGATTTTAAATTGATTATATAAGGTTAGATAATCGGAGACATGAAGTGATCGCGCTTATGCTCTTACTAATTGTATTGAGCATGAAAAAGAACCCTAGGGAGAATGGGTTGGTCAAATAAGGGAGAACACCTTACAATGGCGCCTCATATCAGACGTTCCTACAGAAATTATCTCGGAAGGGCGAATCTGCGAGATAGAAGATGATAATTCAAAGTAGGTTGGCTAATATAAACAGGGAAGGTATTAGTGAGATGGCAGACACAGATAGTATCTTTAAAAATAATCGATTCCCATGTCAGGGGTTGTGAACGTAAGTTCGCAAGCCGATAAGTACCAGAACGAAGTTGCATTGTAGTGAAAGAATCACACTAAACTCTAGATCTGTTCCTCTGAAATTGCCAGGAGAGGCCAGAGAGAATTTACTCAGCGAGTTTCTGGTGGTTGTTTATAAATTGGTGGCGATCGCGTATGAAGCTGCTAGTCCGCAACGGAAGGCAGTGTGGTCAGGAGGGCGTAGAATTATATCCCGTTCGGGACAGAGTTTCCGGCACCAGACACTAGGAGAGATGGCACAGTGCATAAACTGATGTCACTGAAAGGTCTCTGACCGTAAGGTCGTAGGTTCGAGTCCCGGTTCACCGCCGTGACAGGATATTCGATACTTGCTACATAGCTCGGTCGAATTCAGTGGCTGTCTGGAGGAGAATTCTAGCGGCCGGCTGCTCTGATCGGTAGTTTTCCGTGGTTTGTCCAATCAACACCAGGCGAATGCCGGAGCAGAACCTTAACAAATGGGCGAGGACCGGACGTGATCTTTCCTTCCTTTTGCTTATTCTATCCTAACCCCTCACTTACACGCACGCACATGCATTACACTACTCCACATTCCGGGAGTCCGGGCCGGAGCTTAGAGCTTGTCTTGGGTAGCTGGATCGAACCCTGCTGGTGGGAGATGCGTGGTTGTGGAAAATCCCGCTTCCCGACGGAAGGTTGGTGCCAGATCTCACCAACCAGTATAGAAGATCACCGTCATCTCCCGAGGAAAGACATGCACTACACTCACGGGAATAATGATCTTGGCAGTTTACGCGCCCGGAATCACTAATCAATCAATCAAAAAAACTATTGGTGCTAGAACAATTTTTAGATTTTAAATAATTTCTAAAATATTGATGTGTAAATGTATAATACAAGGTTGAATGTAAGAAACAAAGAAATATGAAATAATATACAAATTCTAATTTACGTATCATCCAACTGCCTGGAATTACTTTCACGAAGCGCAGTAAATTCGTAGCGGGCGATTATGTTTGTCGCCAAAATACACAAAAAATACTAATATTTTTAAAAAAATTCATCATGACCTTATCTGAAGATCCGTTTTTGATAAACGCATTTCATTAAAAAAAATTTCAGTTGTAGGAAGACGCCGAATTTTCATTAGATTGTCGAAAAATTAGGCATTTCAACGAGAGACCTGCACCGTTCTCTTAAGGGCGCTATCTATGGTCCACGCTTAATCAAAAATTCTGTGCCGTTTTAAGAAAAAATGGTTTAAAACAAATAAAATTGTCTATTTTAACACAAATTTTCGCACAAAATATTCAGGTTTTCGAAAAATTGAACATCACATTATTTTTACATGTGTTTCACCAACACATTAAGAAAAATGTTTATCTTCATAATTCTAATTGAAGGAACACGCGAAACAATTCTGAATTATTTCAATTTTCAAAAGTCAGGGTTTTAACAAACATGCGACTGGGTCATTCTCTTAAACGTTCCCCACACTATCCAATAACAAAGTTTAATAAAAAAGATGGAGTTATTTTTTCTTAAGATTTTGGTAATGTCCCAGGGACTTCATGTATAAAATTAAGATATCGATTTTGGAGAAAATCGGCTGAACAGTTTAGCCGCTAGCGTTGTTCACAGACGAAGAGACAGACAGAGATAGACAGATGATTTTCCGTCATTCGATTTTTTGGTATCAAAGAACCACAATAAATGGATTCTGACTACACCACATGTTAGAGGATTTTTTAAAAAAAGTATCAACTGGATTGATCGTGACCGGGACCCTGTAATAAGAGTTTTCTGCCAAACATTTGCCGATTTTTCTCGCAGCATTACATAACTTTCTCTCTATTACGTAAGCGGTAGACGGAAAGTAAAAATCGACCCCAACTAAATTAGTTCATCTCCTACCACTGCCTGAATAAGAATTTTCGAGATCAGATCGGTCGTTTGAATCCCAGGCACATGCCGAATCAGTACCTTATTCAACGAGGCTCACATTGCTCACTATCATTTCTTCCCTATCCTTATCTACTTCCCATCCTTAGAACTGAAGTTTGACTCTTCTCTGCCTTCGTACTGCACGGATGAAAGCCATCTCCTAGAACCGCGGGAGATCCGAGAATCAGCCACAAGCTGAGTCCCCCGGGGTACTATGACGCCAGTGGGATAGCCAGAATGCATATTAAAAATATATTTTATGATGCGATATTTTCTCCTCCAATCTGATATATAAATATTTGTATTAGGCGTATCGGATAGGGTAATGCTTTGCCGAAAATTACACATGAAAATTGCAAGTTTTGGTCTTATGCTATCCGTTCCTAATTCTAGGGCGGACAGTCGACAAGCGAAAGTATATGACGAATAAGCATACGGTAATAAGCTCTATCAGGAAATTGGACGCTCTTCTGTTGGGAATCTATATGGAAATTGGACGTTCCTATATCCAAATAATAGGTCGATCCTGCCAGATGTCTTGCATTATCGAAAAGTCTGTGCAGCATGAGTCTCTCGTTTGCTTAGTAATGCTCACAAGCTACAACGCATCGTGTCGACACGAGATTTCCCGCAAATGCAGCAACGAGAGGGCGATCGGCTGTTTTCCCGCATTGTCACAGGAGATGAAATGTGATATGAAATCATTCAACTCCAGCAACAAAACGACCAAGTACTGTGTGGAAGAAACCTGGCGAACGTGCAACAAAAAGCGCCAAGAGCTCAGCCTCTGCAGGAAAAATTATGGATACGGCTGTTTTAGAACTGTAAGGGTGTATTACTGGTTGACTGACTGTCCCACTGCACGACTGTCACAAGTGAGAAGTACTGCACAGTCCTAGTCAACCTCAGAGCTGCAATCAAACGAAGAGTCCTGGGCTTCTGTGTCGGAAAATGATGCACTTTCAAGACAACGCGGGCTCCCACGCAGCTCGAAGGACCCAGGATTTGCTGAAGAACTTCAAATAGGACCTTTTCCCTCAACCCTCTTATTCTTCGGATCCTGTCCCCCAGTGACTTCTATTGGTTGGTTGTCAAGTGCCTAGCAATATGCAACATACCCAAAGAATAAGTTTTTATGACCTTTTCCCAGGTAAAATATACGTGCCGACTGGATTACAGCAGTAAAAATCGAATTTATATCATTATTACACATCTGTAAAACAGCAGCAGCTAATGTAGCTCTACACTTCATACAACAATGAAGAGTATGTTAGTTGTGTGGCATGATGTGTGTAGTCTAACTAGAAAATTTCCTTTATTTTCAGAATTTAACACTCTGATTCTAATATCATGTTTCTCGTTTTAATAATACATTAGACTGAACAAAAAGAACAACATACATTTAACTGGTTTAGAAGAATTTTTGAATATGTGCTAATTAGAAGACTAGGTCATCAGTCATTGTATACCAACCACGATATCAATTGTTACTTAAGCCCTGTGATATTTACCGTTATTATCTGACCTAGAATTAATGTGTAAAAATGAAATGTCAAGGACATTACTCATTCGCAATTTTCCCGGACATTTCAAGTACATTGCCCATTAAAAATACTATCGTTAGTTGCATATTTAAGGATGTTTTATTTTAGTTTAGTTTCCTTAATGGAAAGCGCTAATTAATACGTCATGCATACAGGCATGCAACTTGACACTCCATTTACATTTGCCTGACTAGCACTTGTCTTTATACGATATCAACAGTAATTCACAAAAATGAGCAAATACGACACATTTTCAGTATTTAATTTGAAAACAATTTCATAGTCCATTGTAAACACTATGTATGTGCTGTTGTAACTTTACTGATGTAGAATTATGTTTTGCACTCCATTGAATGAATCGATAAAGCGATGACATATATGAGTACAGAGTCGCGAAAAGAAAATACTTGCCTCGGAAGAAAAAAGTTTGTTTAATTATTAATCCTTGTTTGACAGAAATTGTCTTTCTATCCTATGAAAAATTACAATAATATAAACAGGATATGAGGTGAAACTTAAAATTAACCTCTAAACACGTTTCTGACACATATATGTCTCATTCTCCTATTTTGTTTCAGTTGTATAGATCAGTTTTGCGACTCACACACGCAACTTCATGAATGAGGTCTCTAAAGAAAGAGAATTTCAAAGAGACTTGACGAATTGCACCTTAAATTGAAAAATATTAAGTATTTGCTAAAAACAAATATTCAGGTCAAATGCAACCAGCAATACCCAGCAGCTTTGTTGAAATCTATATACTTATATAACACCAAAACCAAGCATTCTAGAGCCTTAAAACCTGGCATTTGAAGTCAAATGCCTAAAAGGAACGTTCCTCACACAGTCATCTACAGATCTTGGACATTCTATTATATTTTTGCTGGTTCGGAGTTTTTCGATTCATCTTTGCATTGGAATTTCAATCTCAGACATAGCAAAGAGTAGGGTTGTACTTGTTCGATCGTGCATTTTCGTATGAACAACATTATGTAGCTTTCTCAAAAATAAAACGATTTTCTAATATTTTTGTGAATATCAAGGGAAGTGAAAAACAAATTGTCAAGGGAAATTATTTAATTACTTTAAATGTTTCTAAGGAAGTATTGAGAATTGTTCCAAGAACATCTGTCTACAATATTGAATAAACTTATATTGAAAATTTGTTTCAAATATCAATTGCATTGTTTTTATTTTTATTTGATATTCTGTAAGTACTTGGAAATAAATGTATTGGAAGTTACCTTTATACATTTTCAAACAAATAAACACATTTCGTTAACAACTTTTTCCCTTAATATGAATATGTAGGAAGAGAGAATAGAGTGATTTGAGTTTCTGAATTTGAGAAGGCTGGGGTAATTCTTATTATAAATCCTAATATTCTATTAAATTTTACAGAAATATATTGAACATGATGATCACATTTCAATTTAGGATCAAATATCACTCCTATATCTTTAAATTTAGATACGTAGTCTAACCTATCCTCATCCAACAAAAAATCACAAATAATTGGATTCCTTGTGTGATAATACTTCGTGATTTACGTTGATTTAGATGACTTCGTGAATGATTTCGCGCTCAACTGTTCACAATGGTCTACTTTTCTGAATTCGGAGGGTCTGAGCATGTGGCTTAATACACATTCGCGCTTGATTTTCATATTTGAAAGTATATTAACTTAAACTTGATAAAGATACGGTACTTCTAAAATTAAATGATGGTTCAAATAACTCGTTTAATAGAAATTATGAGAGGTATTGGGTGCCATTAACTTTCTTGTGACTCACGTGTCTCGAGGTGATTTTCCAGCAGCACACCTTTCTCTAAAGGTCTGTCTGTCTATCACTTAACGATTCATGTGAATAGGAATGTGAATATAAAGTCATGAAAAAAACGAATCAACAAAATAGTTCTAATTTAGCAAAAGGTTTTTTATTTGAATCTCTAAATTTACTCAGCAAGTATTGAAATTTTAGAACATCATGAATATGTTTTCTTGTTGTTTTTTCTACTTACTAGCATAGAATTGTTTACTGACCTCTCAGGTCGATAATTCCAGTTGACATCTGCATCAACTTCTCTCGCTGACATCTACTTTACAGAAATATTTTACCATTCTTCCCCTGGCGACATTTTAAACAAAATATTCATGCATTCTTAATGCATACAACGCACTTAATACACTTCATAATAAATGGTACTTAATTTTAAACAAATACGGTAGTATCTTTGTGATGGAGTCCACATCATATAAACACCAAAAACGAAGATTGAAAAGTTCCGCACTCCGTCATGAGAGCTTTAATATTTTATGGTATTGGTCCCTTCGGAAGCTTAGATATGACAGCAACTGCTTTTTAAACAAGGAAACCTGGGTTCAAAGCCCGGTCAGAGTGACGTAGGTGATGACTTCACACCAGAGAGTGAGATTAGTGCTGTTACGGTTACACCTAAAGGGTCTTAAACGGGTTTGCAATACTGAATGCAAATGTAGCATATCAACATTTTACTACATATCAACCCCTATGAGAGTGAGCCAACACGATATAGAAATATCGTGTTTCCGTACATCGTTTCAAGTACGGAATGAAGTCTTGAAAACTAATGAAATAAGCGAGATTCACCAATTCTGAAACAATACAACCACAATTCTCTGTAAAGACATGTTTCTGAAAATGTAAAGTAAATATTGCTGAATTTCCAAGATTTTTACATGTATGTTGTAGGCAACTACGGCGACAAATTCCTGCTGCGCACCTTAACTTCAAAACGTAATGCACTATATATAATTATAATTAATAGCATTTTTACTTTCTCGCTACGAAGTAGAGAGAATGATATGTAATGCTGCACGAAAAAAGAAACTGCAAATTTTTGGCAGAAAAACTGTTTGTTGTCGAGCCCGAACGAAAAAGTAGATAAATCCAGTTGTTAAATTCAGAAAAAATCGTCTAACACGTGGTGCAGCCAGAATCCATGTTTTGTGGTTCTTGAAACCAAAAAGTCGATTGATGGCAAAACGTGTGTCCGTCTGTCTGCCCGTCTGTGAACAACGCTAAACCGTTCAGCCGAGTTTTTCCAAAATTGATATCCCCAATCTATGTGGCTGATGTCGCGGACCCTTGGATTTGAAAACGATATTTTAATTTTGGGGGTATTTTACATGAAGCTCCTGGGACATCTTCCAAATTTTTAAAAAACTGTCTCCATCGTTTTGATTAAATTTTGTTGTTGGATAGTGTAAAGGGCGTTTTTGAGAAGGGTGCATTTCTCATGTTCGTGGAAAACCCTGATTTTTCGAAAATTGTAACAATTCAGCATTTTTTCGGCGTCTTCCTACTACTACAAATATGAAGATATATATTTATATTTAATGAAATCTGTTCCTTACAAATAGATTTTGAAATTAGGTCATGTACAATTGAGCAAATTTGAGCATTATTCGCGTAATTTTGCATGAAAGCACGGGCGAAAAAGTACATGCTGTTTTAACACCACTAGTTTATCAAAAAAATCATATGTTCGACGATTGCTAGATATTGCATTTTTATACATTCACTAATGTTTGCATTAAAAACACTCTTCGAACTGAATAAACCCTATTACTTTGGCTTCCCTAACAATAACCTCACTCACGTGTTTTCTAGTAGAGGAAATGTCGAATGCCTTCAATGGATCGTTTACAAATCACGAAATGATGTAATAAAAATTGACGGTAGATGAACTTCATTCTGTTGTTTTAAAGATATAATTAAATTTTATTTTTTGCATCATAACACCTGTTAAAAAATAGCAAGAGATTATATATCTGGGGCTCCCTTACATATTACTAAAGCAAAAATCATGAATTTTGTTTGAGGAAAACGTCCTATGTCCTTTGTAAGTGAAATCCTTTGTATTTTAACTATAAAGATTTATACAATTATCTAAGTATCAGAGGTTTTAATGAAATTAAGAACTATACCACACTTATAAATGCACTTTTTTCTATTCGAGTAAAAATGTTCAAGAGGAAAATTACAGTCACTTTCCAGAAAATTTTCAAAATGGCACAGGTGCTTCTTGTAAAGTACACCCAAAAATTAAAGTACCTTCATAATTTCCGGAGTAGCACAAATGGGTCCTACTCGTGACGTATTTACCAAGTTTCAGCTTAAAAGCATTTAATCTGACAGAGTAATGCGTCACATATTCATCTACATATCCATCCATCCCAACAATCTTCCATCCAAACAATCTTCCATCCAAACATTCTTCCATCCAAACATTCTTCCATCCAAACATTCTTCCATCCAAACATTCTTCCATCAAACATTCTTCCATCCAAACATTCTTCCATCCAAACATTCTTCCATCCAAACATTCTTCCATCCAAACATTCTTCCATCCAAACATTCTTCCATCCAAACCCATCCATTCAGACATTCCGGTTTTGGGGTACAAACTTTCGTGTAATTCCTCGCCACAACAATCCTAATATACCTTACTCCTAACTTGTGTGCAGAATTACAACTCAAAAGAACCTTAACACGGACTTAAGATTAAAAATTCGAGATTGAATTGTCAAGTAGAGGCAATACTTTTCCTTCCTACCGGGAGGAAAATTAAGAATATTATTGAGAACTACAATTACTGTATACATTTTGATAAGCGATTATTTTACATATTTTTTATTTTATATATTTAATGTTTTAAGGTGAATGCCCACATACATTTCTCGTCTCAAATTCAAAATCAGTCATAAAAACATTCAAAAAAACGAGTCACACGTTCTTCTCCCGGGAGCTGTCATCCCGTTCCTTGTTGCGACACACAAGAGGTCCTGTGTCGCATGCGAGTCCCTGCGGGGACGTCAAACACAAGGAAGGCGTGAGCGCCGCCGCTTCCACCGCAGACAGCGCCAGCATCGGGCGGGGCCGCCCCGCGAGCGCCGCCGCTTCAGTCGAGCGCGGAGGGACGCGGGGAGGGGCGCGGGGCGACAGCGGCCGCGCGTCGCTCGAGCGAGGGGGGCGGCGGCCGCTGCGCTGCCTTGCGGACCCGCCCGAGGTGGCGGCGGGGGGGAGTTGTGAGGGGGGAGGGAAGCGGGTTGTGCAGGGCGAAGGTTGGGGGAAAAGGGAAGGGTTGGCCAAGGGTGTACGCGCAAGAAGCTGGTTGAATAGGCGGGCGAAGCGTGTTGAACGGGTTGAATGGGTGGGAGAAGGGAATGCGCGGATGGGCGGATTGAATGGGTGGGAAGAGAGGGTTAAACGGGTTGGGCGAAGCCAGTTGGGAGGACGGAAGAAGCGGTTGAATGGACCGACCGAGTAGGTTGAATGGATGAGAGAAGCGGGTTGGTGGGCGGGCGAAGCAGGATGAAAGGGCGTGCGGAGTGGGTTGGGCGGACAGGAGAAGAGTTTGAACGGCAGGGAGAAGCGGGGGGGGGGGGGTGTCCTGGCCGGCGAAGAAGAATGAACGGGCGGGCGGGAGAAGCGGGTTGAAAAGCGAGCGGACTGGGGGTGGAGTGGATTGGACGGGGCAGCGGGCTGGTAGGGACGGAGGACGAGCGGGAGGGGGCGGGGCTGTTGATGGACCTCTGCCTCTGTGCGTCGCATCTCCCAAACGCCAACCGCCGCTCCGCATCAACGCCGCTCGCGCCTCACGCGGCGACGCGTCTTCCACGCAATGGCGCACCTTCCTCCTTCAAACGAGCGCTCAATGCTTAATCAAAGGCCCCGCGATAAAAATATCATTGTAGTGTCTAATGAAAAGAGTGTTACTAATTATACAATTTCAACGTTAATTTCTGCTGATGTTCTTCCGATGTGCTCTAGCCAACATTTAACATTATTCGTATTTCAGGCTGCTCTCAAGTAAACACATACCATTATTACTTTCAAATTTGTCTTCAAAGTATTGAACTAATTTAAAAATTTGGATACAAATCTGATAATGTGAAATTTGCAAACAATCGGAATAATACCATATTAATTATTTTTTTCGATTCTTTTAATTTATTACAAAACAACTTCGCTGTTTAAACCCTCGAAGTGCAAATGGTTTTAACCATAAGAATTGGAGAGGATGGATATTGCGGCAGCCAAAAGGTACAATTACTGCGTTAAAACTTAACGATCCAATTGACTTTGAATTATTTTTTATTTTAATTAAACACATTTATTACACAAGTATATCTCGTAATGTTTAGTTATGTATGAAAGTTTTCTGTAATATCAGAATATCCAAAAATGTGAATTGACATTGTTCGAAATTCAAAATAAAATTCGCGAGCAGTGCTTTCTTCTTCCGAGTCGCAAACGTAAGAAATGTCTCCTGGGACTATGTACTGTATCATTATCTTTCTCCCTTTTAGCTCACTGAATCATACAGCATGTATGCTCCCGATTTGTGTGTCGCTTTGAATCATATTCGGATAAGCTACCGGTATCTTGTGTCATTCTGAACCCGCATAAAAGCAAGTCTTTTTAGACATGTATTGATGTACTTCAAGACAAGTCATGATGCAGAATAATTAGATTTGATTCTCAAGGAAGCTTTCGAAACAGTTATCAAGAAAATTAATAACAAAATATTTAGTGATTGTGAGTGATGTGATGAGTGACATGAAATTTAGGAAAATTATATTTTCGTTATTTTTGTTGTATATAATTGTACGTTGTATGGTACAAACACGAAAATTGTATGGTACATCTATATACGATTTTATGAAAATTGTTGTTAGATATCTAGGCGTATCTTTTTTTAGCCCTGATGATGTAATTCACAGCCGAAACGTTGGCCAGTAAGTAATTGATTTTAAATGACCTAAAAATCCACATCCCAAAATAACTCGGACGTTTTAGATAGCCTTTTCATCATCGTCACTATTAATATTATTGTCATTAGGACCATTATCACCGTACGATTACAGATGCGATGCTTGAGTCGCCAGTAAGTGGGTACGCCCAACAGAAGATGTGATGCAACTCCCCCGAGAGAATTGTGTGACTCCCTATCGTATTGCCACACACAGTTTGGTGCCTACACAGAACCAAGAAACCGCGTGTTCAGTCTAAGAACAATCTTTCTCATAGTGTAAAGGATAATCGGTCCAACTGATAAACGACCTCAAAATATCTAACATCGTTAATTTCGATTGATTGATTGATTGTTTCGTGTTTCCGGGCGCGTCAATTGATTTGGTCATTATTCCCGTTAGTGTAGTGCATGTTTTAGTGGTGATGTGATAGCGGTGATCTTCCCACGCTGGATGGCGAGATCCGGCGCCGACCTACCGTCGGCTAGGGGTTTCCTTACCAGGACTCTCCCACCAGCGGGGCACCGCCCTAGCCGGGACAAGCTCTAAGCTTCCGACCGGTCTCCCGGAATATGTGGTAGTGTAGTGCATGTTAGTGTAAGTGTGTGTGTAAGGGGAGAGGATAGGACAAGGAAGAGGAAGGAAAGATGCGCGCGGTCCGTGTCCCGTTTGTTAGGGTACTGCTCCGGAATTCGCCTGGTGTTGATCGCAGAGAGCACGGAAAACTCCGATCAGAGCAGCCGGCTGCTAGAATTCTCCTCCAGACAGCGCTGAATTCGACGTAGCTGAAAAGCTAGTGTCGAAAATGCCCGCCGTCAGGACTCTAACCTAGGACCTCCCGGTCAGAGGCGCTGCAGTGGCATCAGTTGATGCACTGAGCTACCGCTCCCGGTATTAATTTCGATATCATACAGTTATCCCAATCTCTGGCTATTCGTATGAAATCCACGCTTCCCTGGTGGAGGCATCCAGACGCCGTGTGTCTTTGCGCGACCGACCTGTTGGAGCCCTTCTGCCTCCCTCCGCGCCCTGGGCTGCAGGGGCGAGGGGGAGGGGGAGGCGGAGGGGCGGGCGCCTCCCCGCCAGAGGCCAACGCAACGGTGTTGCCAAAGCTGCTGTGGGCCTGTTCCACAATGGAGGCTCGAGAGGTAGGCCAACACGCTTGGATTCGCTCGATACATTGACAATGCCCTCTTCATCAAGGACGCAAACTGCCTCTAGTACATTTTCATTCCAATTTCTTCTTTCTCTCGCACTATAAAACTCGCAGAACAGCCAGAGTATTCTACAACAGTGCTAATCAACTGGGTCCTTAACACGTGCCGCAGCCGAGGCTTGCGTCAGCCTGAGAGGATGGGAGGGAGGAGGGCGTGAGGCGTGTTCGGCTCCAGTCTTGTGTTAGGCGAGTGGCACGCGGGTCACTGTAGTGGGCTGCCTTGGTTAGTCTGTCTCCAATTGTTGAGCAGCCCTCTTCTCTCTCACGGTACTAAGCCCTATTTCCTTGAGGATCAGTCTATTGTTGACTCGAACCTAGAAGTTTCAAAAATAACTATTCGTAAATTATGGCCTAAAAAACGTAACTCGTGCTTTCCTCAGGGTAAAACTCTCTGACGGTATAGCTCTACACAACTTGTGACAGTGTGGTCTCAAAGTGTCTCTGCACAGCAGGGACATTTTGAGGGTCTGGGATTAGACTCTTGAAACTGTTCGTATCCTCACTCCCAGTGTATACCGTTGTGCTGACATTCAGATACGCTGGAAAGTAGTGAAATATCTCTTTCGATAACCTGAGTTGGCTCAGAGCATCAATATGTCACTGCAGTACCTCTAACTGGGAAATTCTGGGGTTCGAGTTCCAACAGTGGCAGGATTATCGACACCAGCTAGATAGCAAGGTCGAGTTCTGTCGCTGTTTGGAGGATAATTCTAGTGGTCGGCTGCTCTTATCGGAAGTTTTCTATGGTTCCTTCGATCAATGCAAGGTGAATGTTGGACAGTACCCTAACAAATAGGTCCCGGATACCGCACAATTTTTCCGTCCAATTCCTTGTCCTACCCTACCCCTTACTTACACACACTTACACTTACATACACTATAATACCACACATGATAGGATATCGGTCGAGAGTTTAGAGCTTGTCCAGGCGGGAGCGGTGCGCAGCTGGCGGGAGATACCTGAATGGGGAAAGCCCCGCTACCCGACGTAGGTCGGCGCCGGATCTCGCCAACCAGCGCGGCAAGATCACAGCCACCTCCCGAGCAAAAACATGCACTACACTTACGGTACTAATGACCTTAGCAGTTGACGCGCCCGGAATCACTAGTAATCAATAATCAATAACCGCAGTGGGAACGCTTCGCCACCTCGGGGTTTGCCGGTTCCAGCATTAAAAGTCCCTCTCACATGCGTCGAGATAACTCCCACCTCCACACTGGGACCTATTGGACGAATTCGGAGTCCAATTGGGGACCACACGAGTTGTTACAGGCGGGGGACACGAAGACCCCACCCGCGTTCTCACTGCGATCACTTTGCGAATGAACTAGCACTGAGAAATTTGCCGCCCGGGCGGAAATTTCTAATCCCTCGTCAGGGCTTCATATGTGGGGCTGACGTTCCAAATACGACCGCAGTAACTTCTCTTGGGAGAGACGGTTTAAGGCGCACAGTTTTGAGACGTTTCCGGTTAGTATGTATCGCGGCGAAATGTCTGTTGCGGTTTGAATGGTCTTCTTCTGAATTCATGATATCATAATCTAAAACATTTTACATTTTCATCTTAAATCCGTTTGTTGCAGCCCTGATGGGGTAATTTACCATTAAGATGTACCAGGTTGATAAAGAAGTAGTTATATTAATAGCATTGTCAAATAGCAAGGACCTCTTCTAATTTCAAATTATCTCAGAACCTAATGCACTCTGTGCAATTTACGATTATAATATTACATCTGAAATGAAAATTAATACAACAGAACTAACGGGCTATTTGTAAGAATATTAGAATTTACGCTTAAAAATTTAAAAAAAAAACCATGTATGAAAATGCATTAGTCAAAAGTATACTAAGTATATGTAATATGTTTTTTAAAGAAAACCTTAGGTGCTAGTTAGTCAAGATATCATGCTGAACCTACCAGAGCACTATTTCACGATTCTGATCTTCGTAGATTGCTCCGTGTAAACATTGGAAAACGAACAAGTTTTAAATATAAAATTCAGGCATTAGCAGAGGGTAGGTACTCTGCTTGGGAGAGGGACGGGACAAGATTATTAGAGACGTATTGGTGAGCCGCACATGTTAGTAAAGAACAGCCCATGCTCCCTGTCCCAAGCTTTGCACGCCGACAGCATTGACTTCTGAACATCCCTCGGTGTCTTTCTGAATGAGCAGGTTTGCTTCGCTAATGAGATAACGAAGACGATAATTATGGGCATGACGAGTACTGAACGTAGATGAAGGAGCAGGATTAAGCCTTTCCTGGCAGGTGACAGTGGTGTTTTGCCGTTGCCTTCCACAGTTCGTAAAATTATAGAGTTGATCGTGAGGGAATGGAACATAATAAACTTTGAATCATTAAGTAAGATTTCAAGTCGTGGTGGGATACGAGGAAGAATGATAAGTCATCCACTCCATAATTGCATGAGAAAAACACTTACACTCTATGGCGACTCCATATATTCAGTATTCGGTGAGAAGCAAGCCACTGCTCGCCCAATCCCGAGTAGCCAAGAGGCTCGACTAATGTAGCTTTTTTACGTACCCAAAAGGCAGACATGCTGCAAGTAGAACAAAAACCGAATACTCGACGCTTGGAAATAACAATCAAACTCATTCTCTCAACTCAGGATTTGGCGAGCAGTTGCTCGCTACTTGCCAAACGACGGATGTGTGGGGCCGCCTTGACGTGAGTGTCGACCCCCCCTTCTTTTCAGAGTATTTGGACACTGCCCCACAGCCCTGTGTCACCGATGCCGGCTGGCAACTGTCAAAAAGATTTAACATTGGGCACTACCAATTAGCACATAGGGCCAATTTGGCGCGTCGTGAGTCCTGTGTGAAGGGAATAGTCAGACAATTGGTGGTGGTGGTGGTGGTAATGGTCAGAAAAGGCATTCGTTTATTCGCGAGTCATGTGATAACAACCTTTGGGACTTTATTTTTTCCGCTACCTTCAATTAAACTACACAAGACAAAAATAAAATGTTTAGCGTAGAAGAATAATTGTTGTTGAAAGACTTTCTGATCTTTAAATTCAGATTTTTCAAATTTGTTCACCAAGATTTGTGGCATAATAAAAACGATAAAAATAGGGCATACATATTTTTAAAGTGAGGTGACAGTTTTTTGCCTAATATTTGTTTCTTATATGGAGGCACAACGCTTTATTATTCAACTTTTTCACTCATCGAAATTTACATTTGTATCAATCTGCTATTACAGTCCACCGGCTCCTCCAGACGTTTCCAGGGGAGGTAGAAAGAAGGATTCGATAAAGATGATGATGTCCACGAGTAGCGTTTAAAGACAATTCAATATCTACGGTAATTGGTTTCGACGTCAAATAATAAAAACGCGAATCAGTAATTATAAAACGTTGTCCGCTAAATTATTTTAAAATATACAGTAAATTTCGTGAAAAAAATAACAATGTAGTTATACAATATTTCTAGCTAATAGTAAAATGAGAAATATTTTACAAGTGTCAAGTAAGACTACTAAAATTTAATAAAAAACTTGTTAGAAATAATCCTCGCCTCTCATGAAAGATTAAAAAAAATTATTTCCAGTTACAGTAATAATTTTCGTTTTCCGAGGTTGCGACAATATTAAATCTCAATAATTGTATTGTTATCATCAAACAGTTAAATTTTTGTAATAATTGTGACCATCCTTGACGGTTTTCTTGCCTATTTCATAATTCAGAAGGTACAGAAGCTAGTCAGTTGATTTAAAATACTTTCTAATATTTATATCATGTCCTTTTGAAGATCACTTTTTCAGGAAGCCTGTCGCTTTCTCAAGAGCACTATCTTTCACGCCTTTCGCATTAGCGCTATCTAGTTTTCAACTCGTGTCTCATTCGCATGACTATCGGTCTAGGGAGACCTGCTTCGTTATCTTCTGTGAGATTCAAACTGTCAATAGAACAGGAATTACATAAAAAAGTTTTTTTTAAAAAATCAAATATCGCTATATTTTTATATTTAGCAGACTACAATACCCCAATTCTGAAAATGGTCACAACAACTGCACTTAACTATATATGAAGTCGCCAGGGAGGCCCATCGTGAGTGTAATCTGCATGTCATAGGAGAGTTAGAGGACTTAAAAGGCTCACCCATTTACTGATACCCTGCGCTAACAGCACTAACTTGGGTCAATTTCTACAAACATGATATAGCAGCGTTCGAATTTCTTTGTTTTCTTATATATCATCAATGTGTACAATGTTTTTGTTTCTCTTACTCGTTCAGAACTCGGTTCCGTAACTCGAGCCCACCAGCCCTCCCTCTCAGGTTTTATGAATATTTCGCAGATGAAATAAACCTAGTCCTCCAGACTGCCTCAGATAATGTTAATAAAATGCAACAAACTTGCGTACTTTTGTACATTTTTAATTCTCATTACCTCTATGATTGCTACAATTATAAAATCAACTCGCTATTTATTGATATTTTTCCGATAGTGTATTCCATTCTATAAAAATGAAATAATAATGAATTATCTTTTCTATTATATTGAAATCTATATTTATATTTGTTTTTCACAACACCTGGTATATTTAGACTCTAAAACCCCTATTATAACTCTTAAAATAGGATGAATAATTTAACAGTGTAAATCCTGATGAAAATAACTTTTTCGCAAAAAGGTTATATTCGTTTAAACTTTTTTATCATAAACACCAGTATAAAATATTAAACGACACAAAAACAAATATAAATATAAATGCTAAAACAGAAAAAGCTTTTTTCAATCAGAATCATTTTATACGCATTCAACGGTGTTCCTGTTAAAACAGTGATTTACTGTTGGAATAACAGACAATGTAGTCTACTTCATATTCGACGCAGAGCACATCCACTCAGGGTACTCATAATTTTTGTTTAATACATATTTCAGCCTCAGTTTATCTGCCTAACATATTGCGAGTTTATTTTACACATTTTTATTGCAACAAACGTAGATTTTGGTTATTCGCAGGGCGAATAGGCTTTTTTTTATGGTTTAATGCTGAAATATACTGTCATGCGATGTAAATGTTTTTTTACATCATAAATGTCACGAAAGTAATTTACAATTTATTTAGTTTCTACATCTAAAGGAGTAAAATAGGCATTTACCTAAAACTCTGGAGCTCTATTTGAACTAGAGGTAAATAGAAGGTCGAATTCACTGTACTGCCGAAATTGATTTTGTTAAGATAATAATTAATCTTCAGCGTTTCTGAATTAAGATGCATTATAAAATAGTACGTACGACTGCAATAAAGTAATTTATAGAGAATAATTTATGATAAACACACGCAACATATATGAAAAAGAAAGACTGAAGTAAAACTATCAAGCAAGTCCACTTATGTCAACATTATAAATTAAATAAGGTTCGACATGGAGTATAACGAAAACGTGATGGCACACGTTAAGTCATGCCAAAACAGAACCAAAGATTCAATTTTAAGCGCTGATAACCTATGACACAATATCGTTTACCTTTCTTTTTAGAAAAAAAGGACAGCACATCTGCAACTTCATGTTTTTGCCAAGAGAATTAAAAATTCCATGATGTTCTAAGTGAAAGCAATATCTCAAATAGTGCATATTTGCATTGTTGGCATCACCAATGCGTTTTAAGAGGAACATGCTTCAATGTTTCACCTTCCAAATTTGTCCTCCCCCATACCGAATACGCGTTCAAAAATGCAAATTAATAGAAATGTGCAAGTTAGTAACTTTTTAAATGATGCGCTTAGTTCTGTAATGTACGTTTAATCATGATTTTGTCAGTTTCTGACAATAAGGCCAGATCACTCCTAAGGGAGTGTGCTTCTTTTTAGTTGTTTCTCAGCTGTGGCACCACATTAACAAACGATTGCTAGAGAACCAGTCGCTTCGGTGATACGTTATATTTCGTTATTCTTAATTTCTTTAATATTTCAAGACCGGGTTCTACTATTGTAGGTATGTTTTTCAGAAGCTTATGTCGGAAATTTTGATTGTTCCAAAGGAAAAAGTTACTCGAAGACAGATTGACGTATTTTGTGGCATTTCCTTTTTTTATATATTTATTTTCTTCCTGTTCGGCAGTTTTGCCTTTCAGGGGTTTGAACAATTTTTTATTTGTAATACATAACTTTTTTTAAGCATTCACGTTTGAGCATACAACGTCTCACTTCTTGTATCTTACTACTAACTAATTTTATAGGACTTTTAATACTTAGTGGTGATGATAAGGGGTGAAAGGACGAACACAAATACAACCATGTCCGAGACGGGACTCGAACCCGCGACCCTTCGGTCCGAGTTCACTACGACACCGGGCCGACTGGCATTTCCTAACCATATTTTCTGGACTACTTTTCCAGACAACTGTCACCTGAAGGACATTCTCGCTAACTGTGTACTCTCCAGTGGCCCTTAGAGCTCAACTGGGGAGTTCACACTCCACAGGCGTTAGACGGCCGATAGCAAAACAGCGCTCCTGGTCACCTCCTGGCGACGACGGTCAGCTGGCGCGGTGTTTCTCTTCCACGCCAGAGGGCGCGACTGCGCTCCGCTTTTCGGACTCCTCTGTTACTTTCCTCTCCACACATTGTTGGATGTTTAAAAAACTATCACTGTGTAATGCGCAAGTATCTTGACTCAGTTAAAAGGGAGCTGAACACGAGAAAATACTCGATAGCATCGTTTTTGAAAATACTTTGTTGAAGCCAATTGCAAGGGCATGGAACCGAAATAAAATGTGTTAAGAATATCCTGGAATTATGATGCGATGTCACAGTTGTACGTTTTCAAAATATGTACATTTTTCTTTATGGATAAAATGGATATTTTACTCCATCAGCTCACTAGTCTTTTTGTTTCTCTCTGCCGATGCTCCTTCAGCTAGAAACATATAAATTGCCGACACTTTTAGATTGGTTTCGTTTTTATTCTTAATTCAATTTGTGTTTTGATAATCAGAAGCTCCTTCTACAGTACGTATTTTCATTTCGCTATTGATTGATACAATTCGCATTTTTTAATGTTTACTGCCCAGTTTAAAAATTAAAAGAAAAATGTTTCTGTTGCACAAAAGAATGAGTGATTTTTTTTTTATTTTAGCGTACAGAAAATATAAACTTGAACGTACTAACATTCTTAAGTTTATCTGCACTCACCAAGAAACTAAACGCCAGCCTTTCACAAATATCTGACAGTCAAGGCGCAACCAGTCAGCGCATCCGTCTGAGGTCGTCTTTGCCTTCGGTGGGAAAGGAATGGGCAGAATCGACAGGAGCGGGCGTGTTTCCCATGGTATAACGTAGCCTTTAGCTGTTCGCGAAAGATCAAGGGAAGTACTTGATATTGATTTCATATTAACATACAATAATAACTGCAATAATGCGTTGGATTAATATCACAATAATATATTGGTCCAAAGAACAATTAAAAACAACACTCAGTTACAGTGAGCATGCTGGCGAGAATAAAACTACGAGAATCAAGCAACCCGCTCAGTCGTTCCACACTGCGTCCCGCGACAAACAAATTGCTCCGTCACAATTTTCTTGGTGACATCACGCTTATCCCAGAATGTCCCCAGGCCGAAAACATATCCATGTTAAAATTACAAAACATTGTTTTCACGAAGGTTTTGAAAATTGCAACCCGCGTACGTGAACTTAACGAAACATCTATCCCACCGTTTGAACTGGCGTTGGAACCAACCGTTGAACCATTGGACAGGTGTACATCTTACGGCTAACATTTTCAATCAGGACAAATAATAACTTGAAAAAGTCTTCAGGACAGAATTGACATTTGGTCATTTTCTTACGTTACGTTGAACTGACTCTTAAATATTTAATTAATTCATAGTTTTTTATTCAGGAAATAGTATTTTTGGAGCATTTTTGTTACGCTTCTGAGTATATTTGATCACAATATTATTTTAAATCTCATTAAGTTTGTGTTATAATGTTAAAATATGTGTTACATACTAGATACGTGGCGTACAATGACGTAATTGTATCTTACTGAAAATCTTGTTTCTACAGTGAAGTAATCATCTCCTCTTCTGTTTGTAATGTCATAATATTAATAATGTCAAATATTTGAAGGCAGTGAAACATATGCATTCAATTCTCATGTGCTTACCGTTTGGACACTTATACGTATCTTGTAAAAACGAACAGTTCTGAACAAAAATCAACATTCAAATCAATAGGAGAGAAAGAAACCTATTCAGCAACGCTTCGCGACAATCAGATTGGATTTTATATAGGCGTAGAATCCATATCTTTCCAACCTGGTTCATGAAATTCAAACTTTTAATCGACAATCGATTAACACCAACAATTATTATTTCATTATCTTGGATTCGGTGACTAACAATGTTGAATCTTAGTCGAGGAATTCTGCTTACACATGCTTAAGGCTTTTGTCAGAAACTTCCAAGGTATTCAGCTACTTATTTTTCTGAAAATTTCTTTAATGTAGATATTGACTCAATAAACTATTGATGTTACATGGTGCAACATGTATAATAATAATGTTACATGGTGTAACATGGTGTAACATGTAGCAATAAGTATTATAGACAATCGTCAATTTGAGTGTGTTCCGATACACGTAGATATAATGCAAAAATGCCACAATATATCTCAAACTTTGAAAAGCTAATTCTCAAAATTTTCGAAAAACGATGCAAAAAAATGCTTAAATTTCCTCTCCTAAAATAGCTCCAATATTTTTTTTTATTTTAAAATACCAGAAATATTCTTTTGAACATTACAAAGGTGCATTTAGATCAAAATATTGATTTTCTTTAAATTACAGAAATGCTGAAGTAACGAGCTCGTTTTTTATAAGTTTGAATTTAAAAAAAATTTTTTGTGTTTATACCACATTAAAAGGATATTTTTCAAAATATTTTGGATGTCATTCCATATTTTTAAATAACCATATAATTTAAAATTGAAACTTAAAAAAAAAACAAAGAATTGACTAAAAAAGTTAAATGCTCATCCAATTTGTGAACATCGAATCCATTACACGAATCGACTCCTTCGAATAAAAGACAAAAATTAAAAAGTCGAGCCACGTTTGTTTAGCGGAACAAAATTGGCCAAGGGTGAAACGTGAGGCGTGTGCCTCCGGGGTTGGAGCGATGCAGCCATTGCGACGAGGGCCAAGTGGCTGTCAGAGGAAAGCGAAGCGGGCGCAGGCGCAGGACAGAGCGCGTGGAGAGGGTTCCTCTCACTCTCCCGCTCCCGCTCGCCACCCTTCCACCCTCCGTCTCTTTCTCTCTCCGCCTCTGTCTTCGCCCGCTCGACTCGGCCGCCGCCGCTGCCTTTGAGCGGTATCTGGGGCACGTTAGAAGCATCCGAGCTGATTGGAAGACGCGATCGCCACCTGCTCTTACAGGTGCCTGACGATCCAGAACTGGAACCTGAAATAACGTCCTTCCGAATGCAATAGGGGCCAACTCGCCCTGACCTCCATATATCAAAGCACCCCAACGACAACTGCAACCGGTGGGCGGATGCCAACACTTCGCCCTCTGCGGCAAACTTCTTGACGCAATCGTATTCTGTTAGAATGTCCCTCTTTTTTTTCTTTTTCATTTATTGATACTTTTTTTCAATAATTACTTTTCGTTGTTTTTGTTGCGTTTTTTTTCTGAATATTTATTGAAATATTTAGCCTCGTCGCATCGCAGGCTGTTTCCATCGGAATAAAAAAATCTTCTTCCTGCCCCTGCAGCGCGGGCGGGGGCGGAGGCGGAGGCGAAGGAGGGGTCGGGGGTCGCGTGCCCCTTCTGGAAAAATCGCGCTCCTCCGCGTCGCGTCGCGACAGCGGCGCCCTCGCTGCCCCCCCTCCTCTGCAGAGCCCCGCGCTGCCGTCTTCGGCCTGGCGCCACACGCCGCCACCGCCGATGCAAGTGCGCCCCGTCCCGTGCATGGTCCCATTCAATTCCTGCCCTTCGAGACTAGCTCCTTCGGCATTTTGGGCCGACTTTGGGCTTAGTACATTGAGGTACATTCATTTAAAGTTTATTTCAAGGAGCTTTTAACGGTGTATTTTTAAGTTTAAAAATAACAATTTTAATCTCAATACTCGGATGCACAATCTTTCTGTCGTAGAGAATGACTAACATAACAAGAAGTCTTGAAAACAGTCGCAGGTTCAGCATTTGTATTCGTTTCTTTAACTTCCGGGAGATTAGAGAGGAGTTTGTCCAGTAGGGATGAGTATTCTTCGACAGCGTGAAGAACCTCACGGTGTGCCTAATCGCGTATGGGGTTCGGTTCTGCGCTCTTCACGACTGCCGTTCCTCCACCCCGAGTGCCGAGCGAGGAAGGGTAGCGAACGTCACGCTGGAGGGGGGAGGGGACTTGGGCAAACACGCTCCCTTCACGTCCTCCGAGCACGGGGGCAATCCCACAGAGTTACTTCAGCTGGCCGCGTTCTCTCGCGGCCGTTGTTTTCGTTTCCCCAGAGATCGTAAACGGACCGATATTGGAGAGCGAGCGCCGCGGCATCGCATCAATAACTTCCCTGAAAGAGCGATATCGGCAAGGACAAGTGCAGCGAAGCCCAAAGGTCGAGCACGCGCCCAGCGCCTGGGGCGAAGCGAGCAGCGCAGTCTCTGGCGCAGGGACTAGTGTCCTGCGATGACTCTCGGGAAAAGTAGTACGTGCAAAACGACACAACACGGAAATCAGATGTCCCGCGAAGGTGCGGTTACGCTCCCAACGTGCGGTCCAAAATCGCGCCCAGGTCTCGGAGTTCCTTTCGTCCTTGCCTTCGTCCTCGACTCGACCTCGTCGCGGCGGCGGCGGCGGCGGCTGGTCCGCGCGGATCCCTGCAACGGCGGCTCCGCGCCGCGACGCAACCCATCGATTTTGCCGCCGGCGCCTCGCTCCACACATCGATCCGCATAAACACGTTTGGCCCCAAACTCTCGGCGCGGGCCCTTGCGGAAGCGCAGGGCCCCGACAGCCGAGAGCCCACGGGCCAGGGGACCTTAAGGGCCAAAGGGCCCATAGCCCCCCTGGCGCAGCGTCCGAATCGGCGCCCGCGCGCCGCCGCGGCTGCCTCTGCAGCGACCTGCGGTTTCGACTCGGCTGCCGCGGCGGAGTCGCTGGCGGCGACGGCGGGCACTGCGCACCCCAGACTTACAAATACAGGCGCCAGAGCATGCTTAGCGAAGAAGCACAAGTCGGAACTCACCAATGCAGGCCAGAGGGGGTTGAGGCTCCCAATTCTAAGTGTATGTCACACGTTCCCGTTCTCCTTGTACCTCTCCATTCACTCGCAACAACGTCGTAATTATAAAATAACAGTAACAAATAACTTCTTAATAAAATAACACAATTTCAACATGCGTAGCCTTGTTTTTTCTATCACCCTCCCGATGTTCCGTTCAAGTCCCTGTCTTTGCTGCAACCTGCATCGCAACTGTTTACCGCAGCGCTGACCGTCACGCAGCGGGCAAAATTAGAAGCTGAGCGCGCATCGATTACTTACGGAACCTCACGAGTTCTCCCGAAGATGGAACGGATAATCGTTCTTGTCGGCATAGCCGTCTCTAACCAAAGGAAAATAGAACGTGCCCGCCCTTTCTCCGGACGAATGCAGACGACTCCGATAAACGGACACAAAAATCTGCTTCGTGTTGTCTTTTTGATTCATCGCCTCTTTCAATAAAAGGGAAGATACGTTTCTCGATATTTCTTTCCCTTCTCAACAATATTAGTTCGTTAGATGAAGGAAATATAGAAATAATAATATCCACTCTATTAATAGTTAAAATGCCTTTTTTTGTTTGTTTTAAATTCATTTTCACTATTTAGCATTTATATCACAACTGCGCTCTGCATTACTTTTCAATTACTTTTCCTTAATGGTTGAAGGATGTTGGGCAGCAGCAAGGAAATTACAAAATAAAAACAAAATTACAGATAGTATTTTATTATAATACAATAACATACAAGACAGTATAGTACAGAAAATATGTGTTCATTAAGAAAATAAATCTGCAATAACTCACAGGCCATCCCAAAGTCTCAATCATTAAACATAATCCTTCATAAAATTACCAAAGACAGTGTTAATTCAGTATTTCAAATCAAGGCTTAATGTGAGCAATGTGCCATTCACTATTATTTACCAATTAAATTACACCAATCTAATATAGCAAGCACAAAAGCATTACACAAAGAACAAAGATGTTTATTAAGTCGCTTAAGCAAAAATTACAATATTACTCTTTATTCTAATACAAAAGTGTTGAAATGAATTAATGAACACAAAATTCAAATTTCTCAAAATTAAATTCAAAAATGTCTAACATTATACGATATTATTTGAATATTCAGAGATAAATTTTGTTCACTGATCTTCATTAATTATGATAAAACTAATTCTAGAAACAACTAATTTATCTTTATGTCTGTACAACACTCATCAAAATATTCATAATTTTCAGTACACAAAAAAAGCAAAAAGCTTTCAAATCTTATCAGCAGAAGAAAAAAAGATAATAAAGGGATATCACTTTACAACTTCATGTTTTCAGGATGTACAGAAACCTTCATTTGAACCAACCTTCACATTCGTAACAATTTTTGTATTTACTTCTCACAACCAACTAGTGTGCAATTTGCTCCTGAAATAGGCCACTGATATATGAAGTTCCAGTCACTAAGTCCAGAATATATGATACTCCAGTCACTATTGACTATCTTTATCCAAAACTACTAAATAAGATATCTGTGACTTAAATTTTATTTAAAGTAGTTACATTATTTGAGGACATTGATGATTTTTCTTTTAATTTGTATTGGAATAATGGAACAAATAACTGCTAACATCAACAGTTCAGTTCTTCAAACTTCCTATTTGGAATATAACTAGTCAATAGGTAGAAACATGAGTACTCTAGATTGAGAATTTACACTCTAACCTTCAGAAAGCACTTCACTTATAGAGAATGTATATGTAGAAACAACCTAGAGTACTGATCTAGGTATATTTGAGAATCAACAGCATAACTTACTAATCAAAACTAAAGCATGAATGCATGTTGTGGAAATGTGTAGTCAGATTTTCTATTCTAACAACAATATTTTTGCCATTATTATCTATGAAAGCTGTAAGCATTATTATCTACTAGAATTTCACAGTCAATGATGAGATCATTAAATCTTTATTAAATGAAAGATTTTTAAATAAATATAACATTATTATATTGCTCACTAAGTTGTAATCAAACATACACCAGAAGTTAGTAGCCTTGTGGCTTTCTGAACACAGTCAAACAAGTCTTCATATCAGGAAGTAAAGAAACAATTGTTAAGATTGAGGGTATTTCATGTATTTACACTTTTCAATATACAATGCAATTAGGCTCCTCCCACTGTACACAATTTAAAAATTGTGCCAAACAGTATACTGAAGTAAACAATCTGAAAATGTAGCAGTATTTCATATTCCTCCTTTGTACCTATACACATATACACACCAGACAGTTGTCATTTCTCAAACTTCAAGGATCTTAAGACAGTATTATAACAATAACAATAAAAAAAAGTATCAAGACCCTATGCATTCTTTCCATCAGAAATTACAATAAATTAAGAAGTCATAACTTTGATTTTTGCATAAGAAATATTACTTCTAAAGAATAAGCATTAATAGATTCTAATCTAAAAGAACAAAATAATTTATTTTAACAAAATCTACCAAAAATTGCAATGAAATTATAAATCTTCTACTAAGTGGAAATTTAGTTATCTGAAGCATAAAATAATTTTGTCAAACAGTGTCTCATCTCGACTCTGCAATCAAACATACAAGTACAAAAAAGTAATAAAAGAAGAAGATACACAAAGATTATGTCATGGGTGCAATAACAAAACAGGTGCACTAATAAAACTCTCTTACATATTAGTTAGAGCTCCATATTTACCATGGTTTGCAAATATATTTAAATTACCAGAGTAAAACTGTACACAAGTAATACAGTTATTTTCAACCACAGCAAAAACATCAAAAATTAGGGGTAAATTTTTACAAAAAATATCTTGACATGTGTAGTAAGTACTGTTATAAAAAGAATTCTACATAATACCAAAATTGTCAATAAAAAATCAAACTCAATAATGACAGAAAACATAGGTAGTACTTTATGACCACTGACAACGTTCTGGAGCAAAATTTTTAAATTATCATCATCATAATTTATATAACTGGTTATAATCAATATGGTTAAACTGATATGAGAGTATTAATAATATTAGATTTGCACAAAGAACTCAAGGCTGAGAACATTCACATTGCATAACTAACTTATAA
The DNA here is from genome assembly GCA_964035755.1 of Teleogryllus oceanicus. NCBI lineage: Eukaryota > Metazoa > Arthropoda > Insecta > Orthoptera > Gryllidae > Teleogryllus > Teleogryllus oceanicus. The sequence continues at coordinate 98,686,127 of CAXIVR010000005.1, read as the reverse complement.
TAAATACTGACAGTGAGTATTACTTTATCACAATGAACATTTTATATAGAAACTAATGTGGTCCACAAACCAGTAACATGAATAGTATAACTCCCTGTATTATTGTTCACTTAACAGAGATAAAAAACATTTCAGTGAAATAAATACCAACAATATTGGTCTCTAGATAGATTCTTTGAAAAGAACCTTTTTACGATCACTCCACACATCAACACCAAAATGTCACACAGAAATACATATAATAAATACAGTAAAATTTAAAAAAAGACTGTGATAATAGTGCTAAAATGTCTTTCATCTTTACATGTACCCTGTCTCATACTCTTGTCACTGGGTCTTTATCGACCCAGGAAAAGGTCATCTTTCTTGCGAGAAACACGTCGAACAAGCATTACAAGGCCACTAACAATAATTAAAAGAGCAGGAAGTCCAAGGCCAATGCTGATCACCAGAATCACCAGGAGAGAAAAGTCTTCATCTGGTGGCTTTCCATATCCCATTGTGAATGTCCTGTAAAAATTAACAACATTGAATTTTAAAGATACATCCATGAACTTAAAAAAATTGAAAAAAAAGTTATTATTTACACTAATTTAGGACCACTTCAAAACAGTAATGACACTGCAAAATATTTATCAGTTTTTTTTTTATTTTGGTTTATAAGAAAGCATCTACTAGGTTCTTTCATTTCATATTTCCATTTTTATCAAGATACTATTGTTACTAGCTTAGTGTGGTGCCTCCAGTAGGTATTTTAATATTAACAGTTTTATTTTTTGCAAAAATTGTAAAAAATTTTAAACCCATTTTCAGTGATGAAAATTTGCATGAAAGAGTATCAATTAAAATACTTGTTTAAATTTTTGTTTCATTTAGGTTTAATTATCGTAAATGTGATGTTACATATAGTATTGATTTACATAAATGACAGAGTATAATAATTCAATGCATTTCACCAATGTACTCGTAAGTACATTGACACCATCAAAAAGACCGAAGTTTTTCTACAATTTTTCTTGAATATTCCTGATGGCACTGGCTAAGAATTGTGCCAATTGATGTCTTGTTGAGAAGAAGCGAATGTTGACCACCTTTGTATATGCCGTAAATCATCCAATATGCACTTTAGATACGTAAAAAAAAAACGTCTTTTAGATAAATTCTGAATTTTTTTGGCTGATTTGCAAATAAATGATCAGTTCCACATTAGGATACTGAGGTGCTTCAAAAGACATCTCATTTGTCTTGATTGGTGGACCGAAAGTATTCTAACCAAGACTAACAGACATACAGAAGGGCATATGCATGTTACTCAATTACTATACAAGAATATACATTTTTTGTTCATTATCCATATACCTTGCATTTGAATATCAAGGACCAGAGAGGTCATTTCACTACTCCCATTTGTTATTGATTCTTTATTTCTTCCTAGTCCTGATTGTGACAGAATCAGTAGCTAGGCACCTATTATATTACGTGCTGAAGTGTGTTTTACCAAACATTCAATATCGTTTTTTCTTTCCTCAGCAGATCTGCAAAATCACTTCTTTCAAAGTGTCCTTCTTCACGAACTTAGAGGAGTTAATCCAAGAAACTTTATATCTCGTTTGCAGGTTAAAACTGTGAAATACTTCGTGACTTATAACGAACAACAAATAACAATCTTTGAGACTTGACAGTATCAAATTTCCTAATAACCACCAAAGATCTTTAATGCATATTAAGCGATATATATCGCTTGAGACAACCCCCTTCTGAAGCTCGTCAATGAGTTCCCACTGCGATTCTCAATGCCAAATGCTCTCACATTCACGAAAAAGTTTAGTATAGTGCCGACCAGATGACCATTCCAAAACACAGTCCTTGTTGCATTTTTACTGTCTCTCTGATGGCCAACATTTTCCTTAGGATTGTTGTGCTGTAGTAATTAAGTGATTGTAAATTAGAGCAACTGTGAACACCCTAGCAATATCGGTCCGTGAGGTTCGGTGAGCGAGCCAGAGGGCTCTTTGGGGCTCTGCTTGCGATTGATTGATTGATTCATTAATTCATTCTTTTGTTTCTGGATCGTTACCCACTATATTTGTTAAGAATAAGTGACCATAAGAGTATGTTATATTTCGAAAAGTGGCAGTTGTCCTATCCTGCTGAAACGGAAGATCCAGCTTTGACCTTCTAGAGGTTTGTGGGTTTTCCTCTGTACGTATCTCCCCCAGCCAGGCACAGCACCAGCAGAGACAAGCTGAAAGCTCACGACTGGTCTAGCGATGAGTGTGGTTGTATTGTGCTTGAATGTGCGTGCGCGCATGTGTGTATGTAAATAGGGCTGGGGGAGAAAGGGACAATGATGAGGATGGGTAGGAATGATCACGCTCAATCCCTGGTCTGTTTGTTAAGGCACTGCTCAGACATTCCCCTGGTATTGATCTGAGAAAACCATGGAAAACTACTGATCAGAGTAGCCAGCCCCAAGAATTCATCTCCAGATAGCGGATGAATTCGGTTGACTGATTCCGGGCGCCTCGACAGCTAAGTTCAGTAGTCCCTAAATGTAGTGCATGTTTCTGTCGCGGGAGATGGCGCTGGTCTTCCCCCCGCTGGACGGCGAGATCCAGCGTCGACCTACGTCGGTTTATGGGGATTTCCCCCAACCAGATATCTCCCATCGCCCTAGCCGGGACAAGCTCTAAGTTCCCGACTGCTCTCCTGACAAGTGCAGTAGTGTGTGTGTGTGTGTGCATTTATGTATGTATGTATGTATGTATGTATATGTAAGGGGTGAGGATAGGTCAAGGAAGGGGAAGGAAAGATCATGCACGATTCGTGGCCCGTTTGTTGGGGTACTACTCCGGCATTCGCCTGATGTTGATCGGAGAAACCACAAACTACTGATCAGAGCAGCCGGCCGCTAGAATTCTTCTCCACACAGTGACAGAATTCGACCTAGCTCTCTAGCTAGAGTCGAAAATCCGCCCCCAATGGGACCCGAATCCTAGGACAGAGACGCTGCAGTGGCAACAACTGTTGTCATGCGCTTTATTTCAGCTTACGATTGGATTCACCGACTCAGCTTGTTCGAACCACCAAACGAAAGTACGTTCTACCACTTCGAAGATTTTTCTTTTTCTTGTCCCAGTCAACTTTTCTGTTCAGCAAAATATTCCGGTGGAATTTGGTTACAAGTTTCATTTAAAAACATCACAGTGAACTTAAATTTCGTCTACATAAATAATACGCTACGGATGTTTTTTACAATTTATACGACACAAAACCCTGTAAGTGTGCTGCTGCAGGAGAAGGAATTACTTCTGTTCTGCATAAAACAGATTTCAGAAGGAAAAAATCAAGTTTGCAATTCAGGAGAGAATTACTTTTCGCATAAAACAGATTTAAGAGGAAAAAAAAGTTTGCAAATACAGGAGGAACTTCTGTGCGACATAAAAAGATTTAAGAAGAAAAACAAGTTTGCAAATTACAGAGAAGGAACTACTGCTGTACAGCATCAAACATTTAAGACGGAAAATATACAAGTTTGCAAATTGCAGGAGAGAACCAAGAACTTCTTAAATTACATTCACGAAGCGTGGGAAATTCAGAGCCGGCGACTGTTATTGATAAACACTACTTAATCAGTTACAATATTTACCAAAATATTTATCTATGTACAATATTTTTTTCACGTCAATTATAGCTTCAAATTAATCACTCGACTCCTAAATTTCTGAAATAATTTTTCATCTTCCACCAGCTCGGGATATAACATGTGAAATTCCCCTTTTGTCGTTCTCGTTCCGTTTAAAAGAGTAGAGAATCTGGGCTTTCTTCAACTCCTTGCCTGATTTTCTTCTTCCCCTTTTAAAAATGAACACAACGCGATTGCTTCTTTACCCAAATTACGAAGCGGTCGCGCACAGTACAAGGCACGGAGCGATGAGCCACACTGACTCGGAAACAGTCCCAAGTACCCGTTCCGTTCTGTCCCGTCTCTACGTGCCATTCCGGCCTAGTGTGCGCCACTCGCACAGAAACTGCCGTCAGTCCGGTCCCGTCTGGCAGTGCTGCTACGACTCAGAGCGCGCGTAGATTAAATAAACAAGGGACATACTTTCGATCCAGTAAGAGCAAATATACGTTTCTCCATACGATCTGAAAGCATTCTTCTGAAATTCTGTAAATATATTAATTGCAATGACGACGCAAAACAACAATATTGGACTCGCCTCCCACCATAATACAAAGGTTTCATCGGGCGCGGTCCAGAATTCTTATCGGGCAACAAGCTATCAGGCGCTTCAGCTACTTATCTAATTGGAGTTCAGGGAAACATGGTCTGGTATCATGAGAATTATAGTTGAACGATAATGGATTGCTTCTAAAGCACACATGTTATCGTAAGCATGTAGAGGGCGTTCAGATCAAGTACAAGGAAACTAAGCAGACTTTACACATATCTAAAACATTGAACACAGGACCAGCAAACTTGTAGGACTTACGATGGACTACATCAAACCCCAATTAATGGGCAACAGACCAGGTGACACAATTATCGGTGGAACGGAATTAGCAAGCAGAAGATTGTGTGTACCTCGGCCAACTGGCCACCCTAAACAATAAAATGAATAATGAAATTAAGAGACGAATAGCCCAAGCTTGAAAAGTCTTCTTGGCACTTATATGTATTCTTTTGGACAAATTACTTAACAGGAAACTCAAAATAGAAGCTCTACATACATGCATTATTTCTGTCCTACTCTACGACTACCAGACGTGGACCTTAACGGAGAAACAAAAGAGCTTATTAGAGATCTGCCAAAGAAAAAGGGAAAGAAAAATCTTGGGCATTTCACTACAGGACACAGTTCCAAACGCAAGACTCCAAGTGATCACATCGTCCAAGAACGTTGCGCAGCAGGCTGCAAGAATTAAATGCAACTGGGCGGATCACGTCACAAAACTTCAAGACAGATAGGTACAAAAGACCACCATGTGGGATCCATACATCGGAAGCAGAAGCCCAAGAACCAGATGGGCTGACTATTTCAACAGACTAGTGGGGCCACAATAGTCAAGTGCAGCGAGGTGTAGAACAATATGGAAGGATTATGAAGACACCTGTTCGGAAGTGCAGATGTTCAGTGCGAATTCATTCTTACGTATAATAGTTCAACGCGTGAGTTTTGAGCTTCCTCTCTTGCAGGAGGTGCCCTTTATGGGACACACTAAGGCGCATTCATTCAAACATTGAACGAAGTCAATTAAAAAGTGAACTTCATCTAAATCCCAGAAAATGGCAATTACAACGCTTGTGCAATAACGACACAAAACACTATTGAAATCAAACTAGTGGCGTTAAAACAGCACATACTTTTTCGGCCTTAGTAACGGTTACCTAACACTATTTTCACTGCAATTTCCGTTTGAATTTAACACATCTCAGTAAGTTTTTGTAAAACTCATTACAAAGCGTAGTACATTAGGTGCCAAAACAATATTTTCAAGCACATATCAACACAAATTCCACAAGTAAAACTGCTTTTCATACAGCGAGGTTACGTCCCAACAATGAGTCCGAATTCACAGAAGTAAATGAAACCCACTTATTATGCCGCGGCTCAACAATGAACTTCTCAAATATCATTCGCAAAGTCTTAGGCAAGAATTTGCGATGGATATTGAGAAGTTCAGCGTACGGTGGTAACATAAAATTTAAGTTAAATAAATAAAAGTTCGTACAAACTTTTCTCAATTTTTCTTTCATGTTACATTTCAATCGTATTTTTATGAGAGAAAAACCTAATTGGGCCTATTTCAAAAAAGGTTTCGAAAATTACTTGAAAGAAAATACATGATACGTTGAGAAAACAAATACATGCTTCACTACATGGACAAAAAATATGGATTATGAAATATGTTTTAAATCACTTCTAAAAGGTTAATTTGTAAAGTACAACAAAAGCTCGAATGTAAGAAAGAACAAAGAAATATGAAATGATATACAAATACTAACTTGTGTAGCATCCAATTGCCTCCAAGAACATCTCAAATGACGTTCAGGAAGCGCGAATTATTCGATGCGGGCGACTATGATTGACGCCAAACAACACAAAAAATATTTTTATTTTTGAATAATTGAACATGACCTTATTTGGGGATCGGTTTTGATGAACAAATTTCATTAAACCTTAATTAGGCGCGCGAGCAAGACTCACATAAATGGCCACGCGGCGTATAGACTTCGCCATTTCATTTGTTTAATGTAGAGCAACTAAAATGTAACAAAATACTTTAAAATAAGGTATTTATTACACTAAAATATTTTATTCGAACATTTTAACTTTAGACATTTTTTAAGTAAACAAAAATGTAGGCAAAAATAAGTGATAAGTTTACAAGATCCTTACATTAATGGAGGATTACTCCCCAGTGCAAAGCGCTCAACGCCCCTTAAGGGGCTTAGAGACGCGTTGCGTCAAGGTGTAGACGCAACAAAAATACATAAATCGTAGAAGAGCGCTAATAGGGTTACGCGTACTTTCTACTGTAAAACTGAAAAATTTATAATTATTTACATAACTAGGCGCGGCCTACAGAGTACACCTAGATTCAAAGGTAAAGAAAAAGATCGCCCACAGCTTACTGAACACAAAGAAAAATACGTACTGGCACACAAGCAGTGGAGCAACAACTGGCGGTTACGCCGCTCGCCCATTTAAGGGTTAAGAAAAACTAGTGGTGCTACAGAATGGCACAGACTTTCTTGTCGTAAAGTTTTCTAATTTCCTTAGTGTGGCCTAGCTTTACGGTCTTGTCCCATCCTCTTGTCAGCTGCCATCTACAGTAGCCCAAAATACATTTTGTTTATACATTTTCTCAACTTTTCGATTTCTTCATAGAAGAACCGAAATATTACTTCAAGAATATTAAAGCGGAGTAAATAAACTGCAATTTTCATTGAGAAAAGTGGAGCCGTTTCTAAGAAAATGGGGTTTAAGCATTACTGTAAATGCGAAATTTGAAGCTCTTTTTCACACGAATCTATTGAGTTTTCAAAAAACTTAATTTGAAGTCATTGTAATCACTACCAATCACAAATGCAGTAATGTAAACAAATCGATGAAAATATGCATATTAACGACGTGACATATTTTAAAAAAATCCATTTGTTACTTCTTGGCTATCCGGGTGACGCCGCGTAGTGGGCTGAGAGGCCGACGTTTCGCCTGACATGTCGCAAGCTTCCTCAGGGTATTGACATCGCGATGTTGTGCGACGGGTGTTATAAATTGTCCGGCCGGGTGGGGTGGGTGCCGTGATAGGCGGAGGGGTCGCTCTGATTGGCTGGCGGTCCACTTTGTATAGGGCAGAAATATGGCGGCGTGCTCCCTTTTTCAATAAAAATTTATATTTAGGACGAGTTTTTACTTTTCTTTAATATTTTTGAAGTAATAATTCGGTTGTTCTACTAGGAAAGCAAAAAGTTGAGAAAATGTCCAAAAAACGTACTTTGGGCGACGATAGATGGCAGCTAGCCAGAGAATGGAGCAAGACTTTCATGCAAGACCACACCAAGGAAATAAGAAAACTATATACGCGAAAGTGTGTGCCATTCTGTAGCACCTCTAGTTACTTTCTTGTATACGTACGTATTTACGGAGTTATAGTATACGTAGTATAGAGATACGTAGTATAGAGAAAGTTAGGAATAGCTGCGCGAAAAAACGGCGGATTTGGGGCAGAAAAAATTCATTGCCGGGCCCTGATAACGAAAAAGTAGATAAATCCAATTGCTAAATTTAGAAAAAAAAATCGTCTAACACAAGGTGTAGCCAGAATCCCTGTTTTGTGGGCCCTTGGTGCTGAAAAACCAATTGAAAGTAAAACGTCCGTCCGTCCCTGTAGTTTGTGAACAAACCTAGCGTCTAAACCATGGGTAGGATTTTTTCCAAATTTTAGAAACCCCAGTAGTTTTTGTGTGAGCTAAAGCTCTGCGATTTTGCAAAACATTCATTAATTTTTTGGGGGACTTTATATGAAGCCCTAGGAACATTTTCAAAATTTTCTCAAAAACGGCTCCAAATTGTTTCCTTAAAACGTCTTGTAAAAATTGAGTTAATTACACTTATAAAGGTGGAATATGTCCAATTTTTAAGATAACTCTGAATTTTCAGAAATTGTAAAAGTATGCATTTTTTCGACTTCTTACAACTACAATATTTAAGATAGAGATTTTTCCTTGAAATGAAATTTGTTGTCCATAAATAGTTATTTCATTAAGATCATGTAGACATTTTTTTTGTAATTTTTAGTAGTTTTCGTGCAATAAAAAAATGTCAAAAACAAGATTTTCTCGAAAACGGCTCCAAATTTTTTCTTTAAATTTTTGGCAGGGTTGGTGCAAAACGAACCCTATAAGATGACATAAACGCCATATCACTCATTCTTTTGATTTTTCAAAAAATGTAATTCTTTTGACTTGTCTCTCACGTCGGTAATAGTTACTTTAGTGGCGATTTCTTCACAGACTTAAATTTATGAGTACAGGTGCTTTAAAAAATGTTAAATAAAGCTTTTCAAGAACCCAACTTTTTCTGTGAAAACGAGCTCAAAATCTCGCATTTTGAGAAACGCTCAAACGCCATTTTCTCAAAAATGGCTCCAAATTTTATCTTCAAATTTTTACAATGGATAGTGGTTATTGTACTGTTTAAAATAACGGTCGGTTTATTAAGGTGTATCTTTTTTTTTTCAAAAATTTCAAAAGTGTATTTTTTGGGACTTGTTTCTTACGTCGGTAATACTTACATTAGATGCGATTTCTTCACGTTATTGTTTTTATGTGCTTTAAATGATGTCAAGTAAAGTTTCTCGGAAACTCAACAGTTTTTCGTTAAAATGAACTCAAACTTACGCATTTTCTGAAACGCTCAAACGCCATTTTCTCAAAAATGGCTCCAAGGTTTTTCTTCAAATTTTTCCAACGGATAGTGGTAATGGCACTGTGTAATATGACGCAAAGTTCATTTTGGGGTATTCTTTTGTCTTTCCTAAAATTACACAAATGTATTTTTTTTCAAAATCTCTCACGCCGCACATTTCAATGCATTTGTATACATTGCTGAATTTGTGAGTGAAAGCTCTTCAAATTAATTCAAATGAAGTTTCTCCAAAACTCAATAATTCCTGTGAAGAAGAGCTTCAAACGTTGCATTTATAGCAAGCTTAACGCAATTTTCTTAAAAACGGTTCTAAATTGTTCAATGAAAATTGCTATTTAGAATAAGGTTTTGGCCTTCTTTAATATTTTTAAAATAATATTTCGAGGTTAGATTTATAGTTTGAGCGGCGATAGATGGCAGCTGGCAAGAGGAAGAGGCAAAACCGTAAAGCCAGTCCACACTAAGGAAATTAGAAAACTTAGCTACGAGAAAGTCTGTGCCATTCTGTAGCATCTCTAGTTTCGCTCTGCATGACATAACTTTCTCTATACTACGTATATACGTACGTATACGAGAAAGTAAAAATGTTATCTTCACAATTGTAGTTGTAGGAAGACCCCGAAAAAATTTTGAATTTTTTGCAATTTTCAAAAAGTTAAAATTTTCAACACGAGATATGCACCATTCTCTTAAGCGTTCTGTACACTATCCGAGGTCAAATTGGATCAAAAATGTTGGTGATTTTTTTATTTATTTTGAATATGTCCCACCGACTTCATGTAAAGTATCCCTCAAAATTAAAATATCGGTTTCACATTCAAGAGGCAGCGACATCAGCTATATTGATTGGGGAATATCAATTTTGGAGAAAATCAGCTGAACGTTTAGCCGCTAATGCAACGGATAGTAGCAAATGCAATTTTCTAAAAATATTTCCTACGCCTTTAATTTGCACATTTCCAGCAATTTCTATTCACAATTGCTATTGCATTTTTTCTTCCGCTCCAAATTTTCTGCTTAAGAGAGGAGTACACCCTCGCATATTCTTAGAAGCATCCTCTTAAGCGTCCATTACACTATCCGACAACAAAATTTAATCAAACTATTTAGTGCACTTGTTAAAAAAATTAAAATATAGGTTTATAATTCAAGGGGCCACCAGCGAGATGTATTGGGAATATCAAATTTGGAGAAAATCCGCTGAAGGATTTAGCAGCTAGCTTTGTCGACAGAGACGGACTCTCAGCGGACGGACCGACCGACCGACCGACGGCGGGCGGGCGGGCGGACAGATTTTTGGGGCATCAAGGACCACATGGTTTCTGGCTACACGTGTTAGATTTTTATCTATCTTTAACATCTTTTCATTACCAGGGCTCGGCAATTCGAAATGTGTTGAAAAATGGCCGTTTTTCCCGCAGCATTATATAACCTTCTCTATACTGCGTAAGCAGTAGGTGACACAGGGTGACCAGCAATCTGTCTTTTTGGAATTCAAGGCTTTTCCCAGATTTTCCAGGTTCTGTTTCGCACATTACAACGCTTATTTTTTCTTAACCGTACTGCGTTACTCACGCATTTTTCTTTCGCAACTGAGTACTACAGTGTAGAATTTTGTATGAAAACGAACATTAAATAAAATACTGAGTTTTTTTATTTCTAAGAAGCATATGTTGCTAATTAATATTCAGAGTCTTGAAATGCTTAAGAAAGGGTTGTTTTTACAGCCTGAAAGTCGATATCGGAGCTGATGTCAACGCAGGGTTTGAAGTGCCGTATTGGATTTCGGAAAATGTCTCTCCTACCGTGAATAACCGTTTTCAACTCGCAAGTAAGAATATTTTTTCAAAACGGATATTCTGCTGTCGATATTAGGCCTACTAACCGGTTCTGACCAATGTAAGGACAACTTAGGTTACAGTCATCCTGAAAAGTCGCTTAATAACACTAAGATTTTCATTTTTAATAATACTTTTGAATTTTGGAATGAATAATTTCATATTCAAAAGATTACATAATCGATTTTGCAATACAACAATTTTAAAAAGTTGTTCAGTAATAGTATTTAGGATCATTAAAGTTTTCATGCCGATTTAAATTCTGTTACGAGATTACGGATTTTTTTCAAAACAAAGATTTTGTTTCTTATGCTTAACACAGTTTCAACGGATATAGATAACATCCAACCCTTAGACTGCCATGTATATCAAATTGTTCCCGCCAGGTGACACCGTATGTATAACTCTGATGCACACGCTGTGGTCTTGTTGGAGGTACGCACAGGTTCAATGCAGGTTTCTCGCTTTTCTAGCATGAAGAGTTGGCCTGAGGGAAACTTATTGTACTTAGCGACTTGAATTTTTATCATTAGATGACAGAACGATGCATTTCTAATATTTCCTCTGTCGTGAAGTTACTTAGTGAAGCGAAAAAGGGGCGTAGCCTGGCAGGGTAATTTAGAAATAAATATACGTGGTAGGGTTAATCTGATTTATATCTGTTTAGATTACGTTTTATTTTTAAAATATCAAAATGTTTAAATGTTTTCAAACTTTCAGACTAGTCCAGCATAATATTAAAATAGAACTGGGATCCACAGATATAGTGCTGATAGCTGTGATCTCTAATGAATACAATGAAACTGAAGACAATGACAACTTAACCAGTTTCTCCATTTGTTAATTGTAAACATTAACATGGTAACATGTGACAACAATGAAAATGATCTTAATTGATTTTTCATATGACCACAAAATGCATATAATTGTATTTACGTTTCACCTAGGTCGTTTCGCTTGACCATATATCAAAATGTTCCTTAAATTTTGACCGACTGGTGCACCTTGCCATCGACGACTCGTTAAACTCTTGATGTGAGGTTAGAATGCATCAAACGCTTACACTGTATTTCGTTGACTTTGTTATTTTATTCTTTTTCAGTTAAAGTGGGGCATGTGTGATGTACGCACATGTTTCCTTGAGCCCGGGAACACTTACCTTCATTTATTTACGAACATTGTTAACAAAATCTGACAACCAGAAATGTTCGCTCCCGTACAACAGAAACTATTTGGCATCGAAAAACGAGCTACAGATTTGATGTTAAGGTCCTGACCTCAAAATAAACAATCCCTCTACTCTCGCATCCTGCGAAATGAGGGTTCAAGAAAAAGCGCGCAGATATTAATAAAGGCTTCAGACTTCTTTACAATTATGTTTCTTTTCATTAAATTAATATTTAGGTGTATATAAGTAAGAAAAGTATATTGACGATGTTAATAAAGAAAGAAAACTACATAATGGACGGAATTCAGCGCGCGAGTAGGCCTACTCGCGTTACGAATGGCCGCGCGAGTGACAAAATGCTAAAAGAGAAATAATTCTGATGCATAACTTTTGAGCACTGGTTAAAAAAAAGTCCAGAACAAGCAATTTCTCAACAAGAAAATCATTTTTATGACTTCTGGACGATGCTCAGTAGCAAAATGTCGAACGCGATGTCCCTGAAGATTTTAGAAGAAATAGAACCGCATCCAGAATGCCTTTCAAATAGCAATAAGCCTCTAACGCCCAAGCAGCAGTTACTTGATAGATTTCAGCTTGTGGTCGGCGATTTGCAATGGAATTTTGACATTCTTAGGATACACTACCTAGTTTGCACCTACACACGCGGCAGTATATGAAGTCGTGTGATGCGTAAGTCAAGGACTATGCAATTCTCAAGCATACATGTGGCACTTCTCACACTTCGATTTTCACTCGCCATTATCATGTACTGAATTGAATCGAACACTTTACTGAATACGATGCCGTATGTAAATTTGTGATGTTAGGAATGAATCTGAAAATAAAAAATCGCTGTTTTCAAATCAAATTCCTGGTTCTTCAAGTATTTTTCAAATTCCCGTTTTTTGTTTGTTTTTTGTTGTTGTTTTTTTTCGGTTCTTAAGGATTCCAGGTTCGCTGGCCACCCTGAAGAAAGCAAGAATCTGTATTCAATATTATAGTTGTACAAGACCCCGAAAAAAACTTTGAACATGTGCAATTTTAGAAAAAGCAGGGATTTTAACGAAAATGAGACGTCATTTTCTTAAGCGTCCTTTACGCTGTCAGAGGACAAATTTTAATAAAAAAATTTGGAACCATTTTCAAGAAAATTTTGAAATTGTTATTGAGGCTTCATATACAGTCCCACTAAAATCAAACTCAGAGGACTTCGAGTTTATCGATTGGAAAAATCAATTTTGGAGAAAAGCGGTTGAACGGTCGAACGGACGGACGGGCGGACAGACATTTTGCCGTCAATCGATTTTTCGGTATCAAGGACCAACAAAACATGAATTCGACTACACGTGTTAGAGGAAGTAGTTTACTGCATTTACGGGCTAGTTTTTATCTAAAATAAATAAATACAGGCTCGGCAATAAACATTTTTCTATGGAAAATTCGCCGTTTTCAGGTGCACGATTACAATACTTTCTCTTCTTACAAAGAAAGTGCGAGAAATGTAATGAGTCCTACAACAACGTATACAAATGTGCAATAAACACTAAAATTATTTTACGAACTGTTGCAGCCATTTTCAAAATATATTTATTTTTTCATAAATGTTTTTAAACACTGAAAAGGGTAGTCTTTTATTTCTCTAACCTTAGCTCAGTAATCGAAAAAAATTGGAAAAATTTCGCAACACCCGATGTTTTGAGAGTAAAGTTTTGAGATATTTTTCGTAACTGTTCTCGTGTTCTAAGTCACAATATTATTTTCAATTTTTTACTTTAGAATTTGGCGACGAGAAAATATTTTTGATACAGTAAAACCTGTCAAAGGCGGAATCGTCTGGGTCCAACATTTTCTTCTGTTTTGTGGAGGTTGGCAGCTTATTCAGGTTTGCAATAATAATTCTGAATTTAGAAAACGCAATCTTCAAAGACGAAATAGATTGTATGAATAGTTTATCTCAACTCAAAATATTTCAAAGAAACTAAAGACTCCCGGAAGAATCACAGCCGAATTCAGACATACAGAAATGCAACACGCAACAAAAGCTGTTTTCAACGGTAGTTAGCAGTGCTGTTATTAATTAACCACTCTGAGAAATATTGCCAATCTATTCTATTGTTGTGGATTGATGTTTGCTTGTTGTCTTCAATAATGAATGAGCAGATTACTAGTAGAACTGGTGAATGATCAGACGAGAGATCTTGTAACCAGTAGGTATGAACGTAACTTAGGTTTACTCCTTTTGTAATAAAGAAATCTAATATATCAGGAATTTTGTTAGTGCCTGTCGGCCAATAAGTGGGTTGGCAAGAAGAGTACGTGGATAATCTTTTGTTTATTATAGTGTCATATAGAGATTTACCTTTCGGAGAGGTTAGCCTGGAGCCCCACAAAGGATGTTTGGAATTGTAGTCACCGCCAGAAATAAATCGTGGTCCAAGTGTTCTGAAGAAGCTTGCGAATTGTGAACTATGAATGTTCCGAATGCATCGCTTACTTGAATGGATGTTGCCTGCAAATATGTGGTGCTATATTGAGAATTTAAGTGATGTTTAATTCTTTCCCCAACAAGTATAGCTGTTCCTTCATGTTCTGTACCATTCGTATGATTTGTATAATATATGTTGTACCCTTATTGGTGAAATGAGTTTCTGAAATGAGAATGAGCATAATATACGTATTTGTTAACTGAAGAAAACATTATTTCATCTGGGTGTTGTAACAATCCGTTGGCGTTCCAAGCTGCTATCTCATATGATTTGTTCATAATTTACTTAGCAGTTTTGGCACAAGATTTAAAAGTGCACTTATTTGTTCTGCTTGTCTGCTGAGTATAGTTTCAAATCTTTCGAAAGACTATTGTATTATTGAAAATAATTGAGTATTAGAGTCCGTGTTTGTTGAATTATTGTTCAGACTATCCTTCTTTTATGAGTTGTTTAGTGTTTGTGCATAAGTACTTCGCTGATATAAATTATTTTTCGAAGTAGTCTCATGGGAAGTTCTTACTGTATTCATCTTGTTTTGTGAAGCACTGTAGTTTGAATCTTGTGGAATTTTCGACGCCTGTGGATATTTTTTAGTACGAATTTTTTTTTATAAATTCCACATCCTTTATAAATTACTGTATGGTGACCTTCACAAAGGGCGCATTTTGCAGGCATCGTCTGGTTTTTCTTGTTAGTATCGCAAATTTAGGTCATTTCGTGGCGCTGAGTGAAGTCGCTTGCCTTTCACCGTGTTCGATTCTCGTCGAATCTCATGTGAAATTTGTTCCAACAAAACGAGCTTGGCTGCTTCACAAGGGCGAGTCCAACCCCTATGAAGTGTCCTTAACCCTACCTATATCTTTATTCCTTCCCAATACTTGCCACTGGGTAGTGACGCAGGAGCGCGTGGTGGGAGATGCGTACGCGGAGATGCTACCTGGCGGTCCTCTTGACAACTCACTGCGACGAGACGTGACGGACATTATAGTCATAGAGGATTACTCCAGAATTTAAGAAAGCGCTGTAGTTAATGGAGGATTACTCCGAAAGCGCTCAACGCCCCCTCCCCCCCCAAGGGGCTTGGAGACGCGTTGCGTCAGTTGTAGACGCAACACATTTTCACACAAAAAGTTCTGCTATTGTGATTATCACCGCACACTACGCACCGATATGGATGGTTGCAATAGTGCTTCGTGTGCTCCCAACTTTGGCAGCGATGGTATTGCACAAGATCTCGCTTTACTGTTGGAACTTCAATTATTATTTTGGTATTTTGAAGGCACTGCAATTTATAAATATCTTTGCTATAATCTTTTTGTTCCAAATCAATAAAAAAATACCGGTAAGGGAGCTTTTGTTGCACGGTGTTTGGAGTTATGAATGTTTCTTACAGTATGACCGTTGTCTTCTATTTCTGCTTTCAGTTCATCAATATTTATTGTAGGATGCATATTTTTAAGACTATCCTAAATGCTCTTTCTCGTTTTAGTCGATAGCTGTGAAACAATTTCCTTTAATTTTTAGTAAGTGATCGATAAGCTTCTGTTGTTGCCGGTAAGATCTTAAATTTATCGCGACCCACGAGCTTGCAGCAGAATTCTTCATTCTTCACCGCTTACTGTAAAGTTTCTGACATTGCGTGGAAGATATTTACCCCAGGGAGAAATATTGGTGGTAGCTTTTGCACCATCTGAATGTTGCTGGGTTTGTGACATTCATCGATTACTTTATCATTGGATTCGTCATCAATTAGTTCGAGATTTGAAAATCTATTGCATGATATTAAGCCACTTATATGTACACTTTGGCGTTTTCACTGTTTTTGTCTCTCAGGGCTGTGAGATTTACATCTCTTGTGCTTGCTTACCACAACTTGCCATTTATCAGTGTTGCTGTTATTACTTAAATTACTGTTGGTTGGTTGTTCGATTACGTACTGGATTTGTTACATCGGTTAAACTTGAACTTGACTGTACCATAGAAGGGAGAAAGAGCAATGGAAAAGATATCACTGTTCCTTGTGGTATCTGAAGTAAAATGAGTTCTCCCTGCAGATATTGTTGTTGAAGAAACAACTGAGTTTGTTTCAGCTTGACTTGTAGACGAATCCATTATGAATTCAGATTCTGACTGAGATATGTTATCGTGGCCATATCCATTGCTTCTTATGGAATCAACATTATTTTCTTGAAAACGCCAGTTGAATCAGAATAATATGAACAGGAAATTGATCACGAAAACACTACACACTAGTCAAAACATAAAATGTGGCCGCACAACTTGACACAATGAGCTAACGTACAACTTAGAAGTCACGAGACATCGCGGAGTAGCGGACACGTCCTCTCACCTCCAGCGATCGCAAGAGTGGGTTTCCATCAATTAGATACTTGAACTTCATAATACAACTTAATATGTAGTATTTATCAAGATTAAAATAATTCCAACACCATTAATTGTAAAAATTAACAGTTCTCGAAGAAAACTTACTTGTTTACATTCAAGGTCTCCTAACGATCTGTTGCTATACTTGGATTTTTCTAATGTGGCATCTGTGGGTAGTATCTCCAAGATGGAATTCGGCGTGACTTTTTGTGTCATTCTCAGTCCTGCCGCTAGAGTCGCTTGATCTGCAGCATTGCTTGACACGGTCGCGATCTTGCGGCGGAACCAAGGACGCAAAAAGTCGTGACGAATTCCATCTCAGAGATACTACCCACAGTTGCCACATTTTAAAAAAAGGTATAAATATAGGGAAAAAATTCCTCTAACACGTCGTATCACCCGAATTCATTTTTGTCCGTCCATATCGAACTAGAGGAGCTATAGAATGGCACAAACTTTCTCGAAGCAAAGTTTTCTAATTTCCTTGGCGTGGACTTGCTTTACAGTCTTGCCCCATCCTCTTGTCAGCTGCCATCTATCGCCGCCTAAAGTACATTTTTTTTATATTTGGTAAATTTTTCGGTTTCGTAATAGTAGAGGCGAAATATTAATTTAAGAATATGAAAGAAGAGTACAACCTCGTCCTAAATAGAAACTTCCATTGAAAAATTTGAAGCCGCGCCAAATTCGCGATAGTTGAAGCTCTTTTTCACAGGAATCCATGGAGTTTTCGAAAAACTTAATTTCAAGTCATCTGATGCACATCCACTCACAAATGCGATCATGTATACAAAACGGAAATGTGCATATTCCCGGAGATATTTCACGGAAATGTGCATATTAACGGCGTGAAAGATATTTCAAAAAAATTACATTTCTGTAATTAAAAAAAAATAAATACACCAAAATGAGCTTTGCGTCATTTTAAACAGTACAATTAGCACTATCAATAGGAACGTTTAAAGAAAAAAGTTTGAACCCTTTGTGAGAAAATTGCGTTTGGAATTTATGAAAATGCGGAATTTTGAGCACATTTTAATATATTGAGTTTTCGAGAAACTATATTTGTCACTGCTTAAAGCACATGTACTCATAAATATAATATTGTGAATAAATTGCCTTTAATGATATCGACGAGAGAGGCAAGTCAAAAAAAATTTGTAATTTTTAAAAAATGAAAAGAATAGATCAATGTGGGGTTTATTTCACGGTATAGGGTTCGTTTGGCACTAATGCAAAGAAAAAATTTGGAGCTGTTTTTGAGAAAATTTTGAAAATGTCCGGGGAGCTTCATGGAAAGTACTCCCAAATTTACAAGAATGTTTTTCAAATTTTCAAAGCTTCAACGAGAGCCAGATGGACAAGGGTTTCTTCAGTTTGGAAAACATCTTACGCATAGTTTCGGCGCTAGTGTTTACAGACGGACGGGCAGACGAAGGTTTGCGTTCAATTGGTTTTTCGGCATCAAGGACCCATCAAACAGGGCTACACGTGTTAGAGGATTTTTTCTCTTCATTTCGCAACTGGATTTATCCCTTTTCTCGTTATTAGGGGCCGAAAATGAATTTTTTCTCCCGAAAATTCGCCGTTTTTTCGCGCAGCATTACATAACTTTATACTACGTATATTACTATATACGTACGTATACGAGAAAGTAAAAATCGATTGACAGCAAAACGTCTGTCCGTCTGTACAGAACGCTAGCGCATAAACCGTTCAGTCGATTTTCTCCAAAAGTGATATTCCCTAATCGACTGATGTCGCGGCCCCTGGAATTTGAAACCAATATTTTAATATTGGGAAGTACTTTACATGAGGTCCCTCGGACATTTTCAAAAAAATTTCACCAAAATTTTTGATTAATTTTTGTTGATGGATAGTGCGAAGGACGTTTAAGAGTATGGTGAAGATCTCATTTTGAATTCCCTGATTTTTCGAAAATTGAAAAAAAAATCTACAAAATTGAAGAGAAGAGACTTTTACCTCAGACAAATTTTGTTGCACAAAATTAGCTCCTGAGAAATGGTTATGTACATTTTTTGAAGAAAAAGAAACAAAATTGTACATTTTCAGAAACGCTCAAATGACATTTCTCATGAACGGCTCCAATTTTTCCAAACAAAAAGTTACTGTCTATATGAAATGTCTCGTAAATTTACTGCTAATTCCCTTTCCTACCCCTTAGAGCAAAATTTCAATGTGCATTTTCCCATTTTCGGTATGTATCCCGAAAACTGAGTAAATTTTCGAAAGGAAATTAATCGTCTCTGAAAACCAATAAAATCTACTAAATGCATTTTAATTCATTTCAAAGGTGCAATTAGATTTAGATTAATATTTAAAGTCAAAATTATTACTGAACGTTTGCCGGGAGTAGGCAACAATGATCTTAACAAACATGGCAGGGTAATGACGGCCAGAGAGGCCAAGGTGAGGGAACAGGCGAACAGACAGCGGGCAGACGGAAGGGCAACGAAAGACAGGGACGGACGGACGGACAACCGAAGGCGGGGGCAACCGACAGACAGACGGAAACAGACGGGCGGACAACCGAGAGACGGCGGCAACCAACAGACCACGGACGGACGGACAACCCACGGACAACGGACAGATTGACTGACAGAAGGACGGAGAAAGACAGACAGATGTTTTAAAAAAACACATTTTCGGTATCAGGGGCCCCAAAACCTGTATTTACGTTAATATCTAGACGTTAATTTTCAATAAGCATGGAATGGGCAGTGCGACCGCTCCCAGGCCCCGGCAGTAAGGGGGGGGGGGGCACAAATTCCATGGAAACGTAAAAGCAGCCCAAATAACAACCCAGACAGAAGAAATACAGAAAGAAACGAAAGGGAAAGCAGCAGGAATGGGGGACAACTACCGCATATTCACTGTCGTTCTTGTTTGCGAGACACACTACACGAGAATGAAATCCACGAGCATCCCGTGCATCAAGAACGTACTCAAAGAGAGAGGCGACTCGATATTCTGCTAGCCAGTAACCCTTGCTGCAAGCAGATAATACTGCTCCAGACTTACTTTCCTTCCTTTGTTCGCTATCATTCGGAGTCTGTCTTCCTAAATATAAAGAAACGAACATGGACGCTGTCGATCGTCAATGAACTCGCCAAACGAGCATGCTCGCACGAATCACCAAACTGACCTTCTGTCAAGGCGTGAAGCTTGGTGACAGGCCGTACTGAGATGCAAATTTATCGAATTTCTCGGCACGGCGTCCTCAACGTTGCATCGGCATCATCTCGATCAGGTTTTTCGTCCAGTTTCCTGATCCATTGAGCAAATGCTGAGATGGCCCTTGTTTTGCTTCTGGACATAAATGTAACTTCATTTCTGTGCACGTCTTCTAGAATTCAGTGGGAAATACAATTATTCAAATTATCGTTTCCATGTTGTCGCGGCAGGAAGTAATAAGAGCCAAAATTTATTGCTTATTTTCTTTGAAAATAGATTTTATTACATGGGAGTTTTTTTGTTGTTTTTTCTCCCTTTCAAAATTCAAAATTTATTGCTTATTTATCCTTGAAAATGGAATTTATTACATTGGAGGTTTTGTTTTTTCTCCTTTCAAAATTCAAAATTTATTGCTTGTTTATCCTTGAAAATAGGTTTTATTACATGGGAGTTTTTGTTTTTTCTCCCTTTCAAAATTCAAAGTTCAAAATTTAAGTAGTATATGACTTGGTGTAGGGATCGCAGAATTTTGAAAATGTGCACACAATTCACTTTTCCACATAGCACGTCATACGCAGTTTTTAACTGTTTTTTTGACGTAAATAAATAAATAAATAAATAAATAAATAAATCTTGCCCTCCTCATGGCCCTTTTCTCTTTGCGGGTCAGCGACATTGACTCGTAAACCCCGTCGAGATTTGGGAGAGACTGAACGCTTAATTGATCACTCGATGGACCATCACTGAGAAATTCGCAGTCATCGCTCTCTTCTCTCTCAGTGCGACCGCCTAGCACAAACTTTATTCCCGCGATAGCTTGGGTAGAGCAAGTAGGAGCGTAGCGTAGTTGGGGCTTCGAAACTTGATTCCCAAGAAATTAAATGAGTTTAAACATGAAGATCATTTCAAGTTTGTGCAATATTCAGTCTTCCCGTTAAAAGTATACCCTATGTCATCACGTCACATCCAACAGACATGCAGTCCCAAGAATCAACAAAGCGGGGCCAAAAAACGAAAGCTGTCGGTGGATCGAGGACGTCAACTGAAAAGAACTTGAGAAAAAGTACCTAAAGTAACAGTTTTTCTTACAAAGCCAAACGACAAAATATGCTCAAAGATACAGGAAAAATTGTTTGATTAAAAAAAATTTGATTTTTCCTTCAAATTAAATTTGTTTCCGATATTTGGGTCTTTCAAAAGGTCGTGTACATTTTAAAAATATTTTAGTAGTTTTCGCTCAATATTGCGTGACATATGTGCGATTTTCAAATAACAAAAACAAGATTTTCTCGAAAACGGCACGCAATTTTTTCTTTAAACTTTTGGTAGGGATAGTGGTCAATGTACGCCATAAGATGACATATATGATATTTTGCTCTATTCTTTTGTTTTTTCAAAAAATACAAAAATGTATTTTTATTGACTCTCTCTCACGTCGTTAATATTTATATTAGTGGTGATTTCTTCACACTATAGCATTTACAAATACATATTATACAAATGATGTCTTATAAAGTTTCTCGCAAACTCAAAACTTTTCTGTGAAAACGAGCACAAATTCCCGCATTTTCAGAAACTTCTAAACGCTATTTTCTCAAAAACGGCTCCAAATTTTTTCTTCAAATTTTTCGTACGCTAGCGGCTAAACTGTACAGCCGATTTTCTCCAACATTGATATTCCCAAATCCATCTGACTGATGTCGCCACCCCTTGAATTTGAAACTGATATTTTAATTTTGGGAGGTACTTTACATGAAGCCATTGGGACATTTTTAAAACTATCAAAAAAATGGCTCCAACATCGTTAATTAAACTTAAACAAAACTATTTCAAATTAATCTTAATGTAATGTTCATTAAAAAATCATTATTTTTCGAAAATTGAACAAAAATTTAAAAAATTTTCGGTGTCTTCCTAAAACTTCAATTATGAAGATAAACATTTTTATCTTAATGAAATGTGTTCATAAAAAGCATTAAATATAAGGTCACATTCAATTTTTCAAAAACATTATTATTTTGTGTGAAATTTTTTGTCAAAATTTTTATTTTGCTTTAAACCATTTTCTCTTAAAGACAGCACAAATTTTTTTGAATGAATTCGGACCTTAGATACTATAAAGGGCATGCAAGAGAAAGGTGAAGGTCTCAGTTCATTGTATATGCCTGATTTTGCGAAAATTGTATTTTTTTCAGCATCTACACTTGTGAAGTGACAATTTCTTCCTTAATGAAACATGTTTATCAAAAACAGATCTTCAAATAAGGTCCAGTTAAATTTTTTGAAAAAATTAGAATTTTTTGTTGCCTGCTCCGAATATATTGCACTTTGTGAGCATAATTCCAGGCAAGTTAGAATTTGTATATTATTTCATATTTCTTTACTCGTTTCTTACATTTGACCATTTGTTATGCATTTTCACATTAATCTTTTAGATATAATTTAAAACTTAAGAGACCTGCACTATTCTTTTAAACGTCCATCAGACTATCCAACAATAAAATTTCATCAAAAACAAAGGATATTTTGAGAAAATAATTGTTAAAAAATTTCAAATTGCCTATATTTTACGCAAAATTACGCGAAAAATACTCAAAGTTTCAAAAAATTGTGCATAACCTTCTTTCAAAATCTTTCTGTAAAGAACAGATTTTATTAAGGAAAAAAACTTTATTTTTAATATTTTAGTTGTAGGAAGACGCCAAAAATATGTTGAATATTTGCAATTTTCGAAAAATCAGTTTTCAACAAAAATGAGACCTGCACCATTCTCTTAAATGCCCTTTACACTAACAAAGAACAAAATTTAATACAAAATGATGATGAAGCCTTTTGTAAATTTTTGAATATGTCCCAGGGGTTTTATGTAAAGTATGGGTTTCAAATTGAAGGGAATGCGACATCAGTCAGACCGATTGAGAAATACCAATTTTGAAAAATACCAATTTTGGAGAGAATTGGCTGAACGGTTTAGCCGCTAGCATTGTTCACAGATGGACAGTTGAACGGACAGACCGACAGACGTCTTGCTGTCAATCGATTTAATGGTAGGAAGAACCCACGAAACATGAATTCTGGCCACACCACGTGTTACAGGATTTTTTTCTAAATTTAACATCTGCATTTATCCACTTTTCCGTTGCCAGGGCCCTGTAATAGGTTTTTTTCTGCCGAAAATTCACCGCCTTTTTGGGCATCATTACATAATATTGTCTCTACCTTGGAAGCGAGAAAGTAAAACGTATAGGGCCCTATAGACTTTTCAGAGGCTAGCTAGTAAATGGTTATAATTTGGAATGGTTATTTGCATATTTCACATACATGTACGTATATTTCAAGATCCAACATTAATGCTTGTCCTGGGTCACATAACCAATGGAGTGACTTAGTCAACAAAACAGAACTTGTGTATTTTTGTAAGCATGTACAACAAATACTTGTTGTGAGTGGAATAGCTTTTAATGACCTCGAACTTGCAAGGCAATCAGATGCTTCACTACATAAATCCAATTTCAATATGAGGCTCCCACCTTTTGTCTACGTGAATTAGCATGAAACATCCCTGAGTCTGTACAATGTATAATTTCCTAAACATTTTATTTCAATGTTCATAACAAGACTCCAGCCTATGTGATTAACATGAAACATCTTTGAGCCTTTCCAAAGCAAAACTGACACTTAACAATGTTAGACCCAAGTTTTTGCTGGGGACACTAATCTAACCCACACCACATACGCTCACCCACTTCATTGTTCTAGACAATATTGCGCTGCACCTGTGGTGTTGGCAATCACATTATGGTTCGCAAAATTACTTACACAAACTTATAATTGTGAGACTGGCAAAAGAATTCATCAAATGAACCATGAATACAGCAAATAGTCGTAGTAAGTAAACAACACGGTTTTCTTCCCAAGCAGTGACTTTTTTTTTGCTTTCTTCTAATGCATTTATAAATCTAATTTATCACAATCATCCTAATACATCCACTTACCAAGCAGTATACTTTGTTTTCTTGTAGAATCCATCTTCCTTGAGCCCAAATGAAACAGCAGTAGCTTGTACCAAAGTCCCATTCAAGCACGTTTCTCCCCCAGTATCATTGGAACAGAAACCAGAGAGAACAAGGGTGCCCTTCAGATCTTCCACTGGGTTAGTCACATTCTGAGGTGAGTAGATAGTTGCGTCAGTTGAGTTGGCAACATCCCGAACAGGGGAGACGTATGCCACTGGTCTCCACTGCAGGTATCCACCTTTTGCAGATCCTGCACTGTCAGGAGTCTCTACATCTACCAGCTGTATACAAAGAGCAATCATTCATTAACATACTTAAAATGGCATTATGCATAAAAATGAATGCTACATCTATTATGTTGCAATTAGTAACTTTGTGATCAGAAGTAGTTTTTTGTGTAATTTTCTTAAGATCAAAGAGGAAGTTATTTAATTTTCTACGAATTTACTGATATACTGGAGGTGGGGTGGGGGATGATAAATGTTTCAAAAAAAAGTAGGTAATGGTCCCTAATATTTACAGTCGATTGTACCTAGTGAACTTCCAGTTACCGTGCGTTGAAATCACAGGTCCCAATCCACACACGTAACAAATTTATTTCTCTCATAAGCATCAGAAGATTCAGTTACAGTGAACTCTCAACATCAGTTCTAATGAACATGGTAAATGCATCTTCCAGGAAAAAAGATTGTCTTAGTACCATTAATTCATTTAACACTGTAAGTTTGCAGGAAGAGGGTGTTGTGAATTTTTGTTAACATTTATGGTGTGTGAATGGCATTAAGAAAAACACCTCAAAGGAAATAGCTCATGAATGACAGTTCTATCCAGTCCAAAGATTTCATGGGCAGAGACCACAAGTTGAAAAACTAATGAAATTCAATCTAGTCAGGACATTAAGAACATGGGAAAGGGTCCTCCACAACAGAAGAAAACAAAATTGATGACAAAGATACAAAATAATTAGACTGCTACCACAGAACAACAAGCATTGAAGGGTGTTAAGACAAAAAATCAGAGAGCGATGAAATTCCCCGATTTTTCTTGATTTTCCAGAAAGTGGCCACCCTGCATAAGTCCTGAGATTCTAGGCCATGTAACTTCTAATTTAGAAAATAACAAAAATTTCAGAAAAATTAGAAATGTGTTGCAGATTGCTAATATTTTATTAAGAGGTTTTGTATACCATCTACAAATCACCAGTGATATGCACCTAGACTAGGGGACACATCTCTCACATCTCACTGTTATACCCACGAATAATTTGTTTGAGGTTAGAAAGTGCTTTCTCTTAATACTATTTGTATTTCCTTCGCTATGCTTTGATGGATAAAAAAACTTTGTCTTGTTCTTTTGTAGTGTTCTTTTATATCAAATAATAATAGACACAAATGATTGCAGCTATTCAGTTGTTACATATAACACAGGTTTTAGTGACCACACAGCACAAATTCTCAAACTCGAATTGGACACTAAAGTTATTAGGAAACACTTTATAGAGAAACTCGAAACTTCTCTCAGGAAAACCTTGACAAATTCAACTCCCTAATAAGTTCAGAAAACTGGGAGGAGGTGTACAAAGCAACAGACACAAATACCAAATTCAACTTATTCATAAACATATTCCAAAGTTATTTCAACACTGTTTTCCCACAAACACTGAAGAAAATAACAAGCAAAACCACAAATCATGGATAACTAAAGGAATCAAAACATCATGTGAAAGGAAACGAAACATGCATGAAACCATCCTTCATCACGAATGTAGTTCCGATTTCATTGCTTATTACAAAACATACAAAAGTATCTTAAAGAAAGTAATTAAACAGGCCAAACTGTTAATGAATGATCGACACATTGCCAAAGCACGAAACAAAACAAAAGCAATGTGGAACATTGTAAAAAATACTCTAAAAACAGAAAACAGAAACACCAAAACATTGAACTTAACTACAAGAACAATGTTCTGCAACCCACAGCAAGTAGCAAACACTTTCAATAGACATTTCTCAGAAATTGGAGAAAAGTTAATACACTGCAATTCTGTAAATAATATAAATATGCAGTCGAATATACCCACATCACCAAATGCAAAGTCCATATATATCTCTGAAACATCACCTGCAGAAATACAGAAAATCATAAATAAAATGAAAACAAATTCTCTACAGGACTGGATAATATCCTGACATACTCATTAAACATTCAGCAACATATATAATAGAACCGCTCACACACATTTGTAATCACTACTTAATGACAGGTAGCTTCCCGGAAATTCTCAAAAAAGCAAAAGTTAAGCCACTATTCAAAAAGGCAACACCCACAATATCATGAATTACAGACCAATATCCTACTAATTCAAATAACATATTGACAGAGGCTCAACATGGATTCAGAAATGGTAGATCAACAGACACTGCTATCTTCACCTTTCTAAATAACATACTTCTTGCTCTAGATCAGAAAGAAATTCCCATCGGTTTATTTCTAGATTTATCAAAAGCATTTGACATTATTGATCATGACATACTGTTATTCAAACTTGAAACTTTGGGAATTAGAGGCATTGCACATCAATGGGTAAAATCTTACCTTTCAAATCGTTGTCAAGTAGTCACAATCAAGCATGTTAGAGATAAAATGATTTCAAGCCATTTTTCCCAACCTAGAATGATAAATTATGGAGTCCCACAAGGATCAATCCTGGGCCCTATGCTATTTCTCTTGTACATCAACGACATGCCCTTGACTCTACAAAAGAGCAAATGGTCCTATTTGCAGATGACACTAACATTATCATTAAAGCAAATCCCACATCACAGATCTAAAAGCCTCTAACACAATTGATGATAAAACACATGCCTGTAAAAATAGCCCAAAAAACAACTTTCCTTGGATTGACAATTCAAGACAATTTAAAATGGAACTCCCACATCACAGATCTAAACAACAAGCTTACCAAGTCATGCTATGCCATCTACATCCTTAAGTCAAATTCAAATTTGGATACACTACGAACAGTGTATTTTGCAAATGTCCACTCGCATCTAAAATACGGAATCATATTCTGGGGAAACTCCCAGAAAGTATTACACTTTTATCATCCAAAAAAGAATACTGAGAACAATGACAAACACTCACAAACATGAGTCCTGCAAACCACTTTTCAAGAAATTACAAATCCTACCACTCCCATGCATATACATATTTGAAATATTAATCTTCACAAAGAAGACGCTTATGGAAAACAAGGATTCTGTTACTCTAAATACTGATGTTCATAACTATAATACTAGACAAAACAAGAATCTGCATGTCCCACACTGTGAAACTTCACTCTTTCAAAAAAGTACCCTTTTTGAAGGCATCACACTATATAACAAACTCCCTAGTGAATTTAAAAGCTTAAACTCAATACACACATTCAAAATAAATTGAAAGCTTTCCTGTTAAACCATACATTCTACAGTACAAAGGAATACCTACACCATAAACACATATCAACATCAATAAAAACTAATAAAAATAATTTTTTTGTTGCATATTCTGCTGCATGACTTGAAGCCCCCCCCCTCAGCTGATTGATGGATATAAAAGGATAGATCCAGCCCAAGCATCCATCTCATGAAGATTCTCCTTCTTCTCCTTTTTATTTATTTTTGCTCTCAACTTTAGCTTTACCCTACTATTTATAAAATTAATTTGTATTTAGCATGAAAACAGAATTCAATTTTATACCTGTATTGTATTTAATATTTGCATTTAATTTATAGTACATCATAATGTAAGATGAGTACAGTAATTTTTTAGTTTTTTGTATACAGTTAAAAAAGAAGTCCATCATGTACTCATTAAAGGTTAGTCATTAATGAGTTATAAATGTTTTGTATTCTATTATAAAAGCAAAAGTAATTTCCCTTTTCACTTTTCCTTGATTCACACAATTTTTGTTTCGTCTCTTGAAAAGTGAAAAAGAAGGGGTTCTATTCTTCTTACTATGTTCAAATATTTGTTTTATTAAATAAAATTTATTAAACAATTCAAGCAACTTAATTTCCTGTCATAATTACAATTTTGTCTCCCAAAGTAACACAATAGCAAGTTTCCAATGTGTCCACTACAATGCAGTCACTCGGCTCCATACATGGATAATGCCAAGTAAACGATATCTTACAAAAACATAATGGTTAAAGTAGAGAATCCAGTAAACTTTAGAGTATACTGAAGTGGTGTGAAAGGGGGGGAAATTGGTTGCAAAATTAGAAATCACTCACATGCAATTTAAAAAATTCCAATTCCTTACTGCAAAACACTGAATATTTCACTTGCCTCACAAATGTAATTTCTGTCGCATTTTATGTCAAATTACTTTTATGGCCAAGTTGTTGCTTTTTTAAGTATTTTTAATGTGAAGACAAGGTTTGGATCTTCATCATTAACATAGTGCAAATTCTGTGCAATGCATAATTACCAATGTATTTTATGTAATAGACTTTTAGTACAGAAACTCACCTCAAACGTACAGCATGATAAACAAACATCTTTTAATAGGTTCTAGAAACCTCTCACTTTATATCTTTAAAATTCCAATTACATCCATCTTACTTTTTCATCTCATTTCACTAAATTAAACTTTAAAGTTTCCATACCACTATACAATGAACAACAGAGTTCACAGCAGATACAACACTATCAACCACTGAAAACAACCCCTCACAACATAACTTCCCCTTGTACCCTCCACCATGAATTTCTCCTCTGCCTAATTTGTGGAACTCAATTGAATTGAATGGACTGAATCTGTTCCCTCAAGGTTGCAATAGTAGTTCTCTCTATTTATTGTATTGATATGCAACCAATCAAAGAGTGAATACTTTCAAATCCTCACAAAAAAGTGTTACTCACAGTGAAGACACCTGGCGCATGCTCGTCATCCAAACTCTGACGTTCCACAATCTGGATGTTGCTAGCTGTGTGGTCAGATCCCACGAGTACCAATTCCAGTGCAAAGCGAGAGTTGCTGAAAGATGGTTCTGTTGTGAGACCATCAATAACAAAATCCACCTGTGATGTATTGGGTGTATGTAGGAGGTGAGGCAGCATTTCACTGTGGTCCAAATAGCCAAATCCTTTCACCTAAAGAACGTAAACTCACAATTAGCATCAACTATATCTGCTATATCTTGAAAGAAGAAGAAAGAAGGTTACTTCAACGAATAGCCCAACTCCTAAAATGATAATACAACACGTTATTCACTTTTGTAGTCAAGTCTGATGATTATGAAGGTCCCAGACAGCAACAATAACTAAAGTTGTTTTTCGGCAATTCTGACATTTAATTTTAAATTTTATAATACTTGAACATAATAATTACTAAAATTACATAATTCCTCTTTTAAAGTTGAAGGATGCTTAGGTTTCATGAAAGAGACTTCAACATGTGAACTTCAGGTAATTACATTTTTCTCTAAAATAAGGTCACGTCAACTAGTTTCAGAGTGATCATTCCCTTCCTGAATCAAATTTCCTTAATTTTTACTAGTGGAATTTCTTATATTTTCTGTTAAGATTTCTACTCTATTTCAGAATATATAAAGAAAATATTGAATAAAAGCAAGGTAGTACTTGTGTAACTGATTAACCTGCTCTCTGATTTAACTGTGAAAAGGCAAAAGTAACATTATTTGCTTAACAAATAAATATTAATAAAAAACTAGTGGTGCTAAAACAGCACGTACTTTCTCACCTGTACTTTCAAGGAAAATTAAGTGAAAAGTACTCAAATTTTTGAAAAATTGTACCTGATTTTATTTTAAAATCTATCTGTAAAGAACACCTTTCATTACGGGAAAAAATCTCTACCTTCATAAGTGTAGTTGTAGGAAGATGCTAAACACATTTTGAATTTTTAAAATTTTCAAAAAATCAGAAATTTTAACAAAAATGAGACCTGCATCATTCTCTTAAACATCCTTCACACTATCCAACATTTAATAAAAAACGATAGAGCCATTTTTTTGGAAATTTTGAGTGTTCCAGGGGCTTCATGTAAAGTACTATATATGCATGCCAAAAATTTGTCATTTTCTACACAGCAAATACACAACATTCTCTCTACTCTTAAAGGCATTTCTCTACTCTAAGGACTTAATAAAAAGGGAAGTTATAAAACTTAATGTAGGCCATAAATAATGACATAATAAAAATTGTTTAACGGAATCATTAACTTGTATGTCTAAAATTTCCTTTTTTATTTCACTTTATCCTATATTATTATTTGTAAAACATGTAGGACACCAAACTCAGTGGATGGTTTACAACCATGTTTGAGGAGCAGTTTCATAATTTTGACCCTTAAAGATGATACAAACACATTAAATGTTTTCATAAACAATCAGTAAAATTAACACAAACTTTCTTTTCGTTGTTGGAATTATTCTTTAATTACTTTCAACAACAATGCTTTTCAATCAAATTAATTTTTTACTTATTCAAAAGAATCTGTGACTCCAAACGTCTCAGAATATCAAATGTATTATGAACTTGTTAAGTTAACTTAAATGTAGGAGATTCATTCACGAAAAGGAAAACAATCAACAAAGCAAAATTTACAGTCTATGAAAATACCACAAATAAAAGATCTTGTTTCTTATTATAGAATGAAAGGATATCTAATGGTCAACCCAAATATTAATGAATAGTACGACACCGTAATTACACAAATAAGATTTTACACCAATAGAGACACTGCGTGAGCAACGGAGGATTACTCCAACAAAAGCGCTCAACGCCCAACAAGGGTTTAGAGACGTGTTGCGTCAATGATGCAACAAATGCTTATGTTAAGAAAAGTCATACTCACCAACAATTTTACTGTTCCATTTTTTACTATATTCCCATGCACATATTGCTCTGATTTTACACCAATAGAGACACTGCGTGAATCTTGATCAAATACTGTCCTGTTCCACAAAAATTTTTCTGTATTCAAGACACGTACATATGACTCTGACTTATTGGTTTGGTCAAATATTCCCGTGTCATTTACATCATTGAACTCCCACATCTAAAAAGGTTTAAATCACATTTAATAAAATTTAAACAATGCAAAGAAGTTCTTAAACCATTTTCTTATTGCTCACTCTTTATTAATATTGTTTTTAGCACATTCAACATACCAAGATTCACACAGTACAATAATCAACATGGCCAAAGAAATAATCAACTAATATCAAATAATTTATTTACCTTATTAAGCACTATCCCAAATCTGTACAGAGGCTTTTCTGAAAAACTCATGGAACATTCTTCTCTATTGGTAATGCACTCCCAATCAAAACTCACAGTGGCATTATGAGTAGTAAGAGCAAGCAACAAAGACGGTTTCTTTGTTAGGTCCCACACATAATGCAATGTATCATTGGGTCCTTTGGCTTTGATATGTGCTACTCTAAATGTTCCATTGCAAAGAATATCTGAACACCCAGGATTCAACTCTGATGTAATCTGTTAACAAATAATTGCAGTTCCACTAAATAAGAGCATTGTAAAAAAAGTATATATTTCGGTAGATAATCACAATAACCTACCTCTCGTTCCCAGCCCTTCACAGTAGCACAATAATAAGCAACAATCCATAAAGAAGGAATAAGAACGCGAATCCAAGCCATTCTTTTCACTTCAGTTTTACAGTACACAATGGACCATCCCTTCCGATCGTAAACAACAACCGCAGCTCGACTTCTTATCTGATGCTATGAATCATCATCACATGCAAGACGCTTCGACAGCTAACATTGTTGCCCTCTCTATGTCATTTGTACACAGTACCAAATTATCGCAGACACTCTGGGAAGGGCAAAGATGATCCATAAGGTGGCAGAGCTTTCGAAACCTTACACAAGGACTGCGTGGTATTCGTCTTGCAAATGTTGACACATCAACAGCTGAGCGCAGCAACTGCAGCTGGTCGACAGGCGACTGGCGGCGCCCGGTCTGAGCCTAGTTTTTGCTGACATGGCGATGCCGTGCTGGAAGATAAGTGCGAACCCAATAAATGATGCTGATTATTTGTGAAAGAGAAGTGACATTGTGCTGTATGAGCTGACTGGTGAGTGTTAGAACGAAGTTGCACTTGGCTGGCTCGTATGTCGTCTCTAAAA
Source organism: Teleogryllus oceanicus (assembly GCA_964035755.1). Lineage (NCBI taxonomy): Eukaryota > Metazoa > Arthropoda > Insecta > Orthoptera > Gryllidae > Teleogryllus > Teleogryllus oceanicus. Next base: position 98,653,935 of record CAXIVR010000005.1, on the reverse strand, counting down.
TTAAGAAATTTGAAGAATTTAGTAAATGAAATTAGGTTATGAAATGTCCATACATAAACATAAATTTCTTGGTGCTGCTTACAGATCGTACCCTTTAAATACTTTGGTGAATATTTTTTTCTCTGAAATTGTTTTATGTTGTTGGTGAGTTTTATACTAAAACTGCCAAATATAGTGGAAACATTTTTATTACAAAGTGAACCTTTACTGGCTATAAATAGGGTTCAAGTTTCTTTGCTTATCATAAATATTATAAATCCCCAGAGAAAGATTGTATGCAGAAGAGTGGATTAAATAAATCATTGTGGCATGTAAAGCAAAATGTGCAATTTTTGTTTTTATCGCATTTGTTGATAACTGCACTCAAGTTTGTTAAAAAAAATGTCACAAGGTATAAACAAACTGCCATTTCAGGTAAACCTCAAGGTGCAGAATGGGGACCTCTGCCAGCCGGGTTGGGGACTTGGAGTCCAATGAGTACCTGGCACGCTTTGCCAACAAAGAGCACATTTCTCCCAATGATCCTTTCTGGAATAGATTGTTGTCTTTCTCATTCCCACCACCAGCCAGTGTGTAAGTTAACAACTGTTTAATAGCAGTTTACTTTTGCTATAACCTTTATTAAAAAAAATTCATGAACAATTTGAGGTTCATTGTAAATGTGTTCAGTGTGATATCTATCTAATCCTGTCCCTACTTTCATTTAATAAATTGATCATTAAATGCTACATTGCAATGATGCAACAAATACTTGCAAATTTGTTTTGAATGCTTCTCCATTTCTTAAATCATGATTATAAATCAATTTTTGTAAACATATTAACACAAACTTTTAAAACAATTTCAGTGCAGAGAATCGCCGATTAGATGAGCAAGTAGCAGCTGTTTGCCGCAGGCTTCTTGTTAACAATGTGACATCTGGAAATTTAGGATCTTTGTTGCATGTATTCCTTGGGCGGGCTGGTGAGTTGCTTGCATCGGCTCAAACTGACAAGTAAGTGTAATTTGTCTTTTTATTTACTTTTCATGATCGTTCACATTTCTCTTAAAATGCATAAGGTTAAAGATCTATGCAACTTTAACAGCCATTTCATATGCAAATGAGTTCGGGATTCAAAATGGATGAAGTTTCTCCCAAATTGTCATGTTTCATGGACTCTCAACATTTATGACATTTAAAAGAACTCCTTCCCTTCTATTGCAATGCAAGACTTTGGAGCACTAAGCTCCTGAGTCAGAGAATAGTATGTTTTAACCTCTTAACTTACCAATTATGAAATGAAAGGCAGTCCAGAAATTTCCAATTTATTTTATTAGTGATGTTAAGAACTCGAGTATACTTGGGTTTTGAAAAAATTAAAACCCCGAGTATACTCAGGTTTTATGTTAAGTTGTTAATTAAATGTTATAATACATTTTCCCAGAGATCAAGCTGCAAAACACAGTGACTATTATAAGTATAATGGTAGTGTCAATTGCTTAACTACTATTTAATGAGAGGTACAGAAAATGTGATGAAGAATTTGCAAATTAAAAATGTTTTCCATGTTTTGATTTATGTCTGCCATAGATTCTCCAAAATTTTATGAATTGTTTGGGCATCACTCCTATTAGTTATTTAATCAGAGTCCATGACATAACAGAAATATAATTTCTTTGGGGGAAGCAGTATTTTAATTTATTTCTGAAATGTGATGCAAAAATTACATATGATAAATCTTGAGATTCATACCACTATGTACTAGAAGATTGATCTGAAAATTCAACGAGTAACTTCCTCATTAAAACTTACGAATTTCCCATATCTTTAGCAAAGAATGAAGAACTCTCTTCAGATACCATTCAATAATTCTAACTTTTGATACTCTCTTCTTATAGTGGTTGGGGTATTTTACATAAGTGGTCTTTGATCAAAAACATGATTTTTTTTTTTTCATTTCAGTGCAATGTTTGGATGGCAGACATACAATGCGTTACTTATATTGCGTTGTATTTCAAAGTTTCTCGTGGAAAATGTTAAAGAAGAAGACTTAAGTTCGACAGTTTGAAGCAAGACCTCAACTATCAAATGAGAGTAAGAAATAATAGATTTCTTTTTGTTAGGACTTTTTCCAGCTGAAATCAGTGACCCTCAACATCCCAGTGGTTGTCTTGAAACACACATTAGAAACTAACTAGTAGCCTTCTTGGATCCAAGTCTGTCAAATCCAACTGTAAAGCCCGTGAAGGGCTTAATAGTCTCTTATGAAAGATGGAATGAACATCCATGCCCTAGCAGGATTTGAACTTGCAATACATCAGACTTGGATGTGAGTTTGTGTAACGAGTAGGAGGTGGATTTGAACGAAATGCCATTTTTTTTCTTTTTACTTTAGAACAACACCATTTACCAAGAGGTTATATGTCAAAACTTAGAAAGCTGGAACATTGTTTCAAATTTTAATTTGTGAGAAATTCACTGATTGATACACACACACGTTTCTCTCAAGAATTAAAATTTCCTTGTGACATACTGAAATAGAAACATGTAAATTTCTCTATACAGCTACATTTCAGCCTTCTGAGTCCTTATGGTCTTATTTGCATACGGTTCTTGATAGTTGTCATGGGAGGAAAAGTTGTCACAAACCAGCGAGATGAATATATAGTTATAAATATCACAGAGACCACATAGCATCGTAGGCTTTCATGTCCGGAGTCAATATGAGTGAAAGTTTCTGGGCTGGTAGGCCGTGGTCCAGTTGGCATTGAAGAGTTGGCTCTTCAATGCTAACTGGACCACAGCCTATCAGCCCGGAAACTTTCACTCATATCACGGAGACTGTTAACCAGAACTAAATATACTTTGCAGTATCAAAAGCAATTGCTTGTGGCCTGAAATAAATACCAAAGTGAATTGTAAGTATCATTTCCAGGGTCAAGACCTCCTGATGAAGGGGAACCACGCCTCGAAGTGTTTCTGGATGCCCTTGTGGAGCTGGTGGTGGATGTGCCTGTCAAGGATTTCACCTATGCGGTACATGTAGAGGCTGTACACACACTTCTTGCTCTTCTGGCTGGCCCTCTGTACTCACAGCGACCTGCTCACCAGTTTTGTGTGTACAGGTATGTAATTTCGTGTGTTAATCAACAACATACCTTCTGGGAGTGTGTATAGGGACCTTCAATTAAGTGAAAGTTAAACTGGTGACAACCAGTTTTGGCCATCATGCTGCGACCTTAGGGTGAAATACTCGGAGGTGGACTGGAGGAAGGAGGTCCACCGGTGGTCGGACGTCAACGAGCAGAGGGGACTGCGCCCAGACATGACCGGACATCGCGGTAAAATGGATGTTTTCAGGCCTTGTGAAGACATAGGTTTAGGTTGACAAGTATACTAATATAAATAAATTGGCTGTAGCTCTCCACGCCAGGAAAACTGGCTTCGCATTCTTTTTTATAACACCCGCTTCCCGGCCGGGCAAGACTGCTGAGAACCAAAGAGGGTAAAAGAAGCTGTGGAATCAAAATTCCCAAAATCATGAATGCCGACCAAGGTCTATGTCTCCACGAGGACTGGAAACCTCTCTTTCACTGCGACGCCCTGTCACATTAGAGCGCAGTTCCTATTGCTCCGATCACGACCACGAGTGGACCCCCTTCTCCCACTATGCCTGGGGACCTGTCGCCTAATTGGCCGATCGCCTGGCCATCCAGCTGGCTGGTAGAGAGGATTCTCTTTCTATATGAATACGTGCGCAGTCCACCTCCGCGCATAATGAAGTGAAAGTGGTATGAATGCATAAGTGAATGTGTTTGCACATATAGATAAAGGATGAATGTGAGAGTGATTGAACAAAACCTAAAAGAAGAAAACTGAACATTATTAAGAACTCTAGGAAGAAAATATCCCAAATAAATTGTAACTAATGAGCCCAAAGTGGCACTGTTTTTAGTTATAAGTTAATGTTAAGCTAGTTTTTAAGTAGCGTTTTTACCCGTCCTCCCAAAGCTGCAGAAGCCAAAAAGGCTGCAACAATTTCTGTACACCAAAATCTTGAATAAATTCCCGCCTCTCCAGGGTAACTGAAGAGGGGAAAATTGAAAAAACCTCCACACGTTTTGCACTTAGGAAGGTCTCAGTGCAATGGCGGAAATGTTAGAAGGTCACAGAATGGTGGATGAAATGTCTGCATCTGGGCTGAAGAAACAACGTCGCTCGGACAGCCAAGTAGATACTGTCTACATCCACGGAAGCCTATGCTTTCATTTTAATATATTTGGTTATAAATGAATAAAAGAACTATTGTTTTGAGACAAAACTAAATGATTGTGAGAGTGAGCATACGCACATTGCTCACTCTCACAAAGTGTAGCTTTAAGAGGTCAACTGATTTTGTCTCCCAAAATCATAAAATAATGGTTACATTATGAAGTTATATTTCTGAAGAGTATGTCTGTTATGAGGAGAACCACCAATTTTGTGGAAATTGGAGCTAGATTATTGTCTAAAATTATTCAAGCATAAGAAAGATTTTTAGTGACCACTCTAGACTAATTTCAAATGCAGAATGAAAAAAATTGCAGTATTTGTTATTGTTCTTTCTCATACACATAGTATAGATATTGAGAGCAAAGCTGCAATAATCAGGTCAGATTTTGATGGACGTTCACCGTTTGGAGATCCCTGATACTGAAAAAGTAAAGAAACAAAAGTTTCCATATGTTCCTGCCTGTTTATGAACAAAGCTAGTGTCTAAACTGGAAACAGAATTTTCCTCAAAGTGCAAATTCCATTCTCAAGAGTGAGCTCAGTGGACTGAATGAATTCTCAATCTGCTGAATTTCGAATGGATGTTTTAATTTTGAGGTAGTTTTTGGTTCACAATGAGTTGTATTTTTTCTTTCAATTTTTTTCCATGAACAGCACACTTAACACTATGGTGAAAGTAATTTTCAGTAAAACATAAGAAATTTTAAAAACAACGAACGTTTAACATTTTCAGAAGCTGTCTGAAACCTTTATTACTAAATCTAGAGAATTTTCCTTAATTACTAATTTCTTTCTTTAATATTAGTAGTTCTTCCATAATTTTCTCCCAATCATGATAATTTTTCATCTTAATTATTGAACCACTGCAATGTTGAGGAGGAATTTGTAGCCAATTGAGTGACTGTTGCAATGTAATGGATTGGCCACCCAAGTGCTCAAGTTCAAATCTCAACCCAGGAAAAAGTTTTTCCTGCATAACTGAATGAAATCTACAGCATGAGAGACCCTTTTTGAATTGATGTGCACATCTATTGAACACTTAAATAAAAATGCTATAAACTTTCAATTGCATTTTTATTAACACCATTGATTTTGACTCAATGCCCTTAGTCAGGAGAATACCTCAGTTCTGGAGTAATAGAATTTGAAAATATTTTATCAGTGTTTAACCTTCTAAGGTCCTGTGTAATATAGTTTTTGTGATGTTCCTTTTCAACCAGGTCTCTGTTTTTGATGCTGTTACAGAAGTTTGATGCAGGGTAGATATGCCATTCACGCTCCCCTTCTGGTCAAAACATTGCTTCTTCACTTCTCGGAACAGCAGCCTGCGCCAGCTGGCCTTTACCGCCCCAACTCTGGAGGAGGCAGCTTGGTCCTTGCTTTGGCATCCGGTCTGTGGTCTGTGCTCACTTTGGGATACGGTCGCACAGTTACAGCTGGTATGAACAAGCTTGCAATTTATCAAAGTAGTTATAATTGAAATAAGTTTGGGGGTTTTGATTTATAATAAGACCTACGTGTTATATTAACACTTTGGACAACCTGTGTGCAAAGAGATTTTATGCTATTAGTTGGAGCTGTTTTTAAATGGGGAAGCAGGCTTACAAGTCCTTTAATGACATTACACCATTTCTGAACCTTTGTGTCCCAAAACCATACCTTTGTCCATTTTGATCATCTTTAATTGGTGAAGATCACATTACCTACTTGTTTTCTTACTCTTCATTCCATACCTTTGAAAAGCTACTGCTCCTACTTGGTATAAAATTTAGCTAAGTAAACATAAAAAACAGTCTGCTGCATAATTTCACGATTTACTCTCTATCTTTTGAAATATTTACCTACAAAATTGTTAGATCCCAACTATTATGTAATTCACATCAAAACATTTGTATACTGGATTAAGAGCTGTGAACTTTGCAGAGCCAGAAATGGATCCCAATTCACCAGATGCCATTCCTCCATTGGTGGGGGAGCCACCTGTCACAGAAGCTCCTCTTGCCAACCGTTCATTGCTACTGCTTCTGGTGTTGGTGAACCACTGCACTGCAGATCGCAGCCTGCATAACCCCTATCGGCAAGCCCTCTTCTGTTTTACTGATGTTCAACATGGTGAGATTATTGACTCAATGTTTTGGAATTACAATGTAACCTCTCAACAAGACCACCTCTTTAAGAAGACCACTCCTTTTCGAGACCAGTTTTCTATGGAGTGGAATAATTATTCCATAAGATAAATGTATTTTTAACCCCTTATAGATGACCACCCCTCTCCCCAATCAAGAACCACAAACTTTTCGTACTGTAACATCAATTTAGAATGACCAGAAAACTTTGCATTATAATAATGAACCTGAGAGTTTGCATACTACTGCGAGGATAGCTGTTTCCAGTGTTTTTCAGATAAACAACAGCTATTGGGCACATGAGATTACACAATAACTTTGAAGGGGAAGCTTTCCTCTAAATATAGAGAAACTATTGCATTATAAAGTTGAAAGATAATCTCACTGAAACAAAATAACATCCCTGGATAATCAGGAGACCACCTTATGTCAATAATGCATTATGTGAAGAAGGACCATTCTTAAAGTACACTGTACTATTCTTTTTTTGTAATCATATTATTTAATAAATTCAGTTGCTCATGGTAATTTAATGAGACAATATAATAAAGCTTTCATCTGAAACCAGAATAGTGTTATGGTGCCTATCGTAGTAGTCACAGCAGTAGTGGGGAGTCCACTTTAATGGTGCAATTTTCTCTTTAAGAAGACCATGCCTCTAAAAGACCAATTTTAAGGTACTAATCACAGGATCAGCTTAAAGAGATTTCACTGATTTGTTCAGAGGTTTGAATAACTACAATTTGGACATCTCTTTCTTTTCGGAATAATCTCTTTACCTTTTGTCTCCTTTGATATGGTTTTATTAATTATATGGCTTAATTACACCTCCAAACAAAGAACAATTCATTGGCTTCAATTTCTGAAGATAAAGGCAGTTTAAGATAATGTAGTTTTTAACAATTTACAGAAAGGTTTCATTTGATCAAAATGCTGTAGTGAGAGTTGGATTTTGTAGAATCTGAAATTATGAACTACATTAAATGTAGATGGTACCACGATAGAATTGTTAATTCTTAGTTCTTTCTAACAAAAAATTGGCATATTTACTTTCCTTGTTTCTGAAAACTTCATTGGGCTATGTATTGATGTTGTCATTTCTGACTACAGATGACCGTGTGGAATCGCAGCACACCCGTGCAGCTGTGTCCTTCCGTCTCGACATGTCACCTTTGTACCAGGCCCTGTGTGCTGGAGCAAGGAGAGCACAAGAAGAATGTACCCTCCTTTTGTACCTGCTCCTGCATCGCAATTCTGATGCACGGACCCACATTTTGGCACGCTCAGATCTTGAGCAGTTGGTGGAACCTGTGCTTCGAACCCTGTATCATGCACCAGCTGCAGGCTCACACCATATCTACATGTCACTTATTGTGCTCCTTATTTTGTCTGAAGATGAAGGCTTCAATCGGCGAGTTCATGATATAGTAAGTTTCTTCATCATGCTAGGAATGCAACAAAAAATACTTCAATTTATTTGAAATATTGATACAAATTTATAAATTTATTGATCAGAAAATTGTAATAAGCAAATGCCACTCTGAAATTGAAACTTCATTAAAGCAGTCATTATCATGTCTCCCAATATGGAGACACACACACAATATGGGCACGATTTTGGATTTTGGTATTCGTAAATACCTACTATAACCCCCTCGCATAGTTTTGTGGCACAACCTCAAAAGACATTGTTTGTGCTATTTTTTATGCAACCACAACTTACACTGCCTAGTTCAATGAAGAAATCAATGACTAACTTTTAAGTTCCTAAAGGAAGTATGTATTAACATGTAACAACATTATAGCATGTATGTATTAGTCCAAAAAGTATTATGTAGTATAGCCAAAAATGTGTTCTTGAAATATCAGATATTAAAAAACAATGTTTTTTGTGCAGATGCTACGTCAAGTAACCTGGTACACAGAGCGTGCAGTATCAGGGTTGTCTCTGGGAGGCCTCCTCGTTTTGGTTGTGCTACGTACTGTGCAGTTTAATATGCTGCGCATGCGTGATCGCTACCTTCACACAAACTGCCTTGCAGCCCTCGCCAATATGTCTGCTGAATTTCGGAATTTGCATCCTTATGTAACACAACGTCTTGTATCTCTCTTTGAATCATTAGCGAAGAAACATGCTCGTTTGCTTCAACAGTTAGCTCAGGTGAGACTACAAAATCTTCTTAATGCCATCACAAATTATTTCAGAGCAGTGCTGCTTCAGAAAAATACTTGGATTCATAAGAATAACCAACATTTTCTCAAATTATTTCATAATGTATTGTTCTGACCAAATATGACCAAAGAAATGTTTTTCAAAGACAATTTATATTAATTCTAATGTTTCCTGATGTCAAAGAGGTATCAATACATTTTTCCTCTTTAAGTTTATTTTTTGCTGGCAAAAATACCAATTTTAAAGGAGTTTGTTTTTGTTACTTCTGATTTAAAATAATTTGATGTATCCTTCTTTGATTTTGATCCATAAAATTCAAATTAATGTTGAAAGTATTTGCCATATTCTGCCAACTTTTTTATTTCATGGAACAATTTCTTCTACTAGAGCTTGTTTCTATTAATTGTAATGTATGATCAAGGATGAGTTTAAGTAAATAATTTGCAATAGGTATCTTCTGCATCGTCCTCTGCAAGTGCAGGTGGCAGCTCGTCAGACACAGATGGTTTGCAAGAGGCACTTCCTGCTGGAGCTTCTGCAGTAGATCCAGATATGGTGGATGAGCTGGTAAGTAGAATCAAAGGGTACAGCTGTACTCATACTAAAATGTTCAGGACATACCTCGCTAGTATTTTCTGGTTCCACAGGTCATGAAATTTTCTTCACTTTTTATTTTATATTTATTGAATAGTGCAAAGGGTTGGGAAAGATTTTTTGGAGATATGTTTTAAGAACCAAACGTTACCTGTAAAATTTTATATGGGAGACTTATTTATTAAAATACCATAGAATTAAAAACCTCTAATTTTGCTTTGAAAAATAATTTAACTGGACATATGAACATTTACAAACTAAAAGAAAGCTCAAATCTGCCTTTCATCTTGCTTCACAATTACCATTACAATTACAGTAAAACCCCATTTTTACGTTCCCACATTTTACATTTCCTGCCTTTTTTTACATAATTTTTTGGTGGTCCCGACATAAAGCCTATATTTACAATGCATTCTCTTCCTGCAATTTACAACTTAATATGAATAGTGCTTCCAGTCTTTTACGTCATTTTTACTTCCTTGTATAGGTGTGTATTATATGAAGAAAAATACGTAATGCAGTGAAAGTTGTGTAATGCTGTGTCAAAAAATGGCGATTTTTTGACAGAAACTTGTACTGATACAAAAAAATGTGGATAAATCCTGCTCCAGTACATGGTAAATTAATACAGCATATGTATGTAGCAAACTCGCACAGCCTCACGCTTGTTCAGATCAATCAGGGAATATCTATTTTGGAGAAAAATCAGCTGAATGTTGCTAGTGTTGACCGTAGGCAGACAAACAGACAATTTGCCATCAATCGATTTTTCAGTTTCAAGGGCACACAACACACTGATTCTGGCTACACCATGTGTTACAGGTAGTAATTTACTATATACAGGAATATGATTTATCCACTTTGTTGTTACCTGGGCTCGGAAATAAGAGTTTTTCTGTCGACAATTCGCCATTTTTCTATGCACAACTTTCTTTTATTACAATGTAAGAGCAAGAAAATAAAAACAGAGCCACCACTGCAGTAAATACTGTAAATACTCACCTAGCCTAAAGTTTTTAACTTTCTTGCATTTTACAAATTTTTCCATTGTCCTTTGAAAAGTGTTAAAAGAAAGGTGGTTTTACTGTAGTCTTATTCGTCATAGTTTGATTTGATGTTCTACGCTAATTTGGCACACACCAAATCCATTGAAATACCAGCAACAATATGATATGCTCTCCATACCACTTTTCTTTCCTAACAAATTAATATATATCATTGTACAGTAAAATCTAAGTCGGAATCGATTGGGACACAAAAAAAATCTGATTTAGGGAGGTTTTCCATTTTATGCAAGGTTGTCCATTGTATGGCATTTGTGGTATTGATATTTCTGCTCTGAAATGAGTAAATTACAAGACTTATTATTAATAAGTATCAAAATACATTCATATAAAGTATTTATGGAAGAAAAACCAATAAGTGAATATTAAACATTCTTTATTGACAGCTTCAGAGTTAAAAAATACACAATACTCCATACTGCCTAGTGGCTGTATTCAAACTGCTTGCTGACAACACAGTACTCCTGACTTTCTGATACCCTTGCATGGTGTTGAGCAAAGCATATCTGGTCGAAAGGGTTGGGTTATGATCTTCAACGCAGGACAGGGAGGCGCGTTGAATAGAAACCATGCGTGTACACCTTCACATGCTCAGAGAGTATGGAGAGAAGGAATTCCCCTACGGCCTACACTTTGAGAGACGAGCAACCCTGAGGTCGAATTCTATGCTGACTGCTGTAGCCCCTCTCCTCCAGTGTCCAAAAGCCATGACTAAATCATGTGTTATAGGGATGGAGAATTTAAAATAGTCTTCCAGAGCATTCTTTTTAAAATATATTATGTCCTCTGCCAATTGCATTAAATTCACAGAAACTCCATTTTATAATTTTTTTTCTGCAGGACATGAAAAACCATTCTGTTTTCATCTTTTATTCTGTGTAAAATGCCATTAAACTTCAAAATGCCATTAACCCGAGAAATTTTTGGTTAAGGCAAGTTTCCGGTTTAGACAGATTTTACTGTACAAAATGCATTATATGCAAAATATAAATAATGGCTGCCTATCCTACGTAGACTGCACATGAAAAATACCTTATAAAGCAAAAGCACTGGAAACCTTGTGCTTGGAACTAAGCCAAGCAGCATTGTACTTTGTGGTAAATTCAAATTTACTGGCAAATCATAGAAGTTGATTCACAGATTATTTTGTAATGATTCACAATTAGAATGACAGAATTCAAAGATAAGAAAGAAAAAAAAAATACTCCAGCTCTTCTACTTTCCAATTTGCTTTTGTACTTTCTACTAAGTATTTAATGGAAAATTCGACACTGCTACTTGCAACATAAATGATTTCCAAGAAAATGCAGTCATTATAAAATATTTTAATTTTTTTGAAAATAAAAAAATTGTGAAAAATATGATTTTTTCATAGATATACTAATGTAACTTTAAAATGAAAAAGTTTGCATTTTTATGGTGAATGTGAACCTCATTTTTTATTTTTCTATTAGAATGCTAAAAATCATGTTTATCACTTCAAGAAATTCAATAACTGCAAAGACCTAAGAATTCTCTGTCTACAGATGATCAACAAATTACATTCAAAGCAATTGAAAAATTTACACTTAGATGCAACATTGCCAACAAATCATGAATGTTTCAAAGCATCAAAGCTTAAAGTGAAAAATTTTATGTTAAAATATTTGGGATTTGTAAAGCTAAAATCATGTTGCCTGGAAGGAATTTCTGAAGTCTTTCTACTGCCACAGGGGCAAGATGTTGGTGTGTTGGAAGAGGTACTGCGGATGGTGCTGGAGATAGTCAACTCGTGCCTCAGTCACCAGCTTCCACACAATCCCAACCTAGTGTACACACTGCTTCACAGGCGTGCTGTGTTCCTGCCCTTCCGACAACATCCAGCATTTCAGGACATCACTCACAACATTGATATGGTAAGACTATGATGGTGGACATAATTTTTCATACAAAGAAGTTTGCAGATAAGTGCACACAGTACAAAACGCTTTCACTGTTCTGAAAGCAGTTCATTGGATGAAATATCTTGTTTTCGCATGCATTTCCTTTAGTGTTGTACATGGATCTTCCTGGAAGGAGGAATATTTGTGATCATTCAGGTGTTTATTTGGTTTCTGATTTTCAGTTAAGCATCACTTTTAACATTGCTGGTATTTAGTCAAAAATTATTTTTTTTATAAATGCCTCCTTTTGCACCCTTTATTACTAGTGTGTGCAAGTTTTGCCTGATATACTGTGATTTCAGGTTCTGGAGTTCTTCTCCAGTGAACTAGAATCAGCCGCAACTTCTGTAGGAGGCCGAGCCCTTGGGGTCTCTGAAGTGCAGGCTGCAATTCAGCGTGGAGTGACACGCTGGCCACGGGACAGGCTTCGTAAGTTCCCTGACCTGAAATTCAAATATGTGGAAGAAGAACAACCAGAGGACTTCTTCATTCCTTATGTGTGGTCTCTAGTAGTGCGTGCATCAGGGTTGCACTGGAGCAGAACACACATGAAATTACTGTTGGCCGAGGCGGCCACTGCAGCTGTATGTTGAAGCAAATGCTGTGTGCCAAGAGTCACTTGTTGAGATCCTGCATCCTTCTTTTAAGAGTTGCCTGGTTATCTTAGGAAACCATCATTCTCATCATCTTCATTAGTGTAGCATATGTTTCAGTTGTCTTGTAGAGGTAGTGCAGTCCTCCATTTCTATTGTTTTTCCCTCCTCTTCTTTGTTTTTGTTTATTGTTGAATGGATTTGAAAGAGTGTATTTTTTGAAGAGTTCACATTTGTTACCTAGTGAAAAATTAATCAAAAAGATGTTACATATTCATTTATCAGTGTAGGCAGCAGGAGGATTGTCGCTGATTACTGCAGATAACCTCCCAAGATAGATGCGTAGTGCTGTGAAGTTTCATTACTCATTTTTGTCTACTTACTTAATGAATACTGTCAAAATAATCTATTTATATAAAATTCATTAAATTATTTGTTTTAAGCAAAATTTCAAAACTAGTAAGCGCAGGATATGAACATTAATTTTTAGTTGCCACACAGAAATTAATTATATAAATCTGTAATTACTAGAATAGTCAACAGCATAAAATGTTTTTAAATTGTACATAAAATGAATACAGCACAGTTATGCAAACGACGCTCATTAATAATTGCATATCTAATATAAATGACAAAAGTTTCCTCATCAGTTTGGGGAAAACAATAGCAAAATGAATTTTTGCTTCTTGGCCAGTCAGTCGCATTTCAAAGCATCTTACTACTTAGTAACCTGTCAGTTCCAAGAACTTGTGATTTGAAAGTAAGCCGAACAGAATCTTAATTTTGAAGCTCTTGAATACATAATCTTTTGTAAATTAATTCTCTATAGCCTGCTGTCCTAAAAGTGTTCATCATTCTACCCTGAAGAAAAGTATTAAAACTCCACTTTCTTTATTAAGAATTTAATAATTTCATTTTAACAATAATTTTTTCTATTAAATTTGGAAAAATTTTGATAAATCCCTTCAATGTCTACTTTCAATATATTTGAACCATATATATTATCTATGTTTCAATCTGCATAAAGGGTGACTTATCACTGAAAAAACTATGGTTAGGTTCACTGTATAGGCAACAATTTCTTTGTTGCCTATAATTTACACAATTAATTTCCATTCATCTATATGCACGGAAAGGGACTCAAAGTTGTCAATAGAAATTTTACTGCTGAATTCAACAAAGTATCTACAATATAAAACTTGCTTCTTTTTTTTCCCCCCCTATTTTTTGCAACATTTTTTCATATAATTCTGTCTTTTATAATGTATAATTGAAAATTATTAAATTTAGTGTCTCAAATTATTTAAAAATTATTCAGTTTTTAACTTTATTGTGATTCCTTAAAATACAATGTTGAATGTCAGCATTATCAAGAGAGAGAGACAGATAGCATATTTGTTTTCATTACATATTCATAAAAAAATAGTAAAAAGACATTTTGAAAATATTTTCATATTTAAACCAACATTTTGGATTGTGCCTTACATGGCCATATATGGCACACTGTATATTAAGGAGTCCTACCTTCAAGAGTATTTTGTTATTAGAAGCACGGACTTCCTTAAAAATACTTAGTATCTTATGCTTATTTTAAAACCACAAAAAGCTCATTAAATAAAAAATTCAACTTTTGGTCTCTTTCTGGACAGCTGGTCACATCTAATAACATCTCTCAAATACAATCACTTTCTATTTTGTTTGCCTATAGTACAAAAATTTTATGTTCCTCATGTGTTTCTTCCATGTTAGCATATTTTCTCCACATTCAAATTTTTTTTAACCTGCAAACTTTTTGTGGAAAATCTCATCATGTTTTATTGTTAATTTTTTTTATGAATTTTGCTTTGACCTGACTTTTTTAAGGGTCTTCTTTGAGTTGCAAATTCAGACTGACTTCTTAGATAGTCAATAAAATTTTCATCAATCTCTTTATCTTCAGCTTTTAACACAACTTGAGCAAGACTGAAGAAATTACATCAAATGTAATCTTTTCAATTATTGTGAATGAAAACTGGAAATATTTGGCAAGTTTGGCAGCTGATAGCTCAAGCTGGTTAGAAAAATTTTAATGATGAAATAAATTGCAAACCTTTTGAATGTCAGTCTTGCAATTCATTTGTGGGATTCTAGATAAAAAATCACAGCTCTTTTCTTATGTTCATGAATATGCCCTGATTTGATTTCTTCCAGAGTTATCAACTTATGTTTAAAGCAAATCCAGTAACATTTACATTGTATTGCCTTCAATATCATGAAAGCCAACTCTACTTTTAGTAGTAACTAGAAATAAACCCCATAATATACAAAGGTATTCAAATTTTAATACTTCCCTAACAATACATTGCACAAGGAAAGTTATTTGAAAAAATTATATAATTTGTACAAGTTAAAGGAATAACATTTGGTCAAAATTTAACTAAACATGCATTGGGTAAACAAGGTATGAAAAAATACTTTTTTAATAGTGTAAATCTAGAAAATTGCTCCTTCTGAGTATGCTTCAAATATCAGCTTAAGAATTCACAGTGTAGCTCTGAACATTTTTCTAGATAACCTAAAGCAAAGAACACTACACTTCTAAAACTACATGTTGAAATAACTCAATAATACAAGTCAACGATAAATTATTCTCAGATCTGCTTTACTGTGTTCTTTTAATCCTTTCTGAACATCTGTTCATGGATGTAACTGAATATTTCTAGTACTATGTTCTCTGCACAACAGTAATAATTCTAGGTTGGTCATTCTCTGTCTGTTGAGAATTGGCGAATTGAACTTGGCTCAAATTTGTAATAACCTTTTCAAATTAATTAAGTTCCTCTTCTTTTGTGTTGCTGGTGAGAATAATTCATTGAACAAAACATTGCAATAAAGAAGATACCTCAGTTGCAGATAAAAGGTTGCATTCAAATTTCAGTTACTAATTGTCAGTGAGTAATCTGGTTAGTTCATTGTTTTTTGGAATCCATAATTGTGCCTTTTATCACTAAGTCTGTTCAACATATATTATTATTTTTTTTAAATTAAGTTTGAATCGTGTACTGATCATTTTTTGAGGAAGAAATAGGACAATTTAAAATTGCTGTAAATGTATTGTTATGCAGCTTTTCATTTGAACAAGAATTCTAGGTGAATCAAGTTTCATTTTTTGCATCATTTCACAGCATTTTTTATTTTTCTATTAGTCTTCAAAAATAATTGCACACCTTTTATAAATAATTTTCACCAATATTTCAAGATATCACAGTTCTTTTTTTTTTTTTTTTTTTTTTCTTTACAGTAACAACCTTGTATTTTTCTCATTTCCAAAGCACAAAAATTAGCATAATTTATTTTATTTAACAATGTGGAATGTATATGAAATGAACCAAAGGCAAAATAAATTTACTATTTTTAAGTGATTTTGGTTTTGTTAGATTTTACTATTCCTTATTTCTCACTTTTTGTAACTAAAATTACATGGCTTCTAAAGCAAAATTGTTTAAGGTGTACTACCATAATATTTTTACCCAAATCAGGAATTACAAATACAAATTACAGTGCCTTCTGTTATCAAGAAAATCACTCGCATTCTTTTAAAGCCATTGTTTTTTATATTTTGGAACAGTACCACAAGCTTTGAATGAAAATATGTTTGGAATTGTTCATTAAAGTAAACCAGTTTCAGTAATGTTTTCAGTAAATATATATTGTGTTATTGTTAAAGTTCGGAAGACGGTACACGGTACACCCTCACCCTTTGAGAAGCGTGGCGGCGGGTGGAGGGGGAGAGGGACGGGACAGAGGAGGGGTGTCTCCATAAGCCATCCCTCAAATTACGCTGAGCGCTCTGATAGAAATATAAAAAACTTACCAATAGGCGATTTTCATAGCTCGCCCTTCATACACTTTGTTCCGCCATTTAATGCCCAAATTCTTTAAAAGGCAAGTTTTCTCGCTTTGCTCGCCAGGATCCAAGTCACGGCGAGGCTCGTGCCTTCGGCACTCGCGTTTACTATAAAATCCTTGAGTCTATCCACCGCATAATTACCAATTCACTTTTATAAAAATATAAGAAAACCTCGAGATTTCTAATCGCGTAGTTGCAAACACGATTTGAAGAAAGAACTCTTCAAGCTTTATCACACAGGCACACCACTCCGATCGCAGTACTATTTAGTAATGGAGCTCCGGCAAGATACTAGGGTGAAATCGTCTAACCACCCCTCGACCCCTCCACCGTGGATTTACCCCTCGCCGGAGCGGCGCGATGTGCCGGTTTAAACGACTTCCTTAGGATGTACCGTGTTCTAGACTTCAAGCCTTTTTTTCATTTTGTTTTATTTATTTTTTAAGAACACGCGCCTTCCATGGTACAATGAAAAGGCAATTGTGTTTCAACTTTTGTGAAAATATTGTTAATCTGCAGAAGTATGAAGTTATATTTTGAGCTATACACACCTAAAACATTCCTTCTTAAACCCCCGTAACTACCTCTCATTCCCTCTTCACTGGAACCAAGATGTTTAAAATGGATAGAAAAATTCCCTTCAAATTAAACCGAGATGAATTGTGGAATTAGTATGTTTGAATCTGTTGCTCCACAAATTTAATAACACTAATAATAATAATAATAATAATAATAATAATAATATAGATAATTACAGAATTAAAAAGGGCAAATAATATCAAAATTTTACACAAATTTTATTACAATTTCTATACAAGCTAATGTAAGACTACAAGAATTTTGTAATGTTATTATATTATGATGTATGTGTTGCATGCGTTTTTCCGAGCAACACAAGTAAACATGTTACAATTTACAAAAGAAGTTTTAAATAAAGCAGCTTAAAACTGAATTTTTATTGTCTACATGCATCACACTTCATTTCCCAAATTGAAGAAATGTAAATACAAACTAAACGAATAAATGCAATTGCTTCTTTATAGCAAATTGTAATTGACAAAGTTCACCCTGGTATCGCGAGTTCACCAGAACCAATTTAAAAATGCATAAAATGATTTCTTACCATACTTGAACTTTAATTAATCACGACGTTTGCGACTCGCACATATCACAATAACGTTAGACCATCCACCAAATAAATATTCATCATGTCTTGCTGCAAAGTGCAAATTACTTTTAAGTACGTCACGTGGTTTTCTCATTCCCACGTGCTGCAACCTAATTCACGCGTGGCAGGTCGCGTCGGCCCTGGGTCAAACAAACAGGGCTCGAGGCGAGTCTTCTGCCATAGTAGCGGTGGTGCGTGATTCGTAATCACGCGACATCCGAAAATGCAGTAAGAGGGACTTCAAACACAGTGTATAGAGCGATTTTCCTAAGGATGAGCCAAAGTGACAGCTACTGATGGCAACATAACTGAAGGTTCTGTGGTCGTTGTGCCCTTGAGCCCAATTAGACTCCCTTCCCGCATTCGTTCGTTTGCAGTTGGCAAACTTGTAAATGGCTTCGACACTTTCCTTTGTGGTGTCATTGTCCGACAAAAATATAGTGCACCGCGAGAAATAATTGAACTTGCAGTGTTATGTGCTCTTCTGTTTATATATTATGTTTATTTTAAAACC
The DNA here is from genome assembly GCA_964035755.1 of Teleogryllus oceanicus. Taxonomy (NCBI): domain Eukaryota; kingdom Metazoa; phylum Arthropoda; class Insecta; order Orthoptera; family Gryllidae; genus Teleogryllus; species Teleogryllus oceanicus. The sequence continues at coordinate 98,635,640 of CAXIVR010000005.1, read as the reverse complement.
GATTAATACGAGATGCGTACCGGTAGATGACACGTGTTTAAATTTTTCTAAAACATTACATTGAATTTACTTTTTGTGTATAAATATTATGTTTATTTTAAAACCGAACTTGAATCGAGATGCGTACCGGTGCACGTGTTTCCGACTTAAAATCATTTTTCTTTCTATTTACATTCGTGGCAGTTTTCTTTTACTGATTGTGAGAGCATGTTAAGAGATTTTCCACGTACGTAATTAAATGTAAATATTTCCCGGACTCACGTACGTGCATATACCTCAGCGAAACTCTAAAAACGTCTTCATAGAGATGTTTTCACAGGAGCCATTAGCACTTTACGAAGGGGTGTGGCTGAACAGCTGTCGCGGCGGAGGGATACTTGTATGAAATAATGTGATGTTCACTTGTTTTCGCGAACTGTCACTTTAGCTCGTCCTTAGGAAAATCGTGTTTATAGCGTTCAGCAATCGACAGCAATGGACCTTATGCGCATGCGCAGTTCGACTAGCGTGTACGTAGATGTTCAAACGTGCTATATAATGGTCGAGATACTGGTGTACGCTATGCTGTGCTTTGAAGTCCCTAAAGACACGTTTTTCGCCAGTCAATCCACAAACGTGCTAACGAAACAGCGCAGCGGACGTTTCATTTTGGACTCAGGAAAGCGAAATTTAAAAAAATGTTACATTGAGACAGCATTAAGCTTTAATATGTATCAGATCCTATAAAGGCATTATATATTTGTAATTTACTACGAATATAATTTTAACTAAGCTAATTCGCGAGTAACAAGAACCACAAGACTGGCAACAAGAATCTCAGAAATTGTCGCAACAAGCCATTCAGAAAACTAAATGAAGAAATCTCAAAGATCAGCAAATGCTTCTTGTCATTTATCACGAATCGTTCGGGCGTTGTCTTTTGTGACGATTAATCTACAAGACTATTTTATGAAACTACTAAAAGAAACTCTCAACACTTAGAGAAAACCAGTACAAAATCATGTATGTACAAGTGGTACAGCGAGGATTCTCCGTTGAAGTTCGTTCGGCAGTTTTGAGATTTTACGACGTTGCAAATTATTACTTCTTCTGCATTTGTCCGTAGGCTCTGAAAGCAAAACGACCACAATTCTTCGTTTACAATATGTAGGCATATCGCTTTCAGGAGAAATAAGAAAAACTTTTTTAACGTCAAATAGTATGAAAGATTTCTTTATGCAGTATGAATCGGTATGCATGCATCTTTCGCTATTAACATCGCAACTGAGAGTGAAGCAATATCTGCGTGTGAATGTTTAGTTACTTGCCTCAAGAGTGCCTGTTGGAGATCAGAAGATTGAGCAGATCCCATACCATCATCTGTTTCTTTCGCAGTGCAGTCTTGGCGGATAACAGGTCGGTGCCAAAATTAAGATACGCGCCGTCAGCTTCGCTATCGTAGGGTGGCCATAAAACACCCTCTATGGGCTGCGGCGTAGGCTTCCTGTGGAGCAGAAAATCAAGGGTTTGCAACTTTTGCTAACAGCAAATCACTGGGAAAATACGTTTTGTATACCGGCAATGTACACGATATTTTTCGTTGCAAGAAACAGTTCATAAAATGGTATTTTACAGCACAGTTTATGCCGTATTATCTTTTTTTGGCACGAATAATTGCGTCGTCACATAGCCAGCCAATCGCAGCGATTAAATCCTGGGGCAGTAGTGGCAAACGTCACAGCCTGCTATTGTTTCTTCGCAAATATGTTAAATACCCATGATAAAGTTTCTAAAAATAACGAATGCAACTCGTTTATAATGTATTATAGTATTCATACAAATTTGAAAACTCGCATCTAACGTTGCTCGTTTTTAAAACATGTACTAATGCAATAAAGCTAACATTGTAAACTAGAAGTATAATATATTATTCCATCAATGAATTTGTATTTCACGAACAACAAACCATGCTGACATTTTTTGGTCGATTGATTGATTTTAGTGTTTCCGGGCGCGACAATTAAAATTATTGTGAGTCCCAAAAGTGTACTATTCGTTGAATCCTTGGAGATGCCTATGTTCTTGTCCCCACTGGTACGTGATATTCAGCAGCGAAATGTGTTTGCGGGATTTTTCCCTTTCCAGGATTCTCCTTAGCGGGTAAGGGCCCAACCCGCAACAAGCCATAAGATGTTGACTAGTCTATCACATAGTGTACTGTGTTGTAGTGCATGTAAGTGTGCGTATGTAAGTGTGCGTATGTAAGGGGGAGAGACCAGGATCATGAAAGGTCGTGCGCGGTCCAGGACCCGTTTGATAAGGTACAGCTTCGGCATTCGCATGGTATTTATCGTAGAAACTGCAGATGTAGAAACAGAGCAGCCAGTCGTTAGAATTCTTCTCCAGGTAGTGGTTGAATTCTAGTATCGAAAAGCCGCCTGTATTGAGACGATCCCTAAGCTTGCGGTCAGCGATGATGCAGATGCAACGACAATGCTGCCATTAAACCTTCGTAGCCCGAGAAACATATTTGGAATTTTCTGAGAATGTTTTATAGGTGTATAAAAGATACACATGCTTTTCGTAAACCGAGAGAGGTGGCTCAGGGCATCAACTGATGTCCTGCAGTGCCTCCGATCGGGAGGTCCTAGATTCGAGTCCCGACGGTGGCAAAATTTTCGACATTAGCTTGTCAGCTGGGTAGATTTCACTCGCTGTCGGGAGGAGAATTCTGGCGGTTGGCTACTCTGATCGGTAGTTTTCCGTGTTTTTCTGATCAACACCAGAGGAATGCCGGAACAGTATCCTAACAAACGGGACACGGACCGCGCGTGATATTTCCTTCATCTTCTTTGTCCTATCCTCATCCCTTACTTACTCACACACTAACATGTACTTCACTACCGCACATGCCGGGAGACCGGCCAGGAGCTTAGATCTTTTCCCAGCTGGTGCGGTTCTCCGCTGGTGGGAGACACGTGATCGGGGAAAACCCCGTTAGCCGATGACAGACCGGCGCCGGATCTCGTCATTCAGCAGGGGAAGATCACTGCCATCTCCCGAGAAAGAAACACGCACTACACTTACGGGATTAATGTCCTTATCCGCTGACGCGTCCGGAATCACTAGCAATCAATCATTGATTTTCGTAGCATAATATTTTGAAACATGGCGCGGCGCTTACCCCGTGATGGCGATGTTGATCATGAGTTGCACGTAGCTCCTCAGCGTGCGCATCTCCGTGGACTTCTCGGGCAACGTCGTGTTGGCGTCCGGGATGCGGAACATGTAGAACAGATCCCCGCCGTGAGGCACACCTGAGCACACCCACCAAATCAAATTCAAATCTTGAAACGAGCGAAATCAACATTCACGTGGTGAGGTTGAAATAAAACTACAGCTAAATGGTTACAATATCAATATTCGTTCTACAATATTTATACATTGTACTGCAGCTGGTAGTACGACAGGCTACTGTACACTGCTATATTCGTTAATGGAGACGTAAGCAACAGACAAAAGGAATAAAGTCAAAGATTTCTCTTCCTATATCTCCAAATCAAATTATTTATTCGTTATTCTTAATTATTCTTTCTAGATTTCGAGTGTCTGTCTCCTGCTTTTGAGTGAACGTAATTGTAGGTTAAGGCTTTCTTTAGAAAGTTAAGAGAAAGAAAAATAAAATAAACATTGCACACTTCGAATTAAAGTTTTTCGCGAGTGACTGGAACTGCGGCCAATGTGTGAAACGAATATCGGCCGACAAGTCCCAGGCAGGTATCACTTGGCCTCCATAACAAAGGAGACGTCTCAGGTCAACGTTCAGGAGTTCTTTGATGAATGGAACTAAAGAGTTTATTTTCAAAGATAGCTATCTCCATTTCAGGTTGTTTTCTATTTCTATGTATCTCCTATTCTTAATAATCTTCTCCAGAACAGGGCTTAATATTAAGAAAATGGCGTTAAGCGTTGCTATAAATGCAACGCTTGAAGCTCTTCTTCACAGGAATTATTGAGTTTTGGAGAAACTTCGTTTGAATTAATTTCAAGAACTTTCACTCACAAATTCAATACTGTATACAAATCCATTAAAATGTGCGGCGTGAGAGATATTGAAAAAAGTTACATTTGTGTAATTTTAGAAAAAACAAAGGAATACCCCAGAATGAACTTTGCGTCATATTACACAGTGCCATTACCACTATCCGTTGGAAAAGTTTGAAGAAAAACTTTGGAGACATTTTTGAAAAAATGGTGTTTGAGCGTTTCAGAGAATAGGAAATTTTGAGCTCATTTTAACGAAAAACTGTTTAGTTTTCGAGAAGCTTTACTTGACATCATTTAAAGCACATAAAAACAATAACGTGAAGAAATCGCATCTAATGTAAATATTATCGACGTGAGAAACATGTCCCAAAAAATACACTTTTGAAATTTTTGAAAAAACAAAATGATACACCTTAATAAACTTAACGTTATTTTAAACAGCACAATAACCCCTATCCATTGGAAAAAATTGAAGATAAAATTTGGAGCCATTTTTGAGAAAATGGCGTTTGAGCTCAAAATGTGAGATTTTGAGCGCATTTTCACAGAAAAAGTTGGGTTCTTGAAAAGCTTTATTTAACATTTTTTAAAGCACCTGTGCTCATAAATATAATACTGTGAAGAAATCGCCACTAAAGTAACTATTACCGACGTGAGAGACAAGTCAAAAGAATTACATTTTTTGAAAAATCAAAAGAATAGAGCGATATGGCGGTTGTCATCTTATAGAGTTCGTTTTGCACCAACCCTGCCAAAGGTTTAAGGAAGAAATTTGGAGCTGTTTTCGAGAAAAGTTTGTTTTTGACATTTTTTAAAATTACAAATATTGCACGCACTATTGCACGAAAACTACTAAAAATTACAAAAAAAATATCTACATGATCTTAATGAAATAACTATTTATGGACAACAAATTTCATTTGAAGGAAAAGTCTCTATCTTAAATATTGTAGTTGTAAGAAGTTGGAAGGAAAAAAAATGATAAAACCTTGCATGTCTCATTCATTAAAAAGCATCCGAAAACTGTTGAATCCCATTTGAACTGTAAGTGTGAATTTGAATACTTCCCTTTCCCGAAAAACCGTGATTGACGGCGTTACGCCTCTGGAAAGAAGCTCAATTCTTCCGCGCCAGAGGATTGGGCACTCACCGTCGATCTGCTTGAGGAAGGGCAAGAGCGCTGGCTTGCGCAGGTCGAGCCCGGCGTCCAGGTCGAAGTAGTAGAGATACTGGCGGGGCTCGAAGGCGCTCTGCAGGCGCGTCGACAGCACGGCGGGCCACACGAAGAAGGCGTCATTGGCGGCCTGCGAGCAGAACATCACTAGAAGTGATCCTCCGCGAATTTTCAATTTAAGCCAGGATTTTTTTTCAATTTATTAAACGTGTTCACCATGGATTAAAAAAGATAGTTAATCCACTCGTCTCTGCGTTTGTTTGTATGCTATACTCATACGTACGCCCAACTGTACGTTATTTTTACTCGTCTGTATGGGAGCATTTGAAAGATATTCCTTTATCACGCATTTTTTCGGCTAAAAAAGGACGTCAACCCATTTTCATTTACACCCTTCTACCGTTTCATCTTCCGAGTATAATGAATTAATGTCGTTATAATAAGATAAATTAAGAGCACAAGAGAGCTACTTGAGATCTGCAACGAGAGCAAGAGAGGCCCAACTGCTATCTACCATCACTACTGTTAGATCTCTCTTACTCTCAGGGCAGTGGTTGGCCCACTCGCGCTGTCAATACCTCGTATGTTCCACTGAAGGAAAAAAAGTAAAATAAGAATAAAAAATGTGGATGTCCTTGAAACTTTTGGTGGGAGAGGGAAACGTGTTGCCCACCCGTCCCACACCCGTGGAAATAGAGACCTGTCCAATGACGGGTACAGAACGTATTTCAGGGGATGGCAATTCTAGTTCGGAGCCCATAAATGTTTTTGAAATGTTTTTTTTATTTGTTAGCATGAAATAAATCAGTAATCATGATGTAATTACTGCTTTGGATATGATCAGACATACGCATGGTAATTATTTTGAATAAATTAAGTTATATTACTAAAACAGAGCCTTAGAGAAGCATGTCTCCCGTTCCTCCTCCCCCCTGATTCCAGCGTTGGGCTTGTCCTTCGTGACAAGCTTTCGCGTTGGCGTTCGCGTTAGCATTCGCGTTGACGTTCGCATTGGCTTTCGCGTTTGTGTTCGCGTTGGCGTTCACGTTTACGTTCGTATTAGCATTAAGGCGGCTCCACACATTCGTAATTCGGCGAACAGCGAGCAACCGCTCGCCGAATCCCGAGTAGTGTGAATGAGTTGCTTGCTATTTGCCGAGTGACGAACATTCGAGGTTCGCTCTACCCAACGCGTGTCGGTCTTTTGGGCACATCAAAGGGAGCGAACATTCGCCGAACACGTCAGATGGTCGGGATTGGGCGAGCACTAGCTTGCTGCTGAGCGATTGCCGAATGTGTGGAGTCGTCTTTAGCGTTGGCTTCGCGTTGGCGTTCGCATCGGCGTTCGCATCGGCGTAGACGTTCGCGTTGGCGTTCGCGTTGGCGTTCGCGTTGGTTGTCGGCATTCGCATCGGGCTGCGGGCGTTGCTTGTAGACGTCGCGCGCCAGGTCGCTGGCGTTGAGCGGCAGGCCGTCGGGCAGCGCCGCCGACATCTGCTCCTTGAACTGGCGCGTCAGGTTGGCCAACCCTTCCTCCACGAACTGCGGCGTGTTGGCGGGCGCGCCTGTGCACACACGCAAGCGCTCACTGCCAGCCCACCCTGCCCACTTCGTCTTACCCACTGCCCGCTCCACGCCCTCGAACCCCACAACTGTTACGTTTAAATGTAATACAATGTTATTTCGAAGTAATTCAACAATTTTTCAATGCACAATCAACTAACGTTTATTTCTCAAACTCACTTACAATCCTTTAGGTAGGATACGTAGTAACCCCTTTCCACTCTTTAGCCCCCTTACTTCGTAAGAAGATAAAGAATTGGAATCATGCGCTGGAACACAGCGAATTTTTGACAAAAAAACAGGTTTTTGACAGTACAAAACTACAGAATAATAATTAAGATGTCACACTATCTCTAAACTTTTACACAGACATACATTTGTACCCAATCAATGATACAAATGTCAACGTATACTGACCGCTCCTTCCATCTAGACTGACTCGACCACAGAGTATAATCCCACCCACTTCAACCACTCACTCGCCCAGCCCTGAACGCCCTGCACCGTCCCCACAACGGTCTCCATATCCACCACTCCCAGAGCACCCACAATGTCCATGCCTGCACCACTCATTCAAACTACCCTTCCCAACTAGCCCGACTCGCGCTTCTGGATTGATGGTTGTTTTCGATCACGTCAACTGCTACAGACTACATAGTGTAACGAATCTTTTGTTCCGGGAGGTGGCGGTGTTCCTCCTCCACTGGATGGTGAAAGAAGTCCCCTCAGCGGGACACCGTCTGAGCCGGGCCAATCTCAAAGCCCCCGAATGGTCTCCCGACAAAACTAACAGTGTGTGTTAGTGGAGAGAATAGGTAAAGGAAGAGGAAGGAAAAATTGCGGTCCATGGTCCGTTTGTATGGATTCTGCTCCGGCATTGACAGGAAAAAATAGAAAGACCTCCGATCGTGGCAGCAAGGCGATAGACTTCTCCCCGAGTCAGCGGCTGAATTCGACCTACTCATATGACTAGTATCGAAAACCACTACTGTCGTGCCTCGAACCCCAGGACCTGCTGTTCAAAGTTGCTGGTTTCAGAGGCAGCGACAATGCTGGCTCTGAGCTCAATTCAGCCGGTCGCGCAAGTGGACAACCCTGCGCACTCTGCCCTCCCAGCGTGCATCCGCCCTTCCCGCATTGCTCTCTTGTTCTCCTCACGGCCTCTCGGATCCTCCGCGCCCAGCGCTCCTCTCACTACCAACCCCGCCCGCCCACCCGCAACTCCCACTCCTCTCCTCCCGTCCATCCTTCCAACCACACCATTCCCCACGCCACCTCCCCTTTCATCTTTCTCACAGAAAGAGGCAAAACTTAGACAAAATGAAATAACTTGTGCACCCTTTACAAGTCGCTCTCTTGAAAGAGCAATGTAGCTACGAAAATGTAAATATAAACAATTGATTGAACCCTCCTGGTTCTCTTGTGTGGTGTTTATGTAAAATCGGGCTTAGTCGGCCAGACGTCGGCCCTAGCGAGTGGGGTGTCTTTCGGACCGTAAACTTTGAGCGGTCGGAGCATCAACATACGAAAAATCAGGAACAAGATTTTTTGTCATTGCACTCATGTAAGTAAGTACTACTTTTATGTATTAAATTGCAATTTTGCTAAAAAAAATTCCCTTAGTGTTAGATTCTGTTATATCTTAACGTGGGAATTCTGATTTGGTGTTGTTGACATTCTTATAAGAAGAAATAAAAGAGGTCATCTTCGTTAACATATTAGCTTTATTAAGATAGCCGGCTTTCGACGACTTTTCGACAGCAGCGAGACTGACGATGACGGCAAAGCCGTCGAAAGCCGGCTATCTTAATAAAGCTAATATGTTGACGAAGATGACCTCTTTTATTTCTTCTTATATCGTAACGTGTAAAATACGGCCCGCCGCGCCGTCGTCGCCCGCCCCGCCGTCGCGCGGGTGCGCGCCACTCACTGGCCATGAAGAACAGCACCTCCCCGCTGGTGACGCCGGCCACGTAGGGCACGCGGTTGAAGCGGCCCGTGCTGACGAGGCGGCGCGGGCGGTCGGGCAGGAAGGGCGTGGCGCCGGGCACCGCGCCGTCCACCACGGGCGTGAACGGGATCTGCTGGTCGCGCAGCATCTCGCGCATAAGGTCCACGGAGCCCGCGGCCTAAGCAAGCATTCATTGCAGGTCAGGCGCTGCGCCGACAGAATAAGACGCCATTTTTTAAAGTCATTCTATTGATAGCTCATTGGCCTACTTCAAGGAGTCAAACTCTTTTCAGTCAATGACAGTATCATGAGCACCTGGGACGACACAGTTCAGTAATGTTTTGCCTTACAAATTCAAAAGTTCTGTTGAATATCTCATTTAGATATGTACAATTGAAAGTTAATGTTTAAAACATATAGTTGAATTTCTATCGAAGACCCCAAGTATAGTATGACCCAAGTATTCTATGACTTTTATCTGATTTTTTTTCGGTTCCCAGAAAAAAGATCTTAGCAAATTTTCTATCTCAAATAGGGTAAATCGGTGTTCGAATAACGAACAATTCTACAGTATAGGCAGCAATTCTGACAGTTCTCTCGCCACGTGCTGTGGTACATCATGGGACCTGCTCTGAAGCGATCAGCATGCGAGAATTTGTTTACTTTCTCACAGCGTTGCCACTCATCTGACTCACACGAGATCGCGGAGGTGATAAGGTTCGGCTGTGACAAAGGTTACGAACATGATATCAAGACGTGTCGTCGCCTGTCAGTAAGTGAAAATGTTTAGAGATTTATTTTATCTGTCATGTAGGTGATGCCATGAGTGTAGTAATATGAGACAACAGCGCATCAAACCTCCAGTCGCTTACTCGCCGCCCGTTCTGTAGTAGCGAATCGCCTTTCAATGGACGTTCACATTAAGTCGTTCAATCACTGTATTCATACATTTTATAAACTTATTTATCATTTTATGTGTTTATTATTGCATTTATTCATTTACTTATTTATCATTTTATATACTTATTTATTATTTTATTTTATTATTTTCCCCTAGTTATGTACGTTCAGGAATGCCATTGAATTTTAGCACTGTTGCAAAATTTAGGCGAGGCCTTTTATTTACTTCCTCCCCTCCCCTCGTACAATTCGTTGTGCTTGCGCGCGCAGTACGCTAGTGTACTCCATTTAAACATCTGGCAAATTGACGTTTGATCAGTTGCAACGCGGTTAGTCTATCGATAGCTTCGTTATGACTTAATTTTAGATATCGAAGTTCCCGATTGGATAACCGCTTCCCAGCTGATCAAACGCCAATTTGCCTAATGTTTAATGTCACTGATACGGAACGTAATAGGAAATCTGTGGAGGGTTTTTAGCTCAATAGATAAAAGTTGAAATATTTTTATGGGCGGAAAGTTTCCCAGGAAAGTGGCTGAGACCACCCACCCCGCTCTCCAGCCCTACCATGTGCTCTCATGGGCAAATCAGGACTGAGGTCGCGGTGCGGCAGAGAATGTGGGAGTCACCATGTAAGGAGGGAAGGGTCAGGACGACAGGTGGCGTAAGGTAAGATGAAGAACGAGGACGAGCGATGAGGCAGGCGCTGGGGCTAGAAATTATGACCGTGAGGGCGAAAAATTACGAGTTGGCATGGAAAGGAGGTTTTCTCCGACAATACAAGTTCACTGAATACGTTCCGTGTAACAAATTCATATTCTCCATACATGTAATTATGTTACTGAATAGTCAATAAACGAACTCCGAGAGAAAGATGATGGATTTCACTAACCACACGCCCTTCAGTTTTGTAACCTCTGAGTAGGCACTGGCGGGCGTCGAACGCTGGGAGAGAAGGTAAGGCAAAGGTCAGCATTAACCGCGTGGAAGGAGGCGAACGTGGAAGGCGACGCTACCTTGACGAGGTCGTAGGCGGCCGGGTGCGCGCGCGCCACCCGCCGCGCAGGCGCGCGGCCCCCGCTGATGGAGACGGCGGCGTGGAACAGCCCGGCCGACATGGGCGACAGCACGTGCGCGTGCACCGACGCCCCGCCCGCGCTCTGCCCGAAGATGGTGACGCGCGCCGCGTCGCCGCCGAACGCCGCGATGTTGTCGCGCACCCAGCGCAGCGCCAGGTTCTGGTCCTTGAGCGCCGCGTTGCCCGGCACGTCCGCCGTGCCCAGGCTCAGGAACCCTGACGCGCAACACGTGCACTCCCTAGTATTTTAGCCCAGGCTCAGGAACCCTGACGCGCAACACATGCACTCCCTAGTATTTTATCCCAGGCTCAGGAACCCTGACGCGCAACACATGCACTCCCTAGTTTATTTTATCCCAGGCTCAGGAACCGCACGCGCAACACATGCACTCCCGATTATTTTAGCCCAGGCTCAGGAACCCTGACGCGCAACACATGCACTCCCGGTGAGTTAAGCCCAGGCTCAGGAACCATCACAGAACACGCACCACATGTAGTGATGGCAAAAATCGATAATTAAAACTAATAATTTAAAAAGTTTAATCGATGTTTTGCAACATCGACATATTAACATTGATGTTTTTCTAAATAAATAAATATATAGGATTACCTTTTTTGGTACCTTAATTTAAATAAATTATGGCAACAAAATAAAGTGATCGTATATTTATTTAATGATTAATACATAAAGTTAGTCAAAATAAAAAGTTTAATCGATGTTTTGCTTTCGAGGTTTTCTTCATATGTATATTTGACCAGAAACATCGATGTTTTCAAAAAAAATTCTCATGATATAAATAAAATTTCTAGTATCTAATTTTTTTGCAGATTGCTCGCAATCAAGAGCCACTGACAACCGTCAGTGTTGTGATCCCCAGGCGTCATGAAACCGTTAGCTATTCGCGACCTTTCTCCAGTGTTGTTACCTTTTTAATTATTTTGTACCTGGTACTATTGTTATACTGTATTTTGTACCTTGACTACAAGGAACCTTCATTAGAAAATTAAGGCGACAGTCAAATTTTAGGCAAAATATATTTAAAACTAACATTGACGTGTTATATATCACATTAGAACCAAGACATATTACCACGATGATTTGTGAATTAATGTTAATAAATGGAAAAATTGCAAAACACAATGTCCTTTATTTTTATTTCCTTCTTTAGATTCGATAAACATGATTATTAACATATTTCTTGTACATGACCGAACAATAAAATATAACTCATTTAATTATTATTTATTACTTTAAAAATGGACACTAGGATGACAAAATTCCATGTTTCACTTAAAACATCGATATTTTAAACATGGATGTTTTTGGTCGATGTTTTCATTGACATCGGAAACCTTTTGGTGATGTATCGATGTTTGAGTAAAATTTATCATCACTAATCGCATCCACTACGGATGAGTTTAGTTTACGATGGCTCTGCCACGACTTTGGCCGGGAGGTACGAGGTTTCGAGCCCCGACGGTCGCAGGATAGCTACATACAGGCGGAATTCAGTCGTATTCTGGAGGAGAAATTCTAGCGGTTGGCTGCTCTGATAGGCAATTTTCTCCAATCAATACAAAACTAGCGATCAGAGCGTCCGATCGCTGGGAAATCTCCTCCAGACTGCGGCTGAATTCGCCCTTGTTCACAAAGTCAAGTCAAAAATCCGCCACCAATGGGACTCCAGCTCAAGGATCTTTCGATCAGAGACTCTGCCGACCACAGAATTATTTCGATCGGTACTTCATCACTTGCATCTTCTAATCTCAAACTATCCTTTGTGATTTTCTCTGAATTGTGGAGATATGAGTCGGAATTCATGTTAAGAACTATTTTCATTCAGCAAACCGTGAGGATGGTGTGAAATATGATATCGAAGTGCCAGTAAGTTTTAATTGTTAAAATAACAGGAATATACCTTGAATGAATACTCGCCTAACACTTACGACTGAGAGTCAAGTACTGACAGCATAAACATTCGGTAAATTGCTCTCCTTTTCTTCTACACATGCATAAATACGGTGAACGTTTCGTATTTATGGTTGCATTTAATGGTTTAACGTCAAAGGAAAGTTATTAAAATCCTGTCGTTAAATATGATGTAGACCCTGTATATAAATGCAGAGATCCATGCAGTTCCATGAAACGATTCTGGCGTCGTTTCCCTAACATTACTTTGATTTACTACACTCTTCTCTCCATTTACTAAAATTGAGTTGTCTTATCATAATTAAGAAGCGTTATCTTACACTTTAGAGGACATTCTGTTACATTATAAGTAGTTGGGAGGTATCATTTCCCAGGCTCATTTTTTTTGTTCCAACGGACCCGAATTCATTCCGCATTGCGTATAGTTCTTCGGCTTCAACCAACTCAAATTCTTTAGCTGACGCACACACGGCCGTCACTTGTGGACACTCAAAATGAAGCGCAAAGGGGACTTGCCCGTTTCCAGCCTAAAAGAACCAAAATCTATATAACTAATTTCCAATGTATGCAGAAATTGAAACAAAACTATCCAGACTCCGGCCATCTGAGAGGTTTTTTGAAAATTGTTTTGTGGTTTCGTTCAGCAGCATTTTTCTTGCTGCAGAACACTAGTTCAGATTATTTTCCTAACGTTGAATAGTAAATACTATTATCCACCTATCCCTCCTTGGCATTGATTTCAAACAGAAATGTCCCCTTCTTCAGTGAAGAGGAAGATAAGATAACGCGAGAGTCCAATAAAAAGGGTTAAGTGGTACAGGCAAGCTTTCTGACGATCGATCGTGAATTTAGCGGGTCAATGCTTGAATTTGATTTGATTTATTTTCTTCAAACCAAGCATATACTATGTGTGAAGAATGGAGGAGAAATAAAAATCTGCACACATTTTCTTGAGTTCCAGAATCCTTTCCCCACCCTTCTACTATACGTAGTTGAATGTTCAATCAAAGTTGTAACAAATCAAGGTTAGCAAATTTGGAAAAATTACAAAATTTTTCAGTCTAGTTGTAGAAAATTTATTTGCATCGGTAAAGGGACTACAGGTTTTTTTATAGTATTGCTTACAAAATGGAACCCCACATGGCATTTGCTTATTATTCGTACAATTGTTTTCTGCAATCTAAAAATCTGGGTTCAACAAGAAGCGCTTCCTAAAAGATTATACTAGTTGCTGTTTCTGGCTCGTTTGGAGATTTTTGCAACCACCACTTTTATTCCTTTTAATGATTCTCAAATATCCACGGTTCATTTGAAATGATTACATAAGTTATTTATCATTTCTTCCATAATATTTAAATTCTTTGAACAGCGATTCGTTTAAACCATCTCACTCATTCGTTTCCGCAGGTAAGATTTGTAGTTGTCCCGACAAACGGAACTATGGTCAAACACAGATCGAGCGCATGTCTCCCAAGTGTCGTAAAAGTATTGATATGCGCCGTCGTATGTTATCGAGGTTTGTCAATAGTGCTGCATACTTCGTTGCTACAAGAGCGGGTTTAAAAACGTGCCTGTTATTCTTGTGTTGCTAACGTCGCGATTGAAAGTGGTGTGTTTACTTAAATTCTAAATATTTTACATTCTCGTTATAAATTCAGTACCCACTTTTTAGATAACACCATTTTAAATTGCATTTGGCGAAAGAGAAATGACAAATTAATCGTTTAGAACTTAAACTTTAAATGTTATCCATTATGGATAACATGATGGTGATATCCATTATCCATTATGGGAGCTTTTTTTCCAAAATCTAAGTAGTATATGACTTAGTGTAGGGATCACGGAATTTTGAAAATGTGCATACAATTCACTTTTCCCCATAGCACGTCATACGCAGTTTTTAACTGTTTTTTGATGTAAAATAAATAAATAAACCCACTGCAACTTTAAACATAGAATAGATTGTCAGAAGTAAAATCAAGCAATTTACATGTAAGTTCAAGATATCCATTTATGAAAAACAATTGGATATGTGTCTGCAAAAGAAAAATCTTTGTACAGTTTTTCTGTGTTTGTTACTTGGCGCGGAATATTTATGGACGAACGTAGATTTGAAAGAGAGAAATCATCTTACAAAGTGTATCAAAAAGCATTAAATCTCGAAGTCGAATCTTAAACATTCATTATGTTTGTCTTTGTTTAGGAAATTACACATTGCAAGATAGTACCCGTAGAATTACATAATCTTTTACAGAATAATTATTTAAGGAATAAAGTCACTGTTTTCAAAGAAACATCAAATGTAATACAAAACGAAATTCATCAAATCATTCCCACGGTGGGTCAGGAGTAAATAGTAAAAGAAATTCATAAAGCAGATTTTGTAGTTTCAGTTATTGCAGATGAAATATATTTCATACGGCTCCACTCATGAGTCGCAACATTTCAACAATTACCCGTTTTATTTATTAATCAGTGGCGGATCTTGCACTCTTTGTAAGAGTAGGAAACACAAAAGTCAATAAACTAAACTGTTTTAAACGAAACATACAACAAGACAGGCATCGTCTTGGACAAGAGAAACATTTGAGGGGTTAAAACCAAAGTAATTTAAGTCATATTCTATTTCAATACTAACTCAATTATTTTAAAAACCTTAATTACAAACCTTGGTTTTAACCCTCCCCCTACAAGCATACATCAGTTCGGTTTGCCCTTTCACAAGGATATTCGCCAGCCCATGGTCAAAGATTAATTTGCGCCCTAGCAGCTCTACTCATGTACGGACGCGTCCTGCCCTTGCGGGTTTGTGATAATGCCCTTGTCAAACGATGTTTAGGTGTAATTGAAAGATACGTGCGTAGATAGAAGCTCAAGAGGGGAGGAGGTTAAATTGCCGAATGATTTTTGATGTATGAACTCATGGACAATGCACTTGTTTTATGATTACAACTTGAAGTGTTATTACCTGGATCATCTCAAGACAGAAGGGCCAACCGACAGCGACGTTTGATGAGTGGAACTACAGCTGCAGCTGATTTACTTATTAGCATTACAAACGTTCGATGGCATTTCATGTGCATACTTTGTTGCGGGGACGTAAGATTTGTAACAGCGGACACACGCTTTTGGTGACACGACTGAAAACATTTCGTTTTACCTGAGAAAAGTTTCCAATCGTACATAGAAAAGTATCTATGTTTTTTAGAGAAACGATAAAAGAGAAACTGGCCGATATATTACTTTTTGTGCTTTTCGTGAGATTCGACGCCGACTTACACGTTGGCCTAGGAACTGTTAACAATGACAGAAGTCGCACAATAAGGAATGGCCACAAGAAATTTTCGGGAGGGTTTCTTAATATCTTGATGAGTATCAACCGGTTTATTGGGAGAGATAGTGAAAGTAGTAGAAATATGAACGTAATACTTATTACTTACCGATAAAGAAATTACAAATTTCATGTAAGAAGTAATTATTTCTGAAGAACAGAAAGAAGAACAAAAAAAAGACTGAGATGAAGATGGTGGAACAAGAAAGATTGAGATGAAGTGGGAGAGAGGAGGAGAGGAGTAGGAGTTAGAGGAAGAGGAAAAGAAGGAGGAGGTGAATGAGGAGAAGGGGCGCGGCGGCAGTGCTCACCGAAGACGCCGAGGCGGTAGTTGACGGTGACGAGCAGCGCGCCGCCGGCCTCCATGAAGTAGTCGGGGCCGTAGCGGTTGCTGGGCCGCGCACGAAGGCGGCCGGGAAGAGCGAGCACGGGCAGCGGCCCGCCGGCGCCCGGCGGCACGAACACGTTCAGGAAGAGGCAGTCCTCGGCGCCCTTGGGCTGGCCGTTCTCCAGCTGCGTGCACTCGGCGCCCCACGCCGTGGCGTCGCGCACGCCCGCCCACCGCGCCGCCGGCCGCGGGTCCTGCGCACGCACACGCACGCTCACTCACTCACACGCTCACTACTCCCGTAATTGCGGGACATGTTATATTGTTGATTGATTTTTTCGTGTTTCCGGGCGCGTCAACTGCTTCGGTCATTAGTCCCGTTAGTGTAGTGCATGTTTTTTCTCGGGAGATGGCGGTGATCTTCCCCCGCTGGATGGCGAGATCCGGCGCCGACCTACCGTCGGCTAGTGGGGATTTCCCCCTAACTAGGACTCTTCCACCAGCGGGACACCGCCCCAGTCAGGACAAGCTCTCGACCGGTCTCCCGGAATATGTGATAGTGTCGTGCATGTTAGTGTAAGGTGTGTGTGTGTGTGTGTGTGTGTGTGTGTGTGTGTGTAAGGGGAGAGGATAGGACAAGGAAGAAGAAGGACAGATCGCGCGCGGTCCGTGGCCCGTTTGGTAGGGTACTGCTCCGGCATTCGCCTGGTGTTGATCGGAGAAACCACGGAAAACTACCGATCAGAGCAGCCGGCCGCTAGAATTCTCCTCCAGATACATGTTATACATGCAGTGCCTCTGACCGGGAGGTCCTAGGGTTCGAGTTCCCATGGTGCTGGGATTTTTGACTCGCTCGATATCTTCTCGTATTCAGACACTGTCTGAAGCAGAATTCTAGCGGCCAGATGCTCTGATCGGTAATGTTCCGTGATTTCTTCGATCAACAACAGGCGAATATCGGAGGTCTCTAACAAGCGAACTCGGACCGCGCGCGATCTTTCCTTCCCCTTTCTTGTCCTATTTTTACCCCTTACTTACACTCGCATACACTACTCTATCAGTTGGGAACTGTAGAATTTGTCCCGGTTTGGTCGGTGCCCCATTCATGTGAGATACCTGGATGAGTAAAATCCACCAAGACGACGTGTTGGTCGGCGCGGGGTCTCACCATCTAGCGGGGGAAGAACACCACCGCCTCTCGTGATAAAACTATAGTTATGGGACTAAACCATACCAGTTGACGCGCCCGGAAACACAAAATGATCAATCATGTATCACGGGAGGTGGCGATGTTTCTGCCGCGCTGGAATGAGAGATCCGGCGCCGACCTACTCGTCTTGCTGTGTTTTCCCTTCCAGGCATCTCCCACAGCGCGTCACTGCCCTAGATAAGATACGTTCTAAGCTCCCGACTGGCTCCTGACATTTGTAGTAGAGAAGCGCATGTGCGTGTGGTAAGGAGAGAGGGGAAGGGAAAAAAGTTCGCGTATGGTCCAGGGTCCGTTTCTTCGTTTCTCACGGCACTGCTGCGGCATTCGTCTCGTATTGATCGGAAAGAACTACCGATCAAAGCAGCCGGCAGCTAGAATTCTCCTCCACAATGAGTGTAACCCAGTTATGTAGCTAACGTCGAAAGCTATCAGGACTCGAACCTTAGAACCTCCCTGTCAGTGTAGCTGCAGACGGAAGAGGAGTCACAATCGAAGTTATTGAAGTCATACTTGCGCATTATTTGTTGTATGGATATGTTATGATTAGAAATTTCCAACAACAAACAAAAAGAGGGAAAAGGACACGGTGAAACTTTGATGTTATTGTATGATACAATAATGAAGTAAACAGAGCAAAAACAAAGTAAACTTTTGATGAAATGATAGACTTTGATACTGTGAAGTTGTAGGGATTGAGTATGTGTACTCTAGCACATTCAAACTTAAAATAACGTAATCAAGTAAAATTTTGTGAGAGAGAAGAATAAATTAGACTGTGTTATGTAGCGTTTAAAAATCTTCAATTCTGGAATTTAATGATTAAAAGTGTGTTCTTCCTGAAATAACAAGTAAATCTGTAATTAGGTTACAAGTTTCGTTATATCATATTGATATATTTAATGTTATATTTAAACGGTCATATATATTTTTTGTCCTTGTAAATATTTATTCCAATAAATATAACATTTTGATGTAAAATATAACACAAAATATTTTTCATGTCGTGCTTAAATCTAGTTTTATGATAATTTTTTTGTGATTCAGTATTCCTTAAATTATAGTTCGCTACCAAGTTTTGATATGACAGAAGCAGTGGTTTTCAGCTCAATGGACCACTTGTATGGAGCAAATCTCGATACAGATAAAGGAAGATAACGACAGAGCCGTCTGAACGAATTCGCACGTCCTTTACATTTCTGAGTGTAAATATACTTTCAATGTACAATACGAATGCTCTATTTGTGAAAGATACAGTCTTATGAGCCAAAAAAGTCTAATATTAAATAAGGCAATGATCTTAATCGACTAAACTTAAGTATATTCCAAGATCTCATTGTATTAATGATTGAAAATTAATTGATTTAAGTCAATTAATTAAATGTCCAAATATTTCCATTTACATTGGTAAGTAGCCGTCTTCTTTTAAATTAAAGTATATATCCACTATGTTTTAGAGGCTGGATAATCTCATAATATTAAGCTGCATAAACAAGTATCTCATAAAAAACAAACTGCAATCCCCGACATATATAAATATCCATCATATAACATCATAAGTGACACGAGACGTATCATAAAAAATTAAACAGTGAAATCTGTGGGCTATTGAATGCCTAGAGACATTACAAAAATACGTGTTGTGCTGTCAAACATACGAAGGAAAGTAAACCTCGAGGTGAGGTATCTCCCGAAATGTAAGCTGGGGCGGTCCCACAAAGGCTGGGAATCACCGCAACTCCCCAAGATGTTTGACGAAATGACAAGCGACTCCGCGAAGTGGCCGGCGAGCCAACGAGCGAGGCGGAACCATCAAAGCGAGCGTCCCGCTGGAAGCTTCCAAGGGCGAAGCTTTGGACCTCCTTTCAAAATATTTATTTTCTTGTTGGACATAATTTCCAGCGAGCGTCCCGCTGAAGCTTCCAAGGGCGAAGCTTTGGACCTCCTTTCAAAATATTTATTTTCTTGTTGGACATAATTTCGACCTTTAAAGCAGACATATCAAGGTCGCGGGCAAGGTAATAAGCTAGTAAGCTCGCGGGCACTACGTCCAGAGAAATTGGCGCGAAATTTAAAAGTAAGGGTTGTGGAGGAGACAGCTCGCGGAGTGGAGATAGGTCACTGGATACCTGGCCCACGATAGTGTGGCAGTATGGAAGAAGTTACTTGACAACCAGCGTCACACATTTAGCTACATTAACTCCCATTTTCTCTTTAACGCAAGGAAATGATTCATTAAAATGAAATAATACATTAAACAGATTTCAAATTATCAATTATGCATAAAATTTAACAAATTGAAAGAAAACTATCTTTTTTTGTAATCCTGTTTACTTGAGAGGGAAACAAAAGTATGCACTTTCTACGTTCAAGTTAAAAGTTTTAACATACAAATATTCTTGACTGTTAAAAGCGCTGCCCGTCCATAAGCGAATATTGTTAACTTACAGAGACTTGTTAATTTATTTCATATTATTGCTAAATACAATAAATAACTGAATGATTTAATATTGCACAAAACGAAAACAAGGAACGTATTCGCCACTCAAACGTATTCCTGTCACTTAGCTAAGAATTTTATACAGGGGAGAATTTAGTAAGAAAATAATCCACAAATAGTAATAAGTAGTGAAGAATATAAACATAATACACATTTCTGTTATTTGATAGAGAATTCTGGCAAACATATTTTCGTATGAAGCCACTATTCTATGCCTCGCACCGCTTAAGCTTACCCATGTACATCCATTTCTGAATTTTAAGGGGAAATAAGTGGAGAGTCAGGGGAAGTTGCCCGTGCCCGTAGGAGCGCCGGGCTCCCCAGGGCAAGTAGCTCGTGCGGGCGCGGTTTGACGTTCATGTTTTAAAGGATTGAAATACATACATAAATATAAATCTTTTGAATAAGTATACAAGAACTGTACAATATTTTTTTAAAATAAACAGTAAATACAAATTAGATATTACGTTTATCCAATAAAGATTATTCAGCACAATTTTGTAACTGTTTGAAAAACGATGAAAGAATTAGAGAGATTTCATAGGTAATTTTAATGAGTGTAAAGGTAAATCTATATTTAATGTGTGGAAAAACATTTACTTATTTACCAAGGGTGTTAAAATGTATGGCCGGTTAAGATGTGATAGACAAAACAGACGAATGTTAAAGAATCTCAGTTTTTAGAATTTCTATTGATAATTCTTTTAAAATTTACTTATTTCCAATCGAAGTTCCCTCAAACTGAAAATTGACACAACTTCAAAATATTGATTTATTCGTTCATTACGTATTCAGGTTTCTATATTCACTAAGACTCATGAGCTGAGGAAGGTTTACAAATTCTGGAACATTACAGTCACTATTCACTGTGAACAGAAATTTAAATATGTTTCTGAAAATAACATTAAAATGTTTTGTATTCATGAAGATCTTATTTTGGTGGACACTAACAGAAACTTCTGCCATTCACCTTAGTTTAAAAACGTAAGACACCATATAAGTGGTTGGCATGAATGGCAGGTGAATGGCAGAAGTTTCTCATTGGCAGAAGAAATTTTTCAATGGCAGAAGAAAATCAATCATTGCGGAGAAATTCTATTTAATTTTGACATCATCGGATAGAGTGAACCTCTGATTTATCAGAGGTAAACCAACCAGGTTAGGCAACGGTTATAGTGGACGCGATTTTGAACGAAATTTCGGTCGGTCGATTTTGGCCGATGTGCTGGGTTCATTCAAACACTTGATGGTAAACGCAAATGATCGGGTCGTAGGAATCCGAATGACTTCTTTCGAAGACACCCGAAAACATCGGCTGTCAGAAGAAGATCATTTTCGTTTTCTTTTGTCCGTCTGACGTCGGCCGTTCGATCGATTGGTTGGTTGGTTAGTGCTTCTTGGCGCGGCAACATCTTAGGTCATTAGTCCCGTAAGTGTAGTGCGTGTTTTCCTCGCCAGATGGCGGTGATCTTCCCCCGCTGGATGGCGGGATCCGACGCCGACCTACAGTCGGCTAGCGGCGTTTCCCCCTAACCAGGACACTCCCACCAGCAGGGCACCGCCCCAGCCGCGACTAAGCTCCCGACCGGTCTCCCGGAATATGTGATAGTGTAGTGATTGTTAGTGTAAGTATCAAGTATGTGCGTAAGGAAAAAGGAAAGGACAAGGAAAAGGAAGCAAAGATCGCGCGCGGTCCGTGGCCCGTTTGTTAGGATACTGCTCCAGCAGTCGCCTAGTGTTGAACGGAGAAACCACGGAAAACTTCCGATCAGATCAGCCGGCCGCTAGCATTCTCCTCCAGACAGCGACTGAATTCGACCTAGCTCGTCCGATGGAAATTTCGTGCAAAATCTTCTCCCCCGCGACTAAGAAGTTCGCTGTAAGCGGCGTGGAGCGCATAGAGGTAGCTCACCTTGAAGCGCAGCGGGCCGAGCGGCGGGGCGGCGTAGGGGATGCCGCGGAAGGAGGCGAAGCGCACGCGGCGCCGCGCCGACTCCAGCCACTCGCCGCGCAGCCGCCCCTGCCGCACGCGCGCCTCCGGCCGCCGGCCCTCGCCGCCGTCACGCCTCCCCGCCGCCTCCGCCGCCGCCAGCGCCGCCAGCGCCACCAGCACAAGAGCAGTCGCCCGCATGGTCTCCTCTGGTGGCCCGCCCGCGCGCGCGCGCCGCTTTAAAGGCCCCGCGCCGGTCGCTTATCGCCTTCCCAGCCCCCTCCGCCGCCGCTCTCGCGCCTCGCCTCCACCAACCAACACACATGGCTCGCCATTTTTTAAATTTTTTTTTGTACCAGTCGTATGTCGATGGTTTCATAGCACGTTGAACAATGGAACATTACAGTACGAGCTCGAATATGCAACATAGAGTGGCTGAAGCGCCTCCATCTTTGTAGCAAATGTTTTTGCAGTCAAAGCAGCGCCGTCTGGAGTATTCTAGTATTCCGTTTGGCGCTGGGTGGACGAGGGACGCGCGTAATATAAATCCGCTTACTCTCTGTTTCACTACCAAAATCCAACCATTTAAAAACGAAATCACAATATGTAAGGAGAACGAATTGAGAAACTTTGCTTCATGCATCGGTTATTTTCATAAAAATGCAAATGTTATTGTACTTGGCATAACGCCTGAAAGTGAATGTTATTGCAATACGTAGCAAACAGATCACTAATACGGCGGCAAACTTGAAAAATGATATTTTTGTGGCTTGGTGAATTATGTTTTTACAGTTGTATGCCTGTATGTAACATACTGAAGGCATTGTGAATATTATTATTCTAACCATTAATATAATTTAAATACAGATAACCGAGAAGACAACAATATAGAAATAATATCCGATAGAAACAACACGTCGATTTAGTACAGCAGTTCTAATCCACCATCAGGCCTGTCTTTTGACACCATGTATTGACTGCAAAAAACATGGCGGTCCCTAGTTCGGCGAACGTCCACCAAGATGAGAACAGTAGGGTCGGCTACTCTATATGGTATATTATTCTAATTCGTTACAGAACACATATTTTCCGGGCCTATTTTGAGTTGTTTTCCAAATGCATGGCCACCACCGACAACACAGCACAGGTCTAGAGATCTGTGACGATGTAGGAATTGTTTATTTGCATCAAAGTATAGCTCGTTGCAATAAACTAAGAAATGTGACTTAGTATGAAATAAAAAGTTCTACATCTACTATTTCCCAGAAGTCATTACGATTACTCGTTTAGGAATTATTCTTTAATAAATGTTATATAACGTTTCTCAAATACTCAAAAGTTTTCTGCGAAAATGGGCTTAAAATTCCGCATTTTCAGAAAGTTTTAAACGCCATTTTTCAAAAACGACAAAAATCCAATTTTTTCTTCAAATTTTTCGAACGGATTGCACTGTTTAATATAATATAGAGTTTATTTTGGGGTATTCTTTCGTTTTTTCAAAAATTACAAAATTGTATTTTTTTAAAATATCTCTAACGCATTTAATACGCACATATTCAGATATTTGTAAACACTATTGCTTTAGTTAGTTAATGTGCTTCAAATGACGTCTAATGAAGTTTTCCGAAAACTCAAGAATTTTCTGTGAAAAAGAGCTTCAAATTTCGCATTTACAGTAACGCGAAAACGCCATTTTCTTAAAATCTGCTCAAATTGTTTCAATGAAAATTGTCATTTAGGATGAGGTTTTACTCTCCTTTAATATTCTTAAAGTAATATTTCGGTTCTACTACTAGGATACTGAAAAATTGAGAAAATGTAAAAAAAAAAAATGTTCTGCGGGCAGCGATGGATGGCATCTGGCAAGAGTATGTGGCAAGTCCGAATATCTAGTCCAGACCAAAGAAAATAAAATTCTAATGCGAGAAAGTCCGTGCCATTCTGTAGCACCATTAGTTCTGTATTCATTTGATTTTTTCAAAAATTACATAAATGTAATTTGATATACACGTCAAACGTAATGTGTAGTGTTGTTCTGAGATAATTAAAGAATTTTAATTTTGGGAAAACTCTACATGAAGTCTTTGTAATATTTTCAAAATGTTATGAAAAATGACAAAATATTTTTCTTTAATATTTTGTAAGAATAAGGTAGAGCATTCATAAATGCGGTATACTTCCTAGCTTCATTAAATCCTTTAAAACTGAAAATTGCAAAAGGTGAAATATTTTTCGAATTTGACATAGACCTTAAAGATAGATTCCTTTTTCAATGTAATGTGTCCCTAATCTTTAAATGATGCCATGCACTTTTTAAAATATTTGAGTAGTTGTTGGTTAATAACACTAAGGGGATGAAACGTTTTGATATACCGCGCATTCCCACTAGTTTCTTCTTGTGCCTATGAACTGGTGTTACAGTTAAAAATAAAATATACCCATTTGCAACCGGCTTCCTTTGGAATAGCACCAGTGACTTTGGATGCTTTTGCGCCAAATATGTAGTCTCGAGCTCAACAAGGCAATGTCTTGCACTACAGTCTTTGGAATGGCAGGGAGTTTAAACTAGTTCTTACATCAATTTTGCCAAACAAATCTTAGACATTTTTTTAACCACTTTTATTATAAATTATTATTCATTAATACATTATATGATAGAAGTAATCTCATTTGCAGTTTAGTTTTTTTCACACCTCCCTGTCCTCCGTCTTTCTTAATCATTGTTTTACTGTCTCTTTCACGAAAAAGTCTGCTCCTCACATAAGGAAGGTACAAGGGTCTCCCTCCTATATTAAAGAATATTAGGTACGTTTTTTGCAAGATATATTGAGAAAATCCCAACTCAGTATTCTTAAACGTATACGTAAGGATAATTTTCATTGTTTAATCATTTTAAATAAAAGGGGGAAATGTGTGCAAAACGCCTATTTGTTCAATTCAATTCATTATTTCTCAGGGCAGAAACTTATTGAACAAATATCACAAAACTGCATTTTATATGTAATATAAAAAAAAACTCTTAAATGTGGCAGATACGTACTGTAAGTTTTTCTGAACTACGCTTTATTTATGCTCTATTTTTTGCGAACACAAATCAGTGAATAGATTTAACATATTGTAAATTAATATTTGATATAACAAAGTATACGAAATGAAAACATTTGTGAATTAAAATTATCAAAATATAAAATATGATTAATAATCTAAAATTTGAAAGAAAATTGTGCAAATTAATTAAAACAAAGTCTTTTAAATAACTTTCACGCTATTCAGAATGTAGATGAAAAACTTAGGATAAAGGTGTAAAGGTGCAAGGTGAAAGACTTCTGCCCTCCCCCTTCCCAAATATCTACACTTCTTGAGACACGTACTTAAATAATCGGAATAATCTGTACTATTTTTAGAAGTGAATTCCTTTGAATCTTTTGATCATGAGTGCCTGTTTCCGAATTTGAAGAATACAAAACATTATTATAAATGTTCCATCTATCTGAAAATTGAGTATAATGTTTTGAGACAATGTAAAATAGCATCCGATCACGATTAGAATCACGTCCGACTATTCAAGAATCATCCAAGTACTGCAAATAAAGAATCCTCAATTGTTGAACGACAACAGTAGTAAATTTAACTGAAGTCTTATTAAAATGAATTTTAAATCGTTAACCCACAATAGTGACTCTGAATCCAACAAATATGCAGCAGATGAAAAAGGATATTTACATATGTAGAAATTTTATCTTCTTAGTACATGAAAATACATGAATGATATATATGGAGAGAATGTAGTTTAAATTTCTTCAAAAATATTTAATTGAAAACTACAACAAAGTGTCAATTTGCAATTATTGAACAAACAAACATAAATCCTAGCTCTTTTAAAAAGCAACAATTGGGATATATTTTCCACAATTATAGTCAAGCATAGGAGTTGACACTTCTCGACGAACGGCCCCAACTTCCAAAAACGTTTTATCAAGCTTCTCTTTGGTTCATTTCCCTTCGTTTTCGCGAACCCGGAACTTGAGCAAAGTTTGATCTTCGTAAGTAGGATTCCTCGAAGTCTTTCCGGTTGAGAGACTGCGAAATTGATTATCGTAGCTCCTATTTTGGCGACACTCATAGCGCGGGCGTGGGAACGCTAGACAGATACGGAATAGTTGATAAAGACCGTCGTGTGATTCAGTGGATGACGAGCAAAATTATTGAAGTGCTTTGACTTCATATCCTGCAACAAACATATGAACTACGCGGAATACTCGTACATGAGTGGCGGGCAAAGCATGAATTACACACGTGCAATGGCAACGCCTTGTAAATTACCTTCAACTCTAGAATCTGGGTGGAGGCTCAAATCTTACCACAGTGCAAATAAGTATCTGCGTAAATTATCTGTCCAACTCTTATTTACGCAGATAAATTCATATACAAATAAAAAGCTATGAACGCAATGAATAATAAACAGATAACGCCCTGAGCATTCTAGCTTTATTATTAACGCTTTGTCATTATAAATAACCAGAAGATGTCTATTGGATCATTTACAAACCTTCGGACGTGAGTGTGAAGGGTAAAAGCAGTTACCCAAACTGCATTGCTTGATTATAAAATAAAATATTATTGTGATATTGCAATGAAATAACATATTTTAAAAAGTAATAAAGTCAATTTCAACAGCAGTAGTATGAAGTACAGCAATAATACAATGCGACATATAAAGTTGCTATCCAAGCTACGTCTATTTCCCCGAATGCCTCGTACGTCGTTGGTTGAAGTATTGGTTTAGTCGCAGCGCACCTCGTGGGTGCGTCACCTCGCTTTGGCGGCGGCGGTAGACCGCTGGGCGCGGCGTTTGCGGGCCCCCCGGGGGGGGGGGGGGGGCGGAGGGGGGGGCGAGTCGGCAGCAACGGCGCCTGCGTGCGCGGTGACGCCGCTTGGTGGCGCTTGGGCAAACTTTGCCTTCGCGTCGGCGCATCCCACGCTTTCCCTGCTCTCGCGCTCCTCCTGGAGACGGCGACCTCACACTCATCGCGAGCGTTACTTCTACAGGAAGAACTGCGACGTAGTGTATTTCCAAACGTGACAATGCTTTCTTGACCGGAAGTCGTCTCTCTTTCTGCCTCTCGGATGGCACGGTGGGTCTGGCGTGGCATCCAGGTCCTTGCAGTACTGAACGAGTCTTTCTTTTGATTGATTGCTTATTTAATGTTTCCGGGCGCGTAAAAAACTGTGATCCTTTCTCTTGTAAGTGTAGTACATGTTACATATCGAGAAAGGACAATGTGCATCTCCCGCTGGGACACGAGATCCGGCGACGACTTACACTATGCTTTCAAGTTTTCCTTCCACCAAGAATCTCCGTTAGCGGGGCACCGCCCCGGACAGGTTAAGCTCTAAGTTCCCGACTAGTCTCCAGATACGTGTGGTAGTGTAGTGCATGTTTGTGTGTGGGGGGGGAGAGTAGAGAACAATGAGGAAGAAAAGATCGTGCGCGGTGCATGGTCCGTTTGTTCAAGTATTGCTCGCGCAAGTTTTCTTGATACACGAGCTCCCTAGTCATCACCCAGCGCTGAAAAGCACGGCCCGTTGAGATACTTAGGTTCAACTCGGAACGGCACGTATCAATTTACAATGCTGGAAACAACCGCCCCGTACTTTCAAAACAATTGTCGCATTTCTCGTGGGACGCTTTGGCTCGTTAAGTTCATGCCCACAGTTGGTACGCCCTTTTAAGCTGTGACGTAGCCAGAACCCTCCTCTCCCCGCAGCCCCACGCTGTGGAATATGAAGAAAACTTGCGCGGGTAGTACTTCTCCGGCATGAAGGCATTCATTATCGATCATAGACACCAAAGAAACAATCGGAAAAGAGCAGCTGTCCACTAGGATACTCCTCTAGTCAGTCGGTAAATACGACCGAGCCAAGAAATTCCCGATCGAGAAAGCTACAATTGAGAACTCTCAACACCACCTTCAATTCACCGAACAATTAATTCCTGGCTGCAAAGAGATACAGTGGGTTTCACAGAGAGGGAAAGGGATTGAAAAAGGTGACGCCGATACAGCCTACGACTCTCGCCAGAACCCTCAGGAGCTACACGATTCCAAGAGCTTCTGCTCTTCTTCCGACTAGACCCCGCGTATTTTCGATCAAATTATCGGGACGGCGTTTGAAATGAAATCGTCTCTACCACCTCTCAATTGAACTTTCACCCTTCTACATGTTTTGCTAAAATTTGGAAAATAATTTCGCAGAAGTATATTTTACTTATTTTATAATAATAATAATAATAATAATAATAATAATAATAATAATAATAATTATTATTATTATTATTATTAATTGCAACTCAATATCCTGGAATGCCTTGAACACGGAAAAAGTTCTCGAGTTATTGCCACATAGACAAGAATGACACGATGGAAAGGTTTGCAACATGTTAACTGTGGTATCCCAATCAGAGAACGAGACGGAGTTACGCTCCGCCGCACCGCCAGTGGAGGGCGCAGCCCTCCCTCCCTTCACCAGGCGGGGAGGTATAAACTGGCCGGAGCAGGGCGCTCCCGTTCAGTTACCGCTTAGCATAAGCTACCACCGCCGCACTTGCTACACGCCCTATGGAGGCGTAACCTGCGGCGCACTACAAGGAGACTCAGGCTGCCCCGGCGCTCGCTACAGTCACAGGCCGTGACGTATCCGCCGGGCGATCAGCACCTACCTCGGGGGCTACTGCCGCCCTCGCCATACGCCTTATCGAGGCGTATTCTGCAGCGCGCTACACGAGGACTCGCAGGCTGCCCTGGCGCTTGCTACCGTCACCTGCCGTGACGTATCCGCCGGGCGACCTGCACCGACCTCGGGGCTACTGCCGCCCTCGCATACGCCCGGAGGCGAACCGGTTGCGCGCTACAACGTGACTCACGGCTGCCGCCGACGCTTGCTAGCGTCACAAGTCGTGGCGTATCAGCCAGGCGATCAACGCCGACCTCGGTGGCCTGCCGCCTCCGCTACCCTTCTAATCGCGGCGTCACCGCCGCGCAGTCATCGGAGACTAGAGCTACTGCGCCACATCACCTAACAACTCTTATCGCCCTGCAGGCGATAAGGCTCGGCAAGGCAAGAAGGCCGTTAAGAAGCATTGTACATATTGTGATGTTGTTCTGTGTATTTATTATTTGGTGAAAGTAAATGGTTATAAACATTGACTGTTTATATTACCTTGCAATCCTGCAAATACAACATTGGCGACGAGGATATAAGAACAAGACACGTGAAGAACAATGGAGCAAATAACGCAGTGATCGCGATGTTGCAAACACAACATCAAGAACAGATGAGAATGTTAATGAAACAATTGAGATGCAGAAACAACAACAAGTCCAGCAGATTCCGGTATTTCCACCATATAGTAAAGATCAGGAGGACTGGACAGTTTATATAGAACGTTTTGAGCAGCATTTGGAAGCACATTGTGTGACAAACGAAGCACAGCAGCGGGCACATTTTTTGGCGTGTGTGGGAGAAGAAACCTTCATTACGATAAAGAAAATATGCTCAGAAGATCCAAGAAAATTAACATTCAGTCAATTGAAATTGAAGCTGGCCGATCACTTTGAAGAGAGAATACATGTAGTGACCTCAAGATATAAGTTTTTTCAAACGAAATTAAAACCAGGTCAAACACAT
Source organism: Teleogryllus oceanicus (assembly GCA_964035755.1). Classification (NCBI taxonomy): domain Eukaryota; kingdom Metazoa; phylum Arthropoda; class Insecta; order Orthoptera; family Gryllidae; genus Teleogryllus; species Teleogryllus oceanicus. The sequence goes on along the minus strand of CAXIVR010000005.1, from coordinate 98,606,036 downwards.
GCGGAATGGGTGGTAGAGCTGAAAGGTTAGCGAAATCATGCAAATTTAAGTGCAATAAAAGTAACTGTGCAGAGTCATATGCAAATAATATGATTAGAGATATGGTTATAGTACATACCCTGATAAATCAAGTGCGTATAGATGCAATACGGAAAGAAGAACTCAACACTGGAAGAAGTGATAAGATTGCTACAACACACGAAATGTCTGAAAATCTAGTAGCAGATGAAGACAACAGAAGAAGTGAGCAAAAGTCACAAAGGAGAAAGAACGAGCAGAAGAAAAATTAAAATCATGCCCAGGTTGTGAAAGTAACTCATAAACGAAGTCAGTGTTGGTTTAAAGAGGCAAAATGTAGATTCTGCAAAAGATCGGCAAGATACAAAGTGTTTGTCTGAAAAAGAAACAAATGGCGGCAGAAAACAGGAAAACCCAAAGAGTGTGAAACGTGCACCAAGCAGTCTGAAGAAATGGAAGTAGATCAAATACAGACGGTGAATATGATTTTGAATTCATCACAAGGAAGAAAGATAAGAAGTGCAATTGGAAATGTTAGGGAAAATATGGAGTTCCAGATCGATACAGGTGCTACAGCAAATCTAATAAATCTAACAACATATCAAAAGTTAGGTGCACCGAGATGTTCCAGCAGTAAGCACAGTTAAAATCATATCAAGGAATAAACATCCCAGTAAAAGGTCAAGTAAGTGACTGCAAGATATAAAGGAATACAACGAAAGTTACGTTTTATATTGTGAACCGATATGATGTACAAAATATATTGGGAATGGAAGGAATGAACACTCTTGGTTTCGATAGAAGATAATGTCATGTCAGTCGACAACACAAGTAAAAGTGCAGAAATGAAGAAAATATGTAAGAGTTTTCCGAAGTGTTTTCAGAAGGCTTAGGTCATTGCACAACATATAAAGCTCAATAACGATGAAGAAAATTGTCAACCAAAATTTTAAAGCAAGACCGTGCCATTCAATTTGCAAGAGCAAGTAAAACAAGAATTGCAACGATGGGTACAAGAAGGAGTGCTCAAACCAGTTGATAATGCAGAGTGGACCACTCCAGTGGTAATTATAAAAAACAAACGGTAAACTAAGGTTGTGTGGAGATTTTAAAGTTACGTTAAATCCACAAATGTTAATAGACCACTATCCTATGCCAAAACCAGAAGAAATATTTGCGAAACTACAAGGTGAGTGTTTCACGAAAATAGATTTATCGAAGCTTATTTGCAGTTAGAGCTAGATGAAGAATCGAAGAAATGATGGTAATTAATACAAATGATGGTTTGTATCAGTTTCAAAGGCTTCCGTATGGCATCGCCAGTTCGCCCCGATATTTCAAAGGTTTCGCAACAAATTACGGAGAAAGTACCAAATTGCGCTAACTTCTTGGATGATATTATTGTACAGGCAAAACGGAGGAAAAACATAAGCAGAATTTGCGGACGCTGTTACAATTGTTAAAAGACAATGGACTCAAATGTAATGGGGAGAAATGTGAATTGTTTAAGACTTCTATAAACTATTTAGGCCAGTAGTGACAAACATGGAATTCGGACCAACAAAGGAAAATATTGAAGCAATTACAAGAATGCCAGCACCTCAAGATTTGAAACAACAGCTCATTCTTAGGTAAGGTTGCTTATTATTCCAAGTTTATTAAGAATGACAATGATATCGGCACCACTAAACCAGTTACAGAAGAAGAATGTGAAGTTCATATGGTCGACAAAGTGTGAAATGACATTTCAGCATCTGAAACAAGAACGATTAAAGCAACAAGATTGACGCACTAGCGCCAGGTCAACCCTACTTCTCGCGGCTGACGCATCAGAAAATGGTATTGGCGCTGTGATATCAACGATCACGCCAGAAGGCATTGAAGTACCAATTGCATTTGCATCGAAAACGTTAAACCACGCACAGAGAAATTATGGACAAATTCAAAAAGAAGCACTAGCAATAATTTATGGGGTGAAGAAATTTAATCAATATCTGTATGGCGCGAAATTTACGCTCATTACAGATCATAAACCACTTACGTCATTGTTCAATCCAAGAAAAGGTATTTCAGAGAGAACGGAGAAGAAACTAAAAGATGGGCAATTTTCCTCTCTGATTATGATTTTGAGATTGTTTATAGGTCAACTTCAGCACGGCAACGCAGACGCGCTATCGAGGCCGGCGGGGCAGACGAGTCATTCGACAAATCGGAAGAAGCCTGCGCGTACATAGACTTCGAGGATGGCGACGCCTGTTACGCGTTGCCGCTGGACGCAAAAAAGGTAGCGCAGGTAACACGGGAAGACCGCCTGCTAAAACAAGTAAGTGGTTATTTGAGTAAAGGTTGGCCAACGAGGAAACTAAATCATAGTTCACCAGACTTAAATCAATTTTTGTTAAAGAGAAACGAGTTATCAATGCAAGACGGGGTAATAATATATAATTGTGAAGATAACGTAAGAGCCGTAATTCCAAAGAAGCTGCAAGAAGAAGTGTTAAAGTTATTGCATGTTGGACATTGGGGCATTACCAGAACAAAAACGGTTGCTAGAAGATATGTATATTGGCCGGGGATGTCAACAGATATAGAAAATTTGATACGTAATTGTAATATATGCAGACAGAACCAGGCAAGTCGCCAGAAGCACTTTTGATCAAATGTTAACGAAAGTGTTCGTATAGAAGGCTTACCGCAATTGTTGATATCGGATAATGGCGCACAATTCACATCACATTTATTTGAGAAATTTTGTATAGAAAATGGCATTCAACACCTTAGGACTGCCCCATTCCACCCACAGTCAAACGGGGGAGCGGAGAGATTTGTACGAACATTTAAAACAACCATGATTAAAGCAATGGCAGAAGGAGTTGGCAAAGATAAAGCACTACAACAGCTATTAGTGACATATAGAGCAACTCCAGTAGGAAATGAAGAGAAAAGTCCCGCGGAACGACTTCATGGCAGGCAGCCGAGGACATTATTGGCACTATTAGTACCGTCAAACGCCCGAAGCAAGTAGGAACACAACATTCAAAGTCAGAGATAAAGTCTATGTTCGGTCGTTTAAATCCTATCCAAAATGGATCCCAGCAGTGATCCACGAAACTATAGGATATAGAATGTATCTGGTACAAGCAGAAAACGGTATCATCAGAGACATGAGAACCAGATAACAAAAAGGTGGAACATGCATAAAATAGATGAGACACAACATAGGAGTAATATGCATTCTAATTTTCAGCCGGTGACAATGCGGATGACGGAACCAGTCATCCACACGAGCCAGCGGCTCGGCCGGCAACACCAGCAGATGACACATCCCAAGGAGGTGCGACCAGAGGCGAGTCATTCGCCGAACCCAGCAGCCGAGACGCGTCACCAGGTCCAGCCCTGCTGCGGAGGTCGCGTCGTCATCGTGGGCACCCATATGCCCACAATAAAACAGGGAGGAATGTGGTATCCCCAATCAGAGAACGAGACGGAGTTACGCTCCGTGCACCGCTAGTGGAGGGGCGCAGCCCTCCCCTCTCCCTTCACCAGGCGGGAGGTATAAGGCTTGGCCGGGAGCAGGGCGCTCCTGTTCAGTTACCGCTTAGCATAGCTACCACCGCCGCACTTGCTGCACGCCCCATGGAGGCGTAACGCGCGCGCACTACAAGGAGACTCAGGCTGCCCCGGCGCTCGCTACAGTCACAGGCCGTGACGTATCCGCCGGGCGATCAGCACCTACCTCGGGGCTACTGCCGCCTCGCTATACGCCTTATCGGGCGTATTCTGCAGCGCGCTACACGAGGACTGCAGGCTGCCCTGGCGCTTGCTACCGTCACCTGCCGTGACGTATCCGCCGGGCGACCTGCACCGACCTCGGGGCTACTGCCGCCCTCGCCATACGCCCTATGGAGGCGTAACGTTGCGCGCTACAACGTGACTCACGGCTGCCGCCGACGCTTGCTAGCGTCACAAGTCGTGGCGTATCAGCCAGGCGATCAACGCCGACCTCGGTGGCCCTGCCGCCTCGCTACCCTTCTAACGCGGCGTCACCGCCGCGCGTGACTTCGGAGACTAGAGGCTACTGCGGCCACTATCACCTAACAACTCTTATCGCCCTGCAGGCGATAAGGCTCGGCAGCAAGAAGGCCGTTAAGAAGCATTGTACATATTTGTGATGTTGTTCTGTGTATTTATTATTTGGTGAAAGTAAATGGTTATAAAACATTGACTGTTTATATTACCTTGCAATCCTGCAAATACAACATTAACTCTGCAAACAAATGAACGAAACTAAATTCAACACGAGTGTTATAAATTTCCTGATCTGAAAAAACTAGTTATGACCAATTCATGTTTCCAAAGTAAGCCTTTGCCTAAAAATGGAACTCTGTAAAGGAAGTGGTACCATATTACTCGTACAAACGCAAGTAACAGGTTCCAGCGAATGAAATAACCAAGGTACATTGAATTTCTTTCATCACAGACATCTTTTTCAGTCGAAGCAAAGAGGTTCGATTAAGCGGAAAAGAAGAATTAATCGCTTTCTTGGCATATTTATAATTTTAGCTCGTAGTATTGCATTGTGATAAATTTCTCAGATACTAACAACATCAATGGTATAATAAATTATATCAGAAATAATTTAAGTGAAATAATCGCTATAAAATAAAAATTTAAATTTTAATTTCTTTTCTCTCGCCTTCTCTCTCATTTGCAAACATAAAAATAAAGATATTTTAGGCTCTAAAATATGCTGAAATTACATAATACATTAATCTCAACGGTATCTTCTTAGCGTGCACGTACATCAGACGCTATATTGACATTTGCTCGCTCCCATCGCACTCGTAATTTATGGCACTGAAATGTGTCGACTTATGGGGCGTGGTGACTTCCATCTGTTTGCATAAATCCGCACGCAAAGAGTACGTTTAAGTGTAAATCACAGCGGAGCAAAAAACTCAAACAGAGCGAAGGCGCCCAGCAACAGACGGATGTGAAAAGATTGTGTGTAAATGTAGTGCCTCGACGTTAATATCTAAGGTTTTATGAAGCTAACTGAATATATAATTCAAAAATTATTTAATTAATAAAATAAATCGCGCTTAGAACACACTAATCACCATACGGAACCCTACGTCTAGTCTCCTGCTACTAGTGAGGCAAACAAACGACGAACTCACACATGCAGCGATTCAATATTTTCCAGTGCCCCCGGTGCTTAAATTGACAAAGAAAAGAAGGAAATACCATTAAAGATGATGTGCAGTGAGATATTAATGCAGTGAGATTTAATAATTTGAAAGTAAAACCCAATGAAACACATTTTTGGGACTTTTAAATATACGTATCAAATAAAAGGGGTGAAAATAAATGCAACTAAGAAGTTTCTTTAGCACTAACAGATAAACTCTCTTTTATAAATTTTGGAATTAAAGAAGTGTTATGATTGAAATATTTACCACAAGAACTCCTTAAATGTAACGTTGATGTTAGTCAAAATCAAAAAATGTACTAGTAAAGTCATTTCTACTGCGCATATTACTACTAAACGAAAGTTTATTTAAGCTTTATCTTCTTTCTATATTCTTCTAGTAAGAAATACAAATATACAATTGCTAACCTATCATTTGTTTGATGTTTGGGTCCTTCCCCAAATAAAAGGGTGTGCTTTTAGCAAAACTCCATCGAAGGACATTTGCCAGCGATACGAGCATCCCGCACGCATCCCGCACGTGTGCACGAGAGCCAACAGAGATTAGGAGAGACGCGACGCGAGCAAGCAAGGGTGCGGCGCGAATAGCAAGGTTGGGGGGGGTGGGGTGGCGGGGCGGGGCGGGTGGGCCGGGCGCAGAGGGATTCCGTGAAGGTCGGGAACGGATGGGTCGCAGTGGATCGAGGTGGGGCATGGTGGGACGCGGCGGGTCGGTGGGGCAAGGGAACCGCACCGTGGGGGTTGTCGCAGTGGGGCCGGGCCGGCCACGGCGCGTCGGCGTGCGGTGTGCGAGATTTTGGGCCATCGTGGCGGGGGGCGGGGCGGGAAGACGCGTCCGCTCTCGCCTCTTCCTTCCGGCGCGTCGCAGAGCGAGGGCCGCAACCACAGCTTCCGCCGGAAGCGAGAGCCTGGCCTGGCGAAGCCCGCCTTCCTCCACCGCGCGCCTCGCCTGCACGGCAAGCTTACTCAGCCACTACTTCCAGCTTCGAGCATGATTTGACTGCGTAGTGGAATATTTGATTCGTTACCGTTTGATTTAAATTAGTGGTGCCACAACAGGACCTACTTTCTCGCATTATTTCCACCGGTTGCAATATTCGAAAATTCAGGGAGTTCTACGATAATTAAACGCCAATTTTTTAACAGTCATTTATTCTATTCTTGAAAAATATTTCAAGAAAAATTAAATTCTAAAAAATAGTGAGATATCGCTTTAACAAATACTAGTATCTATCCTCAAACATTGTACTTTAGCAATGTTAATTTTTGGCAATTTTCGAAAATACAGAGTTCGCCTAAAATGGGTCCAGTGCCATTTTTACTATTATCTTCTTCATACGAGGGAAATATTTTAAGAAAAAAATTGCAGCCGTTTTTTAAGTTTTTTTTCGCTATTCAAGAGCAAAGTTTATTCAAAAAGTTTAATGCCATTATTGAGAAAACTTTAAAAATATGTTTGAAGCTTCATGTAAAGTACCATCAAAAATCAAAATATCCGTTTCAACTCAGACGGCGTTTGGTTTGCTCACATCAATCAGAAAATATCGATTTTGGAGAAAATCGTCTGAACTGTTAAGGAGCTCGCGGACGGAAAACATGCTGACATTTTGCCGTCAATCGATTTTTCGATTTCAATTACCCATAAAACGTGGATTCTCTTTACACATGTTAGAAAAGGTAATTTGCTCCGTACAGGAGAAGATTTACCCACTTTTTCGATACCAAGTCCCACAATACGAGTTTTTCTGATGAAAAATCGCCGATTTCTCCCGCAGGCATACACTCCCTTTCTCTTTACTGCGTATGTAGTAAGACGGGAAAGTATAAGTAGAACCATTTAAGGAAAAAAATTAGGATGATAAAGAGCAAACATATTTTCCCAATATACTATAATCTAGGATCTTTACCTGATAATGGGTACCCCCGGATAAGATTGGAAAATGTTCCCCTAAATCAAATGACATATATGTGTAGTTCACTCCTCACACCTTATCAAATGACTATGTACATTAATTCTAACGTTAAAAAATATTTTTGAAAGATTTATTACCCCCATCCCACTATCCACGCCCCTCTAGAGTGAAAAATTTTTAATTTTTTTTTCCAACATTTTATATAAAAATAAAATATTTTTTACGGTGTATTAAAACTCTGGAGCTGGCTCAAAGATAATGTCAAAAGTTTCTCTCAAAAAACAAATTGTTGTGAATATTTTTCAGATTTTACTACTAGTCTGTAAAAAGAACATTTTCTCGCTTTTAAATCACCTTGGGTTTAAATATACTTTGAAAATGACAGTTCTCTGCATTCATTTCTAGTGATTATTATACATTTGTAAACATTGTTGTAGCACCCAGTAATATTTTGCCTTTAAAATGTAGAATTACATTCGAACCTTTACAAATTGTCATGTTTTCAAGCTTTCTAATCCCAATCTCCACACCGAGCCGAATTAGGGACTTCCATTAAACATCACATTTATGTTGGTAGGAACCAGATCACTGGGAAACAAGTGAAAGGTACAAAATTTCCAGCATCTATCATAATGGTGGTGAGTACGTAATTTACGCAGCTTGAATGCTGCAGCTCGTGCTACCAACATAATTTCTGTTACAAGTAGTTTCACCAGCAAGGTGACTGCGAAGAGACTTTCCTAGCGTGTTATATCTCACACATTAAGAAAAGATGATAGTATTCGGCAGTTTATACGAAGCCATTCACACAAAACCTTGAAAGTGTGATACTGATGGATGGAGAATTACATCCCAGTCCTACATCAAACAGATAACAGAAGAAACTAGAGGTGCTACAGAATGGCACAGACTTTCTCGTAGTAGAGTTTTCTATTTTCCGTGGTGAGGACTGGCACTGTAGAGCCTTGCCTCTCCTTCCCTGCTGCAATCAATCGCCGCTCAAAGTACAAATGTTTTCTTTCAATTTTTGGTAGGGGTAGTAGCAATTGCACCCTATTCGATTACATAAACGCCATATTGCAGTATTCTTTTGTTTTTTCAAAAATTACGAAAATGTAACTTTTTTAACTTGTCTCTCATGTCAGTAATATTTACATTAAACGCGATTTCTTCACATTATTATATTTATGAGTAAATGTAGCATGAAATAATGTCAAGTAAAGTCTCTAGAAAACTTAACAGTTTTCTGCAAAAATAAACTCAAAATTCGGCATTTTCAGAAACGCTCAAATGCCATTTTCTCAAAAATGGCTCCAAATTATTTCTTCAGTTTTTTTTCAATGGATAGTGGAAATGGCATTGTTTAATATGACCTAAAATTTATTTTGTGTATTATTTTGTTTTTCAAAATTACGCAGTTTATTTTTAAAGATGTTGGTACTACCCATACCCTACCAAAATTGTAAGAAAAATTTGATGGCGTTTTTGAGAAAATCTTGTTTTTGTTATTTTTTTAAATTGCAAATATTTCACGCCCTATCGCAACAAAAGTATTAAAACTTTCCAAAAAATTTACATAACCTTATTAAAAGAACTAATTATGAACCACACATTTCATTTGAAGCAAAAATCTGTATAATTAATTTTGTAAATGTAGGAAGACGCCTAAAAAATTTCAACTTTTGCAATTTTCGAAAATGCAGAGTTTATCTTGGAAGTGGAACCTATACCACCTTTATAAGTGTATTTTACTCTATTCTTACAAGAAATATAAAGAAAAAATTTGGAACCGTGTTTGAGAAAATGTTTGAAATGTCCGGGGGGCTTCATGTAATGTACCCTCCAATTTTAAAGAATGTTTTTCAAAACTTCAAAGCTTCAGATAGAGCCAGCTAGACTGAGGATTCTTCAATTTGGAAAAGATCGTAGGAGTGGTTTAGGTCCTGGGAGTGTTCACAGACGGACGGACGGTCAGACGGACAGACAGACAGACAGACGGACAGACGGACGGACGGACGGACGGACGGACGGACGGACGGACGTTTTGATAAAAAAAAGTGTTTCGAGGGAATCAGGGAAAACCAAAACGTGTATTTCCGATGAAATCTTCAAAGCAATTTTCCGCAGAATTACATAACTTTCTCTATAATACTTATATTAATCCCGTATATACGTATGTAAACGAGGAAGTAACTAATGGTGCTTCAGAATAGCACAGGCTTTCTCGTAGTCAAGTTGTCTAATATCCTCGCTGTGTACTGGCTTTACGGTCTTGCCCCTTTCTCTTGCCTGATGCATTCTATCGCTCTCAAAATACATTTTTTGACATTTTCTCAATTTTTCGATTTCCTAATTGAATAACCGAAGTATTACTTTAAGAAAATTAAAAAAGAGTAAAATCTCGTCCTAAATGGCAATTTTCATTGAAATATTTGGCGCCGTTTTTAAGAAAATGACGTTCAGGCGTTACAGTAAATCCAAAATTTGAAGTTTTTTCACAGAAATCTATTGAGTTCATTTAAAGTCATTTAATTTCCTTGTGTGGGCTGGTACTGTACTTTTGAAAAACAAAAGAATAGAGCAATTTCGTATTTACGTTATCTTATACGGTGCTTTAGCACTATCTATACCATAAATTTAAAGAAAAATTTGGAGACGTGTTTTCAAAATCTTGTTTTCGTAATTATTTAAAATTGCAAATATTAATCGCTACTAATAACTGCTATAACTACTAATTTTTAAAAATTTACATGACGTAATAAAAGAACTGATTATGAGGAACAAATTTCATGTAAAGCAAAACCTCTATTTTGTAGTTGAAGGAAGACGCTGAAAAATTACATAACAACATTACATAACTTTCTCCATACTACGTATACTACTCCCGAATATACGCATGTATACGAGAAAGTCAAAATTACTTTTTGTAATTTTTGAAAAACAAAAGAATACAGAAATATGGCGTTTATGTCATTGTATAGGGTTCATTTGGCAATGCATTTTTTCCACCGAAAATTCGGTGTTTTTCCGTGCAGCATTACATAACTTTCCTATACTACGTATATTACTTCTATATACGTATGTATACGAGAAATTAAAAATAGAAATTTGTAGATTATAACATACAAAATAAAAGGTTTATTGGAATACACATTATAATCGTGAAAAACTCGGAAGAGATTCGTCCTATACCCATTAAACCAGGTATGCGTGTCCCATGGGTACACGGCGCTTTGAGGACAGGAAAATTTTGACAGATGTGACGTTTTGTGGGACGGATAGATGGGAAATGAGGAAATCATGTGGGACGGTTCTGGTGCAGGTCAAGGATAGGCAGAGGACAGCATGGAAAAGATCCAGCTTGGACCCGAATTATATTCTACAAAGCACGACATTTTTTATCCTTCATTCACAATTTTGTAGATTTAGTTCTTTCAGGTGCCCTCACCCCATTGCATAGGGGGACAGAAAAAAGAAGAAACCGAAATCAAAGTAAAATAAGTTGAAGGAAAATACTGACATTTTTTCACGATAAAATTAAAGGGACTATTTTATTTTCTGCGCATTTTAATCTCAACGCTCAGCAACATTGGAATGGTTTCTCTCGCACAGTACCGAGCCTATAATTCTGTAAACCACATTTGAAGAGATGGACGTTCGCAGTTGGGTTTTAAATCGATTTTCAGTTTTCATACAATTAATATTTACAGAGTGCAGAGTTTTCGCACACGTCCGAATTGTATATACTTATTGATAGATATATAAGAATAAAAACTTAGGTAAGGGAAAAGACAACTTTTTCTCTAGTCTGAAACAGCTACAGGTCTGTAGCATTCCAGGTGAATTTTCTTTCGCGTCTGTCATGCATTCAAATTCGCATTCAAAAATGCCTTACCGTTAAACACATGAGCAAAGTTAGGTAAAGTGTCGATCTATATTGTCGATAATATAGATCTATTCATTTCATTTACTTTTGTATCAATTTTCGTATACCTATCGTATTTATATAATTTCTAAAGGAAACCTATAAAAGATTATGTTTTAATCGCAATCTGAATTTTCAGAACGTTAACTGAGACGCAAATATATAGATTAACATTGATTTTTAATTTACAAACTATAACAAATTTATGTGGTAACATTACGGAATTTATTTTTAGCAATATTGTTACATGAACTAATAATCAATAAAGTTGGATATATAAATGTAGAGTTTTACGCTTTGTGAAAAATATGTCCACTATGTAAAAAAGTGATTATTTTGAAAAAAACAATTTCGACTTTAAACACCTGATTTTAAACTTTACTATTAGAAGAAACTTTTTTATTTTAAAATGTTTTTTCAAATGAGATTTTCAGTTTTTATGAAGTTCGTCCAAAATTTTCAGAAATATTACTAATTTTGGTTATAAATAAAAATACGGTAAGGCCAACCATATGCACTAAACATATGCTTCTAGCTTTTTTACATCATATTGAATAAGTCAAACAATTTTTAGACCAATCGGAATAGCTTTTTCGTCCGATTTCACGTGGAATTACCCACATGCACTTGAACATTTCGCACTATACAAGTAATTAACTGACAACTCATTTTAAAATTGTAGACTAACACCCTTTGGCAGTTTTTACATTTTATCTCAAAACGATAGATCGCTGAGACGATCAAGGTGTCACTTTTAAAATCACTGGTTGTGATACGTTGTTGGAAATTTACATAAAATGTACATGTTCAAAAACACGTGCTGTTTCTTTTTACAAAACGATTCGTGTTACATGGATAACTCATAATCAATGCTGTATCTGGTAAGCACTGTCAAAATATGTACAGTTAACGACCACCGATAATCAATAGAAACGAAAAACACAGATTAGTTCTCCTTTTATTTCTAGCGTGAGATTCTGATGAGATTCTCCAATTATTTGGCTTCGTGCTCTTCCTTCTTGTAATCGAATGTTTGAATAATTCTGTTGACTCTCCTTGTCAGAGTTCGGTACGCCTGTCAGATAAATAGAATCTTTTTTTTTGATACAGCGGACATCTGGCCCTGAGTAATGGAAGTACATAAAAAGTATTTCCATGAGCTTCGAGATAGAGCGGCCTTGAAAGGTTTCGCCGATTGTGGGAACGCAAACATACGCCGCTTGCTCGGAGCTAAAGTGCGAAATTCCATCCGAATTTTTCATAAGACATAACGCACAGCAGAGCGATTTTGCGAGGGAAAGATAATGCAACATAAACCGAGAATCATTTTTTTACTTCAGTGATAAACTTTTGATTTCTGAAAAGTTTGATTTCTGAAAAGGGGACAATTTGTCAAAAGGGTAATTTAGTTGCAGATAGGAAGCGTTACATTATGATAATATCAATAGTGGAGTAGTCAAATAATGTGTTGATTTAGTGAAATATCTTGTCTTGAAACTTCAGCGTGATTTAGTTCAGCTCAAAATATCAAGAGATGTGTGTTCTATATACTGTGCAATGCGCACTACTAATCTTTCACCGCTATCTCGCATATACATGAACGGTAAAATAGTTTCTGGGAAAGCATCAAATGTATTATAAATTTTCGTCTTATAATACATTTTCCAATTCATTTTCAAATAGGATTTACATGTCTTTCGGATAAAGTCATTTTTTCTCTACTTCTTTCTTAAGCTTTGAACCACTTGTTCCGTTCCAAGCGGGAATGCATCCTGAATACTAATCAAATACAAAGTAAGGTCAAAACACGAATGTAATCAATAGCAGACAAAAGATTCATGATACATTTAGCGCAAACAACTACACCCTCCTAAACGTGATTACAATCAATCGACCTCACCGCCACAAAATGAAACATGACAGGATCGCGTTTACTGTGCACTCATGAACACAAACGTGATGCTGATGTGAGAATAACCGATACTGAGCAACGCAACACAAGACCCAACTCAAGTGGTAGAGTTTACACGTGAGAGGAAGCCGTAAGACAACTGCAAGTGCTTCTATTTGCCTCACGAGCGTGTTCTGCTGGAGCGTCGTTCCTGTCGATTTCAAATATTCTCCCTTGAAAAGCTTGTTTGTTTTAAACAATCACAATTATTTCTGGCGAGAGCGAAAGAGGTCGGTCTCTTTCAAGTGCGTAGGAAGCAGCCGAGCTTTCAAGATTCAGGAGGGATCGTGCTTATTTGCGAAAGGTTTTGCGTACGCTGGGGCGGAGAAAAGAGGGCCAGCGAAGAAGGGAGAGGGCGCGAGGAGGGGGGCAAGGCAGAACCTGTGCATCCTAAAATAAGCAATTCAACGGACGTTGTACCCCAAGCATCTTTGGTTCCAATCACCCCGCAAACTTTGTCACAGATAAGACGGATTTGTTTCCAACTTATTAGTATTAAATATATTATTTTGAAGTATTTACGCCTACTTATAAAAGACTATATTACCGAGTGCTTGAGAGAAATGTCCAGACTGTAACACGATAAATTATTTCGAACACATCTTAAGTAACCTCTGATTCATCACCGACCGAAATATTTATTCCAGTCCGATGAAATTGCAATAACTTACGACGAGCAATAGTACCAAGAGTCAGAAACGGGAGGAGAATGCAGAATAGCTGGTATTATTATCTAAATATATCATATCATGGTTTTTATGAAAATAATTAAGTAAATTTAATTTTCTCAGCTTTGGCCGTTAGTATACGATAGTGGACTTGAACTCAAAGTGTAGCGCCACAGGCGGTGCAACCGCCCGCACAGCAAAAGCGTATGGCGGGTTGCGTCGTCCAGGCGTACGCGCTGTTGCTGGTGAGCCAAGTTGTGCCTGCAGCGACAGAACCAAGAACCGGGTCTGTGACGAGGCACGCGGCGTCGGAGGTGGCAGTGTTGGCGGCGGCGTTGCACCGCCTGCGCCCCAGTCGCTGCGGTGTTCTCCTGCTGCTTGGTTCTCCGAACCCACGCGGTGAGCACCAACCCGTTCACTTCCTTTTAACCGGCCACCTCGGGACCGGGACCGGCACCCACATTGGATGTTTCCGCCGGTTAAACAGTCATTAAGCCATCGTTTTCTTAATATCATTAACTAATAATGTGTTACGAATACTATGTAGGAGCATGCAATCTCCCATATTTCAGATAAGACTGGGAAATCTGCGGAAACTAGAAGTACGACAGGTAAGGTTGGATCGCCCACGCACGCGCGGTTGGGACATTGTAAACTTCTTCATTCATAAATTACCTTAAATTTTTGACATCGGGTAATCCTAGAAGCCTTCGCTTCAGATTTAAAGAGACAATAGGAACAATTAATTTGCCTTATCTTAAGCTGAAGGTGATTACGAAAGAAAAGGGCAAAAAATGAGAACGAATAAATGAACCAAAGAATAAAGAATGGTGAGAAATATAATACATTCATCATATAAACAAAAACCAGTTGATTGTCCTGAAAGTTGGACTCTAGCTCTAGCGGTAGATTCAGATTTTAATTTCCATAATACGCGCCACATTTTCGACGCAAAATATATTATCATAACTTTTTTTTTCAAGTGCAACTAACCATTTCTGTCACTCTACGCGTTTGTTAGCTTAACTTAAGTAGTGTGTGTAAACACATTAATTTGGGAGGTTAGAAAGATCTTTAATGTATTGCTAGAATTTCTAGATATAAGTGGAGTCGATGAATAACCTTGATTCTCGCCAGTCATTTATTTAAATGAAATTAAGAATATGACAATATGATTAACAAAACTATTATGTGGTTTGTGAGATTTACTGACAATGTGTAGTTTCAAAGGCAAATAACTTTGTGTTGTGTCGTTTTTGAGAAGTAAAGGGTTCAATATGGTCATAATTATTAGTCTGTTAATCTGCTCCTTCCGTTGTTCGATACATCTAAAAATCAAAAATCTATTGTAGGTCATAGCATGTGACGTATTTTTATTTACCGATGCATGAAGGTTCTCCATTTTTAACACCAAATTTATTTAAACCGACAAATGATTTTCCAATGTACACGTCTCAACACAAATAACATAACTTCACTGCCCTCAAAATAAAAGTGACGAATTGTAACTTAAAATTCCTTATATTTTCTATTTTTACGTATCGTGTTTCTTTGCTCCTACAACTGAGCCCAATTCCAAAGATAATGAGTAGATGAACCGATGATTATGTTAATGATATGATAAAACAGTATAATGAAGCAACGACGAAATGAAGTCGAACTGCGAGAAAACTCTCGCAAACCCGTTTGTCCACTTCATATTTCAATGAAGTAACTGCAGTTAGTGTCCAGAAAGAAAATTACCGTATTTGCTGCTACCTTGAGTAGTTCCACAATAACTCTAATCCTGTAAAATGAGTATTAATGAAATTTAATATGGCAAATAGGGAAAGGACTTCATCACTTGGCACATTCAGCGTTCGAAGGAACATGTAACATAAACACTTGCATATCATTGGTAACATAAACACTTGCATATCATTGGAGTCAGTGCGAGCTACAAGGAAACGTTTTTGCTGCACCCAACTTTTTCCGAGTTGTTCGCCTAGTTGCATTCAGTACTGTCCTTGAAAAAATATGAAAATAACATTTTGGCACTTTGAGAGTTCCCCTTTGCCAGTTCTCAATTGCTCTTCAAATTACGCCTTACTTCACGAGAAGAAGGAGTGGCTGAGGAGCCGGAGGCCACTGTTGCAGGGATGAAGAACGCTTGGGCCACCCAGAGGGCGTTGCGCCAGCTGTCAGAGGCCGGGGTCCTCGCAACGGCGGCCATCACCGCGGCTCCGAGCGCCGCGACGGAGACGAGGGAGGGCACGGCAGCGGCCGAAGAGCGCATGCGCTGTGCAGACGGCCCTCCGCCACTCGCAGTAGCTTTGGACACGCAGGTGAGACCCTGATTGGTTGATCATTTTGTTTCCGGGCGTGTGGTCATTGCTACGGTCATTAGTCTCAAGGTGGTGGCGTTCCGGGGCCGACCAACCCATGGTCTTGCGAAACTTCTCTCCTCCAGGTATCTGGAGCCAGCGGGGCCGGGATTAGTTCTAAGCTTCCATTTGGTCTCCAGGAATATGTGAGACTATGAGAAGAAGAGGGAACAATGATGAGAAATGAATAATAGAGCGTAGTACGTGACCCGCCGCCAGCTATTTATCGGAGAAACAGTTGCTTCTCTGCGCCAGTTCGGCCGGTTGCGGCCCCGACTGGCACCGTGCTAGTCGTACAGCTACAAAGACTAGAGATGTGAAAGGCGATATTTCAATCTAATGGTGCAACAGTGCTCAGGATACACAACCGTATGCCAAGCATCTTTAAGAGATAATGAGAATGAACAACATAGAATAACAATTAAGAAACTCGATCGACTCCAACGAGAAACGATAATTCTATAGGTGTCATATAATTTCCAAATAGTAGGTACTGCGCGGGATCCCCCCGGGAGCATATATGTATTTATGATGAAGTAATTTAACAAGGGGCAATTCGGGGAGCGACAAAAGTTGTTGGAGTTGTTGGAAGAAGAAGCTGCAATCACTCGGAAATAGTAGAGAATACCACCAAGGCATCAACTTCAATAATCATGCCTTTGCACGCGGCTATCTTATTCCTTACTTTAATTTCCTGAGCAAATGTACTACATTTATTGATTGCTCGTGATATATTTACAGCAAGAAATCAACTACGAGCATGTTTAATTAGCTTTTCGCGGTGCATGCGTATTTTCCTGATTTTGTTTTCGTTTTTATAAGTCATGATCATTGATTAATAGAGCTAGGATATTCATGTTATTGCAGTTTTGAGACTGACTATTAGGAAGCTCAGACAAATGTATCTTTGAAGTAGTATACTAGGTGCCTTTTATTGAATTTTACTTAACATGTTTTTACATATTTGAATGGCTTTTACCTATTTCGTGCCAAACATTCCCCATAATTGCAACTTCAATCTTTGTAGATATTTATCAATAATATATATATATATATATATATATATATATATATAAGATAAATAATATAATTTATTTGAATTTATCACGATTTTACTTAAAAATTAATTAAAATTCTATAAGTATTATGATATGAAATTTCATTTGTGTCCGCAGCCATTACTCACCCACTGCCACAATATCACTACGCTACATTTACTACCACTACCACCAGAAAAATTATGACATCAGGGATAAAAGGAAAATAGCTGCAAGTTTTGAACTGCGTAAAACATTTGTGTAGATAAACATACAAGTTTGAGACATCCTATATTAATTTCTGCTTAATTGGACAACGCATTGCATGTAGACTTGGGAGGGAATCGACACTGGTTTGCCAAGTTCAGCTAATCAAGAAGAAATCCATTCGCCTACCGTTTTTAACTAGTTTATTTTTGGTCGCATCAACACCAAGGTCATTAGTGACCGCACCAATTACAATATCTAATACACAGTTTACATTTAGATTTCTAATTCAAATTACATTTTAATACCATAATTCTACATTAGTACAATGCAACAGAGTTTACAATAATTAGCATGTTGTTTGATCTCAAATTTCTGATATAATACCAGTAACTTTATATAATTTAAGCACTTGGTTCTGATAGCCCGGGAATGTAACAGTGCACTTACGTCCAGTTCCCATGTTTTTCCACTCTAAGGAGAACTTGGGACACTATGATGTGGTCCAAGGTTAGATTACAGCTGCACACATCACAAGTTCGGGGGATTCTTTGTAGTAGGTGAAGGTGGCTTAATTTTGAGTGTCCCGTCCGGATTCTTGTTATGACCATTTGTTCTCTTCTACTAAGGTTTTTTGGTAACCAATTTATTTTGTTTAAAACTTTGATAATGGGTTACTTTCTTATGAAGGTCACTTCTTTTAAGCTTTGTCCTTTTTTTCCACATAATTCACTAGATCTTGTAGTGTATTCGAGATTGCCAGAACAATTTTTGGGTTATCAGTTGTACTTCCACTAATTACACTGACAGTTTTCCTCTGCTTTTCTGTATCTTGCTTCATATCCCAAATCAATATTACTTCTTTACCTGACTTGGTAATGCCATGATACAATTCTTGGATGGTAATGATTGTTTCACTGCAAGATTCGTTATTGTTGATGCTATTTATTGCAATGCGGGAATTTCAGTATAAACTGAACTTTGGATGGTTAATTTTTTAAATAACTTTCATGGCGGTCAAGATGGCACATAATTCGGCAGTAAGATGGCTGGCATAGAAGTTAAGTTGGTGTTTAACCAATACATCTTTCGTTTGCACTGTTGCTTCTGTTCCTTGTGTATTTTTAATTATTTTGGCATAAACTGGATAAAACATCTCGTAATTGTTGGTCGGTTCATAGTTGATCTCAGATGTTCCATTACCTGGATGAGCGCCTGAGGATAGGTTTCCTGAGAAATCCGAGATTATCCAAGAAGGAATTTTGTGATTTCTCTTCTTTTCTACCTTTCTGTGATCCAAATTAAGTTCTCTAAGTACTTTTAGTTTTTTCATACAATGGCATAAAACGCGAATGCTCTATGTACTCTTGTTTTTTAGGATATATGTCCTGTAATATGATTGGATTGATGGACGTGGCTGCTTTTAGAGCATATTTGATTATTAGTTCCTTTCTGCGATGAGATAACGTGTAATCTTTTTCTTCAATAAGTATGCTTCCGATGGGACTGGTTTGAAAACATCCGGTGCATATCCTGAGACCTTGGACTGGACTGTATCCGGTTTTTTGAGGTCACTTTTACCAGCAGATCTGTATATTATTGTTTCATAGTCTATCTCACAAATGTTTTGAATGTTGATAATAGCAATTGTCTATATGTTCTCCAGTTATTGTGTGCTAGGAATTTCAGTATGTTTATTTTCCTTTTACATTCATTAATAGTGTTCAATATGTGCAACTTCCAGGTAAGATTATTGTCGAAGTGCATTCCTAATATTTTGGTACTGGTGACAAAGCTCAGGATCTTATTACCAATTTTAAGCCTAGTTACGTTATATGTTTTTTTTGAGAATAGTATACACTCCGTTTTCTGAGGTAAATTTATTTATAAATACAATTTAATGCGGTTTGTGTAATTTCTTGAGTTGAGTTAATGTTTCTTCCTTTACAGAACATAGAAAAATCATCGGCGTATTTTCTAATTATCGTGGGTAGTTTGCTTTTTCGTCCGCGTCATTTGCTGCTAGTAGGAAAAGAGTAACACTTAGAATGGATCCTTGAGATACGCCGTTCTCTGTTTTATTCTTCACAGATAATGTTCCATTTGCTCTAACTTGCATGACCCTATCTTCCGTAAAATGTTTGATAAACTCAAACATGTCTCGAACTCCAATTTCGCTCAACTAATATAGGACTCGATGCATCCATACTGTATCGTATGCCTTTTCGATATCCAGATTGCCAGCTAATACGTAATACAAATCAGTAAACTATTTGATTATGATGTCAATGTCATGTTCTTGAAACATATGAATTTGAGATATTTTCATTTTAATTTGTTCCTGGTAGTTAGTCCAGTTGGCTTTAGAGTAGTTCCATTTGATATCCTCTTGCAGCGGATTCGAGATACATGAAGAATCGCTGATAATCGTAAAAATAGAAAAGTGGTCACTGTCGTGAGGCTCATCCAGTGCATACCAATTGCATTTAGAGGCCACGCTGTTGGAACTGAGTGTGAGGTCAATTGCACTAAGTTGTCCATTACTAATATTGATGTGCGTGGGTTGCCCGTTATTCAGTACTGCCAAGTCAGATTCTTCAATAATACTGATGCCTCTTTTGTCAGTGGAGCTAAGCTCAGCAGCTAAATTCGACCTCGCTACCTAGCCAGGGTCGAATATCCTGGCACCGACAGGACACGAACTCTCGGACCTCCCGATCGGAGGCATCGCAGTGACATCACGTGACACCCGGCTAGAAATGTTTCAGAAAGCCTCTTATTCCCGCCAATTCCACTCCCAGGAGATCGTGTCGTGAATGTACGAGTGTATCGTGCGAGTGTGCGATAGTGTGTGAGTGGCGAGTAGGAATGCGACGATGTTTTCAAAACATCGATGTTTCTACAAAACAACTTGATGTTTTAAACATCGTTGTATTGAAGATGATGTTTTGTAAACATCTATGATTTATTGTCGATGATTCTACGTTTACGATTTTTGTACGTGGATGAAAAATTCCCATAATCACAATTTTGTGAAAGTGAAAACAATACCTGATAGTGTCGCTGTCTGTTTTCGAACCACACGAACGCGATATGTACTGCCTTCATTAAAGGGACTTATTACTCGCCAAAGATGATCATGATGATCTTTCCTACATCTATCCTCGCATTTATCACATGGAGAGGCGTTTTTAACTTTATTTTCAGTTAAATTTTAATTATAAAATAAGATGTACGACCTCCTTCAAATTAATTTTTTTAATTGGTTATTTAAGGTCGCATCAACATCTAGGTCATTAGTGACCACTATTGGTGTTAACGGTATGGCAACAATAAAGATGAAACAATACGGTGATGATAAGGGATGAAAGGACGAACAGAAATACAACCATGCCCGAGGTGGGACACGAACCCGCCACCTTTCGGTCCGAGATCTCTAAGACAATACTGCCTTAGCGATCTCGGCCAAAGAGCCGACCAATTAAATTTTGTTGGGCTCGAATTTATTGTTAAAGGTTACTAAACATAGTAAATCAATATTTCTTCTTGATTGTCAATAATGTTTGAAATAAAGTATCAAAGTTTTATGGCAATCATTTATTCAGCATTGACAACGTTTGTAAATAGTTTGTTACATCATCAGGTGCTTAGTGAGGAAGCACCTGATGATGTAACAAAACTATTTACGAAACGTTGTGCAATTGCTGAAATAAATGATTGTCATAAAAAACTTTGGATACTTTTATTTGTTACTAAACATACTTCAAAATAACGATGTTCAAAAGCATCGATGGTTTTTGGTGTATGTATTTTGAACATCGATGCTAGGCAACGTGGATGTGTTGTTGTGGCTGTCGCATCACTATATAGTGGCGAGTGGCGTGCGACGCGGGCGTGCGCAGGCAGGCGCGTGGGCGCGCTGGGCGGCGCCGGGCGCGCGCTGGCTGTGGGCGGCGGAGGGGGCGGCCATGGGCGCGCTGGGGCGCGGGCGGCCGCCTCCGCCCCGAGCCCCCCGCCCGCCCCGACCTGCGCGGGCTGCACTTCCCTGTCGCCGCCATCCACGTAAGTGCGGGCGTCGTGGGCTAGATTCGATATACGATGTGTGTTATCGGTTCCAAAACATTACCGTATCATGAGAGTCTACTCTAAGTATCAATATTAACATTACTTGTTGATATCAATTATTGATACAAACAACAGTATTTTGTGTACTTTACCAAGAGTATTCTTCCCAATACCCATCATTTTGTTTTTCTAAATTAATTAACTAGATTTTTGTAACTAAATATTAACAGAATCCAAAATAATGAATTGTTCTATTAATACTTTATATATTTTTATTTTACATTCCAATCACCAAATCGAACATTTATGTAATGACCTTGTTCCGCAAATAATGTCGTCTCAATTTTTCCACTTCTGATTTTTCTGTATTTTTGCTTAAATATTCATAAACTGTTGCATACTACTACAGCCTTAGCTTCATATGGATATAATTTGTTTCATTAAAAAGAGGCGAACCCAGGATTTGGTTCGGAGGGGGTGGGCTATAGTGGAGGCTTATAGTGTCGTTGGTTTGGTGATGTTTTGTTGTAATGAATCTTTCATTTGTGCTGTATATAAAATGTATTTTTATTAGTTGTCTTATATTTAATATTTCCATTAACAATTGATATATTCAATGATTTCAGGAGGACAGAAAAGTAGGGAAAGTTATATTTTTTAATATGTACCATCGGCTTTGGAGGGACTGAGGCTGAAGACTCATGATGATCCTTAGTAGCCCCTTGGGTGCTCCACTGCATTTCAGTATTTATGTTCTTTATAAAAAGAGTAATCGAAAATTGATGATTTTTAGCCGCGGTTTTCCCTCACAAGTATAACATAAGGACCATGTTTCAAACGTAATATTCACTCTTCTTTATACAGGAAAATGATATATAATTAACAATACAGAGTGAATGTTTCTCTTGATTGAAGACACGGTTTGTGTGTTGCCTACAGGATCCACCGGTGACAGTGTGGGAGGACAGCGAGCCCAAGGGTTTCTCGCCCACTCTGTGGGGTATTCTGGGAGATTTCTATAATTTCAGGTGAGAACAAACGGACATTTGGGCACTACTTGAAAGGATTTTTTAAATTGACGGTGTACACAATATTTTCATCAACTACGGTTAATTTTTTTTTAATTGTCAGCCTTACTTCCTACTCGCCTCCTCTGAGCAATACCTATTAGCATGTAGCTTCAAAACCCGCGTACAGCATCAATATTTTGGGTTTGTGTGGTGTGGGCATTTCGACTCCCTCTTCTATGACATCTACACAGAAATATTTCTCTAATATCATGACCGTCAGACATCCATGTGTACAATCTGTGTGTGCAATTGAGCATCTGAATTTCTATACTCAGAACACTGGTACAAAGCATTGAAGTGGTTCCAAGGTGTATAGAGCGATTTTTCCAAGGATGAGCCAAAGTGACAGCTACTGCTGGCAACATAACTGAAGGTTCTGTGGTCGTCGTGCCCTTGAGCCCTTTAGACTCCCTTCCCGCATTCGTTCGTTTGCAGTTGGCTAACTTGTAAATGGCTTCGACTCTTCCTTTTGTAATGTCCTCGTCCGACAAAAATATAGTGCGCCGCGAGAAATAATTGAAATTAGGAAGTGGAGTTTTATGTATGTATGTATGTATGTATGTATTTATGTATTTATGGAGTAATATTTTTTCCTTTATATATTACATTGAATTTACTTTTTGTATGATAAATATTATGTTTATTTTAAAACCGATACTTGAATGCGAGATGCGTACCGATGAACGTGGTTCCGGCCTTTGTGCTGATGTGTGGCGAGCTGTGATTGAGATTTTCTATTTACATTCGTGGCAGTTTTCTTTTACTGATTGTGAGAGCATGTTAAGAGATTTTCCACTTACGAAATTAAATTTAAATATTTCCCGGACTCGCGTACGTGCATATACCTCAGCGAAACTCTTAGACTCTGCATAGGGATGTTTTCACAGGAGCCATTAGCACTTTACGAAGGGGCGTGGCTGAACAGCTGTCGCGGCGGAGGGATACATCTCTGAAATACATGTGATGTTCACTTGTTTTCGCGAACTGTCACTTTGGCCACCACCTCCTAGAGTTGGTGGTGCTAGGAGGTGGTGCTAGGAGGTGGTGCTTGGCTCATCCTCAGGAAAATCGTTCTATATCGTGATCAAATATGTAAATGTGCAGGACCGAGATAAGCCTACGCTATGCGTTGTGCGGGGAGAGCGAAGGTGCTCCTCCCTGGGAATGTCCGCGGAGGAGAGGTTGGCACCGCGAGAAGCCCTGTTAGGTCTTTTAGTTCTGGTACCTTATTATTTATTTATTTATTTATTTTACGTCAAAAACAGTTAAAACTGCGTATGACGTGATATGGGAAAAGTGAATTGTGTGCACATTTGCAAAATTCTGTGATCCCTACACTGTCATATACTACTTAAATTTTGAAACAAAAAGAGCTCCCATGTAATAAAATCTATTTTCAAGGACAAAAAGGAGGCAATAAATTTTGGCTCTTATCCATGTTGTCCTTCGAAATAATACTTCCTGCCGCGACAACATGGAAACGATAATTTGAATAATTGTATTTCCCACTGAATTCTAGAAGACGTGCACAGAAAATGAAGTTACATTTAGCAGTTTACCTTAGCAGCTGGGAACAGAATACGAAAAGTCAGAAATCTAGTCCAGACTCAAGGGAGTAGGGATGTCTGTGCATTCGGTAGCATCATTAGATTAAAAATTGAATTATCTAGCAAGAACTAGGCAACCATACATACATATTGAATGTAAAGTTAAATGCAAATAAGTAAGAACGTTTCGAAAGGGAGATATCTAAACGATATTTTTAATAATCTTTCTACATAATGTACCTTTCTTCTAGCAGAAATAGTTTGAATCTACTTGACATAAAAATTTAAAAATAAAATTTTAAAAAGACGTTAATTGTTGTAATATTAAAATAAATATAAAATATTTCATTTTCAAGCTTATCAGTAATTATTTTAATATAAGTTTTGAATCCAGGCTGAAATGCAATGGCGTTGCTTGCGCGGTGGACATGGGGATGCGATCATCACACTACCGTTTGAACAAGAAGGTTCAAAGTATCTCGTCTGCATAGTACTTCACAATTACTACTGCGCACTCAATTTTTCAATTTAGATATCTACTATACATTCTTTGATAATTGCCAGTTTTATATTGCTTATTGATAAATAAAACAAGAAAACAAAAATGCATGTAAAAATTGGAATATGAACAAAAGTACAAATGAACATATCTAATGTTTCACATTGAGGTCTACTTTTATT
This sequence comes from Teleogryllus oceanicus, assembly GCA_964035755.1. Lineage (NCBI taxonomy): Eukaryota > Metazoa > Arthropoda > Insecta > Orthoptera > Gryllidae > Teleogryllus > Teleogryllus oceanicus. The sequence continues at coordinate 98,581,379 of CAXIVR010000005.1, read as the reverse complement.
TAACTCATAATTAATTCGCCGTTACTTTCTGGCATAAATAAGAACTAAATTTAATTTTTAAAAGCCTCTCTGCAGCCCAGTAACTATTTTCATCTCTGTTTCCTGCCATACGTGACCCACCCACTGCTACAAAAGATGTGATCTACATCGATGTTTCACGAAGATCGATGAATTTTAATTACCGTTACAGTTTTGATATATTACCACACGGATGTCCTTAGTCGGAGCACATGTTAGTTTTATACTACAAAGCAGTTTCAAGAACAACTCATCTCTTTTGCAACAAACTACAACACACGTGAAAAACCAGGCAACATTGAACTAATATGTCTAGTGGGCTGTTAATAGCTCCTTATCAAAACCGGAAAACACACGTCTCCTTACACGACGTATCCTTTTATGTCGACGTTCTGTATCAGGATGAAATTTGCTTAGTACCAGTAGGAAGACTTGTATGCACAGCGATGTCACGTCCTCAGCCATTTGCATGCGACCGCTGGGATTTCCAGGCCTGATACCAAAGACATACGTTCAGAAGAGAAGGTAGGAAATATATTTGGAGGAGGTGATACAGAAGCACCAATGAGAAAACCGCGATGCGACAGCAGAATCGCATCACTAACAACAAAAAATATGCAGCCTTCACACAGTGCAAGGCGGTGACAGGCAGTGACACTCGTGCACTTCACAAAGCACAAGTAAGCTCGGCGAAGAAACAAGAGATGTATCTCGAGCCGCCACATCCAGCAAATACACAAGTGGCCGTTGTAAAGCGCATGGAAATAACGAAAGACAATTACAGAACAGAGACAGAAATTTAAGGAAGACAGAATTATACATAACTGACGAAACAAAGTTTTAAAACGGACTAAAACTCGCGGGATACGACACATCACTCACGTACTTTGATCCCACGCCACTGCCGAAATGTGAAGATTTTTAGACTAGGTGATCCAATCTAAAGCATTCAAAATTGATCGATCGTACGGGTTTTTCGAAACTTATCTCGTAAAGAAGTCATTTATGAACTATAATAAAATGAGTTCAAAAACATTATTTCTTCCGATGCACACAATCCATTCATTTTGTTCACAAAATGTAAACGTTGGTAGTCCCATAAGCGTTGAAATATTCATTGTTTGCAAGGAATATTAAGTTGTCTTCAAGTATTGAACCATGTATTACTGGGCATCATATTCGCACTTTACCGAAAAACTCCGGCAAAAAGTTTTGACTGGCTAGCCCGAGAAGCCTCAACTAAACGGTCAATTAACATTATGGAAATGACTCCTATAAGAGGTGAGTGATTATATTAAATTTATAACTTTTTCAAGGTGGGCCATGATCCCCATTACCCCCGTCTACTTAAGAGCCTCCCTCGATACCCTCGTTTACTTCATTACAGTCGCAAACCCCTCATAAGTTTCCTTCGTGTATGTGTTTGTCAAGTAAAACGTTGATTCAAGGCTCATTCTCAACGAAATGTAGACTTCAACGCATCATAAACGCAAAAGCTTGGAGCCATCGTATTAAGTACACTCACAACGTGAACGTAATTTTTTTTTATATTTAGCAACTGGATTTAACCACTTTTTCGGTTACCAGGGCCCGGTAATAAAAGTTTTGTGTAAAAAATTCGCCGTTTTCCGGCACATGATTACAATACTTTCTCTTCCTACCTTAGTAAGTGCGAGAAAGTAAAAAGTATTGTAATAGTGCGCCGGGAAATGGCGAATTTTCGACACAAAAATTCTTATTGCCGCGCCCTGGTAATGAAAAAGTGGATAAATCCAGCAGCTAAATATAGAAAAAATTCTCTAATATGTCGTGGCCAGAATCCATGTTCTGTGCGTCCTTCATATCGAGAAATCGACTGACGGCAAAACGTGTCTGTCTGTCCGTCCGCCTGCCTGTGCACAATGCAAGCGCATAAACCGTTCATCTGATTTTCTCCGAAACTGATATTCCTTAATCTATGCCTAAATGTCAAGATGGTGGCGGTACATCTGTTTTATACATCTGTTTTATTTAGTCAATCTCGTGTTTCCAAATAAACCTTTCAAATTGTTTTATACAAAATTAGTCTCTATTAAAAAATGTAGTTTAAAAAAACTAATATTAAGAGAATGGTGTAGGTCTCATTTTCATTGAATTCCCTGTTTTTTTGAAAATTGCTAAAAAATGTTAAAACTACAAAATTGAAGATAGACATTTTTGCCTCTGTCAAATTGTTTTATACAAAATTAGCTCTTTAAAAAATGTAGTTTAAAAAAACTAATAATTTTTGCATAATTCCTGCTTGAAATTAATGAAATATATACAGGTTTCACACCAACTATGGGCCATGAGAAACACTGAATAAATGATATGAAAAATAATTAATTTAATTTTAATTATAATTCACTATTAATAATGTCAATATTGATTCTATTTCACTTTCTCGCTTTTTTACTTCTTACTAAATATGTATTCTCAATGTATTGATTTAGGGTATTTCTTTTTAAGCAATCCACAAAGCTTATTAGAATTATCGCAACACTGCCGCCTCGGTATTTGAGAAGAAAATAATTGTCGAATATCAAGATGGTGGCGGTACATCTGTTTTATACATCTGTTTTATTTAGTCCATCTCGTGTTTCCAAATAAACCTTTCAGAACTAATTCAAAACCTATTTGATAATCCATTTTTTTGTCGCAGTTTTCTCTCGTGCCCTAAGAGAACCAGTGGTCACAATAGCATGATTTGTACAGCGTAACTCCCAAGCCGAGAGCCAGTACTCCCGTTTGCGATGAATTTCACAGTAGTTTTTTTTTATAAATTACTCCTCCGAATGACTGAGGTATGGTATATACCATTTAATGTCATCTGATCCCTTAAAAAATTTACTGTGAATTGAATAAAAGAAAATGATACATTAACTGTATAAATTCAATAACTTAAAGAAAACTACGCCCACGAAAGATTTTCCACAAGACCCTGTACTAATGTAAACTTCTTTTTTTCAATATTATTCACTATTGCAATATTACGTAGTTGTTTCTAATAACGCGAGAAAGTATGTGCTGTTGTAGCACCATTAGTAGTTCTGCGAGAAAGCTAGTGCGTGTGTGGTTAGTGGAAAGTTAGTGCGTTAGTGCGAGAAAGTAAAAATAGTCGCAGTGATGGGAAACAATACGAGTTTGTTTATTTAGAGAAGTAAAAAATGTAAATTTTCGTAGCGTGTACCATTACAACGTTTACGTTCAAATTACGCCTTTACGTGCTGACGTGTTGGCTCATCGCGAGTGACCGCGTTGTGTGTGTGCGGCGGGTTGCAGCACCCGCGCGTCGCGTCCGGCGGACGGCGCGTACGGGGCGCTGCTGGCCGACGGCTCGTGGAGCGGCGCCGTGGGGATGCTGCACGGCGGGCGCGCGGACGCCCTCATCAACACGGCCGCGCTCACCGCCGCCCGCCGCCCCGTCATCGCCGTCTCGCAGCCGCTCTTCCCTCCAGTGAGTCGCTCGCCCTCGCCCCTCGCCCGCCTCGCCCTCGCCCTCGCCCCTCGCCCTCGCCCCTCGCCCCTCGCCCCTCGCCCTCGCCCCTCGCCCTCGCCCTCGCCCTCGCCCTCGCCCCTCGCCCTCGCCCTCGCCCTCGCCCTCGCCCCTCGCCCCCTCGCCCCTCGCCCCTCGCCCCTCGCCCCTCGCCCCTCGCACCGCCTCCCCGCGCGGGAACTCAGTCGGCTGCTCACACAAGTCCACTCAAAGTCGCGGTTCTTTCGTAAATATTCAACACGCAGTGCACACATTAAGTATCGTAAACTAAACATAAAATTCGAATGTTCCTGAGGGAAGTCATAATTCACATAGTTGATAAAATAAAAAATTGTCATGGTAAATATTTAGTGAACTGCAACTAATTTGCCATGATTTGTTAGTATTCCAAAGCACCTTCGACCGACGTTCATTGCTTTATTTTGTATCTGTGTGTGTGTGAGTGTGTGAGTGTGTGTGTGTGTGTGTGTCCGTGCGCGGTGTGTGTGTGTGTGTGTGTGTGTGTGTGTGTGTGTGTGAACCACAAACTATTGCACTCAAGTTCTTCATTAACACTTTTGAGCAACCGAAAAACCATCGGAGATTTGCAACCCAACATGTCCCTCCAAATTCAGTATTGTTCTAAAATTTTAATATTAGAAATTACTTATCGCTGTGCATCAAAGCTACATTGTTGCGTGACGAGACGCAGTACGAAGGAGCAGGCGAGAGGGAGGACAGAGCGGACAGAATGGACGGGGTCGGCAGTGCGAGCGGGGAAATGGACGGGCGGAGCGGGTAGGGAGCGCAGATGAGAGGAGTGGGTGCAGCAGACGAGGAAACGCTAAGAAATCAGCTCATTCTCGATAAATGCTAATCTAAATACTTGAGTCACATCTTGAAAGATTTTCCGCGCAGAACATGTATCACCATAAAAATATTTAAACTTGCTACTAAAGAGGAGTTGCTACTCTAAGAAGAGACCACTTTCACTGGTAGGGAAACAAATAAACGTCAGCACAGAGATAGTGAGAAAGTCATGCAAAGAGATGACATTGCAAGAGATAGTGATAAATCCATTTATAAATGAGCTAACTAATCGAACGCGTTAACAAAATGAGTGCATGGACGTAACTCGCAGTTCTGTTGCCAGCAGTGACTAAGCAGTAGCTGTCATAGCAGTCCCTTCGTATATTAATATAACAGCCTACCGTAAGTCAATCGTTCTATATAAAAAAGGACTAAAAACACAAATGTACACGAGAGCATCAGAGAAATGTTGAAGTACAATTAATTAAATATGTTTAGTAAACGGTCACATAGTAAATCCAATTATTTGTGTGGTAAGATTCATTAAACATGATTTAGTTTCGTTTAGTAAATCAGACTATTGCAAATTGTAAGTAAATAAACAAAGACAATTGGTAGTGGTACTAAACTTCTTTCGTAGATAAAATCATCCTGTACGATCTACGTTTCATGTCGTCGCGCTTACTAAACACTGCTTGGTAAGCGCGCATTCACAGAAATCTGACCAATGCGAATGGATATAGAGCCCATGTGGACTGTGAGAAACGTCGGCAGCCTGCGTTCTGGTGAAAGTCTGCCAGGAAACCGCGGTTAAGGAAGTACGAGCCCACAGGGCCGTTGGATGAGTGACCGCTCAGGAACTCCAGTTACTATAGTAACTGAATACGTTGCTGAAGGGATAAAAAATATTACCTTTCACGTTTCTGCTTACTCAGCAGCATTTGTAATTTATAAAAAGCAACAATTCGTTTAGAACATATTATTCGATGTAGTAGTCAGTCCATCCATTCGTTTAGTTATTTTCACTAAATACAATTCGTCTTGGGTTACCACCTGTTTAGTGACCATTACAATACTACGTGTGTTTAACTAAACAGCAGTTCCGTGACCGTGACTAAGCACTTTGTTCTTCCAAACTAAACTATATCGTAAAGTTTAGTTGAATCTACGTCGTGATTAACTGTATGAACTCACCCATCCTCTCCATGAGAAAACACCGGGAGCGGTAGCTCAGAGCATCAACTGATGTCACTGCAACACCTCTGACCTAGGTTCGAGTCCTGACAGCGGCAGGATTTTCGACACTAGCTTTTCAGCTAGGTCGAATTCAGTCGCTGCCTGGAGGAGCATTCTAGGGCCGGCTGCTCTGATCGGTAGTTTTCCGTGGTTTCTCCGATCAACACCAGGCGAATGCCGGAGCAGTACCCTACCAAACGGGCCACGGACCGCGCGCGATCTGCTCTTCCTTGTTTTATCCTCACCCTTACACACACTTACACTAACATGCACTACACTACCACATATTCCGGAGACCAGTCGGGAGCTTAGAGCTTGTCCCGGCTGGGGCGGTGCCCCGCTGGTGGGAGAGTCCTGGTTTGGGAAACCCCACTAGCCGACGGTAGGTCGGCGCCGGATCTCGCCATCCAGCGGGAGAAGATCACCGACATATCCCGAGAAAAAACATGCACTACACTAACGGGACTAATGACCAAAGCTGTTGACGCGCCCGGAAACACGAAAATAACAAAGCAAACCAATCCGAGAGAAAAGGACGTGTGTGCGCGTGCGCAGGACGTGGATGATGGTGCGACCGCTGTCGCGCGGCGCGGAGGCGGGCGTGGGGCTGGTGGACTGGCGCGCCTACCTGTCGCCCTTCTCGCCCGCGCTGTGGGCGGGGTCGGCGGCGGGCGCCGTGGTGCTGGCGGCGACGCTGGCGGCGCTGGCGGCGGCGCGCGTCGCGGCCGCCCCCGGCCTGCTACCCGCCACCAACGAGTTCCCGCCGCTCGACGCAGCCCTCGCCATCTACGCCACCTTCACCTCGCAAGGTACGCCGCGCCCCTCTCCTCTCCTCTTCTCACCATGACACCACGGGAGAAACAAAATGTTGACTCTTGCATGGCGAGGACGTTAACATTGGCGTTTCATTCTACGCCACCTTCACCTCGCAAGGTTCTCTGCTCCTTTCACCTCTCCCCTCCTTTCTCTTCTTCTCTCCTCCTCCTCCACTTATTGCCTCCTCTCCTCCTCCCATCCTCTCCTTTCTCGTCCTCTCCCTCCTCTCCTCTCTGCTCACCATGATACCATGGGAAAAATCTCCTTCCATAATGTTGACCCTTGCACGGCGTGGACGTTCACATTGGTCGTTCATTATACGCCACTTTCATCTCGCAAGGTACGGCGCTCCATTCCCCTCCTCTGCTTCTGAAGACACTGTGAATAGCAGTATATGCTTCAGCAAGCGTAGAATGATAGTTATGATTCACGAGTTGATGTTTACGACACGAGCGACGTAGTGTCGTAGTTTCTACGAGTGAATAATAGCCATTCTACGCGAGTAGAAGACAATACTTTCTCTACGACTTTGAAATTGATTTTTAAAAATACTAAATGGGTGCATTAACCGTACAGACCGGTTACAGAACACTAATTACACTACACTAATATAAAACACTAACGAACACCCATTCGGATACTGTTTCGCATACCTGCCGCAGCAAAACACACAGAGCCTCCGTAGGCGATCGCGAGAACTCTCTGCCGTGTATTATGAACCAAGACGAATGTGATTGATCGACAGTCGTACGAAAATATTATTCTCGCACAGCTTGTGGAATTGTGATCATTCGCTGCATTATCCGTACTGCATCCGATAACATGCCGAAATGTACACATTCTGGAATCATGGAGTAGTCATACCGAAAGAATAACCGGGAGCGGTGGCTCAGTGCATCAACTGATGTCACTGCAGTGCCTCTGACCGGGAGGTCCCGACGGCGACACTAGCTTTTCAGCTAGGTCGTATTCTGTCGCTGTCTGGAGGAGAATTCTAGCGGCCAGCTATTCTGATCGGTAGTTTTCCGTGCTTTCTCCGATCAACACCAGGCGAATGCCGGAGCAGTACCCTACCAAACGGGCCACGGACCGCGCGCGATCTGTCCTTCCTCTTCCTTGTCCTATCCTCTCCCCTTACTCACACACTTACACTAACATGCACTACACTACCACATATTCCGGGAGACCGGTCGGAAGCTTAGAGCTTGCTGGGGCGGTGCCCCGCTGGTGGGAGAGTCCTGGTTAGGGGGAAAACCCCGCTAGTCGACGGTAGGTTAGCGCCGGATCTCGCCATCCAGTGGGGGAAGATCTCCGCCACCTCCCGATGAAAAGCATGCACTACACTTACGGGTTCATGACCTCAGTAGTTGACGTGTCCGGAATCACTAATAATCAATGAATCAACCCGAAAGAATATCCTTGCGCGATAAACCTCAACTTCCCCTTGACTGAGTTTGTGACGGTGCGTGGGCGTGGTGCGCAGGCGTGAGCCCCGACCCGCAGGCGTGGGCGGCGCGCGCGGCGCTGGCGGCGGCGGGCGCGGGGCTGGTGGCGGCGCTGTGCGTGCCGCCGCCGCCCGCGCTGCCCTTCACGTCGGCCGCGGGGCTGCTGCAGCGCGCGCCGCCCTACGAGGCGGGCGCCCTGCGCGGCAGCACCTACGTCTCGCTCATGCAGGTAACGGGCATCTGACGCGGACGCAGCGTCCCGCGAGCAGCCGAGTCTATACTGACTCAGTCGCGGACGCCTACGCTTTCAATACTTTTCTAAACTGCTATATCATTGTTTCGTAATTTTTGTTTATAGTTTCTCATATTTAAATAAAATCCTCAAAATGCCATAACGTTCAAATAAATTACTGAAAAGAATAAATATGTATGATTTAGAAATTATGTTTTGAACATTAATAACAGGAATAATTTATTTCTGAATCCTCTGGGATGGCTCATGAGCAGTGTACTAGCTTCCCGTGGTCCCCGCTGTGGCCCCCGGGTTCGATTCCCGGTCGAGGCAATAGTTGTAGCTTTTCTTTAAAATCGTCCCAGTTTCGTTGCTGTGGGACGAAGAAAAGCTCAAGCAGGCGGATCATGCCAGTTACGGTGAAGAGAATTCGTCATGTTCGCCTCATGTCGCTCCTACCCCCAAGCATGGGGATTTAACTCGACCCAGGCAAGGGGGACTACCGACCCAAAACGCCATATACACACATATTTATTTCTGTAGATTAATTTCTATGAAGGAACTGGCTTCGCTAGCAACGGGGATCCTCCGCCTTTGATTTTTCCCGAAATTAGTTGCTAAAATTATATATGAAAATTTTCAATTGTTCTTTTAAACTTAACAGCGCGTTTGTCGATACCACTGCTGCTCTTTGACTCCAGTAGCGTCCATTGTGTGCATCCTTCGAGCAGATGCTTGATTACCGCACGTGCTACACTCGCAAGTCGTCCCGTGCGTTGCTGGTCGCAGATTTGTCACACGTCCTCGCTGAAACTCTGCTCGCTTTCTTGCGATTGTCCGCTACGGAAGGGCATCGTACCCAACTCAATTTCCTGTTACATACAAAGATATTTCTTCCACTAAGAACGGCTGTCCTGATGTGGGAGTGTTGCTCGAAAGGGTAATATTCATTCTGCATGGTGGTAGTGAGATAACTGATTTCACGTTGCTCCCTGTGCTAATAGACACACTCAAAGAGTCATTTGTTGCTGTGACCACAAACTAATACTGCATTGAGAGCGTAGGCTTCTGCGGCTGGAGTCAGTAACTACTTGACTGTCCGGGGAGAGGTGCCAACGTTTCGGCCGACACTCTGCGACCTTCCGCAGGGTCTTGGCATTTCGCCCTGAGGAAGGTCGCAGAATGGTGGCCGAAACGTTGGCCTCTCTCCCTAGAGCGCGGCGTCTCCCGGACAGTCAAGTAGTTAGTTATAGTAGTATTTATTTCACGCAACAAATAAAATTATATGTTTCGATAATATGTTGTTTTTTTTAGAAAAAATAGTTGCCATGACTTTTTACCGATCTCTCGTATGCTTCACAAAAATCTTAGCAAAAGCATATACTACACCTTTATGTATACTACCCCATGATTTTAAGACGTATACGTACTCAAGAGCATCAACGGTCAGTCACCGATACCGAACTTGAGGTAATACCACTTTGAATGATGGAGGAGAAGATCACTGCCCGATGGCAATCGATGGTTACGGAGGGGGCACAGTTGCCAATCAAAATGTTAGTCGTTGCTCAGGAGAGTTTTTCCTTCTACAACGATTTAGGCAAATAAAGCTTGATATTTTTCATGTTACGTCCTAGAAATGCAGTTGTTTGATCTTCAGTGAGTAAGTTTGATCTTGAGTAAATTTTATAGATTCTTCATACCTAAAACTTGGTTCATACCAAAACGTATCTGTCAGAACGATTGTCCTTCCGTCCGTCAATCTGTAGTCAACACTAGCGGATAAATTTTTCAAACGATTTGCTCCACAATTGATGTTCCCTCATCGATCTGACCGAACTCTAAGTCCTGTGCATTTGAAAGGGACATTTTGATTTTGGGGGTGAATCATCAACACTTTTAAAATGATCTCAAAAATGGCTCCAATTTTTTTATTGTATTGTTTCCTCGGATAGGGCAAAGGACGCTTAAAAATGGCGCAGATTTCCTTTTCGTTTAACAGTCTTAATTTCAAAATGTAAAAAGTTTCAAATAATTGAGAAAGTATGCGCTCCCGTTGCACAAATAGCTTATATTTTTGATAGAAACCGCCTTTTATATTCTTCTTTATACCTATGTTTTTCAAATGAATGTACAGCGTAGTTTCGTTCACTTACTGAGTGAAATTAGCTTAGAGGGAGCATTGACGCTGACTCTTCAGTGACTCCGACTGGCTAGGTCGAATGCAGCCGCTGACTTGGGAAGAATTCTAACGGCCGGCTGCTCTGATCGGTAGTTTTCCGTGGTTTCTCCAATCAACACTAGACATCAGCCGGAGCAATACCCCAACAATAGGACCACGAACCGCGCGCGATCTTCCTCTCCTATTTCTTGTCTTATCCTCTTCCTTTATACATACACAGTTACAGTTTCATTTCATGAACTTCATTACTACACATGTCGGAAGGCCAGCGAGGGGCTTAGAACTTGTCCCGATTGGGGCGATGTTCTGCTTGGGGGAGATGCGTGGAGGGGGAATCCCCGCAAGCTGACGCGACGTGTAGATTGGCGCTGGTCACCATCCAGCAAGGAAGGAGTCACCATCAACTCCCGGGATCAAACATTCACCACACTAAGGGGACCAACGACCACAACGATGTGGCCGGAAACATCAATGAAGCCTTCCCCTCGCTGTGTTCGCCAGCGGCGGATCGGGGGTGGGGGGGCTTGGGCGCCATGCCCTCCTCTCCCCAAAGGTCAAGAGTTGTCGTTTGTTACCTTCCTTTATTTAGCAAAATTGATTAAAATATTGAACATTATTTTAAAAAATAATACTGAATATAATGATATGTACACTGCAAAATAATAGATATAATGTGGCTGAGGTGGGCGCGGGCGTACCTGCGCGGTGCCGCTGCCGCCGCACGCGGGGGGCGCGGCACTGCGCGAGGTGTGGCGCCGGCTGGTGGCACCGCACGCGCAAGAGCTGCCCTCGTCCTACGTGGAGGGGTTGCGGCGCGCCCGGCCGTGACGGCCCGGCCCCTTCCCGGTGCTGCCCGCCGGCTGGCTGCTGCGCCCGCGCGCGCCGCTCAACCCGCTCCTCGCCGCCGGGTGCGTCCGCTCTCCACTTTCTGCTCACTCCTCACAGTTGATTTGATTTTTTCACGTTTCCGGGCGCGTCAGCTGCTCAAGTCATTAGTCCCGTTAGTGTAGTGCATGTTTTTTTCTCGGGAGATGGCGGTGATCTTCCCCTGTTGGATGGCGAGATCCGGCGCCGACCTACCGTCGGCTAGTGAGATTTCCCCCTAACCAGGACTCTCCACCAGCGGGCACCGCCCCAGCCGGACAAGCTCTAAGCTCCCGACCGGTCTTCCGGAATATGTGGTAGTGTAGTGCATGTTAGTGTGTGTGTAAGGGGAGAGGATAGGACAAGGAATGGGAAGGACAGATCGCGCGCGGTCCGTGGCACGTTTGATAGGCTACTGCTTCGGCATTCGCCTAGTGTTGATCGGAGAAACCACGGAAAACTACCGATCAGAGCAGCCGGCGCTAGAATTCTCCTTCAGACAGCGACTGAATTCGACCTATCTGAAAAGCTAGTGTTGAAAATCCTGCCGCCGTCAGGACCTCCCGGTCAGAGGCGCGCAGTACATCAGTTGAGCACTGAGCTACCGCCCCGGTACTCCTTAAGTTTGCTATTGCCTTCACGAAGGAAATGGGTTACGAAGGAAATACGAAAACAGTTGAATGATGCTGTATGTTCCCTTACGAAGGAAGTTACGGGAGGGAAATATGAAAAGACAAACCGACTCGAGTTAGCATCTAGTTACATAGAAAATAAGAAAATTTGAATCAATAAAATTGGGTAAAAAATAAAATTATGTATTACCACGGACGTTAACTGCTTCTAATGATCTCGGTCATTCGAATCAGTTAATTCGTCGCTCCATCCCTTATAACGCACTTGGTACATAAATAACTATTATTTACTGATCATCATGGGATTTACATCAAGTAACCTTATTATCAACTGAAGCTCTCTGCCCTCAGTTAATGCCCCTGCCTTTTTCACACCCTACAGTCCCTTGACTGTAGCCTCCACTTACGTTCTCCGCACTGGCTTATAAGCACATGATGGAGCATCAAATCTTCTACATACTTGTCGAAGGCACACTGAGATGACAAAAGTTACTAGTTAGCAATATGCAATTATACTTATGGCTGTAGTATCGCGTACAAAAGGTATACGAGAGAGCAGTTGACGCCCGGAAATACGAAAAATTATATATATATATATATATATATATATATATATATATATATATATATATATATATATACATATATATATATATAATCTGTGTGTTATATATGTATGTATACATGTGTGATTATAATTACGTAATTAGTTAACAAAATAATATTGTGTAGTATCATATATCAAATAACTCACAATACAAAAACAAATAAGATTATTATGATGACCCCCCACCCCGGTCTGAATCATCCCCTGAGTGAGGAGACACTGAAAGGCCTCCAAATGCGCGTGTGTGGCCGTGCGGCAGGCTGCAGCGGCTGCGGGAGAGCGGGGTGCTGCGCCTGCACTACCGGCGCGTGTGGCCGCGGCCGCCGGCCGCCCATGACGCGGCCAGCCCGCGGCCCGTGAGGCTGGCCGACGTGGCGGCGCCGCTGGCGCTCCTCGCGGCCGCGCTCGCACTCGCGGCCGCCGCCGGCGCCTTCGAAGTGGCCTCGCGCCGCCTCCGCCCGCGCCCTGGGCCTCGCCTCGACCGCACCCACGCCCGCTGGTGCGACTGACAAGACCCTAGGGTGATCTGTTACGGTGGGCGATTTTCCGCCTGGTCCGCGTCGTCATCAGACGACGGGTTTGTATAGTAGTATTGTAGAGTCTGTGCTCCGAAATGGATGTCACTAATGTTGAACAGAGAGCATATGTAACAAGAGGTGCAACAGAATGGCACAGACTTTCTCGCAGTAAACTTTTCTAATTTCCTTGGTGTGAACAGGCTTTACGATATTCCTCATCCTCTTGCCAGCTGCCATCTATCACTGCTCAAATTACACTTTTTTTTTTAAAAAAAAATCAATTTTTCGATTTTCTAGTAGAAGCGAAATATTACTTGCAGAATATTTTGATACCGTTTTTAAGAAAATGGCCTTTAAGCGTTATCGTAAATGCGAAACTTGAGGCTCTTTTTCATAGAAAATTTTTGAGTTTTCGAAAAATTCCATTTAAAGTTATTTGAAGCACTTTCACTCACAAATGCAATAATGTATACAAATCTGTGGAAATATGTATATGAAAGACCTGAGACATTTCAAACCAATTATATTTGTGAAATTAAAAAAAAAATAAAAGAATACACAAAAATGAATTTTATGTCATCTTAAACAGCGTCATTTTCACGATCCGTACACAAAATTTGAAGGAAAAATTTGGATCCTTTTTGAGAACATGGCATTTGAGCGTTTCTGGAAATGTGGAATTTTGAGCTGATTTTAACAGAAAACTGTTGCGTTTTCGAGAAAACTTGTGTGGCATTATTTAAAGTACATGTACTCATAATCACAATAACGTGAAGAAATTGCCTCTAATACAAATATTATCGACGTGAGAGACAAGTGAAAAAATCCTTTTTGTAATTTTTTAAAAACAAAGCATATGGTGTTTATGTCATACTATAGGATTTGTTTGCCACTATACCTACCAAAAGTTACAGAAAAATTTGGAGCCTTTTCACATTTTTGTAATTTTTAAAATTGAAAATATTGAACGAAAACTACTAAAATTTTCAAAAAGTACATGACCCTTATGAAAGAAATATTTATGGACAACAACTTTCATTTGAAGGAAAAATCTCTGACTTCAATTTTGTAGTTGTAGGAAGACGCCGGGAAAAATTCATACTTTTGCAAGTTTCGAAAATTCAGAGTTAACCGTGAAAATCGGATCTATACCATTTTTTGAGTGTATTTTACCATATTCTCACAAGAAATTTAAAGGAAAAATTTGGAGCCATTTTGAGAAACTTGAAAATGTCCGGGAGCTTCATATAAAGTACCCGCAAATTTTAAAGAACGTTATTCAAAATCTCAAAGCTTCAACTAGAGCCAGTTTGGAAAAAATCCTACACATGGTTTCCTTCAATTGAATTTCCTTTAATCCTTCAATTTGGTAAAATCCTACGCGTGGTTTCGGCGCTAGCAGTGTTCTACAGACGGACGGACGTTTTGTTTTCAATTGGTCTTTCAGTATTAAAACTGAGATTTTGACAGTACCCTAAAACTGAGATTTTGACTGCACCACGTGTTAAAGGACTTTTTCTCTTAATTTAGCAACTGGATTTATCCACTTTCACGGCCCGACAATTAATTTTTCTCTCAAAATTCGTCGTTTTTCAGGCAGCATTACTTTCTATATAGTACTACGTATATTACTCCGTATATACGTACATATATGAGAAAGTAAAAGCAATTAATTTTCACCGGAATATTGTCCCTAAATGGGTATTACTTTAATTCTAAATTTAATTATAATTCACCCCTGATCTCTCTAACAATTCCTTCTCCTGAGAACTCCATACGTAATTTGCTCCAAAAGTTGCTTATTGACTTCACGGAGTGCGAATCAAGAAAGTATTTCAGGAGAGAGTTATTAATCCGGCCACCCTATAAATCCAATCAAGAAACTAGTGGTGCTACAGAATAGCACAGACCTTCTTACCCTTTTCGTAAGGGCTAGCTGTTCGTAGTGCCCCATCCTCTGCAACATCGGACCATAAAAAATGTTCACCTTTTATTCATTTTCGCTCCCTATAGTAGAATTGAAATATGTATTTAAAATATTATAGAAGAATAAAAGGTGGTCCTATATAAAATTTTCATTGAAAAATTTGGAGCCGTTCTCGAAAAAATTACTTTGATCATTTCTGATAATACGCAATTTTGAGCTAATTTTCACGAAAAATATAGTTTTCGAGAAACTTCATTGTATTCATAAATGCAATAATGTAGAAAACGTCGCTAATGTTAATAATGTCGACTTGAGAGATATGACAAACAAGAGGTGGTAAAGAAAAGCAGACGTTTTGGTACTAGTTTCTAATCTGTTTAATCTGAACTAGCTTCACGAATTTTCCCAACCTTTTCACAGCTACTATCAGCGCTAAAAGACATTTTACCTATTGCACAATTTTTACTTCCTAATACTAAGTGAAATACAAGTTAAAAATACAATTCAAGACTGGAAACCGTTTTATATGGACATTTTCATTGAAATATATGGAGAAATTTTGAGGAAAAACAACAACAAAGTTCAATAAAATTTTCTGTTTTCGAGAAACTTCATAGAAAGTATTGAAGTACTTGTACGCACAAATACAATACCGTATTTCAAACGCTCATAGTGTAAATATGTATAAACTTGCAATGCTACAGGATGGCACAGACTTTCTCGAAGTAAAGTTTTGTAATTTCCTTGGTGTGGATTGGTTTTACGGTCTTGGCCCATCCTCTTACGAGTTGTCATCTTCGCGCCAAAATAGCTTTTCTGAATTTTCTTTTTCTTTTACAAATATTTCTTTTAAAATATGAAAGAAGACCTTATACTATTAGGAAATGTTGAAAATTTGGAGCCGTTTTTGAGAAAAAATCGTTTAAGCTCACGTGTAAATGCGAAATTTGAAGCTCTTTTAAAGGAATCATTTGTGTTTTCGAAAACTTCGTTTAAAGTCATTTGTCACTTTCACTGACAAATGCAATAGTGTATACAAACTGCTGGAAATGTGCATATTAACGGCGTGAGAGATATTGAAAAAATTATATTTGTGTAATTTTGAAAAAACACAAGAATACACGATAATGTACTCCACGTCATAATAAACAGTGCAATTAGCACTATACGTTGGAAAATTTTGAAGAAAAAATTGCAGCAGTTTATGAGAAATGCCATTTGAGCGTTTCTGAAAATGCGGAATTTTGAGTTCATTTTTAAAGAAAATGTTGAGTTTTCGAGAAACTTTATTTGACATTATTTAAAGCACATGTACTCATAAATCTAATAATGTGAAGAAATTGCCTCTAATGTAAATATTACCGACGTGAGAGCCAACTAAAAAATACATTTTTGTAATTTTTGAAAAACAGAAGAATAGTGCAGTGTGGCGTTTATGTCAAGGTTGGTTGGACACTAACCCTACCAAAAATTTAAAGAAAATTTGGAGCCGTTTTTAGAAAATCATGTTCTCGTAATTTTTAAAATTGCTAATATTGCACGCTCTATTGAACAAACACTAAAATTTTCAAAAAGTGTTCATTCAATGAAAGGGCAACTAATTTCACTTGAGATAAAAATCTGTCGATTTTTATAGTTGTAGGAAGACGCTGAAAAAATCCAAAACTTTACAATTTTCGAAAATTCAGAGTTGGTCGTGAAAATCGGACCTATGCCACTTTTATAAGTGTATTTGGCTCTTATCTTACAATACATTTAAAGAAAAAATTTCGAGCCGTTTTTGAGAAACTTGTGACAATTTTCATGGGACCTCATGTAAAGTTTACATGAAGCCGTTTTTGAAAAACTTTGACAATTTTCATGGGACTTCATGTAAACTTTACATGAGGTCCCATGAAAATTGTCACAAGTTTCTCAAAAACGGCTCGAAATTTTTTCTTTAAATGTATTGTAAGATAAGAGCCAAATACACTTATAAAAGTGGCATAGGTCCGATTTTCACGACCAACTCTGAATTTTCGAAAATTGTAAAGTTTGTTTTTGAAAATTGTAAAGTACCCCCAAATTTTAAAGAAGGTTTTTCAAAATTTGAAAGCTTCAACTACAGTCAGATGGACAGGGTGTTTCTTCAATTTGGAAAAGATCGTACGTGTGCTTTAGGCACTAGGTTTGTTCACATTCGACAGACGGACGGCCAGAGGGGGACAGACGGACGGAGTGACGGACGTTTTGCTTCCAATTGGTTTTTCGATATGAGGGACGCACAAAACATGGATTCTGGCAACACCATGCGTTAGAGGTTTTTTCTCTTAATTTAGCATCTGGTTTTATGCTTTTTCCGTCACTAGAGCCCGGCAATGATTTTTTTCCGCCGAAAATCGGCCATTTTTTCGCGCAGCATTACATGAGTTTCTCTATACTACATATATTACTCGGTATATACACGTACGTATACGAGACAGTAAAAAACATTTTCTCAAGAACAAAAAAAACTCCAAATTTTTTCTTTCACATTTTCCTCGCTGATAAAACATGGGAATCTTACAGAAAGTGAATGGCGCAGGTCTCATTTTCGTTGGACTCTCTGAAGTTCCGAAAATTGCAAATTTAGACGTTATACGAGAAAGTATGTGCTATTTCAGTACCACTAGTTACTTTCTCGCCCTTTTTCGTAAGAGAGAAAGTATGTAATCGTGAACCGGAAATCGGCGAATTTTCGACAAAACTCTTATATCCGGGCCCTGGTAACGATAAAGTGGATAAATCTTGAAGTAATTTACTATATGCATATTTACTCCACTTCCTTTACATGTTATCTAATCAGGATCCTTGTTTTGTGGGTCCTTGATACCGAAAAATTGGTTGACGGAAAAACGACTGTCCGTAGTTAAAGGGAGTGCCTAAACCGTTTAGCCGTTTCTTCGAAATTGATATTCCTCTCTTGATTTAAAGGAACTCGCGAGTTTCTTTAAATCCCGCGGGACACTCGAACCCTAAACGGATATTTTGATTTTTGGGAGTACTTTACATGAAGCCTCAACAAGTTTTTCAACATTCCCTTAAAAATGGCTCCAAATTGTATAATGAAACTTTCTCCTGACTTCTCGGATAGCGTAAAGGACGCTTAAGAGATGGTGCAGGTCTGTTTGTTGAAATCCCAGGTTTTCCGAAAGTTGCGAAAGTTCAGATTTTTTCGGCGTCTTCCTACAACTATTACGAAGATAGAGGCTTTTTCCTGAATGAAATCTGTTCTTTAAAGTCTGATCTTGAAAGGTCACGTAAATGTTTTCGAAGATACGAGTTTTCGCGTAATTTAGTGTGAAATAAAAGCCAATTTACAAAGTTTTTTAAACATTTATCTCAAAAACGGCTCCAAGTTTTTTCTTTAGGTTTTTTCTTCGTATGTTGTATGTATCATTCACGTCGTATGTTTCAAAGGATGGTAAAACATGTTGATGCTAGTCTCATTTCCGACGAACTCTGTATGTTCGAAAATTCCAAAAAGCTAACTTTTGAAAAGTACAAAGATGAAGATAAAGATGTTTGCCTTAATGAAAATGTTCTTAAAATCGGCTCATTAAAAACGGTCATGTACAATTTTTGAAAAACGCGAGTCGTTTACTCTCTGCACTTGTAAACTTTGCTTGCTTGATAGATTGTTAGTGACTCCGGGCGCGTCAACTACCGAGGTCGTTAGTCCCGCAAGTTAAGAGCATGTTATTTCATGGTGAGGTGGCTGTGATCTTCCCCCAATGGATTGCGAGATCCGGCGACGACCTACCGTCGACAAGCGCGATTTCCCCAACCAGGTATCTCCCATCGCCCCAGTCGGGCAAGTTCTAAATCCCCGACCCCCGGTGTCCCGGGCACGTGTGGTAGTGTAGTGCATGTTAGTGTCAGTATGTGTATATAAAGGGTGATGATAGAACAAGGAAGAGGAAGGAAATATCGCGCGCGGTCCGTGGCCCGTTTGTTAGGGTACTGCTCCAACATTCGCCTGGTGTTGATCGGAGAAACGAATTCTCCTCCAAACAGCGACAGAATTCGATCTTTCTAGTTTCCTTTCGACCTAGCTAGAGTCGAAAATCCTGCCGCCGTCTGGACTCGAACCTAGGACCTCTCGGCCAGAAGCACTGCACATCAGTGTGACATCAGTTGATCCCCGCTGAGTCACCACTCCCACTAAATCTCTGCTTGAATTTATGCAATTTATTAAAAAAACACTTTCTCATAAACTGGTCGAAGTGTTTTGTTTTTCACAGATAAAACAAGAGTTGCTGCAACAGCATGTAATTTCTCACATTATCTGAAATAGTTATGCAATATTGAAATTACTGCCATACTAAAAATCATTTTATACTTGAAAAAGTCCAATTCAAACAAAGCGCCTTTGGTGCATATCTGTGTTTATTTCGATAGCCAGGAGCAGTAGTAATTTCTAATTTTTACAAATGAAACAAAAAAGAATAAATTTAACTACATTATTGCAACACATTGTACTGAAAAGAAAGAACAATAATACACATGATTTAGCCTGGATTACATCGAAGTGACCTAACAAAATCTGAATAATACCATAATACCATAATCAGCAATAAGAACTTCTTTAAAGTAAAAGAAATGTATTTATTAGTTCTGCTTTAAATACATTAGCTTCCTCCTTTCATAAGAACGTTATCTACATTGTACGATTAATACGACCGGCAACAATCACAAAAACTCTAAAGAATTTCCATCTGCACTTTGACAACATGTCAAACTAAGCGCCAAAAATTGGAATTTTTTTATAGTAGAAAATATATAGAATGTGCCAAAAATGGGACAAACACCACTTTCTTTACAGTGCTTTGCTACACGCGTGGGAAAAAAAAAACTATTTGGAGACATAAATAATTGTTTAAATTTTAAAAATTGACTGTCGCAAAATATATTCAATTTTCGAAAAATTGAACATGACCTCTCTGTTTCTGATGAACAAAGGTTGATCATAATTGTAATTGCAGGAATAAGTCTGAAAATTTTTTCACTTTTGCTATTTTCGGAAAATCAGGAATTTACTGAATACAAGCCCTGTACCACTTCCTTAAGCATCCTTTAAGCTATCCCAGATCAAAATTTAAAAAAATTATTTATGTACCAGGGGCTTTGTGCAAAGTACCCACACCCAAAATTAAAATATGTTTCTAATTGATGGGGCCACAACATCACCCAGATCAATTGGGAAATATCAATTTTCATGAAAATCCTACTTACAGTTTAGCCTTTAGCTTTGTTTGCTGACAGAAGGATAAAGAGATGTTTTGCTGTCAATCGATTTTTTAGTATCAAGGACCCACAAAACATGGTTTCTGACTACACTTTAGAGGAAGTACTTTACTACATACAGAGGCAAAATTTATCCATTTTTTCGTTACCAGGGCCAACAGTAAGTTTTTGACAATTCACCATTTTTCCCGCAGCATTACATTACTAGAGCTATTGCTCTCAAATTTTGCATGAACACTCAAGAAACCTGAGAAAACGAAAGATATGGCGGAGTGGAATTGCTCCACAATCCCAAAACGTTACCCCAAATCTGGTTACCCTAAAAAACGTTACTAAAAATTACCAAACTCTCAATGCTCCCAAAGGTGACACAGTGGCCAGGGAACCCTAAACATGATAGGCTGGATAAATGGGCATGAGGCGAGTGCACGACAGTTGTGGATGCTATCTGAGAATGCGTGGCAATGCATTGACAAAGGAGCATGTCAAACCACTTAAAAGATGGTTGCGAAAACTAAATACTACTCAGGTAACGCTGAGTAATCAGTTTATTTACTATATTACTACTGATGTTTAAGGCCTGTCCCTGGCCTGTAGGGCTTGACATTGTCAAACCACACAAACGTAGTGACAAAAGAAGCAGGATCAAAGTTCACATCAAGCATGTGTATTTTCACTTTGAAATTGGGACATGGTCAGAAATGATAGATCATCACATGTCTCGCCCAACCTATCTTTTACTACAATCACATCGCATCTCACATCTCACACTTACTATACCCTACTCTCACTACTAATTTTAAAGGGCAGTTGGAAGGTGTTTGGAATACAATGTAAAATGCATGCTTTGTTTGCAGATAATGTATTTAATACAAAATGATTTTACATTTCTATTATATGTTCTCAGCACAAACACACACAACTGCTGGCAGCTCAGTGAAAAATACAACTGGAAAGCGCAATTCACTGATATGTCACACTGATTATCCACTTCACAGTGCAGCATGTTGTGTGTGCTTGATGAGCACTCAAAGAATAATACAAAAGGAAATACAAGTATGTAATTTAATTCTACAATAAAAATAATTTCATTAAAATTATTTAAATTACTGGAAGTAATACAAAATATTCACCGCCTCCTATTCAGTCTACATCATTCACAACAAGTTCCCGAGTTGCATTCTGAGGTTTCAAGACAAATGTATTTTAAATGCATACCACTCTTACATCATTCAACATGCCAAATCACGAATTTCAAAAACAGCAGGTATCCATGATAAGATTCTGGTATTAAACATTACATCACTATCACTCTAAAAAAATAAATAAGTGAATGGTAATGATGATATTAATAATTTCAGAGAAACTGTTAAGTATAAAATAAAACAAGTTTTGTTAGGTTTAACAAGAATTTGTCACATTTTCCATACATTCAAACTTCAACTTCCAAGTTGCTCCAGACACAAAACTGCAGTCTGGATATGTGCTGCAGCCTTAGCAGAAAATGAAAAAGATCATTCATATTAGGAGTCTATTAACATTTCAAGACTAGTATTACTTTTGGCTTTTAATTTACTACATTTAAAGATTTTTTTAAAAGTATTTCTTAGTAATGTTTATAACAAACATTTCTTAGTCTGGTCTCAATGCAATCATTTTCTGAAGACTTAACAGCAAGACAATCTAAACGAAGCTGAGCGAGTATGTTCCCATAGATTAAATACACTTGTTCAATGACCTCTTTTCCTTGCTGATTGAAGACAGCAATTTGAAGAAAGAGGTCAATTATTAAAGTAAGATGAACTATGAATATTCATAACCCAGAGGAACATATTATTATCACATAAAATTATTGTTTCTTTCAAGTGTCATCTTGAAAAAATATCAGTAACCCCAATTAAATTTATTCAAATTGAGATATTGATATGTAGGCAAAACTGAATAGAACTGGAAGAGAAATACTACAATTTAGGTTAGGAAATGTGAATACCAGAATCCATTCATGTGTTTGCGGAATGTACAAACTATACCGGACTTCCTTATTATTTTCACCATTATTAGAGTTGAACTCTGCTGCTACCACCGCCGTCACCACATTTTGCACAAATCCACTTTGGTCCTGTTCATTGATTACCAGAAACCTCCATCAACAATCTGACACAGCTGCCGCTAGACCTCATGAAATCTACTCTTGGGAAGAGAAACTATTAATGTCCTTGTACAATTGAATAAAATACTTCAAGGTTGAAATATATATGTATGTATAGTGTAATTTTCTACTAATTTCTGCTAATGACTAGGCTAAAATACAAAGGAAGTTCTACCAACATCACAAGTTGCCATTTCTCTAACACTGAATACTCACAGACATACCAGACATGAGAAAAGGTCTTGCACTATTCTCATAAAAAAGAGCACACTCAGTGTACACAAAAATGCAAGCATGAAGATGGAATTATAAAAATTCAGGTTACACATGAATCAAATCAGGCCAATGGGAATTCTCGAACTTATCTCTTACGCTGTCATGCCATCACAATCATTAGATACATATATAGTATTGAAATTACATATGGGTTAAAAATACTCTTCATAACAGAAAATAAATTAGCTGCCCTATTAACATTGATAACATGAATAATAAAGAAAATAATTTTCCTGGAATGCTAGCTCCCCCTAGAATTCACTAAAGGAAGAGCTTTTTCTTATGGAATTGCAGACAGGAGAAAAACAGATTTAACTTGTGCTCTTAGAAACAGGGCAAAAACAGTGCACAATAAGAATATAATTATCAGAATAATCAGGAATGCACGAGTTCATTGCCCTAGTACCCAAGGTTTTCACATTAACTACAAAAATATTGGAGATTAAGTACAACATTGGGCACACTTAGGCAGAGAAGGGCAGAACACTCCTTTTCATTTTCAATACATGCATATCTGAAAATTCATTCAACTCTTACTCAAATTTCATGGCAGAAATCAAGGCCCAGAGATACCTTCCATGATAGGGAGAACAGGAAGCGCAAAAACAAGTCAACAAATCTTTCCTTGGCGCCATAATATAAATAATTATCTTTGTGCTCACCCACAGTACCTTATCTCAATTCTTCTAACACTCCTTATATTGATTCTGTGGGGCTTTGGAATTCACTCAGAGCTTTGATGGGATTCTGAACTTTCTTCTGAGAACCTTTGCGAACCTTAGCCCTCACTTCCTCAGGTTTCTCTGGCCTCACCAATGGCTTCTTCTCTGGAGCCTTCATCTTCCAAACAACAATGGGTGACTGAAGCAAAGCATTAAATCAGAAGTAATTATCTTCCCAATACATAATACATAACATTAGTAAACTATGTGCAAACAAGAATTACAAAAATTGAAATGCAAACAACAACAACGATGATGATGATGATGAGATGATGATAATAATAATAATAATAATAATAATAATAATAATAATAATAATAATAATAATAATAATAATAATAATAAAAATAAATTTAATCATCAGAATCAAAGTCATCATTGTGACAAAATTTATTTCCAAAATTTCCAGAGAATTTTCAACTTGAAATTTAATTTGAAAAATCATTTACACTGGAAAGTATATTCACAATAATAATGAGAGTTTTTTAAAGATACTCAATGTAGACATTTTGCTAAATTACACAAATTTGGAAGATACTTACAGAAACAGTGCCTTGTCGAGGATATTTTGTTGATGCTACATATGAGCATTTGACAGTTAACACAACAGCATTCATCAAGTTCTTTGCTGCTTGAATGAGCGAAGTAGCACTGTCCAACTGTAAAGAGCAAATCAAATTGTAAAGAATCAACATCCTTCAATGACACATATTCATACTTCAAACATTAACAAATCCCCATATTAATAGCACCCAGTTATCAGATATTTCCATGATATAATAGCCTTCATCAGCACTAGATCTTCATAGAAAATCCTGGTATTATTCTTATACTTTAGCCCAAAATGTTCTTGACATTCACTAATGACAGCATACACAAATATCAAGGATAATGTGGGTTTAATATTCTACAGAAAATTCCCACTTCATTTTCCACTTTAAATTCTGAATAACATTTTTCTTATAATTAAAAAAATCCTAATTTACAATCATATAATCCAAAATTAAACAATGTGATTACTTGTCATCAAAAGTGAAAACATTTCTTGTTAATCCTTTCAGATAGTCAAAAAAGTACATCAATGCAAAAAACAGTCAAACACTCTGCAAAGTAACATTTAATTTCTTTAAAAAGTACTTTAAGGTTAAAAATGATTGTCTCAAGCTTGAGATAGGCCTACTGTTAATACTGGCACTAATGACAACAATTTATGAAGCACAAATAAATGATTTATTAAGTTTTTATTACTGAATGATTGCTGCTACTCTTTCAAAGACTAACAGTTCTGTAAATTTTCTGAAAGTTTATTAACGCAGTTTGGGCCCCCACTACATCTTTCTTTTCGGGAGCAATAGCCAGAAAAAATTAACATTCACCTCAAAAGATTATCAAATAATTTGACCTAGAAATTCATTCACAAAATGTGACAAAAGACACCTAATATAGAAAGGATTACTCAACATGAAATATAGTACTACATAACAGTATTTTTGTATGTACTCTACTAAATAATAATAATAATAATAATAATAATAATAATAATAATAATAATAATAATAATAATAATAATAATATTTATTGAGTTATTATTTTAAATGTACTAAATGCTATTATGTATTGCTACATACCCCAGAAACAATAAGCTCTCCACTGATGTTCTGAACATCTGCTTTTACTTTAGAAGTAATGTTCATTTGATGACAATACAGGGCAATTCTCTGCAAATAGGCCAAAAGATCTTTCTTTGTAGAAGATTCTGGGCACTGATCAGCAATCTGCCTTGTTAATTTATCAAGTTTTGTTCCAGCTTCAGAGATCTTCTTAGCCGCATTAATAACATCCATTGTAGTTTTCAAAGGACCCCGACCACTAAAACAAGGAACTTTCATATTAGTTGAATTTATGGGAACATGTTTACATCTACTCTTCCATATTAGTTAAATTTTCAAAATTATTATATCTGATAAGTTATTCCACAGCAGATGTACATAAATATATGTTTCAGCAAATGATATTTACCGAGTAAAGTCTGTCATTTCCATCATTATCATGCACATATGCTTAGCAAGAACGATGATGTCATTTCCAGTGTCATCCCATTTTGCCACCTCACGGTCAAACTTCAGTTTCTCACTACGGAAGTACTCCACTTGTTGAGCAATTTTCTGCTTATCTTCCTCTGTCATTTTTCTCATAGCCTCCTACAGAAATAAAAGATAATGACACAAAATGCATGTACAACAGAATTAAAAATAACTTTACAAAATAAATTTAGAAAATTTGTGTGAAAAACATTAACATAAACACTAACTTTTATATAACAATTCAGAATAAATACCTGATAAATGACACAATGTGCCAATAAATGACAAGAAACTAGGGATTCCATATCATAAATTGGACATTTTGCTTACCCTTGCAGTAGTAATGCCACTAATATCAGGATATTCATCAACACCATGTTCTCCAGTGTGTGCACTCGCTGAAACATACATTAACTTATTATAACATTTGATAATTTCTTTGTAAATATTATTATAAATACTTAATGATTTTGAATTCAATTTATACTAAATAATTACTTTAAACTTAAGAAAAACCAATGGTTACATTCTACAATTTTTCATGATTTCATTACTCAAATTTTAAAATAATTTAAAAATTAATTTTTAAATTTAATATATTTTAATAAAATAATTTTTTGCATAATTACAGTTGCTATTTACCATAAGCAACTCAAACCAAATTTAATTATTTTTATTCACCTTAATATAACAGTAAATAATGTTGTCATAAGCATACAACTAACAAATTTCTGAAGTACATTAAGCATCATATAAAAAATTTTGACAAAATTTTCTCCAAATTTGCAAGGTTATACTGAAATAAAATGCATTCTTTTAAATGTAAAAAAGGTGATATTTATTCCAATTATTGAAGCCGAATGCTTCAGTAAGACAACCGTTACCAGGCTCTGCCCTTATGTCTGTTTTGTGGCCTTACATCTGCTCCTGGTATCGATCGTCTGCTCCTCCGCGGGTTCAAACTCTGTATCAGTGTCGAGCTCTTCAGAACTCTGAAAACATTGGCCACAACACACATCTTACTTCTACGAAAGGATAGTCCCAGCACTACAACATACTTAGTGGTTCAAATAAAAAATTTACATTCAATACCCTTTATACAATTTTTTTAAACACTGAAAGGGTATTTTGTTTGTTTGCATCTTTCTTTTGCTTTCTTTTTCAAAGAACATGACCAATAAATGTTTTACAAATTTTCAACAAAAGTTATAAATCCCCATCCCATGGATGTACAGATGAACCACTAAGTTTGCTGAAATGCTGTTTTCCAGTGAGCCGTGCTTACATTTGCTCCTGGTCTCTATGGTGTAATGCTCATCAAACTCAACATCCTCAGGGTCCAGTTCCTCATCCGTCTGAAGAGAAAACAAGAGCAGGTTAGTCCCTCCCCACATGCGACAGGTCAACCAGGTGCCCAAGGACCCAACCTTGAGCAGCTGGCAAACACACACTGCCCTTGCCTGAGTAAACTTCATCAATTCATTCACACAATACAAGGTTAAATTGCAAATGCAGAAATTTTGAGAAAAATTGGTTTTCTTCCTTAAGAACAAGAAATGGGTGGTTTCAGAAGTTGCAAATAGTCTGGTGTGTGACCTTCACCGAGGCTTTAGAATGGATGCTGCATCATTTATGTGTATAGAATGTTATAATGATACTATTTTGTGTAACTATTAACAATTATTATGAGTTACATAACATGTAGAGAAAATTTTTTGTGCTCCAGCTCTAAACATTCTTTATCAGAGAATATACTATTTTATATCAGACAAAACAGAAAATAAATATTACAAATGACACAGGCAAGTGCTTTGTTCATTAGTTGTTACAAGAAGCCCAACACCAGTCTACAATATGATTTCAAAATATATAACCTCTCTGTTCTTTAACAACAAAATACATTCAAAACAATTCATAAATGATTGTTCTTGGGAACTTTGGTAAGAAGCATTTGCCAGTCAATTCACCACAAGATTTGCAAGATTCTAATATCTTAATATCACAATTAATGAGGATCACAATACCTTTCAAATATTTGATAATTATCATTAATTTGCAAAATGTCAATGCAACTGTGAACTCTTAATTAAAGCTGTCGGTAAAGTAGGTTTTAAAATGTTGTATTATAATGTGGTATATTATAGTATCTTCATTGGCAACAAAAAATTTAATCTGATTTCATTGCATCCTTTTGCTTTCACTTCTTTCAATGCTAGGTATTTTTCATCTTTGGAAAAAACAACCTAACTGATTGCAATTGCATAGTCAACTGACTTCTAAAATTTTCTGACAATAGCTTGATTTTTCCTCTCACTACAAGCATGCTTTTAACCCTGGCCAATTCCGTATGTCCCACCACAAAATTATCTAACCAGTCATCCTTCACCTTACACACAGTCACTGCGTTTGGAATGAATCTTGGCAAATAACCTTCAAGTTTTCAAAGTAAAAATTAATAAGTAGAATGAAATTCAAAACAGAAGTTTCAATACTGAACTTCCAAATAACAAGGCGTGTTAAACTGAAATATTATAAAAATTAAATCAAAAAAATTTTAGCAGAAAAGAATATTCTGATTTACCCTTGAAATAGCATTTTTAAATAAATGAAAATGACCAATTAACTATTTTAAAAAAAGTTTACGATCATTGGAATTTTCTTAGAAATAACTAATACTTGATAAATGCAGTTACAAAAGTACAATTATTTATGAAAATCCACATAAATTAAAAAAGAAGATCTTAAGATGAGCTCCACTTTAGGGAGAATCAAAATTACACAACTAACTCACTTGGAAAGTATAACTCAATAAGACTAAAGCACTATTTCTAAAGTACTCTGCCATAAACCACTAGCTGGAATCGATTCTATGTTAACTGCTACGTATACATACCACATGCCAGTGAATGCAGTATCTTACCCTATTCATGAGGACAGCACGACGTATTTCACGAACACCATCATAAACAAGCCGCGATGCATCTATGAACTCGTTTTCATCTACATCCTTAGGGGGATTAGAAGAAAGGGCATCAACAGCTACTTCCACACGCTGTGCAAAGTTGGGCATTACTGTAAAGAGAAATATTTAATAAATTTTTTTTTCACTCACAAATGTACAATAAAAAAAAAATTTTTTAATGGAAAAACATTTTGAGAAAATACAAACAAATTTCAATCATTCATCATGAATCCTAAAAGAAAATGTGAAATGTTGAGAGAAATCATACATAAACTAAGATTAGGAATGTAAATGATGTTTTATATACTTGTTAGGACACCAATTCCAAATGTTTGGAGGAGAAAAAAACCCTTTGTGCTTTGTACAATAATACAATACATCCTTTCTTATATTATTTCAGTAGCAAAGAAGACTTTTGCACCTCTCACAACCAATATTTAGAAATGAAGTCTCTAAAGAAAGGGAATTTCACAAACTTAAAAAAGAAAAGGACTTTAATTTTTAAAAGAGGAAGGATGTTAGGAAAAAAGAAAAAAGAAAGAAGAAAAAAGAAGAAAAAGAATAAGAAAAAAGAAAGAAAGAAAAAGAAGGAAAGAAGGAAGGAAAAACGCATCCAAATATTAAAGTCAAATGCACCCTGCAACACCTAGGTAGTGTTGTTAAAATCTATATAGTTAATATATAACTCCAAAATGAAGCACTGTAGGTCTTACAATCTGAAATTTCAGGCCAAAGGTCTCAATGAAATGTTCCTCACACTGTAATCTACAGGATGAGATCTTGGGCATTTTATTACATTTTGGCTGCTTCAGTGCTTCTTGATATTTCATTGCATTACAATTTCAAATATAACAAAGAGTAGGGTTGTACTTGCCTAATTTTGTATTTTCGCATGGACTACTTTATGTAACTTTCTCAAAAGTAAAATGATTTTCTAATATTTTTAAGGCAATGTAGTGAAGAACATCTATCAGTAGTACTTCATGAACCTTTATTTAAAATTTGTTTCGAATATCAATTGCATTGTTTTTCATTTTTATTTGATTTTCTGTAATTACTGAGAAGAATACATTGGAAGTTACCTTTATTCATTTTTTAAACAAATAAACACGTTTCTTTAACAACATTTTCCTTAAAATGGAAGTGTAAGTAAGAGGGTGGGGTTTAACATGTATGAGTTCTCTCATGGCTATGCTAGTTATAATTAATACAATAGTCAAAGAATCCTGTATGCTCTCAAATTGGAGGAAAGAAAAGATTTAGAGGGAGGGAAATTTAGAAGGGGTCTCACAAAGGAGATAAATATTTTGATTTTTAAGTTACCCTTAGGTATAAACATTTCCAAAAACTTTAATTGCTCATGTAACTAACTTTTCATAGTATCTGTGTCTGATATTTTACATTTCTGACTTTCAACAAAATTAAACTAGGAATAATATACGCTGGCACAGATTTTCACCCACTAGTTAGTTTTCTAATCTCTTTAGTAAGCTAGCTTTTTAGTACTGCCTCAACCTCTTCCCAGTTACTTAATGGTACCATAACATTACATTTTTCACATTTTCTTGATTTTGTGGTCCACCAACAGTGGTATATGGTCCCCCAATATAGTCCTCAAACATCTAAAAAATACATCAAAATGGCGCTTATGTGACGTTATTCAGAGCATGATGACCCTTACAAAATATTCAAGAAAAAAAGTTGGAGCAGTTTTTTAAAACAAAATTTTGTTTTTTAAACTGCCTTAATTTCATCCAAAATTTCTTGAAAACTACTCATATTTTGAAAAAATGTACTGGTCTCAATTAAAGATCTAATGGTTTAGCCAAGTTTATTCAGAGGAAAACTCTTCATTATAGTAGTTTGACACCAAAAATATTTTGAACTTTTGCAATTTTCAAAAGTTCAGCTAACTTGATAAAACAGATCTGCACCATTTGTTTAAGCGAACTACTACACTATCTGAGGACAAAGTTTTATCAAAAAGTTTGAAGTCATTTTTGAGAAATATAAAAACGTCTTAGAGGCCTGATGTAAAGAACCCCCAAATATTAAAATATTGCTTTCAAATTCAAGGAGCCATGGCATCAGCAACATCAATTTAGGGGAATATCAATTTACATGAATATCCTTCTAATGGTTTAGCCCTTGGTGCTGTTTACAGACAGATGACTCGATGGACAGACATTCTGCCGTTAACCAATGTTTTGGTATCATGGACCCACAAATTGTGAATTCTGGTATTTATCATGCAACGTTTCTTGACCAATGGCTTGGAGTGTGGGTAGAGTGGGTAGAGAAATGTGGGTAGAGTGGGGATATTAGGTACAACATCGGTCACTAGATTTTATGAAGCAATGCCAATCTCTGGAATATCAGTCATGCTTTCGCAACTTTCTCAATAATTTGAGTTCTAACTTCCTCAGGAGTTTGAGGTATCTCTTGTGATGGATCTGGATTTGCTTTGGCCATTTCTTTAGATTTTGTTTAAAAAATACAACCAGGAGTTCTTGTTTTCAACAGTAAATAGATTTTATTATAAGCCAATGAAGATGAGTTTGGAATGTTGTCACCAGTGCTCGCTGTGAGCTTTTACCTTTAACTGTTTGTTGCTCAAGGCAGGGAAGCAAAGCCAAGATAAATTGCATGAGTAATACACATTTTAGAGGAAGTAATTTACTACATACAGGAATGAGAATTATATACTTTTTCAGTATCAGTGATCCATAACACAAATGTTTATGTCAAGAAATTGCTGACTTTTGGCAGCATTACATAACTTTCTCTATATTATATGTAGTATGCAAGAAAGTAAAAAACTTCAATTTCAAAAATTTCAAAATTTTTTGAAATTTTTGTAGCATAAGTTAGAAGATTTTCTAAAACAAATACACATTCATTTTTAATAAATAATAATAACAAGTCTGGAATAAATTTATTATATGAAATGTCATTCTTTACAAAAACTCCATTCTATTGCAACTAAGAGGAATGCTAACAACGCAGGGTCTTACCTTGGTCTCTCAAGACTTTCACTGCCTCTAACACTCGCTCAGTGTATATGCCTGGCTCATAGTTGTCCATCTCAGCTCCCACAACATTGCACACCCTTGAAGATCGCCCTCTAATGGCTCCTGCAGTACGATCCAGTGTATCCGCATCACCTTCTTGCAGGGCCAACACACATTTGTTCACATCTTCTAGTATATGGTTTTCTGTGGAAAATGAACAATATTAAGAACATATACTCATGCACCTACTCCTACCCTTATATAGTAGGATGTAGCTATTAAATAAAAAAGCAATACATATCTACAGCAAATCGTTAAAAAAAAAAAAACTCTTATCATGAACAAACGAAGAAAAAAGTTTTTTATATTGGCTTCTTATAGCTAAAACAAGAAAATCAATTATTCTAAGTGCTTCACAACGAAAGTTTTAGATTAAATCCTTTTTATTTTCTCATGATATATCACTTACTTGTGTTGTTATTATTAAAACTCAGATTTCTAAGCTTAATGCTCAGTCCTTTCCACACTTCAAAAGATGTGCAATTAAGTAATTTTTTGAAACAAACACTTCGACAAGCAATTTCAACATTGTTTGAAAGTGCTAATAAATCAGATAATTTTCACATTTTCAGAGTTTCAGAGAATTTTATCTTGCTTACAATTTATAATTGAATTGAAATAATTTACTCAATATTGACATATTTAATGTGCAAATTTCACTTCTAGCTGTCCTCATCACTGATTCAATTACCTTTTTCTTTATCAGTTAATAAAAAGTGTACTTGAATGTGCAAAAGACCAAAGCCTCAACATGAATGCTGAAAGGGAAGTTTCAGTATGCTGAGAATCGCAAACTTCTGAAGCTGAAATGATTAAATGTACATGTTGGTTTAATCATGTAACCAATCGTGTAACTAACCAACCATAACATTCATTCATGCCAAACTAAATTGGGGGACATGGTTGAAGAGTAACCTACAGAAACGATTCACATTCATTTCACAAAATTTAGCAAACTTGCGCTGGGCCTGTGGTAGTCCCTATTATTTTGTAATTCCACTAATTGAATAATATTTGCATTAAAACAATTTATTTTTATTTTGTTGTAATTCAAAAAAACTGCCATTCAAAAGGTTCTTTATATGAAATATTTCTTACATTTATAAATTGACATTAAAAGATCATTTTCACTGTACTTCAGTACAGAAGTCAAATGACCTTCCTAGTATGCAGTTACAGCTTTGAATAAGGTAAACGTACTGTTACAGTTTTCAATAAGATTTTTATGGAACAAATAATTTATTCAATATCTGTGAATTTGTTTTCACTTATTTTAGAGCTTGGTTATCCATTTTGGTGCTTCTTTTTGCTTTCTTATTTTACAGTTTAATTGTGCTTATAAAAATTTGAGCTCCAGTAATTTAACTATGAAAATTAATTTAAAAATAGATTTTTAACTGTTTCGATTGAAGTTGTGAACACCTACCAGATAGGAAATTGAACACCTACCAGATACTGCAAGGAAGTCATCAATGGTTGTTATATCATCAACAGCCTCAGTCAAAATGCGGACTTGATTCTCCCAGGCATCACGGAAAACATCCATGTTCTCTTGGGCGACTTTGGAACGAGGTCGAGCAGCCAAAATACGGGCAGCATTGATCACTTGCGGACACAAGTTCTCTATTTGAGCAGCTGCATATCGAACCATTTTCACACCATCTTCATTTCCCGACATACTACAAGCCAAGTTAGCCACCTATTTACAAGAAATGGAAATAAAATTGTTACAAAGCAACTATTCAATATATTGAGAGTAATGACGTAACAAAAATGTACCTTACACATATATGAATCAAACTTTTGTTATTCACATAATATAGGTTTGTCCTGGGAACCCACAATGCAGAGTTGCTGAGTTATGTACAATTGTTGCATCAGGAAACAGCCTATTAAGCGGGTTGTGTGAATTATGTTTTGCATTTGAATTTGCCCAATTATTAAGCATACTCAGGTCTACGAAGTGACACAGAGTAATTGTGGAACCTAACAAAATTCTCAAGATTTATTTCCATGTTACTCCAGAACTATTAATAGTTCAAAATAATGTTCACAATATGATTGAGAGATCTAATATTGAGGAATAGATTGCATTAAGACAAAATAACCCACTTCAATATTGAAACTAGAGATGAAGTCCAAAAAAAAAAATTAAACATTTTGAATTTTTTAATTTCTAGAGGACTATGGCATTTCATTGAACAAACTTTGCTTAATTCTAAAAACTTCTAACAAAAAAATCGGGAGTGATTTTTGAGAAAATTTCAGAAAATGTCCCAGGGGCATCATGTTAATTACCTCTAAAAATTAAAAGATCTGTTTTAAGTTTGAAGGGCTGTGGCATCATCCAGATCGATCGGAGATACCTGCCGTTTTGGTGAAAATTCTGTGCACTGTTGTTTGTAGACAGGCAGAAAGACACAAATTTTGCAAACAAACACTTTGTCAGTATCAAGGACATCCAAAATGTGTACTTTGACTACATTACATATACAAGAAAGTGATATATTAAATATAGAGAAAAGAAATAATTTTTGATATCAGGTGTTTTTCTGTCAAAATAACCACACTTTTTCTGCAGCATTAAATAATAATTAATTTCCTGCAGCATTACTTCTGAGTACTAGAGATATTAAAAAGGAGGGAGTCAAATAGTATTCATTTATTACTGAGAGAAACAAATATGAATCTGGAGAGAATATGAAACTTACCTCCACCAATTTATTAGCATGTTCTGTGAATACCAATGCATATTCTTCAACTTCCTTCTCATTGCCAGCTTTAGCAGCTTCAATGAGTACCAATAAAGGTACGTTTGTCTCTAAGAAACTGTAAAATAGTAAACATCATGGAGATAATACACACAAACATTAATAAAACAAATGCTAATGTACATAGATTGATGATTATCTAAAAACAAATTTTAAAAATTGAATTTCCAAAAGACAGCATGAAATGGGTGTTTGCATCTTGACTACATTAGTTTCTGCAGTTTGCAAATCTAGATTTATTTCTTCAAAATATATCTTCAAAATGATTGAATCAGCAAAACACACATTTTGTAATAAGGTTATAAAATACTTAATAATCAGTATTTTCGTTCAATGAATTGTCTATCATTGTTGGCAAGTAACTTATTTTCTTAGAAAATGACTGTACCATTTATGGTATGCTAAGCACTAATGAGAACGTTTCAATTTATATTTCATTTTTGATCTTTTGATGAAATGCTGGTAATGTTTACATAATTTGTCAATTATTAACTTTGTTGTTGTTATTATTATTATTACTATTATTATTACTATTATTATTATTATTATTATAAAAAAGAAAACATTTTTAGAGTTTATCAAATTTTTCTTCACATGCTAATCGGGATGGGTCTGATAGCCCAAGAGATATTTTTTATTCCATTACGAACAATGCTACGTCTTCTCAAATAGTCCGCAAAATTATATGTTTTTGAAAACAAATATTTATAAAATTAGTTTTGTTGGTTTTATAATAACTGTACTTTCAGAAAATTTTCTAAGGGTCTTTCTCCAGAATTTACTGTTCAAAAAGCCATCGATATTATATTTGAGGACTCAGATGTTGAAACAGTTTTCATTGCTCCACCAGATTCTACTATTTTATCTGATGATTCCAGGGATGAAGATGATGGTGGCATTCTTGCCTATCTCAGTAAATAGCACTATGTAAATAATCATTATTTCAAGCCTACCCATAACAACAAACTTTGGAAAAATAAGACCATATGAAATTCAGATTTTCAAAATGTTTCTCACTAGAAAATGATTTGTCCCATGATGAAAGTACAGTGAGGTATTTTGGCAAGCATTATCTGAAGTATTGTATTCAGGGAAAGCCTTTGCGTTTTGGATACAATGTTTGGTCCTTAAATACTCCTAGTGTACGCATAGTATACTTAGAAATATATTAGGGAAAGTCTACAACAGTTAATAATGAGGCAGACAAAACATTTGGCAAATCAACAGCTCTACTAGTAGAAATGATAAAAAATATGACACCAGAAGTCAAAAATCTGCCGTTTCATTTCTATTTTGACAATTTGTTCACATAAGAAATACACATAAGAAATAATGGGTACTGTGGTTCAGACAGCTACAGTAAAAGTAAATCAAATACCAAAGAACTGTCCACTACTAAGCAAGACAGAAATGTTAAAGGAGGAAAGGGGTAGTACTCATTCTGCCATAGATAAGGACAACTAAATATTTCTCTGCAAGCGGATTGGTAATTCTGCAGTAAATGTAGCATCAAATGTCTACAGAGTAAATTCAATTACTAATATGAAAAGATATGACCAAAAAGAGCAAAAAACACTTTCAAGTACCTCGTCCATTTCCATAAAAATTCCAGATGAAAAGATGCAGCACTAAAGTTCGCACACCGTGCATAAAATGTGATATCGGCTTCTGTGAAGATTGTTTCGTTGAGAATTATACATGCTAGAGTGTATTTTCATGTCAATATAAATTAATATTAGTATTATTAACTTAAATAAAAGTATTTTGTTTCATTTTCATGAATAAATAATACATACAAATACCTATTTATTTTGCTCTCATGAGTGCCTCAAGTACCATTTATGGTACAGGGCATATCTACAAACAGATCAAAAATTTCTTTTTATGATATTAAACTATTTCATTAAATAAATATGATCAAATTCAATGTCTAAAACAATGAAAATTAAGAAAAAATTATTCTCGACACTAATGGGTTAATAGAGAACTTCTCGGAAAGCATACAAAGGATCTGGCTTTCACAGCCTTCATCTGCATTATAGGTTTCTAGATTTCTTATGTATAGAGTAAAATAGGCCACTTCCCTTTGTAAGGCTTCAAACATTATTAAGATCATTCAGTAACAGTAGCAAGCACTAACGCATGCATTCACAATTAGGCGTATCAGAATGGTCAACCTCCTAATAAAATATAAAGCAGGGAAAAGAAGACAGGAAACAACAGTGTGCTGAACAAGGGGTAACGTAAACAAGCAGTTTATTTACCTTACATTTTTGGATGGCAATGTCATGTTGACAATAGTATGAAAATCAATTCTGAAAAGTTTGCTTATTGCTAAATTTATTACTTTAAAACTTAATATAATAATATTTAGAACTTTGTATAAAAGACTCTTGAGAGAGAAAGCTGATTTAAGATTTTTTTCCAGAAATTCACAATCATCCTGATGTGTTTCACTACGTTATGCATGGTAAAGCCTGATCCCCTCTCCCCTGCTCCCATAGTTCCATCCCCTCTCCCAGTTTCAGAGCAGCTGGGCAAACTGCCGAAATCAACAATATGGGGAAGTCAGGTGTGGATCACCTGAGAAATGGAAATATCGCTCGCAACTATTAAAGGTTTTAGTTACGGCCCTTGAGAACTTGCAAGTTGGACATCTGTGATGTAATTTGTCTAATTTGTGTGTATATTGTTGTTCTTCCCCATAGGTCACACACAGTTTTTACTGTTCTTTGACAAAATAAATCAAATCTGGTATGGAGCCTAATCAAACGAACAATAATGCTATGCTACCGATTAAATTTAACTAGCCCTTGTCAGAAAGTTACCTGCTTGGTGTTCTCAGGATCTGATAGAACTTCCAGAAGACCAATACTTACTATTTTTTAACTACACACAAGATTATAGAATTATGTTCCAAAAACGATCGATGGAAACAACATTGGACTCTGACAAGCAATTCGCAAACCTTTGCTCACCTGTCAGACACATGGTCCACAACAGCCTTCCGCAGCTGCCGGCGCAAATCACGCGTCTTGCGGCACATGTGGTCCAGGGCACGCTCCAATCCTTCACTCTGCTCCTTCGTACCCATCTGAAAATATTATTACACAAGTGAATTTCTCACATCCAATAAACTCCACATGCAACCACACACACTGGCCACTACGGAAACCAGAGTGAACTAGCCATACAAACAGCAAGCCACAGCACATAGTGCAATTACTTCAAAACACTCAATTCAGTGCACTCCATTTATCAGTATTTTACATAGTGCTTCAAAGTCTCTTTGAGAAAAGTCTCATTTTCCACTACACAACACACATCAAAATAGAATTTTTCAAAACTGAAAATAAAACAAATTCCATGGACTATATCTTCATCACATAATTTACATTTTTCTCAAAAAGAAACGTATTTCTCACACTCGCATCAGTTTTTTTAAAACAAGGTTGTTAGTCATGTTGCCTTGAATCATCACAGACAGTCTTTAATACTTCTCAAAAAACACCGTCTTCACATACTTAATACCTTCTCAATGAAGTTTCATTACTACAAAAAGTTCTCTATCATGACCAGATCCATTTTAGTTACAAAGTGGATTTTTCTGAAAGCATCATTTCAGCCTGGATCACATTCTACCAATCATTTTCCATTATCAGAAGTCCATCAATACAATGGTAACTTTTATTATAAATTAAGAAAAGAAAGCAACAGATCTGGGAAACTACTTCCCATACATACACACATGCCAGCTTCATGTGCAACTTCTTGTGTCAAACATACCTAGAGCAGGGGTCTACAACCTATGTCAACTAAAGGGTCACTTTCTTTTATAAGAGACACTAGATGATCGCACTGATTTAACAAAGGGAGTAAAGGGAGACCCGACACTGTTTGTTTTTGTCACTAAATTGATTACATTGGCTTTAATGTTGGAAGAAGAAATTCAAAGGCAGTTCTCTAAAAGAGCATCAGAAAGTATGTTTCTCGGTTTTCACTTCTTGATATTCATCCTGAAGAAAAGATGCTCACATATGTATATGAACCAAAAAGTGATGTGTGAACAGAACATGCAAAATTGCTGGAAATTTTATTTTTCAACATATTTAGAGGAGAACTCCAAAATTTCTACATTCTTAAATTTCCCCTTTAAATCACTATTACTATGCAATTCAATATGTAAAAATAAATTGGAAAAGAATAGTCAAAGAATACTATTTTTACTTTTCCTTTACCGTAGCAAAGAGTTGCACTGCAGTTAAAAATGAGTACTTCTATGTGGTCACCAAACATGACACCTGAGGCCAGAGGTTACAGACAGCTGATCTAGAGTATGAATGCAAGTAACGTACTTTTTGAGAAAAATATACAAATTATTTTAGTTACATTAACGGATTAGAAAATTCCCTTTTTCAGTTTTCTTCATCTCAAACAGACTTTTTGGTTAGTACAGGAGGAAACTAGAACAGCATCAGTTAGCATAAAACAGGATACACCAATGCTGTTAGAACAAAGCAAGACAGCACCAATTAGCTGGCCTGGCTGAACACACTTGACTACTTTATTAATTGGGACACAAACATCAGTGACAGTGACAGGTAGCCATACAGCATCCACAGAAAAAAGCACTGTACAATGAAGCCTCAGTCCTAAATCTTGTTCACTTCTAAAGCGAACCAAATGTGAACCTCCAAAATGAAGTGAAGTAATAATCATAAGAAATGATGGATAACCAAAGTGACCATCAAGACCATGAAACCAATGGTTTCAGTTTAAAATACAACACATAATTCGTATGTTTCCAATATAAAATGCTTGTAGAAGTCAACAGTATATGGCATGAGTAAGTCACTCTAATCATCACTCCAATTCATTTTTGCACAAGTGATGAACACCCTTCTCAGGGAGCAGGACACTTACTGAAATAAATACGATGCTCCAGTACTCAAACTTCTCTTCAATACCTTATTAGGTAATTTTGAAAAATTAAGCAAAATTTGGGTATTTAAAGTTAATTTGAAAGAATCTACCTAAAAGTGTTTCCCTGGCACGAATTTTATTTTTATTTTTAAATTCACATTGCTGTTTCAGCTCTTAACAAAGTCATGATTTGTATTATTCATTTCACACACAGGATTCCAAGCTTGTCTCCAACAAAACTAAAAAATGAAATTTTTTTATGTCAGACAAAGCATTTCAAAGTGAGAACACGTACAAACTCAGTGAAACACAAACAAGCATCTGTAAGATAAAATAATTTCGGAGGTAGGAGAGAGGCCAAACCGTAAAGCTCAATTAAATCAGTAAGTTTTGAAGATTGCTAATCATGCAAGTGGAAATAATATCAAGGAATCTGTGAGACATTTACATTTCTACAAACCTCAGGAATTGTACATGAATATACACAGTCAAAAACATTGCTAAAACTTTTTACAGGTTTAGAAGCAAATTTACGAATCAATGTTTCAAACCAAGAGAAAAGTTATAATATTTTACACTGATCTCCGAGATATTCTGATTTACCCTCAAAACATTGCACATAAGTACATTATATTTGAAAACTGTTATGTATTTAAACAAAATTATGTAAAAATTAATTTTAAAAAATGGACCTGCTTGCAGATTGACAATAATTAATGTAACATTTAATGTAGTGCTGTCAGTGTTTGTCAATTATAAGAGAACAATAAAATGTATGTTAAGATTATCTCCTCCTTTATAATTGATCCTTTATAATTGACGTAAATCCAAAACACAGTCTGTAGGTTAATTATATTTAATCAGGAATATCTCTGAGAAGAAGAATGTGAATAACGATCAATGTCCAACACAGAATGTTGAAAGTGGAAGGATAACTACAGCTCCAGCAAGGCATCTATGTCTGCCAAGAGAAATGGAGAAGTTCACATTAGACTTTAGATGGAGCAGAAAAGAGCAGTGACTCAAGAGCCTAAAGTGCTACACACACACACACACACGCACATACACTCATATTTACCCGATCCCCACGCTTGCCACC
The DNA here is from genome assembly GCA_964035755.1 of Teleogryllus oceanicus. Lineage (NCBI taxonomy): Eukaryota > Metazoa > Arthropoda > Insecta > Orthoptera > Gryllidae > Teleogryllus > Teleogryllus oceanicus. Next base: position 98,541,277 of record CAXIVR010000005.1, on the reverse strand, counting down.
ACGGCCACCTTGCAGCTGAGGACAAACAGAAGCAGTGAGTAAGAGACAGACCATAGCCCAGGGGTTGGTCACAATGTTGTCAGAGAGACAGTCTACTCAACTCCAGGAGTGAGGGCAATTCCAAATACAAATTCCTATTTACAAAAATTCTAAAAAATTCCAAATAAATAAGCACTCAAAATTACCACTTCCTTTTGTGGCAATGTTTACACAAAACAACTTTTAAAAATCACAGTGTGTAAAAAAAACATTCAAATCACATTTATTAACAATACACTGGACACAACCAATCCTGGAGCCAAGTAAAGAAAAAAAGGAAAAAATTTTAAAAAAAAAAAATTAATTTTGTTAGTATATTAATTCACATGTAGTGCACAGTATTGCAGCTTTCCTTGTAATGCATATAATCGCAATATATAATTCTCTTACACATAATACTGAGAAATGACATATTACACATACTTCAAACATCTCTCCAATAAACATGGTAAATTGATGATTTCACCAAATAAAAAAAAAACTATGGAAAATGTGGTAGGGCGCATTAATTAAAGCACATTTCAATGGACACAATGATTCAAATCTGGAGACTTGCATGATGACATTGAGGGTACTACTTCAATACAGCAATAACTTCATATTCAGCAATTTACAAGGAAGTTCCAGTTTCATTTGAAATTCAATTTTAATAATTTTACATAAAACAAACAAAATGATGCAAATTAAAAGAAAAAAAAATACAGAGCCATCAAAATATTTTGTTTAGGTGCTTTGGAAAATATACCATACAGGTTGGTTCAACCTGTACATACCAGGTCTTAATTGTAATTTGCAACCCAAGTCTGGAAACACCCCCTCTTGTTCTGGTAATTTGGCAATGTGTGTAATACCTTCGGCATCCCTTTCACTTTTAGCGATCCATGGCCGTGAGCCCTCGATTTGGATCTAAGAGAATGTGTCTAATTTTAGTTGGAAGAAAGAAAAAGCACTTAATCTGTCCTTATTACTCTTCAATGCCCCTATGCTGAAAAGAGTAAATGCCTGTCTTTTGGTAAATGTTGGCCAGCTGACCACTTTGGGCAATTACTCAAAGGTAAATTTTTTTGTCATTTTAAGGAAATTATATTTAATTACTTTCATTAATTATTTTCAATAATTATTAATTTACTACTTATTTACATTTTATTAGTACAGTAAAACCCCGCTTTACGCTCCCGCACTTACGCTTCCGGCATTTACAACATTTCTGTCGGTCCCATCAGTTTCGGATATTCATAATGTTATAAATACCCCATTTACGTTAGTATAATTTCAGTTTTCCGAATATACAACAGTTTGCTTGCCACAACACAAGGCGTTTTTCCGATTTCGGTCTCGCAAGGAGCGCGATTTTTGACGTCAGCGCGCTGCTCTGGGTGGTGCCGCCTGAGGGAAACTTAGGCATTCAGTACCAGTACTGCTGCTCATTGTGGCTTGTGATAGTGCGAAAGTGATAGTGATTTTAAGTAAATTGCAGGGTGGAATTGTGGGAAAACTTCGAGCTGTAGAAGTGAGTACAATGGAGAAGAAAGATACAAGAAGTTTTTCTATTGAACAGAAAATGGAGATTTTGAAGAAAGTGGACGTTTCCAGGAGCACGTGTTGTGTTGGCAAGAAGTTGGAAATTTCTATTTCAACTCTAAATACAATCGTGAAATGTCGAAAATAATCAACAAGAGTGCAAAGAGTGACAACAATCTAAAAGAGAAAGTACTGAAATACTCAAAATATGAGAAACTGGAAGAGATATTAAAAAGGACATCCGATATAATATGGTATATATATATATATATATATATATATATATATATATATATATATATATATATATATATATATATATATATATATCCGATATACAATATGGTACAATTTTGAGGGAAACGCAAAAACCTGGCAGATATGTTAGAATAGACTATTTTGTTGCATCCAATGGTTGGATTGATCGCTTCAAGAAACGGTACAATGTTGTATATAGGCAATTTGTGGAGAATAGAATAGTGTTGATAAAATATTGTTTCTTCCTGGAAAGACTCCAGCCTTCATGAATTAATTAGTGAATATGATGCAAGAGATATTTTCAATATCGATGAAACCGGGTTATTTTTTAATCTTCTGCCGAATAAAATGAACCATGCCATGGGGGCAAACATAGTAAAGTTCGCCTCACGGTAATGTTGGGGACAAACGAAATGGAGTGGAAACCTAGTCCGCTTGTTATTGGCAAAGAAAAAAAGCCACGTTGCTTTAAAAACATAAGAACATTGCCAACATCGTACGCCTCGAACAAAAAAACATGGATGACTGCAGAGTTATTTACTCAGCAAGTTCATGCTCTTGATGCTAAAATGGGAGCACAAAATAGAAAAATCCTTCTATTTATAGATCAATGCCCAGCACATCCCAAAATGTAGAATTTAAAAAACATAAGAATGGAGTTTTTCCCAGGCAAATGCACAAGTGTATTGCAGCCTTTGGATTTGGGCATCATTAATAATTTCAAAGTGCACTATCGTAGAAATTTAGTCCAGAAATATTTAAGGTACATTGAATGTGGTAAGGATGCAGCAGAAATGAAATGCCTTGCATTTTATTGCAAAATCATGGAGGGAAGTAAAGCAGTCAACTGTTGCCAACTGTTTTAAGAAAGCTGGCTTCCTGGCAGATACAGAAGAGGTCGTGGAAGATTCTTCTGATTTTGAGTGTGAGGGCTGGACAAGTATTAAGTCTCAAACTTCATTTGAAGAGTTTGTATCTGTGGACATGTTCATACTGCTGATGAACAATCATTATTAGAAGATATTGTTCAAGATTATCTTCAAAATAATGCTGTTGGTGAAGATGCTGATGGAAGTGAAGATGACAGTGACTATGATGATCAACCTCCTCCCATGAGTGCACAAGCATTTGCAGCCCTAGAAACATTAAAAAAATACCTCTCTGCTGCAGATGGTGGTGATACTACTATTGATAAAGTGTATGAACTAGTCTCAAATTCAAGCAGTCGAAGCTAAAAGAAGAAAACAAACCAAAATATTTGATTTCTTTATGTTTTTATAATCTTATTTGTGTATAATACTGAATATTATAATTCTTATTGTTTTTTAGTATTTAAATACAATTTATTTACAGTTTTGAAGAGAAAAAATCATTTCCCCTTATTTACATTTCCCGCAATTTACACCATTTTTCCTGTGGTCCCATGAAAAGATAACATTAAATAAGTTATCTTACTATTTTCTCTCTAAGCTGCTTCTTTTTAATAAGTAGATTTCCATAACAATAATACATTATTATTGTTATAAATAATGAAGAGCTTGGCGGTAACATTTCATAAGATATCTTTCTAATTTCTCTCTAAGCTGGCTCTCATTAAATAATTATTGTAACATTGCTTTTAATAAATCGATAAAGCACCACAAACTTCCCTCCACATTTTTAATATTACAATTTTGTTTTTTAAGCATTGTGGACAGAATCACTTAAAGAGACGTTTTGTTTCCTTGCGCACCCCACCCACTCTATGCAGCGCAAAAAGATTCTGGCGAGCAAGCCACTTACCTACCCACCTAAGCTATTGAATGGGAAAAACACAGAAACAGGAAAGTTGCTACAGCTTATGACCTGACGGTTGCCTTCTCCTATGCTGTCTCAACGTGACAGTCACGGCTGTCTTGGTAGATGGCAAACAAGACATAGTTGCCAAATTAAAAACAAGTGCTCTCAGATCTGGGTTGCAAGTTAAGCTAAAGATCCTATATTATTGTACATACAAAAACTACAGACTATTCAGAATTTTAAAAACTTTGTATGATGACATTTATAGCACTTATTTATCACAAATTCAAGTAAAGAAACAAATGCCAAGATTAAATGTGAGGGACACAAGACAAGATATAAAATCTAACATTTGTAACATTTAAAAGTTCAAAGATTTTCAGACAAAAAAACTTGTAGTTCAACAGAATCATAGTTGTCAAGAAGACACTACACCCCAGGCAGAGTTACCAATATTTCAGTTATCATTCTGCAACCTTCTTGAGGGTTAAATAACAACTTTTAAAATAATGTTGCCCTATTTTTCAGCTTTTCATAAACTTTTTAACATTAAACATTTCAAATGAAATTTTAAACAGTTGGATCTGACAAATCTGAAGAAAGAATTTGGAGCAAATTTGAAAGAAATAAGCTGTTATGGGCTTATACTGTACTCTTGGGAATTAAAATAATCCACTTTCGCACAAGTTCAAACTCACAGATACTATAGTAACAAAGAAAAGAAAAAAAAAGAAATCAATGAAATTTGTAGAAGATACTGTTCAAATTGTATTTTCAAATCTTTGGAATACTTTCTTTAGACAGTAAATGTATTAACATGATAAATTTAAAGTAGGTTAAATATTAATACTTCTTTCATGCTTTTAATCAAAAGCTTCCAATTAATAGTCAGTAATACAAAGAATTATTTCAAGTATTTTTACCTAAACAAAACCTACAAAAGTAGGGGGAAAAATGAATGCATAAAAATTACTTAATTACAGCTTAATTTTATTTAAAAAAAAAACTAAAATTCAGAGTTAATGAAGAAAACAAAAACATAATGAAAAACATTATAACAAACTTCATTGTAGGTAGATCTGAAAAGAGGATTCACGCATTCGAGTACATAGCATCAATTTTTGAAAATGAATTGTAATTAAAAATATCTATCATGTTAAATATTGGAACGTGTTACCGGATTTTTTACTTATAAACTGTCAACATCATCTTTTTGGACAATTCAAATCTCCATTATTCCCAGAAATGCTATTTCATTGTATTGTTTTTAAAAACATTGTACGATACATATATTTTATTTAATATTATTGTGAAATAAGCCTGATAAAATTACACGAAATCTAAGATGCTATTAACAGCTAAAAAATATCTCTACTTGAGTGAAGCTGTCTTTTGAGAAACAGGATTTTATTATTATTATTATTATTATTATTATTATTATTATTATTATTATTATTATTAAAGGTTAAATTTTAACCTATTAATTTTAAACCATTCTGGCTCACTGTCTGCTAGGCCTAATAAATGAAAAACTAAGAATTCAATTGAATGCTGCTAAGAAAGTTGTAGCCATTTCTCCATTGTGAATACATCATCAAAGAAAAACAACTTTGAAAAGCTCCAAAAACATTTACTTGCATTTTGTGTCAGGTTTCAAATAATCTGGATTTTTTAATTTAAATGGGAAATTTATGTTTAAGTCAGATTTAAATCTGTAAACTTAATTGTTTTCAATTTACTTCACTTACTGGTACAGTTATTTTTAAAACATGTCTTGCATGGTTTGAATTTCTCTTTTATACTCCTTTTTAAGCATAATCAGTAATCATTGGGTGAAAAAGTATTAGACTATTTTGAATTCATTTATAACTAACTTAACACAAAAACTAATCTTTATATTTGAATAGGTTGTAATTTCATATTATATAAAATTAGTTTTGGAAATCTCTGGACTATGTCTTTACTTTATTAAGCTTTAAGTTTCAGTTGTAAATATCCTGTTGTTAAGTGAAATCTGTGTTCACAAATTGGGAGTCATGAGAAAGTTTTCAAAACCTATACTAAAGAAAGACATTTTACACTTAGAGCATACAACAAATACATGTGAAATGTGTGCAAGAAAATACTTTTGGTTTATAGCTCAGCAACTTACAAAAATTAAGGGCATTGCATAATCATAGCTAGCAGGCAAAGGCTTAACTCACTCAATCAAAAATACCATTAGATCATGATACCATCCAATATGATCATCTGATCTATTTAACTCTCACATTTCACTAATGTCTCTTAAAACAAAATCTTGAGCACCACTCAAACATTTATTTTTGAAACAAAACAACTTCCAATGAAAACTACCAAATAAACAGTAATATTAGCAAAAGATGAAAAGGTAAAAATTCTTTCAACTGAAGTTACATTTGACAAATCTGTGTCATCATTACACATCCTCAAATGCACAAGAGAGGAAAACAGCATGTTCTAATAGAAATTCAGAAAGTAAATAATTTTGTTTACCTTAAATACTTCAAACTTACATTAGACATGTATTCCGAAAGGAGGTCCTGCAGAGCCTGACGAACGGCATTGCACTCGGCAACAATGCGCTCTCGTCGTTCATCACGTGTACATGATGAGTCAGCCATTAAAGCAGCCCCACTGATAATGCTCTCCAGGCGCTCTTCTAGTGAAGGACGGGTCCTCACCTCATTATAAGTCAGGGGATCAATAACAACATGTTCCTGAAAATAACCACACAACACATTTATTTAACAATGGATTTAATGATATTCCATTATACAAAACCCACAGAAGTTCTCAAATTAAACAATATTTTGTATGAACATAATATTCAAAATAATAAAAACATTTTAATATTCAAAGCATTAGCCACCCTGACCAGAATCAAAACGAAGGTTTCCTGGTTTCAGTTATTTGCTTTGAACATTTAACTACTCAGACAACCAACACTTTGAATAGATTCATGAGCATGTGACCCCCTGTATGACAATGTCATACAAACGGTTAATATGCATATTATTCTAATTACATATTTTTTATAAAATTTTTTAAAGAAATATTTGCTATTATATGAAATCCTCACATTCTTCATGCCCTTGGGGTTTCCATTAATTATAATTTCAAAAGAATGAATTTTTGTATCAAAATGCCAATTTAAATCGAAATTTAATTCCACTGGGAACTGTACAGAAACAATTAAATTTCAAAAAATTATTTGGTAAAAATTTATTTATTATTAAATATTTATTATCCAGATATTCTAAATAATATTTCAAATGCAAGTCACATTGACTTTTACTTACATCAAAGTCATCCAATGCAGCAGCCAGTTCTCCAGGCCCATCATATGGGTGTTGCGGGATGGCTGGTCCCTTGCCCTGGGCCACATCTGATATAGTGTTCACAGCCTCGCACACTTGCTTGAAGACATAGTCACGGTTGGCTTTGGCAGCAGCTAACTCTGGGTGGCGAACATATACCTACAAGAATATCCACTCTTCATACATAACTGCATTTCTTCATTAATATTTCAAGCAATGTATTTTAATAGCTCAATAGGAAACAATTAGGTATGGAGCAATAATATTATCACTAGATGTAAGTAGGACATTAAAAACATTTTGTCATTGATACTTCAGCTTAGCTACAAGTGAAAATGTTTTGAACCAAAATAGAAAACAGAATTATAAGCAAATAATAAAACAAACAATATTTTACAACTGCTGACATACACAAGTTAATGAAATCTACTATTGGAGAGTGAATTTTCAAGACAAACCTTTTAACAAATCTTAAAATTGTAATTTCTACAAAAAAGTTATTTGTGTTACCTTTGAGGCAGTGAGTAACATTGTGGAATGTTTCTTGAGAACTGCTCGAGCTGCTGCAAGGTCATCTCGCAGTTGAGGATCTTTCAGTTCTTGCTGCCGTTTTGCAGCCTGACTCATGAGCTCAGTGGCATTGCGGCCAAATGCCTTGATATTGTCCAAAAGTTCTGATTGGCTAGAAGCGTTCTTTAATTTTTCTAAATCATCTTCCACCTTTGAAAACACAGTAATTGTCAAAATCCCATCCAAGGTCCACACACATTCCTAAGCTCTACAGAAATTTGGTTAACAAAATCATCTAGTATCATCTAGTCATCATATCATCTAGTAAGACATTAATTCTTTTAGTTTAAAATTAACTTACAACACGCAAGGACTTCAATAATAAATGCACATCCACCATATCTGCCAAAATTAGAAGCCTAGTAACTGCAGAAAGCAAATTTCGAGCAGCGCGAACCATATTTCCTCTTTTGAGAGATGAGCAAGGATCATCAGCAAATTCTCGGGCTGCAATACTCATGGATTCACCTGCAAACCCAAATTTACATTACCTGAGAAAAGATTGTTTTTCGTTTGCTCTCAGAACTAGTTTTCAACACTTTTCAATCAACTATAATATTCCAATAAAAATCTAAATTTAAATGAAAGAATGCAACTATAGTAAAACTAAAGTAAAAAGCATACAGCAACCAACTCTCAAGATTTATAGGCAAAATCTTCTGTACAAGAGGAAAAATTCTTAGCACTACCCTCCACTCACCAGTTTTCCGTACTTCCTCTACTGCAGATAACATTTCTTGTTTAATATCTGGATTTTCATAGGCAATTAATTCACCTTTCTCAATAAAGTTTTCTGTAGCCTTTTCCACAGCTGCCACCAGGACATGGGCACGTTTCGATCTACCTTTTTTCTTTTTTGATGGACCTTTGGTATTTACTAATGTAGTGACCTTAAAAAATATTACGTTTATTGATTAAAACAACACAATCTAAATCTAAAAGATTGTGACACAATCTAAAAGATTTTGCAAAAATGTTTGTTCAGGAGTTTGTAAGTAACAATCTTAAGTCGTAATATGAACAAATATTAAATTTTGACAAACCAAATTAACAACATAATCAAACTGACATTTGCATTGGTAATTCTCTTTTATTTGCACTTATAATTTGAAAGAATATGTTGACTAAAAAACCATATACCACAAAAATTACAGACTTACATTATTTCATTTCATTACCTGCAAAACGAGAGGTTCCAATGTTTTTTCCACCGACATTGTGCGGATCTCCAAATTTTTTGGATCCCATTTTAATGTAATTGGAGCAAAGTGATCTGCCATTCTTCAATTATCACTTCAATTCCGTTTCGTAGTATAACACGAAATGTCAAATGATACTACAGATGCGCTTTTGTACCGTATACGTCACTTTTAATAGTTACATCTGACTTGCAGCTTCCTGCGATGTTCTTGCTTACAAATTCGATCCAAATAAAACTACTACTACTACTAAACCTGAGAAAATTGCACCAAATACACGAACAAGCACTTCTAATCTAATCGGCGTAACCAAGAAAAGCACGGAGGTAAACTAGGGTGGGACCAACATTCGAAGTGTTTTGACGTCATCAAGAAACAGTGGTAAAGAACAAAATTACTCACAGGGCGGGCGGGGCGGGTTCATAACTAAGTTGATTGCTTTGAAGTCAGATTCTTGTGAAATGACTCACAAGGTATTATATTGAGTTAATGAGAAGATTAAAATGTTTGCAAGAATGGACTTCGGCGAAAACAGTACTATCTTCCATGCAGCATTTTCGATATCTGGAGTCAATGAGAACGATGCGACAATTCAATTAAGAATATTCGTTTGACTTACATAGTACTCTGCGAGCCGACAGGTAACCCATTGAGCGCGAAAATCAAAATGTGCAAATGCCTTTCTTTCACCCATTGAATTTTCAAAATAATTATAAAGAGTAGGTTTTCTAATTTTTAAAATAGTTTTATTGAATAAACAAGTCTTTGGTAAATTATAAGAATTCCAATTCATGCAAGTCATACTTGTTCAGCATAGTAATATCAGTTTCATTTGTGAAGAAAATAAAAAATAATTAAATTTCTTTGTAAAACAGTAGTATCAAAACTGCACGAAATTGCATGAACAAAATATGGAATGGATTTTTTTACTTACATCATTTCAAATCAAATTTCAATTTAATAAATGTTGATATGAATATGTAAAGTAAGGACATTGGCAGTTCATCAATGTCATATTCTGGAACTAACCAAAACAACTCTGAAATTCATTCACACTTACTTACTTCCGCACTCTTTTCATATTTAAGAAAATTAATTATACAGTCTTGTTCATGGTGTAAGAAAAACACCATGGACTTCTTACAAAGTTTTCCTCATGCCATGGACTTACATAAAAGTTTGATCCAAATAAAACTACTATTAATTTAATAGAATTGCACCAAATATATGAACGAGCACTTCCAATCTCATCAGTGTAACCAAGAAAGCACAGAGCTAAACTAGGGTGGGACCAACATTCAAAGTGTAATTTCACTAAAATCTTTTGAATAGAGTTGTATGTCACAATAGTCCAATATTGTGACAACGAGTGAATTGCAAATTAGGAGGGGCAGCATGTGTACCCAAACAGTCGTATTGTCCACATCATCTCTCCAGAATATTTCTTGATCGAGGGAAAACATGTAGAAATTTTAATAAGTTCTACAACTTCTCCCAGAATTGATTATTGTGGGTAGGGCATCGCCTTAGAGGCCTTAAAGAGCAGATGCTGATCTAATATTATCACAACATAAAAAGGCTTTAAAAGAGATTCCAATCTTACATTTTTTACAACCCTTTTGCAAAAGACATAAATATTAATCCATGCCCAGAATATCATATCAATATAAAAGTTTTTAACATTTTACTTTCTTGTATATGTATGTATACACTGAGTAATATATGTAGTAGAGAGAAATTTATGTAATTCTGTGGAAAATCAATTTCAAGATATCAACAGAAATACAACTTTTGTGGTCTCCTGATACCAAAAAGTGTTGTTGTTTTGTATTTTGGTTGTTGTTTTTTCCCCCGTTTCCTTTTTTTCAAAATATCTGACTGTTATATGTGAACAACACTAGCGCCTTAACTAAGTGTAAGATTTTTTTCCCAAATTGAATAAACTACAGTCAATCTGGCCTAAATTGAAGCTCCATGGTTTTGAAATATTCATTAATTTTTGGAGGTACTTTACATGCCCTTAGGACCTTCTCAAAAATGGCTCCATATTTTTTCTTTATATTTCTTGTAAGAATAAAGTAAAATGTACCTATAAAGTTGGCATAGGTTCAATTTTCATTGTTAACTCTGAATTTTCAAAAATTGTAAAAGTTAATTTAATTTTTTTTAATTATTTTTTTAATGTCTTCCTACTACTGCAAAACTGAAGATAGAGATTTTCCTTCAAGTAAAATTCATCCTTCATAATTACTTCTTTCATAAAGGTCATGTACACATTTTTTGAAAATTTTAGTAGTTTTCACGCAATATTGTTCGCAATGTGTGCAATATTTAAAAATAAAAAAAATCAATTTACTTAAAAATGGCTCCAAATTTTTTCTACATTTTTGGGAGGGATAGTGCTAAATGTACTCTACAAGATGACATAAACACCACATTACTCTATTCTTTACAAATTTATAACTAACTTACAAAAGATTTACAAAAATGTATTATTTTGGCATCTCTCTCACATCGTTAATATTTACATTGGTGGCTATTTGTTCACATTATTGCATTTATGAGTACATATGCTTTAAATGATGTCTCATAAAGTTTCTCGAAAACTCAAAAGTTTTCTGTGAAAATAAGCTCAAAATTCCACATTTTCTGAAATGCTCAAACACCATTTTCTAAAAAAGGCTCAAAATTTTTTCTTCAAACTTTTCACACAAATAGTGCAAAATGTACTGTTTAAGATGACATAAAATTTATTTTGCTGTATTGTTGTTTTTTCAAAAATTACATAAATGTAAATTTTTTAAATATGATTCATGCCTTTAATATGCAGATTTCCAGTGATTTGTATACATTATTGCATTTGTGAGTGGAAATACTTCAAATGACTGAAAAGAGTTTTGTGAAAAAGAGCTTCAAATTTTGCATTTACAGTCGTGTTTATCCTTATGTTGTATGCTTATTTTCTTAAAGTTTATTGCTTATGCTTTTCTTAAAATGTAATGCTTATGCTTTTCTTAATGTTTAATGTCTTAATGCTTATGCTTCTATTGTAGTGCTTATTTTCTTAAAAACAGCTTCAAAGTTTTTAATGAAAGATTCCTTATAGGATGAGGTTTTACTCTTCTATAATATCGTAAAGTAATATTTCAGTTCTACTGTTAGGAAACTGAAAAATTGAGAAAATAAAAAAAAATGTACTTTGGGTGGCGATAGATGGCTACTGGCAAGAGTAAGTGGCAAGTCCAAAAAGCTAGCCCAGACCAAAGAAATTAGGGAACTAACTAGTATGAAACTAACTGTGCCATTTTGTTGAACCACTAGTTATTTTCTTGTGGGTAATATTAAAAATATATCTCTTTCTTTAATTTTTAAAATTTTAAAAGTGAATAATTTTCATTACAATTCACATTTGTCAGATGTTTATTTTTATGTTTTAATAATAAAGCTAAGCTAAGCTTACTAATTGTAATAATTTCAGGAAAAAACTTGGGAAATAGTAAAAAGTTCAGCAGAGAAATAGAATGTTGTTCAATGGTAGCAACTCTGTAATAAATCCCAGACTGCATAATCTTCCCTTCACAATCTCTTTTTTCGTTATTCTATGAATCTCTTGCCATCAGAAATGGATCATCATAGGGGAAAATGTCCAGAACCTTCTCCCTTATTACTGGCATACATTAGTGAGAATGAGGTGAACATCACACAATGGATTGAATATGGCTAATAATAATGTCAATGTTGTAGAATAATTTGTAGTCTACAATGACATTGCCAAACAAAAGATTATTTGAAGTTTTGATTAATATTACCTTCAAAATGAACATATTTCAACTACCCAGCATCGAGGGGACAATTATTATTTTAGGGCTTAGGCTGTTGATTCAAAGTAGAAGTAATTAGTTTTTGAACAAGGAGATCTAATAGGTTGACCAGTCTTAAAACTGCATGTCAGTTGGTGCAGACAGATCTGATTACTTCAAGATGGTCACTCAGACAATGGCCCTTAAAGAGTAATTCACACAAGTGATGAGAGTGGAGGTCCTTTCCTGATTGATTAGCTAAAAAAAGTATATTGTTGTTGTGCTGTTTTAAGATGTGTAAGTAAAGTGAACGTTATTGTACATTAGAGGCATAAAAAAATTCTCAAATAATTATTTTTATTTGTATTGCATGTTAATACACCAATATATTTCTTACAAGGAATTATTAAGGTAATATGAAGTACCAGTTCTAAAAACAATTATAAGTTGTTCCTGGCTGTAGTATATATTACTCATTTTCAGTAAAAGTGCATCCATTCCAATAGCAATCATTGTTTTTCATTTCCTATGAGCAGCCCCACCATCATGCATTCACTAGAAAGTAATGACAAACCACCAAAATGATCCTCTCCCCAGGAAAGGGAAGGGCATGAACATACAATTCTCCTCTCTCATCATTGTTTTCTGACCATGCATGACACTCATTAATCATCAATAACACACAGTTCTCATATGAATACAAATAAAGTAAGTAATTGAGATGTTTCATAAATCCCTAATCACAAAAAACATAATTTTTAAATAGTATAACAAAGAAAATGGCCTTCTCCATTGTCTTGATGAAAATACACCATGATTTTGTTGTGCATACACTTTAATAAACACACTTATAATATATTTTACACTTTCAATACTAACATATGTCCTCTCTGTATGTAATGCTCTACTGAAAGTTGATGGAATGTAGATGAGTGAATGATGATGAGTTGATGAATGATTTTGTACCATTTATAAATACCATTGATACAGAATTCAATTAGTGTGCTACTGCTGGAATGGGATGCCCAAGTCCTGCATCAAACAGATTTAAGACAAAAAATCTATGTGAACTGAGATTTTAGTATTGGTTCTAAACATTGGGCTCTTAGCTCTTTATAAATTTACATATAACTCAAAGAAATTTGGTGTTTGAAGATCACAACAAAAGAAGTAAACGAAGCCAAAATGTGTAGGTTTTGCGCTTCTTCACAATCTACATTTTAGTAGCTGCCAAAACATATACATTTGTCGCACATGAGTTGTTAATGAAAGAAAAGGAAATACTTGGAAAAGTAGTTTGGACGAAAAACCTGATCGAGATGGGGGTCATTGATCCGGAGGCTGCAGTATAATACTTGTTACAGGTGGTTTATACACATTTATACAGTCCAAATGGTAAATAATTCATTATGTATCATTGTTAAAATTAATGTTACTTTTCTTGTGATGCTCAGTATAGTCTCTAATTGTATAGAAACAGTTATGCAGCAGAAACTATTTCACTTTGTATTTAAACTTTTCTATTGAATTTAATCGTTTAATGTCATCTGGCAAAGTGTTGTAAAATAATGTACATGTATTGTATGTGAATTTTTTGTAATGAGCTGTTGATACTGTCACCTGATGAATATGATTTTTACGTCGAGTGTTATAGTAATAGACCAGCATTTTCTGAAAATATTTTCCTGCCCTTAAGCAAGTAATTTTTGACAAAAACCACTGCTTCGTAAATCAACAGACAAGGTAATAGTAAAATTCCTAGATTAATGAAGAGAGGCTTACAAGAATCACATTTGAACTACTGTACAAAGTACTATCCTAATAAATCACTAATAAAGAAAGATCATTCTAGAAAGGAATTATTGTTATTAATATTACATCTATTTGAGATTGTCCATTGAGATTAAGTGATTAGAACAAATATCTCTATTTAAGACATAGTATATTTAGAGTTGAAATAATACTATCCTCTTCTACAGAGATTATTAATAAATCTACATGATATTGCAAGTGCTAAAGCTGATTCAAATATATTTTTATTCATGCATGGATATTTGAATAATAATATAATATTAAAACAATGAGACATCTGCACTGAATATAAAAAATTGTAAGACAAACATTTAATGAGATAACGAAAATATTTTAAAAAAATGTTAAATGAACTCAATAACTACGTTCACCAAAATCTTTCAGAAGATGGTCCACCTGGAGGATGCAAAATTCGAATGGTAGTTCTTTCAGCTGCAATTCCTGGGAGATTTTCTGAAATAACAAAAGAAATTCATAATTTATTATCCTTAATTTATCTACAATGTACTATGTTCTGATATATTTTTGTGCTATATTGTTATAAATGTGTATAAAATTGTTTGTAAATATTTTTGTGCTATATTGTTGTCAGTGTTCATTATTCTAATCACAATAAACAAATATCTTGACAATTACCAAATCCACGGAACTAGCATACTACTTTGCGGGTTCCATGCTCTCGAGTGCCCTGCCACTTGGCTTAGCCTATTTACTTTTGTACCTGGTTTTGTCTGTCTGGGAGATGCATTCCACACAGCACTCCATAATAATCACCCAATCAATTCCTCTGTAGTAAGAATTTCTCAGACAGCAAGGAAGGTACACCAATCCTGAATGATCCAAGAATACTATATCTCAACTACACTTTCATCATCATTCAATCGATTTCCTGGGAACTGATCTACTTATGAAACTTATGCAATCTACAATAAGATAAATTTTCACCAAATAATATCAACTGCAGAGCATCACAAAAATGCTCATCTTTTGCCTCTAAGCACAGTACACCGACCTGTGCCAGCAATTTACATTGATGTTCCCTTGGGTACATAAGAACACACCAAATGAATACTCCCACATTTAGCCATCTTTCACTCCTGCAGTGAGGTAAAATTGCAAGAAGGGTACAATGGAGGGTAGCCAGAGGCAGGATTTAGGATCTTTTATTGGGGGGGGGGGGCAAGGGGGCCCCCGCAGACCAGAGTAAAAAGTTCCCCTAAACTAAATAACATAGAGAAGATACACTATAAATTAACATAAAAAGGTTTCTTGGCCCCATACTACCATCCAGACCCCTCTATAGCCAGAAACATGTTTTTTTAATTATATTTTTTCGTCAACTTAACACTATTTTATCTGATTGAAAAAAATATGAAAAATAAGAAAATAATGTACACTACTATAAAAAAATCATTTTTACCTTCTCGTATATGTACATATATTCTGAGTAATATATGCAATACAGAGAAATGTACGTAATGTGGAAAATCGCTTTCGAGAATTCAACGAAAATACACGTTTTCAGGTCCCCTGATACCAAAAAAGAGTTTCCTCAGTCAGTCCGTCTGTCTGTCTCTGAACACCACTAGCGCCTAAACCATAGGATTATTTTCCAAAATAGATCGGTTGAGCTGGCTCGATTAGAGGCACTGCAATTTTGAAAATTTTTTTCAAGATGTGGGGGTACTTCACAAGAACCCCCCCGGATATTTTCTAAATTTTCCAAAAAAAAGGGTTGCAAATGTTTCTTTAAATTTCTTGTAAAAATAGAGTAAAATACACTTATAAATATAATATAGGTCCGATTGTCATGAACTATGAATTTCACTTTCACTCTAAAGTTTCGAAAATTGCAAAATTTTGAATTTTTTTGGCGTCTTCTTACAATTACAAAATTGAAGATAGCGATTTTTCCTTCAAATGAAATTTGTTGCAAATAATTAGTTCTTTCATTACGGTCATATACATATTTTTAAACTTTTAGTCGTTTTCGCGCAATATTGCATGCAATATTTGCAATTTAAAAAATTAAACACCATATTGCTCTATCCTTTTGTGTTTTCAATAATTACAAAACCAATTTTTTTTGACATGTGTCACGTCCTTAATATTTACATTAGCTGCAATTTCTTTACTGTTTGTGAATAAATTATTGTATTTATGAGTACATATACTTTAAATTAATGTCATAAAGTTTCTCAAAAACTCTACAGTTTTCTGTTAAAATGAGTTCAAACTTCCGCATTTTAAAGAAACGCAAAAACACCATTTTCTCAAAAATGGCTCCAATTTTTTTTCTTCAAACTTTTCCAAAAGACAATGCTAATTGCACTGTATAAAATGACATAAAGTTCGTTTTGGTGAATTCATTAATTTTTCCCGAACTTTCACAAATGTATTTTTTTTAATATTTCTCGCCGTTAATATGTACATTTCCAGCGATTTGTAAACACTATTGCATTTGTGAGTTAATGTGCCTCAATTGTCTTTAAACAAAGTTTTTCGAAAACTCAATAATTTCTGTGAAAAAGAGTTTCAAATTTCCATCACAGTAACGTTAAACCCATTTTCTTAAAACGGCTCTAATTTTTTAAAAGAAATATTATTGACGGCAAAACATCCTTCTGTCTGGTGTATGTGAACAACACTAGCACCTAAATCATGTCTAGGATTCTTCCCAAATTGAAGAAATCTACACTCAACTGGCCTGAGTTGAAGCTCTGCGAGTTTGAAAAATATTCATTAATTTTGGGGATACTTTACATGAAGCCTCAAGGACATTTTCAAAATGTTCTCAAAAACGGTTCCAAATTTTTTTTCTTCAAATTTCTTGTAAGAATAGAGTGAAATACGATTTTAAAGTAGCATAGGTACGATTTTAACTGTGAACACTGAATTTTCGAATACTAGTCGTTTGCGTGCAATATGTGCAATTTAAAAAAATAACAAAAACAAGATTTTCTTAAAAAAGTTCTAAATGTTTTCTTTAAACTTTTGTAAAGAATAGTTTTACATGTACTCAATGAGATGAAATAAATACCATGTTGCTATATTCTTTCATTATTTTCTAAAATTAAATTTTTTAGACTTGTCTCTCACGTTCATAATAATTGCATTAGTGTCTATTACATTTATGAGTAAATGTGCTTTAAATACTGTCAGTTAAAGTTTATCAAAAACTCAAAACTTTTCTATGAAAACAAGCTCAAAATTCCGCATTTTTAAAAACGCTCAAATGCCATTTTCTCAAAAACAGCTCCTAATTTTTTCTTCAAACATTTCATACGGATAGTGATAATTATAGTAGTAGTGATAGTGATAAGCCCATACCAACGAAATTAGAAAACTAACTAGCTAAATTTCTAAAAATGCAGAGAAAAGTAAATCGTTTATGATACAAAATTTGAAGATCCGCGAAATGAAATGTTCTTAAAACACTTGTCCCAACATTGGGGGGGGGGGAGGCAAGTGTCCCCTTGCCCCCCCCTGAATCCCGCGTCTGCGGACAGCTCCTTCATTTAGCAAGCCATAAGTGAAGCCAGGATTTATTTTTTAAGATGGCAAGTAATAAAACTAAATTTACCCTTGTGGCGCCCTTGATTGCAGCTGCAATGGAAATCAGGAGTGTTTCTGGTAGTCTGTAGGTTCATAATGGTTGACTGTGGTTGTGCATGAGAAACAACTTCAGTTTCGAGATTCATTCTTGTCTCTTCTGCCTCCCTAGTTGGCACACATGTACTCTTCAGGACAGTTTCCTGTTAACAAAAAGAAAATAATTGTTGAACATATCTGAAGAATGCACCCAATCAATAATCTACAAGAAACTTATGATCAAAATCAAGTGTACTGATTATGATTAACAAGAATTCCAAAGGTATAATAATGATAATGATGATGATGATGATGATGATGATGATATGATGATGATATGATGATGATATGATGATGATGATGATGATGATGACGATGACGATGATGACGACGACGACAACGACGACGACGACGATGATGATGATGATAATAATAATAATAATCTAGCCTCGCTAGATATGCAAAGAGCTGGGAAATATTAGAGGAGGAAACTCTAAGTGACCACCTATATATAGTTCTCAGTTGAAACAGAGCGGATACAAAACGACAAGCGACCACCCAGGAACAATAAACGACCACCCTGGAATCCTAAGAAAATGGATGTGGACAAGGCAAAACGCCCTTTGGAAGAATCCGTTGTTGAATAGCCTGGACTGACAAAAAGCAGAAACACTCGACGAAATTACAAAACAACAATCGAGACAGTAGTAGCTGCATGCGATGCCTCGATGCCTGACGTCGTGGCCCTGACCGAAAAAAAACATACAAGACTCGCAAACTCTAAGAAGAGAATAGCAGAAATACGTAAGAGATGCATCAAGGCGAGAAGGCAAGCGACGAGAGCTAAGACGAATCCCACATTTAAAGAGCATTACAAGACGACTCGCAAACTCCTCAAGAAAGAGATTAAAAAAGTAAGGTCAGATGTTGGAAGAGGCTCACCGAAGAGGTCGAAAGTGACCCGTGGGGCATGGCCTACAAAATTGTGACCAAGAAGCTTAGAATGGAGGGGAGGACGCCTGGACTGAGCGATCCAGACTGGGTGAGGAAAGTCATAAGTGACCTATTCCCCATTAGAGTGCTGACAAGACAAGACCGAGCGTCTTCTCTTTGACGAGGGAGTCCTGTTTACGACGGACGAACTACGGAGGGCTGCAAATAGCCTAAAATGTGGGAAAGCTCCGGGATTCGATGGGATTCCGAGCGAAATGCTCAAGATTGTTGCAGAGCAACATCCTGACTGTCTACTCTCCGTGTTTAACTCGCGTCTCAGGAATGGAATATTCTCAGAAGATGGAAGAGACAGAAACTCATCCTTCTCCGGAAGGGTAATAAACCGCTCGACAAGACCTCGTCTTTTAGACCGCTTTGCCTCCTGGACACCATGGGAAAGTTACTAGAGGGACTAATTATATCAAGGCTGGAGGTATACCTATCAGACCTATCCCCTAAACAGTATGGCTTCCGGAAGGGGCGGACGACAACTGACGCCATTCTCGAAGTGGTCAGGATTGCGGAACAGGCCAAAAGGGGTGACGGGAAGAAGAAAGGATTCTGTGCTCTGGTGGCCATAGACATCAGGAACGCGTTCAATAGCGCCAGATGGAAGGACATCATGGAGGCTCTGATAGATAAGAAAGTCCCTGAATACCTTCTGAGAATGGTTGAAGACTATCTTCATGAGAGGAGTATAGTCTATACGAACCTCTTCGCAATGGGGAAGACGTGACATGTGGCGTGCCCAAGGTTCGAGATTGGGACCATTCCTATGGAATGTAATGTATGATACGCTGCTACACATAGACACCCCGCCAGATACCCACCTTATTGGGTACGCAGACGACACTCTGATCATCTGCACGAGTAACAAAGTCGACCTGATCGAGAGGAAAGTGAACGAAACCCTCTTCAGGGTAAAAAGATGGCTTGACAGGAGACTCCTACACATGGCTGTAGAGAAACAGAGGCAGTACTGGTTACAGACCGCAGAGCATTCCGTACCCCATTTATTAGGCTGGGGAGGCGAACATTACCTGGAGACGACAGATAACATATCTGGGAGTCGAACTTGACCACAGGCTCAACTTTGGGCCTCACATCAACAAGATCGCCGATAAGGCAATGAGGACTGCGGCCAATATCTCCAGGCTAATGCCAAACGTGGGAGGCCCTCGAGAGGCGAAACGGAGGCTGATTGCTTGTGCTGTCCAATCACAAATGCTGTATGCAGCCCCAGTGTGGGCGGACAGACTCGCGAAAGCCTCCATGAGATGCAAGGTCGCACAAGTACAAAGAAGGGTAGCATTAAGAATAACGTCAGCCTACCGCACGGTCCCCGACAGCGCCGTAGGGGTTCTGGCCAGAGTTCCCCCTATAGACCTTCTGGCAAGAGAAAGGAAGGTCGTTTATAACGAAGCGAAGAGAGTCACTGACATCTGCACGGGACCTCTACGCAAGCTGAAAGAAGACATAAAAAGAGAGGGACGCACGTCTCTCCTGTCAGCATGGCAGGAGAGATGGGAGAAAGAAACAAATGGTAGATGGACATATGAACTAATACCACACATCAAACCATGAGGGTAATAGAGGTCATGGGGAGGTAAACTTTACCTCTCACAGGTGCTCTCTGGGCACGGCTGCTTCAAATCCTACCTGTTCAGGTTCAGAAGAGCAAACGACTCGAATTGCGTGTTTTGTGGACAAGTAAACGACGACGCAAGGCACACGATTTTCGAGTGCGGAGCATGGGATAGTCGGAGGATTCAGCTGAACAGCGAGTTAGACCAGGACATCTCGCCAAATAACATGGTGCAACACATGCTAAGTCGGAGAAAGAGTGGTCCCTCATACAAGAGTCCGTGACGTTCATCATGAAAAGGAAAGAAGAACGACTCGCCCTTGAAGCGGCTTGAGCTTTGAAACAACTCAGCCATCTGCCTACTCCTCCATGAAGTAATGTCTGACGACGGTTCCATGGAGGGAAAATCAAGGCATAAGAGAAGGGAGGTTAGGTTTTAGTCGGTAGGCCATGATGGAGAGTCCGACATAACCGGCCTCGCCGGTATCTATAAAAGATTTCCCCCTCCATTAAAAATAATACAATAATATAATAATAATAATAATAATAATAATAATAATAATAATCAGGACCAAGTTATTTCAACAAATAACTACAAAAGATTTATTGAAAAACTAGAAGTTAATGACGAATTCAGAGTATGTCATCGATCATCAGAGATTCATCACTGGGTGCACAAACCTCGCCAACACGGAGTACCTACATCGGCACAACCTAACTGCAAATATTGTACACCAAGCACTGGCAACCAAACATGCTCTACTGGCAGAAGAGGAAATCATCCTCATTATAAATACAAAGCCAAATCCGTCATAGAAAGTAAACAGTTCAAAATGTATTACGACCTTCCAATACATACTGATAAAACGATCCCGGCAAATAAACCAGACATTCTACTACATAACATACAGGAAAAGAAAGCATTCATTATTGATGTTACACACCCTGCAGATCACAACATCAATAAGGCAGAAACAGAAAAATCTCAAAATACATTCCCATCAATAGAATATAAAGAAATATACAAACTTGAGTCTGTTGAAATTATACCAATTGTAATAACAGCTACAGGTCTGATTAACAAAAATCTAAAGAATTATTTAGAAAAATACGTCTTCATCCTCATAAAATTATCCCAAAAGCTCAAAAGTCAGTCATTCTTGAAACCTGCCGGATTGTTCGCACAGTCCTCAAGTATAAATAAAACTGCAAATGAAGTACGCTCGGTGGCAGTTAAATAATAATAATAATAATAATAATAATAATAATTTATTACTGCAAATGAAGTACGCTCGGTGGCAGTTAATCAAGAAAAGAAGTACAAAAATAAAATAAAAATTAGAAGAAGCAATACATACAAATATTAAAAAAAGGCAAATAAAACAAATGCAAATAAACAAACAAAAATAAAATAAAAACACAAATAGACAAGTAAAAAAATAGATAAAATGTACCCATCTCTACTCCATAACCATCTCTTCACTTCACTGCATCCCCCTCCAGTAACAAGTAATTTATTCATTAACGTAAGTATATACTACATCGCACGCTGCCCGTACTTTTGTTGACCTTCCCTGCACATTACTGTACTTTATACTTTCGGTTCGCTAGCACTTTTGGAGGTAAATTGCCCCAGTCAACAATTCTCCTATTCATCGAATTTACTTGGACCTGTTCTTTTCTTTCTGTATTTTATTTTGCGATGGCATTTCAAGTCTTTCGCTGATAGTTTTCCATGTTGACTGCTTTGTGTACGCCTCGCAGAGGACACACTATCATGCTGTCTTTCTACATGTAACTAATGATTCCCAGTTGACATTTTCTCCTTGTCTCTGTTCGCGAATTTAGCCGCTTTTTTTGTGCACTCGGTTCAACGCTTTAGTTTGACGTCCCCTATGAGGATCCCAGCAAGCTATTCAGTATTCCATTACGGGACGAACCAGAGATATGTAAGTCTGTATTTTCTTTTTACAGTTAGCTTTCCGTAAAACACGCATAACAAAATGAAGAGCTTTCCAAACATTTTGTGTAGTATATCTTAAGTGATCAGCCCAGCTGAGGTCGCTTGGGATTATTACGCTCAAATATTTACAACTACATGTCCTAGGGATTTTATTTCTGCCCACTGTTTAGTGAAATATTTCCTGTGATCGACCCTTCGTAAAACTTTTTTTTTCATCTGTATTAATTTTCATTCCGTTTATCTGGGTTCATTAACTCGTCAACCTCTTTTTCAAGTGATCAATGTCGGATTTGTCTCTAATTTTTTCGATACACTTTGCAGTCATCCGCGAAAAGTTTGATTGTCTATTGGATTTCGGGACCAATATCATTTACACACATAGCAAAAGGAGTGGTCCTAACACGCTTCCATGACGGTCGCCTTGTCGGATCGAATTTCTTCAATTCGAACTCGCGTGTCCGATCGTGGAGAAATTCCCTAATCCAGATGACTACCTACGGGTCTACTTCCGATTCGGTAATATAATATGTTACAAAAAAATTGAGTAGTTTAAATAAGTAAATGCTCCAAAAATGACGGAATGTAATATTTATCATGAAAGACAAACAATAATTTTCTCACAATTTCTGACGCTAAATTGCAAGAAAGATTTTTTTTAACATTGATTATACAGTTCAAAAGTACAAATGATGGCAAAAAGTCGCAGAGAATTTTGTTTCTTACCATTTGTAAACTTGGCACGTTTGACGAAAATGCTTAGCGCCTGCAACGGTATGCAACTACCGTAGCACACAAGTAAATAGGAATGTTTTGATGAGTACGTTTTGTGGACGCAGAGGGAAAAGTTTGCATCTATCATAATGAACGACTTTTTCGCAATCGCACAAACTCGTGTTCAATGGTTGCTGGTCAGACCCTATAAGCTAGTTACTTTTGTTGAACGCTGATATTTTGCCATATTCAAGCTTGCCGACGAACGGGACGAATTCTCTGGGTTCACAATGTGCATTTCCAAATTCTTCTTATAAAGACGTATTGAATCTACAAAATTTTACCTTAATCGAATTATTAATGTCCTTTGTTTTCAATGATTTTTAACTACTGGTGCTAAAATAGCTCGTACTTTCTCGCCCGTATTTTTTTATCAAAATTATGCGAAAGGCACTCAAATTTTCAAAAAATTGTAAATGATCTGATTTCAGAATCTATCTTTAAGGAACAGATTGCATTAAGGGAAAAATATCTGCCTTTAATATTTTAGTTCTCGGAAGATGCCGAAAAATTTTTGAACTTTTGCAATTTTCGAAAAAATAGGGTTCTTAACGAACACGACGCCTGCACTCTTCTCTTAAACGTCCTTCACATTATCCGACAACAAAATTTAATAAAAAAGATGGATACTTTTTTTAATTAAAAAATGTCCCTCGAGCTTCATGTAAAGTACCCTCAAAAGTAAAATATCAGTTACAAATTCAAAGGGGTCGCGATATCAGCCAGATCTATACGATAATATCGATTTTGGACTTACTACAACTACAACTACCACCACCACCATCACCATCACCACTACCACTACCACTACCACTACCACCACCACTACTACCACTACCACCACTACCACTACCACTACCACTACCACCACTACCACTTCTACTACCAACTACTACTACCACCACCAGCACTTCCACCACCACCAACTACTACTACCACCAACAACTACCACCACTACCACCACCACCACCACCACCAACCACCACCACCACCACCAACTACCACCACCATCAACTACCACCAAAAACAACACCACCAACAACACCAACTACCACCTACTACCACCAACTACCACCACCAACTACCACCACCAACAACAACCACCACCAACACCACCACCACCACCACCACCACCACCTCCACCACTACCACTACCTCCACCATTACTACTGCTAATAATAATAATAATAATAATAATAATAATAATAATAATAATAATAATAACAATAACAATAATTTAAGAAGATGAAAATATCTTTATAGTTATACGTTCTTCCATAGAAGTGTTTTAAAACCCAGGAAGTGTGACTATGTTTTCTCCATATCCCGCTGAAATAAGTCTGAAATTTTAGAATTGACCTAGTCTTTTTATTTAAACAATTAAATTTGCAATGTTTTGTTTGAATTTGAATAGGAGCACAAAGTGGCCGTAGTTTCTTACTCAACTGAACACTCTGTTGCTACGTCAGTATCGGCTCGTGAATAAAAGTTCTGGATAGGCAAAAACAGATTACAGAACAATGGACGAGCGACAGCGCACGAGAGCAGTGTCTTCTCTACTTATATTGTTTTTACCAATTTTTTTCAGAACAATTGTCATGTATTGATCGCAACACATTCCAAAGGAATATTCCCACTTAAATTGAGCGAATGACATTTCAAAAAGAAATTAACATTCAAAGAGTACTGTTATTAATCTTTAAGAAATTTGTGGAAGGTATCTGCAATTGGCTCCCTTCAAAAGTTATTGCTAGATCCGCCATTGTTACAGAATTATCTTTATTGGCTACAGAAATCTTTTTTGGCCACAGAATAGCACAATTCTCATACAAGTTTCCTTATCTCTATAGTTCGCTTTTCGATTTTGCCCCATCCTTTTCTTATCGGCGCCTAAAACACATTTTTTCAAATCTAATAGTCGGATTGAGAAAATAAAAAGAAAACGCGGTTGAGGTTATAAAATAAAAATGTTAGAGTTTTCGAGAAGCTTCGTAAGTAATTATGTGATGTACTTGTACTCACAAAACCAATTATGTAGAAAAACTCTCGTAAATATCAACGAGAGAGATATAAAAATACATTTGTGAAACTTTTGAAGAACAATTCATCAAAATGTCGTTGACGTAACGTTATCCAGTGCATTTAACACTATCCATACAAACAATTTAAAGAAAAAAATTGGAACAGATTTTGAAGAAATGTATTTTTTAAATTCCAATATTTCATTCAAAACTGCGTGTAAAAATTGTGTACAACATTTATTTGAAGGAAACATCTCTATCTTCAATGATGTACGAGATAGACCATTTGCAAATTTCCAAAATTTAGAGTTAACTTTAAAAATTGTTATGTCATCTTTATACGAGTATTTTACTCTATTCTTACAAGAAATTTAAAGAAAAAATGTGGAGTCATATGTGAGAAAAATTTGAAAAGCGTCTCGGGGGCTTCTTGTAAAGTACCTCTAAAATTTAAGGAATATTTTTCAAAATCAAAAGGGTTTTAGCCAGTGCAAATTGACCGTGGAATATTCATTTTGGTAAAATTCTCCGTAATAGTTTATGAGGAGTTGAGACGGACGGATAGTCAGACAGTCGGACGGACATTTAAAGAAAACACGTTTTTGGTATCAGGAGTCCCCAAAACATTTATTTCCGTTAAATTTTTCCGTTATTTCCGAAATTGATTTTCCGCTAAATACTTTATACTAAGCATATTACTCCGTATGTGTATATGGAGAAAGTAATAAAGTAGTAATTAAAACTGTGAATAATAATCACTTTCTCCGCTTGTTTACTTGACAATTAAGCATACGTGCCATAGTGCTATCGTGTGGAAAGGAAGGAAATGGAGGTTTTCTATGCGGGAAGGCGGCATCATAATTTGCTTGTCTGAGCAGACCGTAGAGTCGAGTGTAGGCAAAGCGGCTTCAGTTCCACAGAATTCGGCGCGAAGCGAGGCAATGTTCGAACAAGCCTTTCCTGGCGAGCGAGGAGAGGCGCCAAGAAGAGGAGATGAGGCTTATGAAACCCTTGAATTAATTATAAGCTTGAGACACGACAATGAAATGTTCATTTCATATAAATGTGAAATGAACATTTCATTTTTTGTAGTCTATGTAATATAAGTGTATCAGTTCAAGAAGTATCAGTTAAATGTTCTTGTGTGTGAAATGCATTGATCTAATGCATATTCATCAGGGTGGATTGCCTACCTTGCCTACCCCATGGAGCCGCCTCTGTGTTGCAGGAGCGATAAATGCTGTTGTTGTTGTGGTTGTTGTGATGGTAATAGTGGTAGAAGTTGCGGTGGTGGTGGTGGTAGATGATCTGATGATACTATGAGAAATGATGTGATGAGTAACAACATCAAAATGGATTTAGTGACGGAAGTCTGTCCGGGAGACATCGCGTCGAAGGCTGTGATGCCGACGTTTCGTCCATCTTGTCGTGGTCTTCCTCAGGGCGGCTCTTCTTTCTCCAGGGCTGCCCTGAGGAAGATCACATGATGCTCGAAACGTCGGCACCACAGCCTTCGACGCGGCGTCCCCCCGACAGATAACAGCACTCACAAGACTCTGGTCGCGGAAGCCTACGACTTCACTTCAACCACAACTTATCCAACAACTTAACCAACTAACTAACAACTTAACCAACAACTTATCCAACAACTTAACCAACTTAACTAACAACTTAACCAATAACTTTAACCAACACTTCAACAAACTTATTAGTTTATCGAAAATCATCTTTGTCCAAGATCATCAACACGTATTCTGTAATTTGATCGACCGGGTTTGGAAGCCAGTATCCCCAAACGGACGACTTGCCGCGTGGGCTACTGGGCCCCAACAAATAACGTAAATAAGCCTAGGATGATTCAGCAAAGAGAAGGAGAGCCATTACCTCCGTGGGCGTGACGGGGGTCGCAGGCGGGACCGGGGCGGGGGGGGAGCGGGGCGGGAATCCGCTCTTGGAGGCGGAGGGGTCAGTCATGAGGGCGAAGACTGCGGAGTGGTACGTCCGTCGCGAATCTCGTGGCGAAGTCTCTCCCAATCCTGGCACAGTGAAGCAACCTTCCTCCATCATCGGCGACGGGTTCTGCAACAAGAAAACTTATTGGTCGCCGGAACACAAGGAATCGGTCGCCCAGCGAAGCGCAGACTCAGCCCCCTGCTGAGGCGCCGCCCTTCCGACGCGCTTCGCTTCACATAGAGAAGAGGCGGAAGTGGTGGTGTCGGCTCCAAGATTTTCGTGGCACATCCAGAATACACGAAGGGCATTCAAAAAGTTCCCGGAATTGCCTTGCCTTCGCTTTTTGATTGATTGATTGATTTTTTCGTGTTTCCGGGCGCGTCAACCTCTTTGGTCATTATTCCCGTAAGTGTAGTGTATGTTCTTTCTCGGGAGATGGCGGTGATCTTCCCCCGCTGGATGGCGAGATCCGGCGCCGACCTACCGTCGGCTAGTCGGGTTTCCCCCTAACCAGGACTCTCTCACCAGCGGGGCACCGCTGCAACCGGGACAAGCTCTAAGTTCCCGACCGATCTCCTGGAATACGTGGTAGTGTAATGCATGTTAATGTAAGTGTGTGTAAGGGGAGAGGATAGGACTAGGAAGAGGAAGGGTACTGCTCCGGCATTCGCCTGGTGTTGATTGGAGAAACCACGGAAAACTACCGATCAGAGCAGCCGGCCGCTAGAATTCTCCTCCAGACAGCGACTGAATTCGACCTAGCTGAAATGCTAGAGTCGAAAATCCTGCCGCCGTCAGGACTCGAACCCAGGACCTCCCGGTCAGGGGCGCTGCAATGACATCAGTTGATGCACTGAGCTACCGCTCCCGATCCTTGCCTTCGCCCAACTAGCGATCAGATAGGATTCTTCTGGTAGGGGGCTGGGCAAGTTCTCACGTGAGGAAAATTGGTATGTTTTAGTGCACAGTAGCGTCACTTCTCCCTGTCACGTAGAGGGGAGTGGTGTTCCATCGGCGTAATGTCGCAATTCCAACAGGATGCGTACACGAAGTTCATGTTCAGACTGGAAAAATCGGCTTCAGAGACGCTATCGACCTTGCTACACCGTGGTCTGGGCAGCCTGTAATTGAAAATTTCTGTGTGCAAGTTTTGGACAGTATGCGTTATGCTATTCGAAGGACGTGACGGGCCAAGCGATAAGGAAAGTAGTCACGATACACTCACAATCACGATAGCGCGCCAAGCCACACATCGTTTGTTGTGCAGAAATTCCTCGCCGAGGGCTATCCTGTCTTCCCTCAACCACCGTTCTCTCTGGATCTCGCTCCAAGGGACTATTGGCTGTCCATACTGAAAATGGGCCTCAAAGGGAGACGTTTTGCAACCGTGGAGAACATGAAATCGAATGCCTCTGCTCAGCTCCGACAGGTGCCAGAAGAAGCCTTCTACCGCTGATTCCAATGGCAGGAACCGTGGACTTTCAAGTGGTCCTAAGAAAAAACGAATTGGGCACACTATACCTGTAGCCCTCTCCCCTCCCCACTCGAGAAACATCTTGGGTGCGCCTCTGTTTATGACTATAGATTGGGTTGAACAAAATACTTTAAATTTAGCATTTAAATACTTCGTAAATAAGTATTTAAATAATACTTAAAATAATTTAGGTGTTGAATAGCTAAACAACACGTATTTAAAATACTTCACTCAAAATACAGTAAATACAATACTTTTTTATTATTACTTTTTATTGCAACAATTTATTATAATTGTAAATTACAATACATTACTAATCGACAGTCATAAATTTCTGAACAATAACTCTAACAATAAGTCTAACTCAAGCGGAATTTCCTTTTTAGACAATAAACCCCTATTTGGCGAATATATTAAACCCGTAAAGGAAAATGGTCGTTCAACTGGCACGGAAAAACGTAAATTTGTGTTATAAGCAGAGCTCGGGCATACAGGCACTGAAAAAGTGGAAAATGGGGAAGCACTTAGGAAGTAAAAACTTCAAAATAGGTAGGTAAATTGGCATTATGATTTAATAGTATTAAAATGTATACGTAACACGTAGCCTACTACATAAAGGATGAACACAATACTCTAAAAACAATTCGAATTTCTTCGATTGTTAAATCATATTGCGGAGTTAGATAATATTTCCTAAGAGTTGACTCGTGTAATTTTATATTTTGTATATTCTGTGGGTTAATTGGATTTTCAAGTTTTTTGAAAATGGAATGTTTGCGGCATGGCACAAGTCAGTGTTGAAATTCTTTCTTGTCTTCATCTTTGATTGCAGTTGCTGAAGAAGTTTGAATAGTCTCTCTCTTCTCTCTCTCTCTCTCTCTCTCTCTCTCTCTCTCTTCTCTCTCTCTCTCTCTCTCTCTCTCTCCTCTCTCTCTCTCTTTATTTTATTTTTTTATTTTATTTTGCGTGAGATGCAGTGTTTTTATGTTGTAAGAAATATTGTTTGGCACCTTTTCACAACACTAGCAGAAAATACATTACCAGTCCGCTGTGAATCTTCCATAAATCCACACTTGTAGCAATGCACTTCTTGAAACTTTCTCTTTGGCATTGTTGAAGCATGCTTAACGTTTTTAACTGTTAAAAGCGAAAGATGCTGGGAGCGCTATTTTTGAAGACAGTTGTGTTCTTGGTCAGGAACAGATAGCTCACTAATCATTGCGAAGATCTGAAAGACGAGAGAAATTTTCTATTCTCTGGAGCGACCTGACGGGCTTCGGCGAAGGAGATAAGGTAACCCGCAAGGTGTCAAATTCTCATGTCTCTAAGCGGTGTCCCTGCTCGACGCGTTAAGGCAAGAACACACGGGGCATAGAGATTCTTGATCGGAGGACACCCTGGCAGATTTTACGCGGTTGTTACTAGTTTGGTAAAGAATTACCCATCAGTGATTTCTCAAAACATTATTGTAGAAAACAAAATATAATGAATGAAAAATATTAAAAATGCGGAAAATTCAATATAGGCGCTCATAGACTCTTAACGCTCGATTAGGCATTCATCTACAAAATAGACATTTTAAAACCCCCTCAAAAGTCATTTCTGCGGTAAACATTGATAATGGGGTAAGTTGTCTAAAAATACATTCAAAGAAATAATATATGCAAAAAATTGCATGGTCCGGACTCTAGTTATGGGGAATAAACGCATTTTTTGTTGTCGTCCAGCATTTTTAATGATTTAGATTGATAATTTAAAAATGACGAGAATTGAAATTCAACTGCTGAAAGACACTTTTTTTCTTTCAATGATGTTCTTTCACTAGCAGAATCAAACAAAAAGAAACTCTCCTCGTTATCTTCATTTGTATTTTAAGTGTTTCCTTTTTTAAATACACATATTTGATATATTTAAATAATCTCTAAAATGCATGTCCAAAATACTCAAAAATACAGTTTTTCAAATGCAAAATGTATTTAAAATAAGTGTTTCAAATACAAGTATTTAAATACTGCCCAACTGTGACTGTAGATAGCTTTTCCTTTTAACATAACCCACGTAAATGCTAGTGTCTCACTGGTCGCTGGCTTGCGGGTTGCGTTCGGCAGGCTACAGCTAAAAAAGACGCATTAAAAACAAAACTTTTCAGTGTCGCTTCGACCGTTGGCGAGTAAAGACCTCCTGTAGTGCGATAAGCGGTATCGAGTTCGGAGAGCGCCGTTGAAGGCCGCACAGGGCCGAGTGTTGTGTTGTGTCGACTTTCGTGTTAATGATCAACTGAATCAAATCCAGTGAGTGAGTAAAACGTATTTAAACCTTAGTAGGTGTACACAGTACACCCAACGTCCATCCTAAGATGGCTTCTGATCAAGGAGTCATCCCAAACAGTGAAACCCATCAATCAAGTCAAGTTAGTAATGAAAATCAAGATTATGCCAACAGATATTTAACTGCTACTCAGAAAGGTATGTTTCCCACAAAAGAACACGCGATTGTGATGGACTCAGTAGACGGTATATCAGTTAAAACGTACATCCAGGAACTTGCAAAATTATCAATCCTCAGACCATACAGTTTGTCTCAAGGATTTCAAAACCGTATATGTGTCTATCTGGATTCTAAGGAATCTGTGAAAAACTAGTTGACAATAAATCAACAAATTCAATTAATAACTCAACGTTATCCATTAGACCGCTAATTACGCAGAGTATAAGACTCATTCTTTCTAATGTGTAGCCCTATTATCCCACACTCAGTAATTGATTGACGAGCTAACGAAACTCAAAATTCGAATCGGCTCTACAATAACCTTCCTGAGAGCCGGCATGTACGAACCAGGGTTTAGTCACATTTTGAGTTTCCCGACACAAATTTATATTCATGATATGGACAAAGTACCAGAAACCATGAAAATTATTTATGATGACACCGGATATATCCATCATCAGATTCTATATCATGTTTTCTATGCAAGGATCACGGTCATTTTGCTAACAACTGCTCAATGAATGAACAAAAGATAACCCTTCTGGGTACTGTGAAGTTAATCCCAATGAAAAATGAGCTGTCCCCTCCTCCTTCCCAACTCTTAAACCCTCTTCCACTGCTCATTCTGCTACCGACAACAGACCTACAAAAATGCCAAACGTCCCTTATCTAGTATATCTTCTAAATCTGAGACATCAGAATCGTTACATTCAGTTGTAGGTGAAGAAAACCTAACCTTTCTTAGAGAAAGTGTCTCAGATACTAACAACTAACAACCGATTACATCAGAGATAATGGATAAAGTCCACCAATCCAAAAGTTCTACATTCATTAAATCAAACCCAAAAAACAATAAAAAGTCAAAACTTGAAATTTCTCTTGCAGAGGAATCTGATAGACTAGAAAATCAACTTGCCCCACTCAAAGGAACATTATCTGAACCAAGTAACAAATATGTTTTAAATTGGTTACAACTAAAATCTTTTGAAAAACAAAAATTGCATAAATGTTGAGGAATCTGTTAGGAATTCATTCCAGCTAGACAGCTTATGAGCTAGTGTCGAAAATCCTACCGCTTATGAGCTAGTGAGGAGAATTCTAGCGGCCGACTGCTCCAATCGGTAGTTTTCCGTGGTTTCTCCGATCAACACCAGGCGAATACCGGAGCAGTACTCAAACGGGCCACGAACCGCGCGCGTTCTTTCCTTCCTCTTCCTTGTCCTATCCTCACCCCTTACATACACACGTACACTAACATGCACTACACTAACACATTCTGGCAGACTTAGAGCTTGTCCCGGGTAGGGTGGTGCCTGGCTGGTGGGAGAGTCCTGGTTAGAGGGAACCCCGCTAGCCGACGGTAGGTCAGCGCCGGATCTCGCCATCCAGCAGGGGAAGATCATCGCCATCTCCCGAGGAAAAACATGCACTACACTAATGGGACTAATGACCTGAGCTGTTGACGTGCCCGAAACATCTAACGAACCAACCAACTATTCCAGAACATATTGTAGTGGCGATTGCAATACTTTTTCTCCCTATACTACAGTATATAGAGCAAAAAGTAAAAGTGGGCCCAGCCAGCGTCCCCTGGAGATCTATCTTCATTCGCGATTTGCTACGTTTTTTTGTATTCCTATGTAATCCTTAGGCTAGACGTAAAATCATATAATTCTTGTGCCTTTGCGATGTGCTACACGTCTTTCTATAAGTTTCAGTCGGGTCTTTCTATAAGTTTCAGTCAGGTCTTTCTATAAGTTTCACCGTTCGTTAGAGGATTCAAAGCATCGAACATCGAGCTAACATAACAGAATGTATCCAAACTTTCTTAAAAATCTATCTGTCAGATATCCATTCTCTTAGCACCCCTGATATTTAGAAGAGTTCTTGTGAATAAAAGAATTGTAATCTAAATGTTTTTGATTTGATTACTAGAGTGTGAATGTTTCAGGTTGTAAATAGATACACTTTTTGTCACTCTAATGTGTATTATAAATATTATATACTTAAAAAGGATCATGTTTAACCTTTGAAAAATAAGCTATATACAAACTGTTCTCTCAAGATTTTGACTCCCAACAATCTAGAAGATGACCATCCACGATATACAGGCAACATTCGCCGGTATTATTCCACACAATACAGCTCTTAAATTAAAATAAATTAAATATTACTTTCCTAACGTTGTTAAGCAAAATTTGTATATACATATTTTTCATCGCAATATCTGAGTTTATTATGACCTTCAAGTTGTCGCGTCATTGCTGTATGTGGGTTGCGTGATATGTAATACGTCAATAACTTCATTATTCCCTTAGTCTAGTACATGTCATCTGAATTTTCATTCATTACTATCGAACACTCTCAATAACAATTTAATTAGGAAATATTTGATGATTGAATGGCTTTTATTCAACACTACAAAACAAATTAAACAATTATAACGAATAAAGATAAAAAAATATTTCGAGAGATTAAAAATGAAATATCATATTGTTACATGCCGTAAAGAAAGGGAAAATATTCAATATCAAAGGAATAAATTAAATTAGTTATGGGAGAATACATCGTCTGTAATTTGCAGCACATCTCCCAATGGTTTGTCGCAGAACTATGTCAGAAGTAGAAAATAATTTTTATACTAAAATAAAATGTAAAATAAACATTTTGAATGATAGAATTACTTTAAAAATCTAGACGAAATCTTCCTCCATAAATAAACCTAAATTTCAAACATTTTCTGAAGATTAATGTAGATGTACGGTTTCTCTCAGTCAAGTGGTTCAAAGTGAACATGCTCTTTTATAAACCTCTATAATTAGTTTAAAAACTTTTACAACGGAAAAAATTCTCAGTCGTACGACTACACACAATACTAGAAACAGCAAAAAACTACAAAAACAAGCAACAAAAACGAAATAAGCCATTTCGAAAATGGAATCGATCACATGTGACGAACACTTCATGCAGGAAAATTACATAAAAGTCGATCAGAAAAATAACAGAAATAAAACAAGGTTAGATGATTTCATTTATCGGATTTATCTAGTTCTACAAGTAAATCATGTTGTTTTTGTTTTGTTTACACGCGGTAAATATTTTCTCAATGAACCCGTAACTTAAGTTGATATTCTAGCAGAAGTCCACAAAAATTGTTGTGAAAATAGCTTCCAAAATTTTACAAGTTATAGACGGTCATAATTCTATGATACATTGCCACCAGATTTGAAAATACATTCACAAGTATTAAAACTCAAACTCACTGAAGTTTTTTCATAAGCAACTGAAAGCCGCACGAGCTCCATTCGCCAAGCCCCGCAACTTACGT
Source organism: Teleogryllus oceanicus (assembly GCA_964035755.1). Classification (NCBI taxonomy): domain Eukaryota; kingdom Metazoa; phylum Arthropoda; class Insecta; order Orthoptera; family Gryllidae; genus Teleogryllus; species Teleogryllus oceanicus. The sequence goes on along the minus strand of CAXIVR010000005.1, from coordinate 98,506,795 downwards.
GCTGAGAGATCCTGGATTTCGATGAGCTCTTCTCGAGGGCAACTGATGGTCCACAAATGGCGCTCCTGCCTTTTATCCCGTCACACTGCCCCGACACCACCCCACCACCTCCTCGTTATCGTACCTGCCCTTCCCTTCCCTCATATCGGAGAAAAGGCTGAAAGTAAGGGAGAAAGGAGAACAATAGCACCTGCAAAAGGCGAATTCAGAAAAGACCCGCAGAAAAACGTCGATCATTTGTCTGGATGCAACTTGGATCGTGTACTAAGGAAAATGTAACGTGCCCTAAGGAAATGTATGGCACTCGTACATGGTGCTTGTACACTATGGGCGTAACTTGGAGTCTACATTTAGGGACTAAGTTATACCTGTTATCCGACCATTAATTCCGTTAAGTAAGAGGGAGTGAATTATTTCAGTTTGTGTGGTATTATTATTATTAATTATTATTATTATTATATTATTATTATTATTATTATTATTATTATTATTATTATTATTATTATTATTATATTCCTCCACTTCACCAACGCTTTGAAGCCTCACATTCGGTTGATCTCGATATCCAAATTCTCCTATTTACAAGACGTTTTGACGTTTGTAAGACGTTTCTCTGCCTCCTTTGTTACGACGATTTGATCGCACGACTGTTACGAAATGAAAATAGAACTTTACGAGTGTGCCAACTCGTAAGAGATAGAACAATTGATGTATGTAGTGGGTTGCTATGGAGTTGAGTTTGTTTGGGAGAGGCTAGCCAGAGTTCGTAAGTAATGGGCGCCTGAGGAGTAAATCGTAATATATAAAGTGAAATACTTGTTTAAATATCCAATTAGTAGTGTCCTTAAGTGATTAGATTGGAAAAACCTTGGGGAAGGTAATAGGTGGTTCTAGAATATGTATCGTATATTCCGAGAAGCTCGACGATTGATTAGCAATCCAGAACTTACGAAATACATAGATAAGTTATATATATATATATATATATATATATATATATATATATATATATATATATATTGAAGTTTGAGGAAGAGTTTTTTTGGAAGAGTGAGGAGAACGGGCAGCGAAGTGGAAAGCAGCGGCAGCTGAATTATATTTGAAATACCAATGATCGCGGGCGCCTACAGGAACATACACTGTTGCGGGCTGGAAGTTAATTAGCTACGTAACAACGGCACAGTCACATTTACAAGTAGGCATGTTTTTCCCCAATGCCCGGATAACAATATCCGGTTTGTTTGCTGCTATCGTGCGATCAGTTTCAATTTATTGGTCGTACAGTACTGTACACAGTCCAACAGAAGTCGCTGATTTTGGTGAATGTTCGTACCATTTGCAGAATGTGTTTAGAACTTCCGAGGGCGGTATAGTTCTGCCAGCGGAGGTAACTACACACGCTGTCGTTTCTTTTCAAGTATTCGCTCTTTGCCAAGATTGGACGAGTTGAGACGATATCATCAATTGTTTCTACTTGTTCCTGGTAAAAGCACCGTCTATCATCTTTATTATTATTATTATTATTATTATTATTATTATTATTATTATTATTATTGTTGTTGTTTGTTATCACTATTATTATCTTCATATTTATATTTGAAACACGAAGAGTTTTCGTTTAAAAAATGAGCCTTCCACTCAGTCAAATTTCGTGACTTTTCCTTTAAATAAAAGGTAGTGGGCCGCAAATGTGTTATTGCTTGCTTTTATTAACGGGCTTTACGTTTACATTAAATTTTAATAAAATCATAAATATAATAGAATTAATGCTTACCTACCGTCATTTGTTGTTTGGTTGTGTCAAGACCTTTTTGAAGAATGTAATGTAACCTCTTTGAAGAAGTGATGTAATCGTAAGGACGTTATATAATCGTGCGCCGGATTGCGAATTTTCGACCAAAAACCATATCCGGCCCTTGTCATGAAAAAGTGGATAAATCCGGTTGCTAAATATAGAAAAAATTGATTGATTGATTTTTCGTGCTTCCGGGCGCGTCAACTGCTTTGGTCATTAGTCCCGTTAGTGTAGTGTATGTTTTTTCTCGGGAGATGGCAGTGATCTTCCCCCGCTGAATGGCGAGCTCCGGCGCCGATCTACCGTCGGCTAGTGGGGTTTCCCTAACCAAGTTTTTCCCACCAACGAGCACCGCCCCAGTCGGGACAAGCTCTAATCTCCCGACCGGTCTCCCGGAAGATGTGATAGTGATTCAGTGTACAGGTTTCTGTCATGACAACGGCCGCGCGACGGAAATTATAGACTTTGAACGCAGAACGGTAGTTAGTAGCTAGACCCATGACATTCCATTTTGAAATCGTTTCGGATTTCAATATTCGAAATCCATAGTGTCAAAGTGTGCTGTGAATACCTAATTTCAGGTATAATCTCTCGCCGTGGACAATACAGTGGCCGACAGCCTTCTCTTAATGATCGAGAGCAGCACCGTTTACGTAGAGTTGTCAGTGCTACAAGCAAGCAACGCCGCAGAAATCAATGTGGAACCTAAACCTCGTATGCGTGACGAAAGTGACGCGAAATTTGGCTTACAACAGTACACTATAAGAAATCATATTAAATGTCATTAAGTGTACATAAAAATATTGATTGAAAATGTGAAAAATTCGTTCCCCAAACTATGAAAAAAGTGTGTGCATTGTGTGCTAAATCCTGCTTTATGGACGGACGAATTCGCAGCAAAAACTTCAAGAAACTTTCAAATCTACCCTTGAAGGGTGGCCACTCGATCCCCCCTGAAAACCCTTAAAATATGTTCAAAACTAATTTGTATAGAAAATGGTTGAAAACAGCTGAAAAATTCGAATAATACATGAAACAATCCCGAAAAAAATGCCAAGTCGGATTCGATCCCTCCTAAAACCGTCTCCAGTAGAGATTTCGAAAATACACTGAAAATTGTGTACAAGTGAACGTGTGTATGTATTTGGCTTTTTAAGGTACTCGGACTTTTGCCAGCTAGCGGTGTTCCAAGGCCTGGGCCCTCTTATTATTATCCATCCCTGGGGGGCAAGGGAGACATGTGGCGAGCATGACGTACCATCATCTTCCCTAGCTTATTGGACCGGCCTGAGCTTTTTCTTTCGCCACACAGCTGTAGAAACTGGGACCATTGAATAAGAAAGCTACAGCTTCATTTTTGCTCCGACCGGGAATCGAACCCAGGATTGCACTACGGAAATCTAACACGCTGTCCATGAGACACACAAGGGGCCAACAAGTAAACATATGTAAATAAAAATGTTGATGAAAAGGAGGCCCAGAAATGTTGTTAGCTGCTATCCTGTTTTAGGCTGCAGACGCTTATGTACCAGAGAGAAGCAGAAGATAATTTTTGGATTTCAAGGGTCGTGCAAACTACAGACCTTTAGACAATAAACACCTAAGCATCGCAACTAATGAAGGTTATTTTTATTTCCTTTAATGACTACGTTTTACGTACTACAACATCGCCCCTTTTTGTGAAGGAGGCGTCGAGTAACGAGTGAAAGAAAATTGATCAGTTATATGATGAACAGTTTGTTATGAACCTTCATAAAGAAATTACAATGAGAGCTCATCTATCCATTGTGTAAGAATATACTCAAGACACAATATTGAACACATATTCGTCGACATTGTAACCAGAAAATACCAGTCTTCATTCAGAAGTATAAAATTTCTGGTTCCGTAAATCACACAAACCCTGCTCGATAAATTGTTAACGACACGCTCTTAGCCCCACGATATCGACCTTGAATCAATTCCACGAAGAAGGATAGAGCGCCCAAGAAAGAGCCTAGGGCAACAAACACAAGTGCCTCCCTCATATGTAACACTGTCAGAGGTTGCACTGGATCAGTCTGGCCGCGTTGATTCGCATTGAAGCACACAAAATAGTCTAATTTCGGATGACGGCTTTGCTCTGAACGCAACTTCAAAGTCAATCCCGATTCCACCATCCTCTGAAGCAGTTCATTGAAGCGATCGGCCAGAGGCCAGTTTTTACGAATGGCAAATGATAGATATGTTGGGCTCATTATACACTCAGGGACACGGTAGAATTGTGAACACAAGCCCAACTTTTTGCTTAAGGTCTTTTCAATTTGTTCGAGTGTAAACATTGGTGCAAGAGCTCCAGTTCCACTGCGAAGCATGTCGAAATCGTCGGGTGAGGCCTTAAATTTCCTTGCCAAGGATGCAAATAATCCTCCGAAGTATTCTAAGCCTTTGAGTTGATGGTGGAACCACCACGGAACGTAGATTTCTGTGAGTGCAGCGTCAACATCTTCCAAAGTGTCCAATTTTCTGAGATGACCCAAAGAAACGATTGTTCCCGTTAAGGAACCGGCGATGGTGCTAGCAGTGAAGAAACTGAGGATGCTAAGCCATAACATGAGCCTGCGATATCGAAAATCAAAGCTGCCAGTGATGAAAGTTCGCAATGCTTCAAAGACTGCTGAAACTACGTTTGCACGAAATACTAAGACAGCTGCGACGATGAACATCAGAACTGAAAAGCCTATGGCACCCCACATAGACAACGGCACAGTGAATAACACGCTTCGCCGAATCCGAGGTTCTTTCTGAATAAGAAAGCAAATATTTTCCATGTAATGTGGGTACAATGTACTGACGTTTGATATGAAGGGGTTGGAATAATAAATAGGTTCTATGTAAATGTCTATCGCTTCATTAGCCAATGCTCGGTAACCTCCTTCCAGACTCTCCTGGCCGTCAATCAATTCATCGTCAATCTTGTGTACATCGCATTTGACCCCTGATCGGCTCACGACTATATATAGGATTTCATTGTGTCGTGAAAATCGTTTGATCCATCTGGTGCACCAGCATTTATTATACCACAAATTATGCACTCCGACTTTCACTGTTTGGTTATCGTACAGTAGAAATTCATTTCTTCGACCAACACGCATTTTATCCGGTGGAATCGGTTTTGACGCTACTTTTCTCAAATTATTTTTATCGTATATCTTATTTGCAAGTAATTGGGCTGTCACCGGATCCAAGAGTAACAAAATAAATGATATATGGGTAACATTCGCCGGCATGATTTCACACAATTCAGCACTGAAGTTGAAACCTTGAGTTTATTTCTTGAGATATTCGGAAAAATGTCGTCCGACTCAAAAAAGAAAAACAATATATGCACCTGAAAAAGTGTTAATTATCTGCTACAAGCGCTAGAGCGCTTACTTTGAAGCTCATAGGAATGTATCGTTTCCAAGGTAACATACGAGTGTGTGACCTCCGAGCATTAAGGGCGCTTTTCTAAATGGATTAATGCATAGAGAACTAATTACTTACGCAATACGTACCATCTTAATTTCCTGTCTTAAACAAACATTAAGAGAATTAAAAGCATTAATTAGAATTAAATTAAGATATTTTCGATTACTGCATGCTGTGTACCATCACGCATCACACAAGGTGATTTGTATATAATTGTTAAATTATGGAAAAACCTGCAAATTAAGTGTGATTACAATTAGTACACCATTTCGTTAAATGCTTTAAACCAATGGAGGAAATTTATACGCAGAAAAACTTCTAAGTTTATAGTAGCAATTAATAACCAATGTCCATCTATTTAATTAGTACAAAAATACAGATACAGAAACATAGATATGTTTTTGACCTCCAAAATCAGCTTGGAAATGTTCACAAATCACAACTACTCAACTTTATTGTATACATTGTAAATATTTTTATTCTTTTTTAAATTTTTTACCTTGTAACATATTACTATTGTTCCTACCTGCTTGTACTAAAATGTAATAAAAAACGAAAATATGAACTTAAAATGTATTACAAAAATGATCAAAAGTTTAATGGTTTATGATTTGTGTTTAAATTTTTTTTCAAAAGATGGTAAAATTTATATGATTGTCAATCAGTCTATCTTATGTCTACTGACAATCACTCCAATATTGTAAATTGAAAGCTCATTGTTTCTCTAGGTAAAACCACAGGCCTGAAGGTGGCTAAAAGTCACCCGAAACGTTGCCCCTTCTAATGGCTAATTAAAAACAGAATGAATCTCAAATTCATTTATTATATATATATATATATATATATATATATATATATATATATATATATATATAAACTAATGTCTTTAATTGCAAAGGCAAAAGTGTTTTAATATT